>CM021699.1:49212989-49242257 GCA_011074415.1 Stictonetta naevosa | reverse complement strand
TAATCCATTTTACATCCATACACTAAAAGTTTTGAGCAGCTTTCATGTCACAAGACTTGGTGAATTTGCAATCCACTCTGTGGAGTTGTGATCTTCCATAATGTTTTCACCCAACCCTCCAAACGCAGCCTTTCCTTACAGGACTGCTGCTCAAATCATTTTTTGCCATCCTTCTTGATACCTGGCATAACTACATTGTACCCTATTTTGTGCTTAGTTCGTACTCAAGATTCAGGAGCAAAGTTTTATTTGGTAGCTAAACAATACTTTCCATTTTATTTTTGGTTCTTTCCCTGGAAGTTCCCAGTATTTTGTTGGTTTCTTTGGTTGCTGCTACACAATGAATTTCATATGAATATCAAGGATCCTAAGTTGTAATTAGTATTTCCAGGTTTAGAAACATTTAGTTCTGGTTTGGATTATTTTTCTCCTCAATGTACTACTTTCATGTCTGAATACGCTAAAGCCATCTGCTGTCTTTTTGCCCATTCACTCTGCTTTGTGAAGATCCTCCTGCAGTTCTCCACCATCACCACACCATTTGACTACCTGAACAAAAGCTCAGCATCATCCACCAGTCAGCCTGAGTGGTCTCTAGCTTCCAGGCTCCCTTTCCATACGGACATACAGACAGTCTGTCAGTCCTCCAGCACCATGACCAGTGTGACATGGGACCTTATTCAGCTCAGCCAGCAGCTCAGCAATCTTGCATTTCGCAGTGAGTCCCTCCAGTACCCTGTGATGAATGGCATCTGGTCCTGATGACCTGTTAACACCAAATCTGTTTGGTCTCACATTTTTGAGATATCTACATCAAATTCATCTAGTTCCCTCTGGGGACAGCAGGGTGATTAGTACAGGACTTTGAAAGTAGTCAAAAATTTAGCTAGGTTGGGACTGATCTAGTGTAGTATTTTTCCTTAACACTAAAAAAGGGAAAAAGTATAATTTGTGAATGTCACAGAGAAGGGGAGGTTCAACACCACACCAGAGAGTCTCTTTTTAAAGAAGCAAGTGATCTTAAGGATGAATATATGGAAGAGAGACAGCTATAACACTTCACAAAGCCAGACCAGTTTATATCAAAACAGTAGAGGAGGAACATGAGTAAATATGTCAAACTCTAATTAACTGCAGGTGTCAGCAGGACAACACTGCCCATGGGAAAAACAAATATAATCCTGTGATGGATCAACAAGGTATTTACAACAGAAATATTCAATTTTAGCTGAAATAAATCCAATTTATGCATACCAGACATTTAGTTTAAGGATAGAAATAACAATCCCACTTTAGATTGACTCCCTTTGATCTTCACTGGACTCAGTATAACCAGTCTCACAGCCTTTAAAAAAACAAACAAACAAACAAAAAAAACAGTACTGAGACCTCTGCCTTTTTTTTTTTTAAAAAAAAAAGGAAAAAAGCTTTGCAGAAAAAGATCTCACTTTTTACAATAAGCCACCCCTGTATTTTTTCCTTCATTCTTTTATGCCATAAAGACTAATAATGTCACTGTGGAAAAGACAGCTTTATCTGAATTTAAAAGTTATATTAACACTGCAGATAATTAGTAATATTAATGATAATTAAGGTATAAGAAAATATAACCTTGCAGATAATTATATTAACCTTGCAGATAATTGTAAGTTAGTGTTTGCAAAGAGCCATGAAGAGACAAGCTCTATATATATCACTACATGCACACATACGTGCTACCCACTACTGATCTTAGCAACTGCCAGTTATTTTTTTTCCTGAAATTTTAAGGGTGGCTGCACAAGGAAGTATTTTTTGTTGTTGTTGGAAAGTGAACAAAAGTGGCACAGGAAAATAGGGTTTTATTCCCAAATCTTCAACTGATCTAATGTTCAATTTCAAGCAATTTATTTCACCCTACTATTCATAGAAGTTTCACCACCTGTCAAATGATATTTATTTCCACTGTAAAGCACATGAAATCTACTGAAGACCACCTCTATATAAATGAACACTTATTTTTCAGTTCATGTTGTAGGTTCTGTAATTTGTTGACCTAGCCACCTACAGATTAAATGAAGAAAAGTGTTATCATATGCAATAATAGAAAGTATTCCCACAGTCTTGAGGGGATCACTACTGAAATAACAGTTAATTCTAGTCGGATTTAGTTTTTGCTTTATTGTGCCCACTGTAAGAAAAGCACTGTTAGAAATTTATTTACTCCTAAATCACCTATAGCTTTCTTGGAAAAAAAATCTCAAGAAGTCAGCCAAAGGAAATATTAATTTAGGCTTGTAAATATTTTTCTTCAGAAACAACTGCACTGCCTGGAAAAAACAAACAAACAAACAAACAAAAAAAAAACCTATGAACTGGCTCTTTCTCAACTCCAATGTCCAATGAAAGCCAAGCTGCTGGAACATTAAATGCTAACTTGAAACCATTGATACTGGTCAACAATGTTGCTTTTAAAAAACAAATAAGAAACCACACCATTCACCATTTGTCAAAAACAAAAGCCAAGAGCAGAACTCAAAGTAGTTTGTAATTATGTTTTCCAGAACTGCTATCTTCCTGTCTCTGGGGAGATATTACTGAAGCTTTGCTTACTTTAAAACAAACATGAAGGCAGTTTTGTTGATTATACTATTTTATTTATACATAGGTTACTTTATCACTGCAAAAATATTATGGATAATAGCCCCAAGCTTTACATTTGTTAAGTGGGCAAAACAGCTTTGCCTGTGAGTAGCTTGGAAGCGGGAAGTAAGATGGCAATGTTTGCCAGGTTAAAAAAAGTAGACAGGAGCCAAAGGCTCCCAGCCAGCTCATCAAGCCGTCCTCGCTTCCTGAATGAAGAAATGGGAAAGTTGTCACATTGGTTCTGGGCACTCTGAGCAAGATGAAAATTGTGTCACTTGGCACAACAGCAGCACCAGGTCACCAAAAGCAGATTATCCCACAACAAGCCATTGGGCTTTATGTACTAAGAAACATTCAAGAAGAAGATTTCCAGAGGAAAACTTCAGGGCTGCTGAAGCAGACAGGAATAGCTAGGAGAAAGGTCCCCATTTCTCTTTATCAATAATTGACGTAGCTTTGAAGGCAGGCTGTTAAACTGGAAAAGTCTAGTTCTGGTTCTGATATTTGTCAGTTCTGCCTTTCAATTCCCCCAAGCCTCCCACAGTTCATCCAGCCTATTCAGATCAGGCCAAACAACAGTTAGTTTAATGTGTTTGTAAAGCAATATAGCACCAATCACTAGCCTGGTACAAGGATAGTTCTCAGTAACACTAACACAATGACCAGCACTAAACCAGAGATTTTCAGCCTACCACTTCAGATAAAATCTGTATTTTAATTCTCTAATAATACTGGAACATTTAAAAGTTGGGATAAAAAAGGTAAAAATGCAATGTCCACTTCAGTGAACACTCCTAGCGTCTGTTTTTAAGGCTCAAGAAACAATCTTCACTCCCAAAGTCCTTGTTTTTCACATGAATAGCTATGCCAAGTTCAACCAAGACTGCTATTTAGAAAATTTTATTTTTTTTAGTATAGAATTTAACTGCATCCATTTATCTCTGTTACAGCCCTCCTGCCACCTGCGACATATCATATTTCTCGATTTCATCATCAGAAGATGACTTGTTTCATATGTTCCCTCTTTACGCTGCTGTACATGCATTCCAATCACTGACGTTTTACCAGTGGGAAAAGAATCTTCTGATTTCAAGACACAGAAGGAGACTAATGACAGAGCCCTCAGCAGGACACTGCATCTCCTTGACACCAATCAGAGATTACATTTCCTGCCTTCCACTGTGGCAGGAAAGCACCGGCTGAGTAGTGCCGAGCAGACCCAAGTAGCTTAGAAAAAAAAATTTAAAAAAAAGAGCCAATCACAACCGCCTACTGGACACAGCGGTCGCAAAGAGCTAGATTAGTATGCGGAGCAGGAAGAAGATGCAAGTTATTTATTAACTCAGTCGTCTGCGTGCCTTATTAAGCAACTGAAGAGGAGGCTAAAGAAACAGAATGTAATGAAAAAGTGTTAGAAAGCAAGGAAAAAAAAAAAAAAAAAAAAAAAAAACCTGCCCTCTGCTATTACAAAAACTGTAACAACTGGTACATCTATTCAAGTATCAGTGCTCTTGGACAAATGATAAATCTCCTCTGCTCTCATCCCCACCCAGATTTCCTAGAGGACTAGGAAGATCCAACAGTCAGCTCCTTTCCTAAGTATGCCACCCTACATAGGAAGGGCAAAGGCAGGGAAGATGGGGGCCTGCGATCCTCACCCTGAACAGGAAAATATCCTTATCTTGTCTAGATGAATGGAAATCTTACTTGAGAAAAAGACTCCACTTTGGCTGGGCTGCACTCTTTCATTGGTGTCAACAGCAACAGACATCTGCATCAAGTTCTAATTAGCACATGTAAATAGGAACATCTATTAATGAAAAAATCAAAAGGAGGAAGAGCACGTAGAGATGCTCTGTGTATCACTACAGAAATAATTCAGCTTGAAGGTATGAAGAAAACCAAAATTAGCAGCACATCTTGAAATTTTGTTTGCTATAAGTGGAGTAACTTGAGACTTCGATGCTAATCATCACTTGATATCCCATACAACAGTTAAGGTCTGACTTAATTCCAGAGTTGTATGAATATACCAAGAACAGTCCTACACAAGCTTTGTGTGATTGCTTGTGCAAATTGGTGTAGAGACCTGGTTTGGTGTGTACCAATGAAGAAAGACAGTAGGAAAAAAGACGCTATCATCCGTCACAGATTGGAAGAGGACATGGATGCAATCAGTTGCAACAGATCATGATCCAAGGAGTTTTAGGTTGTCAACAGAGATAAACGGTCACGTAACACTAAGACCCAAGTTTATTTTCTAATAAAAAGATATGCAAACCTAAAGGGTAGAAATGAGCACATGGAACATGTAGATGTGCCATAGAGGACCCAAATTTTCTAAAATAATTCACTCTTATTTGAAGAGATTTAACTATCACTGTTCAAACACAGGACAAGTATTACAGTATGTTTGCGTGGCAGGCCACAACTTTATTTAAATAAATAAATATGAGAAGAATCCCCCCCAAATGCAACAATGTAGCCATAATCAATCACATACTAGGTTTGGTACTTTGGTATAGGATGGCTGTACCGGACTACACTCGTCTCAACCTTCTTCATATTCCTTTTTACTCAGCATCATCTCCTTCTCAGTTTCCAAAAGAGAATAAACTCATAATGACTCTTCTGGGTGGCCTTCATATTCCTTCCTTTGCTCTCCCAAATTCATTAGCTGACAAGTCCTGCCTCATTACCAGCTTATTTTCTATTTCAAAGTAGAGAATGAAGACTTACGAGACCCTATTCTGGAAAATGGAAGTCTCATTGCCACAGAGGGTAAAAAGACAACAAAATGTAAATAAGTCTGTATATCCAAATGGAATAAGTACTGAAGATTGTCCACTTTAAAATATATATATTTTTACCCTAAGGAATGGTGCTGTTTCTTGTGAAAAAATAATATTCCATTCTCAGAATGCTGCAGTATCAGATCCCGCGTACTTAATCAAAAACACCGTTTCACTAAAATATTTTCAGAAAAAAAATCAGCCAGCTCTATTGTCCAATTAAGTATAACAACAACTGTTTTAAAAATTTGGACAAGTCAAGCCACACACTCATGAAGTTTTAGGATTATGTGAGAGGCAGAAAATTATGTCTAAAGAACAAACAGGGAATCATAACCACAAAATGTAGAATCCGAAGAGCCCATTTATATATCAGAACAAATAAGACTTACTAGCTCACAGCAATATATATTTACAACACAAAAGATGAAAAAACACCCCCACAAAGACTTCTCTAGTCCTTGTGAGGCACGATATTCTGGTACCTCTCTCCTACACCTCATTTACATTTGGGACAGAAGAATATTAAAGTTGTGGCCTGTTTCCTTTCCCCCACTCAGTTAATGTATTGCATCTCTGCTCACTCATGAGATGTCCTTGGCAACTAGTGATTTACCTCACCTGTTCCAGAAACAAGCTGATTGTAATAAATTACTCTGGCTTTCAACACCACTTCTCCACCCATATGGCTCCTAGTATATACTCATCATTTATCTACAAGGTTTTCTGAAACAAGTAGTGCTGGTGAACCAAGTGCTCCCACAGTAAAATAACATTTCCATTTATTTAAGAAAGATGAGATTTTGAGTGAATAATAAATGTTCATGGTAAGCTTCAGTACAGAATATGTCCTACGACTGATCAGTCACAAGTGTCTGTGGTTACAAATGAGCATCTAAAATGGCATATTATTACTTTTAGGCCAATCATTGAAATAAAGCATCTATATTACATCACAGATAAATTACAGCACTACTTTGCAGGAACCAATACACCAAACATTAATGATTTACTATTATCACAAGATAATTTTAATCTCACACTTGAGATTATGCAAGTACATGCCAGCTGCTGCCATTTCACACAGTCTTTATTGTTCAATTTCACTGTTTTAATAAAAAATTGCACGTAAACAAAAGTGTAACTTTGCCACAATTCCTTACCTCTCTTCCAAAGCTTTGCCAAATAAACCTCAATATTTTGGTTGTTGTTCTAATGTGTCTGCGTGCTTTGGTACGGCATACTTATTGAAAGTTTATACATTGCACAAACAGAGCATTTACAATGCTGTAAGAAGAAAACCTGCAAGGGACTGGTGTGAGGTATCTTGTTACTCAGACTTCTGCAGATCGTTACATAAACAAATATAAGAACTGATATATTTTACAACATTTACTGTAGGACAATGGAATTAAAATTCTGATTCAATAAGAAACAGAAGAAAGTATGGCTGTGACTATGTGGAAAATAGTTAAAGAATTAACCCAAAAGCAATTTTCCTGAAGTCCCTGTAAACCTGTCTTGTGACAATACTACTTATAGAGTATCCTGCCTTTGACAGTATTGAAAGCATGAATTTAAATTTGCTTTACTGAATATTGCTCGTCCTGCTACTACTGCTTTGGAAGACTAAACACACATCAGATTCAACTCCATAGTGGCTCCACAAGAGTTGTGTATGTTACATCAGGGATGAACTGTGCCCTCACCCCCAGTTTTGTGAGCAAACAAAAACCCCAACCCTATATATTTTTAGATATATACACACAGTCAGACAAAGACACGACAGAACACATGTACATCTCTCCAGAAGAGCACGAACCTAGTGAAAACCACCAACCCCTTGGACAGCCTGAGGTCAGCATCTACACATGTGGTAATGGCGGTCCTCTCCTACCTGTCTGGCAAGGGTCCTTACAGCAACAGGGCACAGAGCATCACAGGGTCCAAAACCCTCAGGTGTGCTACTCACAGATATCATAGAAAATGAATTCTTCCACCAGCAGCAAACTGAGTGTCCCCAGATATCTGAAACAGCAATGAATGCAGCAGCTTCCGTTGCTGCTGCTCCTCAGTGCCCTGCCCATCATTCAACAATTGCTAACACATGTTCAAAACAAAGAAAAAAACCAACAACTTTAAATGATAAATTCCATATACGTTATAACTTTTGTTGATAAGCTATGCTAACCTATCCCAAGCAGCTGCACCCCCACCTCATATGCAGCCACTGAAACTTAATTGAAACTTGTTTTATTCTTGTCAAGAGAGCATCTGTGCAAATAAAGTTAATGCAATCTTAATTTAAGACTCTAGCAGACTTGAAGACCTCCTTTAGATAGAGATCCAGCCCAACAGTACATTCGATAAATTCCATGTCATGCTTTCTTACTTCTGCTATTAATAAGTAGTCAGCTCATCCCCGTCTATGTTAATTCAGCCCAGGTACTTCAAATACTCATTCTGAACTCAAAAGCTTATCTAAAAGTCCAACGCTGCAGAACAATGAAGCTTTAGCTAATTATGCTAATTAATTAAACTAATTAGACGGCTCCAGCTAATGCATGTAGATGTGGCTGGTTTTGGAATATTTCATCTTAAGAGGCTAGCATAGTTCAGCATGACTGAAAGCACAGTCACTTTTACAGCAAGGGTTAACAGCCAGCTGTAGTGAGTTGTTTTGCACAGGAAACTGTTGCTGTCTTATACTCCCACAGAGAGAAAAAAACACTCAGGGGTCTCAATAGTACTTAAATCACTCACTTAAATCACACACTCAACTCAGCTCTGGGACAGTGGAAATGTGACTTGCACATCTACCTGCCTTGCTGCCCAGGAACCTCTCAACAGGATTTTACAGTCAACACTCAAGTCCAACCTGGCACAGGCTTACTGCTGTCATCCAATGACATTTAATCTGACAAGTCTGATTTTGCCTTCACACAATCAGATGTCGTGACTGTTACATGGTCAAGGGGCTTTCCTGCCCTACAGACCACAGATTCCTTATTGGAGCTTCACAAGCTAAATGATCAATATGGAGTTAATGGGATATAATACACTTCTGGCTTAAACATTCAATCCCTCTTGGAAGGATTTTGTATTATATCTACTTCTGTGTTAAAAATGTATTAACATGTCTTTGATTTTGTTAACGTGATGACTAGTTGCTTTGGATTACTACCATCCCTTGAAGCACCAGAGGCCTCGAACAATATCTATTGTAAGGCTGAGCTCCAAGAAACAGACTCATTTGAAGTCTGACCATTTTGCACTTTGGTAAGCTATTCACAAGTATAGAATATACCTCTTCCTCATCCTGCTGCATAAAAGCATTCATTAGGATGACATTCAAAAAGCATTTTTTTAAAAAATCAGTATTTGGGTGGATGAGCATAAGGCCAGAGAAAATCAAAGAGTTAGAAAGAACAACCAAACTGAAATTGACCTATACTAACGTCCAGCAGTAATAGAAGTGTGAAAGGCCCACATCTTTTAGAAGAAAACCTTGAAACCATATCCTTCAGTAGGAAAAAAGGTACCAAGAAAAAAAAATTGGCATGATAAATTACAGTTATGATTAGATACAACTGAGATCAGTAGCATTCTGGTGGTCTATTTCATTTTTGCTTGCTGTTTATCTTATTTCCTTGTCACTAAGGAAATACCTCTTTTCCCTACATGGAACTGTAGTGACATTTGACAAAGTAATTAAGAGAAGGACGCTCATGATCAGCTGCCTTCGCCCTGTTACCAAACACAGTCAATACACAGTTCATGACTCCAGCAGATGTTCATGTTTTACAGACTTTGTGGGAACTTAAGGTCTTACTTTTTCTGTCCTTCCTGTATGACACAGAAAACTGAGTCTAAACAGAGAAGCCACTCAATTATGAGCAGCAAGCATTAACCCGTCCAGTATTATTCACTAGGCAAATAAGTGAAAAAACTCTGCCCAACAAACTTATTTCAGCAAATCCACAGTTAGTTTGAAACTGGCAGGTCTGAACTCTTGGCAAATGGAAGAAAAGATAGTCTGAGCAGAGAACTCTGCCGGGGCTGCTTACTACTCGCCCATCACCCACTACTCCTTCCAGTTTATACTTGGCTGAAGTAATCCTCCTTACAACACATGGATCTACAGCACACAAGGACAGAGGGTCACATCTTAAGGAGGCAGAGGAAAACTGACTCTGAAGAAGCACTCCTGAATTCCCCCCAGCCCTCATCTCCATCTCTCACCTCTGCTCCACCTCCTCACTTGGGCCACTTTTCTGTGCATGACCATGGACTTTCACATGACACAGGACTAAATAAAGTCAAAACCAGTCCTCCTCACACAGAGAAGATTTTGCATCTGTGTTTTTGCAAGAAAGAGAGGTAGCATAGAGTTTTAAATATAAAATAATAATAATAAAAAAAATCCTCACACCCCCCCTTAAAAAAAAAAAAAAAAAAAAACACCCCCACAAAACCAGTTTAAGCTGCTTGTAAAATGAGGGCCTCCTTCTGCTTCAGACTCTTTACTTTCATTGCTGATTTGGCTAACGGCATCTTTGATTACGCAAGCAAGTGATCTGACTGAGCAGCTGTGAGGGTGCACAGGGTACATGGGCAAAATCCTCTGGGCCCTGATGATCAGTCCCCAGTCTTCAAAAGCTGGCATGCTGGCTACACAGCAGAAACCCACCTGGGTTTCACAGATAGGCCAGAGATCAGCAGAAACCAAATATTAGGAAGGGATTCAAGTCTCCCAGTAGGAACAAGAGGACAGGCACGGACACACAAGGCTGGCTCTATGGACCACAGATTCAGCTGGAAGACTGGGCTCAGTTTCATCAGAAACCAGAAGTTTTCTCAACATGAAAGAGTCTGGATTAAACATTTTATAGTCTCAATAGAAAACACCCAACAGTCTCCAGTCCTGCATACACCACAGACAAGAAAAATCTCTCTTTTCAGTCAATGACTTGAGCTTTGTCTTCTCTGCCTTGCATTTAAAAATGCTCAAGCCATTTTCCACAATAAAATAGAGTGCTGCTATTCTAACTTGTGCACACTCTTCACCTCACACTATCACAGTCACCAGAAATAAGGTACTCTGCTGAAAGAACATCACTGGGTCAACCCTACAGCAGCCAGCGAGGACACGGTGTCTGCTGCAGAGTAAGAGTTTTAATGAGAAAAGTTTCCAAAGGGCAGCAACTTAGTATGTTTTGCAAACTCTAAGATGAATACAATTGTTAATGCAAGACAGAGGTTAAAACTTCAGTCATCATACCCCAGAGTAATAAAACACAAGCTAAAATAGAGTACTATCAATTTATTTTGGTGACGCTATTGGTCAAAAATAAAAGGGCCACTCTTTCCATGCAAACTTGTAGAAAGAAACCACTCATCCAAAAACTGGGCAACTTCCCCAGTTTCAAGGTTTTCGGTCAGAATTTCCAACAAACAGGTGTATAATCAGTAACTATGCCAGTGTGTTTTGCATCGTGACTTGACTGCTAATGTACCTAAGCACTATCTTATCTCAGTTAAAATCCAGGTTTAATAAGAAGGGGAAGTGCTATTTATGCTAATGCTTTTGAATGTTCTAGAGGAACAAGTTTTGGTTAAAATAGCTTTAACTCTTATAATTCCCAATTACAAAACCTAATCCCTAAATAACATGTCTTAAAGTTGGTAACCTGTTTTCCTTGACTTGTTGCATCAAGGTACTAGAAAAGAGGAAATATTTGCAAAAGGAAGAAAATGGATGGAAAAGAGAAATGTGAACAAAAAGCCATCATATTCTTACCTTATTCCACAGGTATTTAAAAATAATTTGCAGGTAATATGCCTTCATTCTCTAAATATGATTTTTAAATGCTTATTGCTTCGGTATATTAACTACCTTTTTAATAATTCATATGTATCTAAATATGTATTTGTGGTAAAGGTGGAGGTGAGGAAGAAAATGACATTTACATTACTTGCTAGATAGAAATGAGTCTGGCAGCTAATCTTAAAATTTATGGACTGTAATAGAAACTATAAGGGGAAATATACACACACATGCACATGGCTTTGGCTGCTTAAAGCCAGCTACTTTATTTTAGTTGTAATTATTTTTCAACAGCAAAAGATACAAAGGGCTACATACATATTTTTTAACATACAAGATTGTAATTAATATAATGTCTGTTTTAAATTTACTGTTATCATCTATTAAAGAATAAATAATTGTACAGCTTTCTAACGTGTAGCTTGAGCTTTAAATCACTGACCATAACTAATAAGCAGTGTAATAGCATGAGTGCCTTAACTAAAACCATAGACTGCAATTTTGTTGATTGTAAATCATCATCATTTTTAATGCAAAAGCAACAGCAAATCTCTGTAATTACTGGATGCATTTTGAATCACTTTTATGATTACTGCTCTATACCCATTAAAAATCCAAAACACTGAACTGCACAGGGTATAAAATTAGAATTATGATACACAACAAGCTATAATTGAAATCCATAAATTTCTGTACTAATGTTCAAGAATTATTTTGTTGCCAAGAATTGCAGCCCTGCAGAATTGGCTTTAAAAACATTTACTTTATCTAACAGAGCAGTAGTGGCAGTGATAGCAGTAGTTACTTTGAGGTACTTAAAAAAAAAAAAAAAGAAATAAAATATCTAGGATTAGATTTGGCATTCCTGCTTGTTTGTGTAACATGTGGCTATCAATGCAAGAAATGCAAGCATTACTTGGCTTCAATTTTCTCTTGCCTGTGCATTTAAACTCTCAGAGGTTTATTGAGAGCTTGTTCACTTTCCGCAGCACATCCATCTGTCCCCGCTGTTACATAACAAAAGGTGTGTTTCCACCCACACCTGACCAAGCACTTGTTTTATGCTCAAAAAAAAAGGATTTATTTCTGTTAGGCTTAAGGTGTGATAGTCAGCTCCTCACTTCTGCTTTTTGCAACACCACAGTATGGAGATGCTCACAACACATGGCCATCATGCAGTCTAATTAATAGAGTAAACAGCAATTCTGCAGAGAGTGGTATCTGTAGTTTCATTAGTGGTCCCGTGTTAATAACAGAGAAGACTTGCAACCTCCCTGCTCTCATGACTGTCCCATGTAAGGGACAGGTTAGGTGGGTTTAAAAAGTGAAAAAAGTCCTAGGGATTAGAAGTGCTAATGCTGAAGCCCTGGCAAAACAGAGAAAGACACAACTGGGAGGAAAGGAGAAAGTAAGTTTACTACTGCACAAAGGTTGTGGTATGACCTGTAAATCTGCTCCTGTGTCAGTCATTCAATTTCTCGTACTCATACAGAAGGCTACCCCAAGGCCTCTGTCACTAACTTTCTTTGTCAACTTCAGCAAACTAATCAACCGTGTTTGTTTTTCTTTTTCTTTTTCTTTTTTTTTACCCTCCTCACATTAGCTGTAATAAACAAAAACAAAACAAACAACACAGCCTGCAGACTACCTACCTACCTATTGCCAGACCTACAAGAAGCCTATGAAAATTTGAGGTCTTGGTGCAAGAAAAACTGCAGAAGAGCATAGACAACTTCTTTAAGGAAAAAGAAATAAACAGTCCATCAGGTTACCCAGAGAGAAAGAAATCTTTGCAAGAATATGGTAAAATTCCAAACTATGATTAAAAAAAAAATGCATTAGCCCTACCCCTAGTGACCCTGAGTTGGGTCAGTGTGTCTGCAGGGAGACACAGAACAGACACATTTATTTTTACATGACAAGCCCTGCAGGGAAAGCGTTTCCTACAGCTTACACTTTTGTAGACTTAACACAAAAGAGATATATCTAAGGCTTGAGAAATTTAATCATGATTCATCTGTGAATTGCATCTGCACATTACTGTTTTTTTCAGCTGCGTCCTGAACTGTAGGATGGGTTCCACAGTGTTCAATACACATCAGGCCAGATCCTTGGCCGTGGTCAAAGTGTGCTCAGCACTCCCTAAGAAAGGATTTATGCAAGTGTCTCAAGGCTTTCCTTTACAGGCCTCATTTTTGCACATGCACATCACTGTAGTACCTGTGAAGTCTGCAGTCCCCAGGGGCTGCACAGTTACCCTCAGCTTCCATGTCCAGTAGTCAACTAGCAGCAGAAACACAGAGTAGACCCAGGTGTCTCTGCTCTGCGGACATCAGACATGTAGGGACAGACAGGAGATGGGCAGCTGCACATCAAGAAAGTATGTTCTCCTCTCAAAATTGGTGCCGTAACAGTGATCAAGAGCAGTTACTATTTGTTTGATAAGGGAAGATGGCTTGTCAAGAATAAGTTACAACAAATCAACATAATCTCCCTACATACCAGAGAGCAGAACTCCCAGCATAACAGAAATATGTAGATGCCTTCAATCTTGACTTCAGTAAGTCTTGATACAGTTTCACTGGATATTTGTACTCACAAACGAGGGAAGAATGGTTAACACAACAAATACAATATGTTTGCAAAATTATGCCTCCAAACCACATAAGACAAAAATTTAAAGAGTTATAATGAGAAGCGTTACAGGAGCTGTCCTCAGTACAGCAATAATCATTATTTTTAGTACCGATTTGGATGGTGAAAAGGAGAGTATTTTGATATCAGCGGGATACATTCAACCAGTTGGAGCACTAATGCACAGGAGGCCAGGCTTAAAATTCACAGTGGTCTTAAACTGGAGAGAGCCCAGTTATACAAGCACGTTCTTCATCAGGAACAACAGCAAGAAAGCACAACTGAATATGGATCATTATGTACACAAATAATGGGAAATAAGTAGCTAGCTCTGCTACCTAAAGGCCTCACAGCCTGCTGTAGATCCAAGACATGAGCCAGCACTACCATAGCATTACAAAAGGCTAACAGCCACACAGTGACAAACCAACCCAGTTGTAAACTGCAGAGACAAAATAACTAGCACTCTGCCCAACACCAGCAAGACCCCAGCTGGGACACCTCGTCCAGACCGCTTCAGACCCATGAGTGAAAGGTACAGAAGGGGCCAACTTCAAAAAATAAGAACAGGCCTAGAAGAGGAAGATTAATAAACCGTTATTACTTCATTAATTAGCAAACCATTAATTATCAGAGACGGTTAGGACCTGCAGTACTCTCAATTAGCTAAACCTTGCCACCAGCAGAAAAGAAGAAGGTATTCTCCATGGCCCAAGACATAGCAAGAAGTAAACTGGAATTGTGGCATGGAAGATTTAGGTCAGATACTGAGGGAAAAAATAATGCTAAAGACAACTTAACACTAGAAAACGATTAATAACTAAGATTAAGATCACCAGTAACACAACCTCTATAAAGTTAGACAGCAGCTTGTCAATCAGTATTTTCAAAAACCAGCTAATGCTTGAGGAAAAACCTGCATCACTATTTCACCTCTATTTAGAGGCTTAAAACCATTTGGACAAGTATTTTGACAACAAATTACTAAGGGTTGGTACTTCCAATTAGGCAAAGAGAAGAAGGACATTTAACTCACAGCGTGGATCTGGTGTAATGTGAGCAAAAAAAATTTAAAAAAAAACAAAAACATAATTTCAACAATCTCAGTTTAGTCAAACCTTTGAAACGTTGAAGGGGAACACATGGAAAACTGCTGTAATAATTTCACTGCTTTTTCTTTTCTTTAGAGATATACACTTGGTTCAGTTCCATGCAGCACTACCACTTTGTAGGGTGGAAGAAAAAAGCTTGCAAAAAACTGCAGAAGTCTTTTTCTAAACATATTCTTCAGCTGCAAGCTGTCTAAACAACATCCAGAGCTGTGATTTAAACATGAATCTATTAAGAAAAAAAAAAAAATAGTGCTTTTCTCTTCCAACCTCTTGAATTTAAAAGACACTGACACTATTTGGAAACCCAAGGTCTAAGTATTCTTTATGCACAGTTTGGAAAAAAAAAAAAAAAAAAAAAAAAAAAAAAACACCCTTAGAGTGTTATTTCCAATACCTTTTTAGTCCCTACCCCCCCCTTTCAATTTCCAGGCAGACAAAGCTGTCTACATGGGCACAAGCAATGGGCTTACAGGGTCTAGGAGCTCACGTGTCAGGAAAGGGAGCAGAAACCAGAGATTCCAATGGAAAAGTAAAGGAGCATGTTGGCAGACAGCCAGCAACTCCTCTGATCACATTAAATGAAAAAAAAAAAAAAAAAAAAAGGAAAGGAAATTAGTTACAATGCCTGCCAAATTTCCACCTTCAGGATTGACAGAACACGTAAATAAAGCAGTCTCCAAACAAATCCCACCATTTCACCCAAATCAGACAGTGATCTCTGCTTTTTGGTACATAGTTCCAAAATAACATGATACAAATTCTGTCCAAAGACCTTTTTCTCAACCTGGCTGCTCTGATGTTTTCTGTACTACAGCTTATATCTTCTTTCCAAGTTTAGCTTCTCCATGGCAATTGAAGCCCAGTAAGACAACAACAATTAACATACAGGATTACTCTTCTTAAATGGGCTAAAAGTCCTTTTGAGAGGACTATCCAGCATTAGTAAATCATCACAGCACAATTATCAACTGTTTCTATTTACTACATTCTAAACATTTTCATATACCAAGAAGCTTCTTTCTTTCTAATTATATTTTCTATGTCTTTACTTCTGGCCAAAGAAATGGAAAATCATCCAGGATTTCAGCACACTGTTTGACAGGCTATGGCTTATTTCACACATTCCCAGACTGGAAGAATGGGGAAGGAAGAGAAAGAAAAAAAAATGTAGAAAGAGGTATGTATCAATTTAACATTATATGGATAGTAAAAATATATTTGAAGAGCCACTTAGCTCAAGGTAAGGCAAAAGACCAGAAACCATACTGATTATATTTTAGTATTTATTACATTGAAAGCCAAACTACAGATCCTGTGCAAAAACTTCACTCATTTCCCAACAAAAATCAACACCAAGAGCTCCACCGGCTTTCACAGCATGGGGTCAGAACCCACATACCCAACCGAACCTACTGTACATGTACTTCTGATAAATCCTACTGTAGAAAAGGCAAAGCGTGTGCAAGACAAATCCAGTGCTGCCGACTGTTTACAAAACATTACGAAAGATCTAAAACTAAAACCCAAACATCCTCTGACAAGCTCTGTTTCACTGAAGCATGCTTATTTGCATTTAATAGCTGCCATACTTTCTCATAGCCGTTATTAATCAAACATCCTGAAGCATCAATGATTAAGCACATGGCCATCAGACAAAGGGGGATATTAGAAGTTCTTTAGATGAAGAAATCTCTCCCTGACAGTTATAACTTACTTGCTAACACTTAATAGCACTGTTTCTTTAGCGCTGGCTAAAGTGAGTGGCATTGCATTGAAGCACTAACATTAAAACTAAGGTTCATTTGTCACTTAGAGCTTAAAAATGAATGTATATAAAACAAACAATACATCAAGGAATCCCTCACACAAACTACATGCCCCTAAAGCCATGTAGTATGCATGCCATAAATACGGTTGTCTGCTTATTATTCATCGTCTCTGTGCTGTAATGGTTAGCAATAGATAATCACTATTCAAGTACTTATCTAAAATAGTCTACAGCAAGGTTTTTTGGTAAGTGCACCACTTTTCAAGCCAAACCAACACTAAAATAAAAAAGGATTGGTGAAGATCAATATCCTTTACATATGAGATTTTTGTCTTTTATCTGCAGGAGCCAGAGAAGGAAAACAACACACAGCAAATATTAAAGGAAAAAAAAAAAAAAATCTTTTACAACTGAAGAGCCAACTTAAGGTCTGGGAATTACTGTATAAAGAAGTAAACATTAGTGAAAACACCTGAATCACTCTGGAAGTTATTCTTAAAATACCACCTCTAGAACTGTAGAACAAAATTTAAGTTTCCTTCAAATTAAAATTTGAAAAAACATAATATCACCACTTCAATTAAAAACAATACATCTTGAAAGTTTAAAGTTAGAAACTTATGAACTGAAAACCAGCAAGGACATGAAGTGTATACTCAAATTCTACTCCACAGAAGATCAAGGAAAAGGACAAAAAAATAAGATTATGATATTAGGGCATGATAGGATGCTCTAGATTCATAAAGGATGAAATTGTTTCTGTCCAATTGTACAGTAAATTCAAATTAGAGAAAGAAATCTTTCTGTAGTAAACGTGACAAGAGACGCAAAGGAAAAGAAGAGAAAAATAAGCTCTTGAATTCCTTCACCACCTTTGCCTTGAATTTAGTTGATATTCATTGCAAGCGTGAAGCTATTATTAAAATGCTAGTGCTCATTTCCTTATCCACAAAGGAAGCAATGTGCTCAGCACAAAGGAATTTCTGCCTTATTTTCCACATCTCAGTCAATACTATTAACTATCACATCAGTTTCACCTACTTGAAGATCTATAAAGACACAATCTATAAAAACAATTCATTCTCCTGGACAAATTTAGGCTGCTAGCAAAAACATCATACACATAGACAGGAAGGATGTACCACAATCACTTATTTCCTGTTAGACACCATAGAAATTGATTTAATGAAGCTAGTGGTTGCATAGGCAGCTCTTTTTAATATATTTATGTTTGGAATATAAGTTCTCTTTTAAGTATGTTTCCAGCTCTACGATGGAATAGCCCCTTGGGGCAACACCTGAAGCCTTTATGACTTCCTGTGTAGATGAAGCAATACCCCTATTGAAGGCTCATAAGAAAACCACCCAATTTTGTAAGAGACATTTCAAGAAAAATACACAGCACCCACACTATCACATACTTGCTACAGTATCAACATGAGGCTGCTTCATCAAGTGAGTCAGGCTTCCTCTAATTATAATAAACTCTCTCTACTGTCATTGATAAAATCCTTTTCCCAGGAAATGACCGCAACAGGACTCAAAGAAATTTTTCAGGATGAGGGTGGTGAGGCCAGGCCGGATGGGGCTTTGGGCAACCTGGTCTGGTGGGAGGTGTCCCTGCCCATGGCAGTGGGTTGGAACTGGATGGTCTTTAAGGTCCCTTCCAACCCAAGCCCTCTGTGATTCTAGTATTGAAAGGATAAACAGTATTTTTCCAACATCACTTCAAATGCTGAGTTGTTAGACCACAAATATGGGGAACAAAGTCCACTTTTCAGAAGAATTTTGCCTTAACCTTTGCTAGGGTTACTAATGATACTTCTTAAAGAGGCACAACATGATTAACTGCATATGCATTGTTCTTCATGTTTGATTTTGGTTTGTTTTTTTTACTTCATTGGCCAAGTCACACACATTTTGTTCCTTCTAGTCTCTGGCGTCCTTTCTGTATGCAATTTTTAGACCCGGAAAGAGAACAGCTAGTGGTATCTTGTCAAACTTTCTCTTGCTCCTTCTATTCCAAAAGCTATAAAGCATTATTTTTACCACAGTGTAAATATCAAGTGTATACGAAAATCTTTCCTCTGAAGTATTCTCTTGGCAAAGTCTTGTTTAGAAGTTATCATGGCAAAAGCCTATCTTCTTTCACATGATTCTTTCACATGAAAATAACAAAGCGGGTGAGATGAAAGTGACTTTTTTTTTTTTTTTTTTCAGCTCTCTTAATATAATTTCAGTCACATTTCCTTCGCTTTTGCTTTTCCCCTTTTTGTTTGAATGTCAAAACCTTTCCAGGATAAAATTGAATGGACCTTCTTGCTTGATAATTTCCATAGTTCTCTTTGTTAACCCATTAATTTTGTCAGAATGGCATTTTAAAATGAGAACTGCTTATGAAGTTTGGTCTACACTAAAAGTAAATGTAGTCTCTGGGGCAGAAATAGGCACTCATCTTAGGTTGAAATTTTTAGCCCAAAACCAGGACGTGAAGATATAACAGGTCTTCTCAAGGGCAGATTAGATTCTTGATGACTATTCTGCTACCTCTCACTCCCTAGCTATGGGAGCTAAACTAACAGCTGGATATTTAGGGGGAGACCTTTACTACGAGGTACACAAAAGATTGGAGGTGCGTTTATATACTCTATGTAATACAACACAATCAGTTTTTAGTAGAACAGGTTTAAACAAAATTGCAAGAAAAGCATTTTGGCAACCACTACACAATTGGACAGAATTAAGAAATGCTACAGTTTGGAGAGATTACTGTGATCACATGATAAGCACACAAAAATTATGCCAATAATTGTTTTTGACATTTTTGCAGTGAACTCATAACTTTTGGTGAGACTACAGCTTTTTTTTTAAGCGATACATTCCGTCTTGCTTCATAAAGACCAGTTCGGTCTCATACCTATTTTCTGAAGCTGTAACACCTACTCCTTTTCCCAGATCTCTGGGAACTCTCCCAAGTGGGAGAAAGCCTTTCTTCTCAGCAGAGCGTGGAGGAGGCAAGGGAAGAATCCAAATTACAGCCCAGCACTCTGAGACAGCGGGAGAGGGAGGTGGAATAAACTCATGAAGAGCTTGGGATGGGATAGATAACTAATACAGGGTTCAGCATGGGATGGGAAGGGGACGAATCAAATAAGACGGAGCATTGTCTCAAGTTGTACCAAAAGGCATTGCTGCCTCAGTTCTTTCTCTCCACCCACGTAGATCATGGGTAACACTCCTCAGCTTTGTTGAGTGAATCTAGACTGGGGTGAAAATGGTTAGGGAGACCCAGGAAAAAGATGTACATTCTTGGGTGGGAAACACATCGCTCTAAAGAAAGAAGGTAGAGTGCCTTTAAGCAGATTTAGGGGAGATGATTTAGGAGAAGTTGGGCAGCGGGTAGCTCTCGGATGGGCAGAGGGCTCCGGGGAAACTGGACTGGGAGGTGTAAAGCCCAAAGGATGGGAGCTTCCTAGCACAGAAGAGTTACTCCTGGCAAAAATACACAAAAATACCCAAAATACATAGGCACTGATGCCAAATCTGCATCCAATCCTAGCTTTATTTAATTTTTTGTTTGTTTTCTCTATGGAATATTGACTTACTGAGTGCATGGTCAGTTGGCCACTTAGTTAAACCTGGAATAAAAACTGCTCAAGCTTTGCTTCATCCTGGATGGAAAGAAAAAGCTTTTATTTTTGTCTTTTTGACTCTTTCCTGAATGACACAAAATTTACTGCGTGGTTTTTGAGGCACAGACATCAGAACTGGGCATCAGAACTTTCCCCATCATGTTCCCACAGATGTCATATGCAGAGTGACAACACCACATCCCTACTTCAGAGTGTGGATGCCCAAGACCAAAACAATTCTTGGAGAAAAAAAAAAAAAAAAAAAAAAAAAAAAAAACTTGTGGAAGATGTATGTTTGTACCCAGTTGTAAGTTTTATTTGATACACAACATTTCTTTCTGATTTATAGTTGCCAACAGGACAACTGTAAACAGCTGTTTACTTGATTGCAGCCAATATAGATGAGTGTAGATTTCAGAGAGTATTTACCAAACATTTATTCTAGTGTGAACCTGTCAGATCTACATTCAGAAGTCTGCCTTGCTGCTGTTCAAGCTGCTAATGGTGATATTTAAAGCCCTGAAAAAGTTCTGGTTTCTTTTTGCATGCTACTGCTATATTTATCATTCTCATCTCACATCGTACTGTTCTCACCCATCACAACAATTGCAGTTGGTAAGGGTGTGCTTGTTAGCTGATTTAAATTTGAACACTTCAAGCCAAACCCAGCATCAAATGAAATCCCTGGCAAAACCCTCACTGACTTCACTGGGAATGAGACCAACTGGAGGAGCAAGACTCCGGCGAGAGGCATGTATCACTGCAATTCACATACTGCTGAGCTCGTGAGAACAGAGACAAGGCATTATTTGAAGGCAGCTGCAGTTGTGTTTCATTTGACAAACTACTTCTCTTTTGTTTTGCAAAATATTAAGAGACTCTGCAAGTAGCAAAGCTAGCAGCCTTGATGACTCAGTGCAGACAGTTTTGGGCCAGCCTGGCTGCAGACTGGCAGTGTCGGGGAAGGTTCAGGCAATTCTCTGCTTCCTGATGCACAGCCATTCCTAAAATAACGCGGCGGTGCTAAACATAGCTCTGCCATGTACGTTTAATAAATGACAATTCCTGCAGCGTGTATAAGCCACTGCGTTTGTCAAGATAAGTACATCAATATGAGATGTCATGTTAGCCTAGACAAAGAGATTGAACCAGATAGCTTTGTCAAACACAAAGCAAAGGGGCTCATTCAAACTGACAAAGGAAGAAACGTAAAAGTTACACCTATCGATGCAGTCTGAATACACTCCGTCTTCCCCTGCTTTGGAAGAATCTCAAGCCAGAAAGTGACCTCCTGTAACTGATGTACTAAATTCCCCCCTAATCGGGACCAATACTCTTATCAACTCAAACCTCTCTACCGCATTTTTCAGAAGTTCACTGATACCTGTCAGTATGTATCAGATCATACGTACATGTACTTTTGTGGATAAGGACTTTTCATAAATGACATGCACACAGGGTATGTCTAACAGGCAAAAATAACAGGCATAGCTATTTGTCATATATCCAAGCTACTGTTTATTCCTTGATCACTTTTCTTACTTACACATAGGGAAGTTTAAATTTAATTTTAAGGCAATGGCAAATGACCCTGCACACACACACACGCGCGCACAATTCAGAATTTTCCTGAGAAAATTCAGTTCAGCTTTGCACCACTGAGCTCTGTCTGAATCATGTCCTCTGGGGGAAGAAAAAGCCTTTTGGGAACTACAAGAGGCCAGGCATTTCTCTTTTGCCAGGGAGCTGTAAGTTTAGTTTCTCCTTCAAACGAAAAGCCATTTGAAGGCTGGCTGAAGCAGCCCCTTCACGTGCAGTTGATGCCGAGTGCAGGGGAAGGCAGCTCAGCCCAGCTTCCACTGAACTCAGGACCACACACTCCCCTTCTCCCCTCCAGCACCCACCATGACCAGACCTGAGAAGATACAGGGGGGAAGTGATCACAACCCTAGAAAAAAAGAGAGAAAATACTGCAAAGTGGATACTATCCTCTCTCAGGACTCCACATTTAATACACCCTAATGGGATTTTCCTTCCTCTCAAAACTGAGCTATAATGAAACCCAGGAAAATTCACATTCAACATTTCCAGAGTAGAGTAAATACACATTAAAATATTCAGGAATTATTCAAATGCAAATAGAGCAGAGTGCTGTACTATTCATATTCTGCAATATCTTGCCTTAATGCTCTTTCGGGAGAAGACCTTTTCCTGTTTGTTTTTTTTCTGAGTTTAATAAATTGTGACTTTGAAACAACTGTCCAATATATGAGGTGCTATATTTTCTTTAAAAGAAAACAGAGGTATAAAGTCAAAGGCAAATTCAGGGCTTCCTAATATAAAATACCTTTTCACTTCCTGAACATTGCCTGTAGCTTTGCTAATTTATTGCCATGAAAATATTGTTACTACTTAATGCACTAGTACTTTTGTCAATAGGCAGCTTTCCCCAAGGCATATTTGAGAACGCTCTGCTAATCAGGGTTGATGCAGTTATTCCAAAGCAGCCAGGTCTTTAGAAAAAGGTTCATGTTTAATTCCAGTATGGGTGACTGTTGCCATTTCTTCAAAGCACAATATTTTTAATTCAATGAATTTGTTTCTGTAGCTATCTGAAGCACTAACTAAATTATCCAGCCCCAGACTCAGTTTGAATAAGTATGTTTCAAAGAGTATTGCTGGCATCTTTACCTCTTAACATATAACTTATGCGAGATATTCCTCATTTTGTGATGGCAAGGATTAAACAAAGATTTAATCAGAAACACAAATCTGTGCTATACCATCAGCATGGAACGTAAAAAATATGGTTGGGTGTTCAAGTAGATATTCACTTGGATCTGACTTCTTACTTTTCTACATCTGCTTGAGCTCTTGAGATTATGACCTCAAATGCAGCTGAATTTTCAGTGTTTGTTTTCCAAGCATGCTGATAATCATAAACAGCACAGCAAGTGACAATGAGGTCACATACACATACACGTCATACTACAGTTTTATTCTCTCTAAAAAAAATGGAAATCTACATCAGTATAACTTTATTGAGGCTACGCAAACCATCTTAATTGGTGTGGGAGCTTTTAATGCATGTATATTTTCAGTCATTTTTAATGTATTTGCAGTTCTCTGCAGATGAAAAATTGAATAAAGTTCCTCAAGAACAGGTCAGGCCATTTATTTCAATTAGAAATAGCAATGAAATTCCAGTAAACTATTAAATGTCACTTAATCTGTGTTCAAGATAAATAGAATATTTAATTTCTCTTGACATGTTCCATGACAGGGTACCCTACTTGTCTTTGTATTGACTAAAGTGGTGCTCCTCTGCTTTCCATACCACAGTGACATTTAGTGACATTATTCCTGTTCAAGACGAGCGTGGACATAATCTGGTTTGCAGCCAACCCACCAAGGTAAGAAGTGTGTCTGCATGGGGGTGAAGGCTCCACTGCCTTTGTTCTGGCTGGCTCATGTCAGTGCTGAGCTCCCCTTTGTTCATTGTAATGGGAAACTTGGTGTTTTGCTCATTTTGGTTTCCTTCGGCCATCACACCCCCTAAATTTCCATCCGTCAAAAGAATAGCAATACTATTCCTACATCAGGCATAACTGATTTCCTAACTAAAGACAGAATTACAGCCATCAATAAATAATTAAAAACATCTAGATGTTCTGGGATGACACAGAGAGGTACCACAAGTTCTTTTTGAAGTGCACTGCAGCCCATCACCTCCACGAGAAGTTCCTCAGATTCAAGAGACTTGTAAGGAGATCTGACACAGCAGGCTTGAAACCGAAACAGAAGGCTTGGAGTATTAAGGAACATTACTGACATGGAGAAAAAACTGGCCTTGATAGAGTTCTTCTCAGTTACAGTTATATTCCTTGGTTTACATTTGAAAAATATAAAAGATTCAATTTGAGGAAGTGAGGTCTTAGGTTCTAATTCTCCTGGAAATAATCAAGATGGCTTGTGATAATTCTCCATGTCTGAAGTCACCCACACACATGGCTTGAATTCAAAGTCTGCACGTCTTTAAGAGATTTATATTAAGCTGCACTAAGTAGTTGTTACTCATTTCTTCTGAGTGCGATCAAGCTAAGTTAAACTAAAATTTACCTTGTCAATATATTTCTGTCCCTTACACTCAGTGGTTTCCCCCTTCATCTGACAAAACAATGACAACACTGAAAGGAGACAGCAAAAAGATGGTTTTAACATCTCATCATCCACACCTAGTAATCATTTTTGGACTTTTGACAAGCCTGCAGCTCAGGAAGCTAGCAAAAGGGTATAAACAAGGCAGAGGATCAGCACTTCCAGTTCTCAGGGACATTTTCAAATAAAACTCCAAAACTGCCTGAGAACTACATGACTGAACGCATTAAGCATTCCTCAGGAAACAAGTAAAATACATATACATATATACATACAAATACACACAGGCGGTCTCTTCTGTGTAATGCTCCGTTCATAGACGTTGAAACTCTCCGTGAAAAGATGGCATTGTCCATGTAAGTCATGGAGGGAAGGAGAAGGCTGGTTAGGAGCTCAGCAGCAGAGATGCAAACAGATGTTCAATAGTTTGGTGCCTAGTGCCCGGCTCCACACCAGCTACATGACCATCTGTAGACAGATGTGTCGTTTGATAAATATATACAAAAAACTCAGGATATACCTGAAGTCGATTCTTTAATCTTGTGTGCAAAAGAGAATACATCCAGTTTCATTTGACAAGCAGAAATCTGCGCACTGCGTATTCTATATAAAAACATAACACAGGTTGCAGAAATTACAGCCACAGTTTTCTAAAGGATTTTTTTTTTTTTTTTCAAAAGAGACACAATTATAATACAGCTCTTTCCCAGATGAAAGAATACAGTATTTAATTTCTCATGCTCTACACAACGTCCAATGAATAATGCAGGGTGACGTGATCTTTTGGTATTCTCTGTAAGCCGTTTTTGAGATGGATTGCTACAGTGGATGGCATTCTCAAGAACACATGTTGAGCAACACACGTTCAAATCTTCCCAGTTTTATGGTTTCTTACAACACGCTTCAATGTGAAGTGATTCACAAGAAGGAGGTGGAGAAAGTTTTTTTATTACTGTAAAAAAATGATGTTATATGCATTTATAGTCCAAAATAAACATATTGACATCACAAGCTGAAATAAAACAAGGAAATTAAGCTTAGTCCCTCTTTCTACCTCAAAATGTTACATTTACATTTAAACCCATTAAAGTTGAGTGACACTTTCTGTGTAAGATGAGCTTGTCCCGACAGTTAACCCACATTACTATCAGACCCATCAAATTAAAACAAGGTGAGCTAAAGAAGAAATCAATGCCAAAGATTTTAATTTCCTTGATGTCACATGCTGGCATCTTAGGAATGTTATAATTCCTGTAGAGAAGGTAGCAAAGAGAGAAGGTAGTGAAGTGAGAAGGCAGAAAATTCTTTGGTAAGAAGGAATTGATGACTGTGAACACAGACAGAGCTGAAAGAGAGAAGTGAAACGGCTGTGAAGGTGGGAGATGCACTGCAGCAGCACTGATAAGCAAGAACTTTTATGGAAGTTTGTTTATATAAGACTTGTAATGGTAATTTGAGAACAACGTTGGTCCAATGGCATATTGCTTTCAAGGGGAAAAAAAACTCTCTGAAATGACACAGTAGGTTTTGGAAGATGCTGTACTTAGACTTGATGTATATATTCAGGGGTGTCTTGGCCACCACCCTATCAGATTTGGTACATTGTCTCTGATCCATCTCAGATTGTCTCTTCCTGAAACATCTGTCATCGGTCAGATGTTTCAGGAAGGAATGAACAAATAAATGTCACAAAGCAGTCCACTGTGCTGTACTTGAGAAGTGACTGGTGGTCTTCTATTAGAAATAGGAGTCCTGAGACTTACTATCCTCTTAGCCTTATTATGCACACCTCCACACTGTTAACCAAGTTCAATTTCACCCATTATTACCACATCCAGATCCCCTGCTGCTGATGGTAATTCTCAGTTTTAATTCAACACAACCATAACCATTTCTAGAGACCCAGACCTGCAGACTTCCCCATCACCTCGCTTCCATATCTTCTAGAAGTTTTTCCATGGCAGAAAGTGCCCACAATTTCAAGGTCAACTGACAACTGCTCAGGTTTCCTGAAAAAACATTATCGAAAATATGGGCAACCTGGGTCATCAAACAAATTTCTGAAGCACTTCATTCTCAACTCTGAAGCCAAAACACATTTTAATACCTTATTTTCTTTCATAAATCATTTTCCCCTCCATGGCACTGCCTGTTTAATTCTACAGCTGTATTCAACCTGCATATCTCATTTGCAGCAGGAAATCTACAGAAAACTTCAGACAAAATAATTTCTACCTTCCGGACCACATTATCCTTATGCTTTAACCTTTCCAGAAGATAAGAATTAGGTGAAGGTCAGGGTTTTATCAAACTGGAATACATTCTTTCAAGACCTGCACTTTTCCGGCCTTTCAGCAGAACGTGTGTCCTGAACACAGACCGACTCGCGCCTGGGGTGGCTGACGCATGGTTCTGACATTCACCACTCACTTCCATCCCCTAGCAAATAAACGCGGGCAACAGGAGCTGTTCCTCCAGCCACAAGGCTGCTTCCTTCGGGAGCCACTTCGCCAGCAGGACCTGACAGTAATGTAATACCTGTAAGGGCTGGCAGGAGCAGCTATCACCCCCCAACACAATGGAAAAGTTGCAGCAGGCAAAATAAATAAATAAAGCAGAAAACAAACAAACAAACACCCAAAGCATCTGGAAGGTGGTCCTGTCAACCCCTGCCTTCACACCCAAACCGGACCAGAGCCAAGGGGCCGGCCAAAACCACGAAGAGCGGTCTTACCTTGTTGGAGTAGGGGGGCTTGCTGAGGTTGATGCCGTCGCGGACGAGCTTGTCGCGGATCATGATCTTCAGCTTGAGCCGGGGGTAAGCCACCAGCCCCCCCCGGCCGGGGCGGTGCCGGGGGGGCGCCAGCCCCGGCCCCGACGGGGGGCGGCCGGTGTCGGGGGGCGCGGGCGGCGGCTCCAGGGTGAAGTAGAGCCCCGCCGCCGTCTCGGCCGCCTCCTTGAGCCGCCGCACGGCTTCGTGGATCCGGCGGCGGTGCTGGGGCACGGCCACGCCGATGGCATCCAGGTCCGGGTCCCCGATCTGCTTGCACACCTCCAGGTCGTCGTAGCCGTTGTCGACGAAGGACTCGGCGTACTGGGGGAGCTGCAGGGTCTTGAGCCACTCGTACACGATGTTGGTGCACATGCTGGCTCCGCGGGGACGGCGACCGCAACTTTCAGCACCGGAGCCAGCCTCCCCCCGGCCGGAGGAAACAGAGACACGGCCGGGAGCCGCGAGTCGCGGGGCTGGGGAGCAAGGTCACGAAATGAACACCACCGGGGAAAAAAAAAAAAAAAGAAAAAAAAAAAAAAGAAAAAGCAAGCCACGAATCCCTAGAGCAGATCAGCGGGGCATCGGCAGCGCTGCCGAGAGAAGCCCTCCCGCTTCTTCCTCCTCCTCTGCTGCTGCCACCAAGCGCCGCCGCCCGCTGCCACCGGAGAGGGGAGGCTCGGGCGAGAGAGAAGCCAAGTGCGAGGGTGCATCCCCTAAAATCCCCAGCCGCTGCCGCACAACATCCACCCACTTTCTCTGGAAGTAATTCGCCGGCGCTGTCCTTATTTTTTTTTCTCCCCCCCCCCCCCCCCCCCCTTCCTTCCAGCGTTGGTTTCTGTTCAGCTCCCGTCTCACCTTCCCGTGCTCTGTCGCATGATCAGTCCGTGGGGCCGGTCACGCCGGGCGAGCAGGATCCCGTTCCCTCACCCAGCACAGCTATTCTTTTTTTAATTATTATTTTATTTTTATTTTTACGTTCTTTCCCCTATCCCTGCCGGCAGCGGGTGCACACAGGCGGCTTTCGCTTCACTTATAAACGGCTCCTTTCGGATTAAGAAGAAAAAAAAAAAAAAAGAAAAAGAAAAAAAAAGGGGGGGGATAAGGAAGGATCCCGCTCACTTTCCCGAGTTACTTTCCCCGCTGCCCTTCATCCCTGCCCCGGGATGCCGGCATCAGGCGCCCGGCCGGCAGCGAGCCCCCCTCCTGTTCCCCCTGCCCCGGGCGGGCAGGCAGCCGGGCGCCGGCCGGGCACAACTTTTATCCCCTTTATCCCCCTTACCCTCTCACCGCCCTTATCCCCGTTATCCCCTGTTGTCCCGGCGGTGCCGAGCGGGCGGCCGGGCTCCGCGCATCCCCCTGCAAGGGCTGGCCCCGGGGCTGCCGAGCCGCCCTCCTCAGGTCGCTGCTGCCTGCCCCGCTGCCTTGCCGGAGACCCCCCGGCCCCCCGTCAGCGGGACCCCTCTGCGGAGCCCCCTCCCTGCCGGCTCCTCCTTCCCCTACCCCTGGGGGCTGCGGGTGGCTCCACCGGCTCCTCCCGGCGCGGCTTCATCCCGCTCCCGCTCCTCCTCCTGGGCCGCCGGCCCCTGCCCCGCCGCCCTCACAACTTTACCCGCTGCCGGTGGTCGTGGGCTGACAGGCAGCCGCCGCCGGCCGCCCCCTCTGCACGGCACGGCTCGGCACGGGGCTAGGGCCGGGGGAGGCGGCAGGGGCAGAGGATGGATCTGGGGCAGGGGCAGGGGGTCTGCCCGCTCTCCACACGCTCTCCCGCCGCCCCGTCCCCCTTGCGGGCTGGGCGCCTGCAGGACGGGCAGCGGCGGCTGGGCGCCGCGTCCCGAGCGGGGCTGCTGGCGGGGACGAACCTCGCTCCCCGCAGCCCCGTCCCCGCTGCCCCTCAGCCGGGGGCTGCCCGCGGCCGGCGGAGGCGCCTGAGGGCGGCCGCCGCGCTAC
>CM021699.1:49039721-49212589 GCA_011074415.1 Stictonetta naevosa | reverse complement strand
GAGACGAGACGAGACGAGGCGAGGCGACCACCCCGGCCCCTTTGGGTGCGGGCGTGGGGGGGGGTCGGGGCGTGGCGCGGGGTCGCGGCGCCCTCGCCAGGCCGCCGCGGGAAGCGCCGCCGCCCGCTGCGGGCCCGCCAGGGCCAGGCGTCGCCCCGCCGCCACGGGGGGACCCAAAGGGGCCGGGGTGGTCGCCTCGCCTCGTCTCGTCTCGTCTCCGAGGGACCCGCGGCTGTGGCGCTACGGGGGGAGCGGGGCGGCGCCTGGAGCCCGCTGTCTCCCCGTGGAGTCCTGGAAGGGGGCATGAGGCAGCCCGAATTAGGCTGCGGAGAGCTGCTGAGGGCACCCGTCGTGCCTCCCCCCTTCCGTAACTCGGTTGGTTTTAGTGGTAACAGGATTCCTGGGGGACCTCTGTAGCGGGTGGGCCCTGGTTTCTCCTCTGGACTTGGTAGCAATTCACCTCAGGATTGTTTAACACAGCAACATCCTCGGCTAAAGCACTGTATTGCAAGGCTGTTTTTAGAAGTTACATACTTACAAGTGGTTAAAAGGCAGCCTCTGGGCATGGCTCACACATTCATATGCTAAAAGGGGAAAAGGAACAGCACCTTTTTCCTTTTAAAATCTCCTTCCACCCATCTTCTCATCCGGTATCTTATTTTCTTTCCAGGCCACGCAATATTTCAAACCCTCTTCTCAGCCCAGACGCAGAGATTGCAGCAGCAATTATCTTCTTTTCGCAGGCCTGGTGAACGACTGACAAGGCCGGAGAAATTAGCAAGGAGGTTCTGCGAACAGGAGCTGGAACTGATGGTGTCAGAGATAGATGGGGAAAACTGGCTGGTACAGCCCCCATTCGTCGGGCTTACTGACAGCACATACAGACTTGTATCGGTTTCATCTGTGGATTTCAGAAGGGTCTGGGAGGGCTTTTAAGGTATTGCAAACATTGTGTTTCAGCTGTGGCTCGGTAAATCATGTGCCTCCCATCTCTAAGAGGCAGGGTCCTGAGCGTCTCTCTGAACCTGTACGTCGTCCCCTCAGGGTTGTGGAGTTCAGCCTCAGGTTACGGCATTATGAAATGGTCTCTGGTTTGGCACTGGCCTTGATTTCACAAAAGGAATTCACCTGGTAGCAGATACAGCAGAGTTTTAGGTGACTTTGAAATAAAAAATAAATAATAACAAGTTATGTCCTTAAAAAAGACCTTAAAAAAGCCAATCAGAGGTCCGGGGAGGAAAAGACCCATTCTCCACACCTCGGTCCCTGGGAACACACCAGAGCAAGTCCTCATGAAGACTTGTGTAGAGGTTTGGTGGCTACTGAAAAGGGCATTCCTTGGGGTTGATTGTGGGGCCAGTACTGTACAGTATCTTTGCTGATGCCTTCAGTGGCAAGGTGGGCTGCATCCTCTGCGAGTTCCCAGATGACACCAGACTGGGAGGGGTAGGCAACAGCCCGGGGCCCTAAGCTCAGACTGAAGGAGGAAGGTCTCCAAGTGGAGGAGCAGGAGACAGAGGCGTGTTTTGAGTGATAACAGCAAACTCAGCACGAAAACCTGTTACACGCAAAATGACTATTAAAAATTATTAAATGCAAAATTTGTTAATTCCTCAGATATTAAAAAAAACACATGGTTTTGATCCAGCTGAAGCCTAAGAGTGTGTTTGCTGATTGTAAGGCTCCACTTGTCATTTGTATCTTATATGTAGAGCTATTAAATAGATAGCAAGACATTAAACAATATTTCTTACAGTATTTGCAGATTAATTTCAGTGGTGGAATAGAGACACTATTTCAGCTTACATTTAGCTTTTAGCTTATCTCTGCAGAGTACACTGTTTATGCTCACATTATATACAGATACTAATTAAGACATTAATATATCACAAGATGGGAGAAGCTTTCCCTGAATACACAGTGTTTCCTGACATACCCTGGAAGTAGGCTGTGCCTAAACAAAGAGCCAAAGCACAAGCAATTTGTAAATGAAAGGCGCACAGGCTGACTAATAGTATGGGTGCGCTAAAACATGTACAGGGAAATCTGCCTTCAAGTTCCAGGATAAACAGCAGAAAGGAACTAGCACCACACATCCTGGTTTCCTTCATTAGGTATTGTACCCAGCTCTTCAGCACGCAAATACTCTTCCTCTTTTCTAGGCCCTGGAATGGTCTGTGGTCTCTGAACTTCCAATGGACCAAGTGAGAATGATGAGCCTCCCAGGGAAAATCTGAAACACATTGTTCTAGTAGAGATACACAAAAAGTATCTCCTTACCTGTATGTTACGTATAAATGTAATCACAGGTATATATGTAATCACACAGGTGACAAATAAGAACAGGGCACTCCTCCTTGCTTACTATACTTTGCTATTCAAATAAAGACCACTGCTTTCTGGGCAAAGTTAATCAAGCCACACCATGACTGGAATCCATTAGAATTATGTGGGCTGATGAATATTTGACACAATGCATTTAACTTCTGTAGTGCTCTATGCAAATGGATCATCTCCAACTTTTCCAAACTCAATCTCAACTTTGTTTTTTGAATTCAGCAGATAATAAAGAGAACACATATTACAAGTTGCACTGATCTTACAGGATTGCAATGTTGCAGTCACTATCCACAGAAACACATTATGGAGAGCAAGCCTGGAAATCTTTGCTACCAAGTTAGTAGAATTTTCTGTGTAAGCAGTTTGGTAGTAAAGGGTAAGGACCAGATTTTTGCTTTTCAGGTTAAGTTTGTAGCAGCTTCCAGCAAAATGGATAGAAGTTATTTCTAACTTGTATTCAGAAGAATCAAGTCCAGGTGAGATCCATGGCAGAAAAATACTGTTCTTCCCTAGGATATTTTTTTCCAGCATCTTTTCAGGCACACTATGAGGAAAAAAAATGAGAGTCCTGGCAGGTTTCACCATCTCAGACTGTATTATTCATGTAACATGACATAAATGTGATACTTATTGCCAAAAAGGATACATCATAGCAATGGCAGGTTTGTTTAGCAAATGTAAAGGATATTTTAACCAGATCAGTTTAGGTATCCTTCAAACAGAGGGCACCCTGCATTCATTCAGGGCACCAATAAATGAAAAATGTTTCATCCTTGAACTTCTGTTCTGAAGTGTATGCTATTAAAATATATGCTTAGCTAATGGATTAAATTGTTAAATAATGGTAGATTTTGCAAAGCTATGGTCACCCATTTTCTATACCGTGAGATGTTGTATATAGTCATTTTGTGTGGAGTGAGATAAATCAGATTGTAGCTGAATGCTAACTTACACCTAGATAAAAATATACTCAGGAAGCTCTAGTGGTTGTTTTTGTTTGTTTGTTTGTTTGTTTCCTACTTTTACCATTACTGACTCATTTTTGACACACTAAGGAAGCACTGTGGGCCTCTGCTCTGGATAGCTGAATACTTAGTGTTTTGAAACACACTGATATATTTGATGTTTGAAACAAAGCTAGACACAAACACAAATATTCTGAAGGATAATCACCTTGTGGAAGAATTGGAGGAAGAGTCTGAAAACAATAAAATTCAATTAAAGTATTTGTGAAGTTCAGCTAGAAAAGGAAATTCAAATTCACATACAGCATGAGGGTATAGCACATTATTATATTGCTATAAATAATGTATTGAGTGCAAGCTAATACTTCTGTACTTTTCTAAAACATGGAAGCAAATTCTCAAATACTTTTCTAAGTTTTCCACCAGGACAGAAGTTGAAAAATTCACTAAAATGAATGTAACTGCTCATACACAAAGGTAAATATTTGCAGAATTAGGCTATTAGTTAAGGTAAATAGAGCTCTTTATATTTCCTTGTAAAATGCTGCAAATATACCTGGAGTACATTGGCAAAAAGTCCCGAGGAATTTAATGGTGATGAGACAAAGTTTGAAAATACTCTCTTATCTAAAAGGTGAGTGTGAAGTGAAGAATATACAGCTACAAAACTCAGCATCTGAAGGAAGATTAGGTCACGTAAACTCTGCAAATAAATACACTTATGTATACAGTTTAGAAATTCAGAAATTAATACACATTATGTCAGCTCTCGTGAACTGTACTAACGAATAGTACTGACTGTTAAGTATTCTGATGATTGAATTTTCATAATTAAAAATATATATATATATTTTTTTTTTAAAAAGAGGACCACTACTTTAAGTACCCTTTCATGGAAGAATGGAAAATTTAGATTGGAAAGGACACCTGAAGGTCATCCAGTCCCACACCCTGCTGAGCAAAGTGAGCTTCAAAGCCAGGTCAGGTTGCAGGTGGGTTTGCCCAGCTGACTTCTGAAAATCTGCAAGGATGGAGACTCCCCCATCTTCTCTGGGCATCCTCTTCCAGCTTACTTCCTCTCTTACCAGGAAGAACATTTACCTGCTGTTTAGTGAAAGCAACTGTGCCCTTTGTCTCATGTCCTTCTGCTGGGCACTTGTAAGAGAGGTTTGGCTTTAGCTTCTGTATAGATTTCCCGTTAGGTTGTCAAAAGCTGCAGATCGGTTTCCTTTGCTTTCTCATCTCTAGGCTAAACAAGCCTTTACCCTCTCCTCATATTTTGTCAGTAGACAAAAATTTGAAAAGATATTATTTGTGAAGAATGTAAATATATTTAAGCAAAAGCTCTATCACAGAAAAGAGAAACAGAAAATGAAGACAGAGGAAAACATGGCAATATGGAATTTCCTATGAAATCTAAATGTAAAAAGAGTATTGTTTACAAAATGAAAGGTATCGATAGTTTATATAAACAAAACAATGCTTTAATTTTAAAGGAAATTTAAAATATACAAAAACAACCTTCAGTCCCAAATATACTCATGACATTCATATTTATAATAATATAATGCTCACTGAGTCTATCTAAAGGGGAACATAAAAGGACCTAGCTGATGAAGCATCTCTTTTTCTCTTTCTCTTTTTTTTTTTTTTTAGTCATGAAATCAAATTATTTTGGATTTGAAATCACATTTGAAACAGAATAGCTACTTTATTTACTGCGGTACTCTTGCTTCCTTTCCATAAAATTTACAGGCATTAATTTAAGATCAGGACTATGATAACTAGATCACTTTCTGAATGTAACAGAGAAGCAAATTTAATAGAAATGGGAATAAATATCTACATCAAGGCTGTTGTTTTCCTCAAACCAAGTTCTGTAACCAGAATTTAGTCTAAACATTTAGCTTCTTTTTCCTCAGCAGCAGAATGATAAGGTGTAAGCACTAAACTTCTCCCACAGAGCAGCCCATTCTCTATTAACCAGTAGACTCCTACATTTTTTTTTTCATATTCCACTTCCAGTGAAGAGCTAAAACCAGTCTGCACAAGTACCAGCTTCTTGGCCTTCCATGGCAAAACCTCTAAAACCAAAACAAGACAAAACCATTTTGTCCCTAGAAATATGCTGTGACTGCTGTTTCACTCACTGCTGGTGGACACCTATTTTCACAATGCAATAGTTCCCTACAGTAATTCAGAGTGGGCTTGTCTTTACAAACTTTAAACAGTGACCAGTATTGGCTCTGAGCCAGAAGGCAATGCTGATGTGGTGTGCACACAGGAATTTTACATTTACCCAAAACCTTTTACTTCACACTGAATGGTATTTAAATGAACTACTTATAGCAGGCAAATGTAAAAAGAAATCCTATATTATTATTAATAGTAGTGTTCTTGGTGCTACTTATGTTGTGGCAATCCCTGGAAATACCAGCTGAACATCAGCACAGTCGGTAGAAACTTAATATAAACACCCGCATGACTTGCAGTCTAGCACTTCCACATGACACTGCCTTGGAATCATAATGAACAAAAAGCCGAGAGCTTTGGTTTCTTGGACATTTAATGTGAGCTTCTGTCACCTTTTTTTCTACAAATGTCCACATACTCCTCTTCATCAAGAAGAGCTCCTTTATCAGATGCTTGCACAAACCATGAAACAACAGTCTTTATGCAGCTTTGAAGTTTTTTGTTGTTGTTGTTTGGTTTTTGTTTTTGTTTTTGTTTTTCCAATGAGAAATTGAATTTAGAGCATACAGCTACTGCCTAATAAAATTGAACTCACTTACAGTCAGCATAGTCATATGTCTTACACAAAGACATTGTAAAAACCTGCAAACATCAGGCACCACATTTCCAGGACACAGAAGCATTTTGTGGAAAAAAAAATGATTTAGTAAAATGGGGAAAAATGTATCCATCATTTCTAACTAGCCTGTGCAGCTTATCCTAAAAATTGTGGCACTAATCACAAGCTGTAATTACTGTGGGCAGGAAGTGTCTGTCGGGGACAAGGGAAATGATCAACCCTTCAGAAATTATCCTCTTGGTTCCAGAAGATTCCTCCAATGTCCTAGGACCACAATGCAATATTTTGACCCCAGGGGACCTTAGGGAAAACACCCTGCTGTTTTGTTCAGCTGAGGTTTCCATGTCATCAGGGAGCAGAGTCACTCATTCATTTTACAGAGCTATCAGAAAAGCTGCCAACTGACAGTCAGCTCTTAGTTTCTCCCATGTTTGCTTTTACTCTGCTTCTCTTCAGAGGCATGTAGGTGAAATCCCAGATTTATAATTTATTTAGGGGAAGAGACACAAAAAATCATGAGACTTTTAACATTTCTTAAAGCCACCTCTCTCTAAGTACATAAACATTAGAAGTGTGTTGTTAAACTCCCTTCTCTTACACGCACAGCCGATAATAGACTGGCTATTTTGATTACCCGCTGGCATATGCTCAGTTCCTTTGACTATGTGCTCTTTCTCTGACTGCTCCATTCATCCATCCTTCCTCCATGTCTATTATCCCTACCAATTTCCTGCGGCTCTGTCTGCCTCATGGACTGTGTTTTCCATCATCTCCCATTTCCACAATTCCTCCTCTTTTCCTTCATGCCTTCTGTGCTGAATGGCTTTTTTGTTAATGCTCTTCACTTTCAGTTATTTTCTCCTTTTCTCACCATGTCCAGATATGATTCCTGCCCCCCTCCAACAGAAATAGTCCAGTTGGAAAATTCCCTTGCAATGTTTGCTTTGTTCTTATACTGACTTTTTGCTAAGTCTCTTGCTACCTAGACAGTATATTGCACTCAAGGGACTTCTCACCTGATTCAGTGTGGCCATTGCTATGTGTGGTCTTACTGAGAGGTGAAAGAACAGTCCCAGCTTTCCCTTTTTCTCTCCAGCTCAGCTGCTATATACGGCTTAAACACACAGCTTTCTGAACAGCACTTGAGATGCAGGACATAAAAGCTGGAGCCTTGTGAGGCAGAAATCATCAAGAGTAAAGCAGAGTGTACTTATTCTGTTTCTTGAGGCTCATCCAAAGTAAAGTGCTTCTTTGTAGGGAGAAGTCAAGATTGTTATCCAGGTGGCTATCAGGTAAAAACCCCTGGAGCCAAGCAGTCAGGGTAACAGTAATGATTTTTCCTCTTACAGGCCTAATCCCAACACATCAGCAGGACCAGCAGGCACCAGAACACATGAGGAAAAGGAGCAGAAGGGGGAGAAGGAGAAGGAAGGAAAAGAGGAGGAGGAGGAAGAAGGAGAAGGAAGTGGAGGAGGAAGAGGAGATGGAAGAACTGTCTGTGTGAAGGGGTACAGCATGGCCCAAGAAAATTAGACACTGAGGTGGCTAAGGATTTGGATCCTGGCTTTGAACTGTGGGGTCTTGATAGTGCTGATTCTGAAGAGCCTCCATCAGGAAATTAGAAAGCTCTCACTGCGGCAGTTCAAAACTAAGATGGTAAAAAGTGTTTGGATTTATGCAAAAGCTCCTCTCCAAATAATCAATGTTTGAAAGAATCAAATATTTCCCTGAATTCCCCTCAGACGCTCCCATTCTGGATGAGTAATGAGAAATTAATCATCCTGTCAGAATAAACGCCATGAGACCTTTTAGTCATGCTCGCCCCTTCCCCCGTAATAGATTTTTGTCAGTCATCCAACTAGGTCTCCCAGAAGGCAGCGCCACATCCCAGCTCATGCCTTTTATGCGGTCTCTTTCACAACTGGGGCCTGTTTCCAGCCCCGTGGTGTGTCAGGAGTCAATCAGGCATCACGGGAGCCCGGCGCACCACGCCCACCTTACCTCTGCCGACTGCTGCCCCGCAGCACCTTGCCATTGCTTCCTTATTTTTTTGGGTGGGTCCCAGTCTTCCTGCAGCTGGTACCCTGCATCTTCCTGACACAGGCGGTCGGGGATGGTGCGTCTGTGGGGTTGTAACTGCTTGGTTATAAAAACACAAGCCTAGCAGAATATTACAAGATCAGGGAATTAAAAAAACAAATGGTTTTTTGAATTCATTTACACCATGCGTATTTCTGGTAAAGTGGATCTAACAGTCTAATTAAAAATAAATAGAAGAGAGAGGAAGAAGCAATATGTGCTTACCATCTGAACAATTTTTCCTTGTTAATAAAGAATCACACCAGCTAAAAGAACCCTGAGTTTTTCCAAAGGTACAAAATCAGGATGAAGGGTTTTATCTCCAGAGAACACATTCAATGTTATATCTCTGATGTATTATATTTTAGTTCCTTTTTTCTACAAATGGTATCTCAACAGATTTTTTAATCTATGCATTTCTGAGTTGTCATTTCTCTATATCATGCATGCAGTATCCACACACTTATAAACACTTTCACTTGACTGAATTCTCATCCATCTTTCATTATCAGCTTATTTTGAAGTGAATTTGGAAGACTGCTGAGGAGTTGCAGAGACACAGGCAGATCTGTCAGTTAACCTCTGCACCTCTGGTGGGAGAAGATGGAAGAAAGAAGACTTATAAAGCAAACAACTTTCAAATATCAAAAATACCACGTGTGTAGATTGTTGCTGTTTGTTAAACCTTGGAAGTGTTGATAGAGGGATGGAAGAAATGTTTTCTTCCCTTCCAGTCTTCTACAAGCTTTTGTATCACACCTACTTCAGTGGAACATGCAAAGCAGGAGTGGGTTCTTATGCATTTGACAGGGGCTGCCTATGTGAGATGATCCAAGCTGTGACACAACTCCAGTGCTGAAACTTATTTCAGAAATGGCCTCACATACAACACCTTGGCATTTGTCAACACCCTCACTCTTATCATTATGTCAAGTCAGAAGAGGCATTTTTGAATGTGGCTCTGCCTTTTAAGCATCAGAAAAAGGCTGTCTCAGCTGGGTGAACCACGGACATTTCTGAGCTCCCTGGTGTCTATGTTGAGGTGCATTCTTCAGCTGTGTCACAACCTCTTACTAAGGTAAGTTTTCAGAGTCTATGCAGTTACCTCTGCATTGGCTCATAGGAGTCACACAGACTGGCAGACCAGTGTTGCTCACGTCAGTGACGATCTCGATTTGGATGGCTGAGAGACCCGGACATGGAAGCATGCCACGAAGCACACCCATCTTTCCATCTAACTGCAGCCTTTGGGTTTCAGTCCTGCTAATGATTCGAGACAGGTTAAATCGTGTCAGCACGAAGTTCAAAACTCTAATTTGGAAGGAAGATCCAAGGCTTGACCTAAATCTAACATTAATAAAATAAAGATGAATTAACTTATTTTGGATTAGTCAAATATTAGGGCAATTCTTGTTTCATTCAGGATTAATTAAATCCCCATATGGAAGGCTAATGTATCTTTATCTCTGCCCAGTCTTAGCCTCATAAAATCAGCATTGGTTCAGGCTGGTCAGATGAAGTGTCATAATTATTCTGCAGAGATGTGCTGTAATGAATTATTCCCTCTCTTCAGAGAATATAAAAAGCTACCTCTTTCTAGTGATGCCAGTCAGTAAATTGATGAGACAACCTGTAGTTTACCTTTCCATTGGCAGGTACATAAGCTACAACACCAGATGTCCCCTGTCTCTCTATAATAAAATCCCACCTTTCTTATGGCAGCAAAAATCAAACCAAAAAAGCCTGCATCAATTCCAACACGTGCAAAATGTTCCAAATCCAGTGCAGGGCTCATGGGGTTACAAGCTTTTACCAAAACAACATCTCACCCAAATGGGTTCTTTTATTTTGAGAAAAATGTGCTGTCTTCTCTGAATGCTTTTGATCAGAGCTTTTAAATTCCTAAGTTCCCTGTTTGATAGATGTTTTCTATCCTGCACACTGCTATGCTGAACTGTGCAGTGCATGTCTACTGTAATAGTAGATCACAGGAAATGACACTTTGTTCAAGCTAAGTGAGAGCAAGATAGATGCCAAAGATCAATTTTTGTGAACTGGGTAAGGATCACAATATGGGGGCCCTATCAATGATATGGTAGAAAGCTCTACATCTTTGCAGTCTGCCTAGAAATTCAACCTTAACAGACATGAATGTAATTTTTAATGAATAATGAAATTAATTAATATTTTTGATGAAATTTTAAGCCTGCCTTGTACAACACAAGTGCATAAAGCTTGGCTATGTTAGAAGCCTTCACTGAGCCTCTAGAATTGACCCAATTCAAACTCCAGCTTAGTCCCAATTGCAGTCCTAAAAAAGGACTGAACACTATTTATAGACACCAGGCCAAGGAAGTTAGGGGGTTCAGAGCTCTGAAGAGTAATGATGGAATGCCACGTGGTCTTCGCTTTGCCTCTGCCCAAAGTACAAATAGAAAACAGCATCTGCTTCAGTGGAAACCAAAGATGTTTAAGGCTGCTCTTTTAATATTGGCTGATCTGACCTACGCTCTAACATTCTCAGCAGCTCCCCTGAGATGTAACACTGCTAAAACCTTGCAGCAGTTATCAGTGAAACACCTGTTTTTCTAAAGTGCTAATTCTGACTGTTGCTTAAAAACAGATTTATCTGTTCCAATACCACAACTGCTTCTAAGATATATAGATAGATTGAATTTTGATATCCTATTGCTATATTCATTAGACAGACTTAGATATTATTAGATTAACAACTGTTTCTGCACTGAATTGATTCCCATTTAAATGCCAGAATAAGCACCCAGAGATCCAAAAAAGCTGCAGGAGTGATGCTCTGTGGCCACTTGATCCTGCTCATTGTAGTGGCAGGCTGTGTGGACCCCGAGGTTTCCCCCCTTTGGCTCTGATGCCTCAACTCAGATACTCAGTATCAGCACAGGACTTCAGCTGCCTTCCCCCCTTTGGCTCTGATCCCTCAGAGCCTTTCCTGGGAAAGTACAGAAATAAGCGTTACTGCTCCCCTGCCTACCCACTAATGCAAACAGCCCAGGAGCCCTCTGAGTAGCAAGGACTTGTCATGCCATCATTCATCAATAGTGAAATGGAAATCTTGATTGCCATTAACGAACCTTTTTTATATTCTTGCAGGGCTGTAACAAGCATTTCAACTGTTCATTTGCGTTAACATTGCAAGATAGGGTGTAACCTGGAGACTAACTAATTAAATGCTCTTTGATTTTGAGTGAAGTGTTTGCTACAGTTTAGACAACAGAGTCTAATTAGCGCTGGATGTTTAATGGAACTAAAGACCCATGAAAAGCAAAAGGTGCTGAAATAAAAAGTCAGTGAGAGAGATGTGAAGATAAATGAGAGCAAAATAAGGAAAGTAAAATAACCCTTTGCTGTATTAGAAATACCATTCCCTCAAAACAAGCCTATATTAATTATGAGAAATTGATAAAATCTCACCAACTCAAATGTCCATCTGTCAAAGATAATATAACGGAAAGCTATCCAAAACGCATTATGCCAGCAAGCAACAGATTAAGGTATTTCTCACTATCTCAGGACATTTCATTTCTTCCAGGCGACAAATTCACCCCAGTACTTTAACAAAGAAATAAGAACTCAGTATGTATTGCTTTGTGCTTTATAATTCACAGCATCTCAGCAGGAAATCGAATGTTTGCCTTAGCAGCCCCTTTTTCTGTCAGTAAATGCAGCCAATTTATGGTTTTCCTTGGCTGAGAAAAATGTGTATGCAACTTTCTACCCATATGCAGTTAAGTCCATAAAGTTCAAAAAACAACAAAAAAAAATTCTCAACAGATGAGGCTACAGTGTAGCTTTAAAACAATAAACTTTTATTCAATGCATGTGTCCTCTCTAAGAGGGGATTAAGCTGAAAGGCTTGGGAATAGCAAAATCGAGATTGCATCCCCAGTTTTGCCACTAATTCCTTGGTACTATCTTCTGCTGAAGACCTGGGAGCAAGATGTGCCAAATCAGCATTAAAGCCATGGCCAATTGAATTTTTCAGCACCTCAGGTTCCTAGGCACCACAGAGATAGCACTCATAACCTTTTTTTTTTCTTTTTTTTTTTTTTTTTTTTTTTTTTTTAATGGGGAGTTAGTTTTTAGTTTTAATTTTTGTTTTGTTTTGCTTTGGTGTGTTCTTCTGAAAAAAAAAATCAACAATGAAGTCAGGAAGCTCGTAATACATCACATGCTTACATAATCACTACTGGTCCCTAAATAAGAGTGATTTTTTTTAAAAAAAACAACAACAACAACAACAAAAAACCACGCAGGGTAATTGCAGTACAAACACAGATGCCTTGATCCTGCAGCAGCAGCACGTCAATAAGCATGGAATCCCCCAACTGCTTTCTAAGAAATAACATTTGTGCAGTGATGTGCAGCATCCCTATCTGGTGGCATGTCATTCCCCATGGTTTTCCTTCTCCTCAAGGCAGAGAAGAAAAAAAAAAAGAAAAAAAAAAAAACAGGACAAGACATCACCCAGGGCTGCACTCCTGTGCACGGGGAGGTATGCTCTTTGGAAAAGTCCCCAGAGAGTTACAGCCAGGGTGGCTGGGCAGGACGGGCTCACAGCCCCACAGATGAGTTGCTGCAGTTGCTGAGAGACTTGCAGGGGAGTTTCAGAGCTCGTCCTTACACAATCTTGTATGAACCAACCCCAGCAGGTCATGGCCCAGGCCCCAGCCCCAATGGGCTATGACCAGAACATAGCAGAGGTCTCCATGCCAACATAAGGTCAGTGTGTTCTGCTGGCTGTGGTTTTCTCCATGGGCTGCAGGTAGGCTGCCTTTTTGTGTTTGGATTGGCATCTCACGCTGTTAAGTGTGAAAGCCAACGCTGAGCAGTTGCTGAGCTGCCTTCTTAGATTGCTGCTTGAAGCAAAGTCCGAGTACGACAGCTGCAAACTAGGGTCTTAAAGTCACCAAACTCCTGTGTCCTTTGGCCACTGGTACAAAGAATGACTGGCTGCTTCACAGCCCATCACAGGAAACTTTTAGAGCACAACTTCCAACTATGTCATATGGAGATTTGTGCTTGGCTTATGGGAGAAGGAGGCCACGGAGGTTGCCGAGATATTTTTGGAAGATTATGTCAGTCTTAGAAAGCCAGTCTTGTTTACATCTGCACTTTGTCTACAGGCATGGAGCTTGGAATGAGCAGACCTCTCAACACACCCACTTTGTTTTTTTTGCCAAAAGGAGCCATTAGTTCAGCCCACTTCAAAGCCAGGGCATGAACTAACAGTTTACAGTTTGGACATCTGCATGGAAATGAAACAATTATTAGATCACATATTGGTGCTACAGAGAAGTTTGGCATGCATAGGGTGTGCTTACATTTATGTTACAGTTTGGATCAGGAGTGCACAGTCTGAAGCATGTCTCACAATTTTTCCAACTTACAGTTTTGATAAACTTGATAGAGTTCAGAAAATGCTTGGTGGGCATCACAGCACACCCTTGGAGGGAAGGAACTGGTTTCCTCCTGGTCAAAGCTAAGCCAAAATACATGCTCCAGGAACACACGTAACGTGTTTCATCTGCTTACTGGGGTCCAGCCCAGGCGGCCAGAAAAGACCTAGTCCAAAGTAACCCTCCCGACGTGGTTATGGTCAGAAAACCAGCTCTTTACCACAGAGTGTTTCTGTCTACAGACATCTTTCTACCAGGCGATACTGTTCTCCAATGCAGCTGTAGCCCCAGTGGTCTGTCTCTAGGACAATATTTTCACCTTGTCTACTTGTTAGGCTTGGAGCTACTGCCATCTCAGAGGCAAGAGAACTGATCCAGCAGCTAGAGCAGCAGGGTTTTATACAGATCAGCACAGCACACGAGGTGGCACCATATGTTCCTGCCCTTCAGCATCTTACAAATATCAATTAATTCCAGCAGGCACCAACACAGAAGCAAGTACTAATTAGGGATTTGGAGAAAGGGATGGCATTAGCAGTCTAAATATTGGGGGAAATTCATGCTATGCTTAGATGTACACGAAGGAGGACAAACGGAAGGTCATTTGCATATTTCCATTAAAACAGCTGTAATAACTGTCAGCCCTCCCCTTCCCTCCAACATGCTAAGCTAGAGCTTGCTTGGTCAGAGCTAAATCCCAGGAGATGTGCAAAAGAAGCTCATAATTCAGTGCAAGGAAGAACAGGAACTCAGTGAAGACTTTCATGTGAGGGGATAAAATGAGTGAAACTGAGTTAGAAGGAAGATACCTTCCCTCAGGAGTATTGTGAATGTCATAGAGCAGCTTCTTGGTGCTACTGAAATATAGCTAACACATTAACAAACAATAATTTCTCCAAAAGTGCAAATTTATATGACTTTAATTATTTGGGGTATTACATCACTCATTGTAATTACACTAACTTTTAACTTGGATTTACTGCCTTGGATATAATGCATTCATTTACAGTAGCTGTGAAACTTTAGTGATCAAAGGGAAGAAAGATATGATTTTAGGCCTGTATTAGTGTTCTTATGTTATCTGAATAATGACAAAAAGCAAAGCTGTACCTGATTTTCTTTCTTTCAGGGGCAATTTGTTATATTTTCAAGTAAAATTCACTGATTTTCGTAAAGACTTTGACGTACAGTGACTTGATGAGAGGACTCTGCTACCAGCAGAGTGGAAGATGCAGCTATGGTTGGGTACCCAAGCTCTTTCAAAGATCCCAGACCACAGAATTAGAGTATCATCATCCTTTCCAGTTTGTGCATTTGATTTTTAAAGCAAAATAAAAGAAAAAAACAACCTCAACACATGTAAATGCAAGTCCGTAATTCAAAAGGCAGCAAGAGGAAGAAGGATCTGAGTGCCTAAAGTCATGGAGGACTGATTTTGCTAACAGAGACAACATCTTATCAAAGTTATTGTCTCTGGAGAACTTCCACCCTGTCACTTGCAATCTGTCAGACCATTTCTATTGAAACATACATTGGCAAACATAATTACTTACACAGAAAAAAAAATAGAGCAAGAAATAATTCCTGCATTTCCAGGTCTATTTGCACAGAACTTAGTGGTTTTCTTTTTCTCCCATGCCAGTGCCAATGAAGTCTCTGGAGACAGACGATACAAGTATTTCATTTGGAGCAGAGGAAAGTCATGCCACTGGTGGTATGTCCTTCTCCATCAGCTATCCTTTGTTTCCTGAGGTGGGTTAATACAGTCCTTTGTTTTTCTGTAGAATCTTTGTTGATGCTGGAGGGGAAATGTTGAAGAGCAAGTTCAAGCTGAGAAGATGAGAAATGCTGAAAACTTAACTCCAAGGCTGGTTTTCATGAAAGATTAAATAGAAACAACTGGAACGAGACTACTGCTAGGTCTGCGTCTCATCTGCTATTCACATGGATTAGTGCTGAGAATGAAGAAATTAAATGGATGAAGCTCAGAAATGCAGACAGGACCCTGGAATGCTGCTCATGTAATTAGTTCAAATGAAATTTGAGTTAATATCTGGTGCTGTGCGTTGCTTCTGAAGTCACAGCTGTTGCTTTACGAGGAGGGAGGTGAGGGAAGGGAGACTTCGGTGGTGCTATTTGTGCTTAACTTGCTGCAATAATATCAGATCTCTGAAATGAATCCCAGCCCCAAAGCGTGGCCTTTTGACTGTCAATCAATTGGTATTGTTTTGAAGACTGGGAACGGCACAGGGTCACCAAATCTCAGAAGGCTTACAAAAAAAAGTCATTTAAGAACTTAAGCAAGAGAAAACACTGAAGTTTAGGAGACAAACTTTTGCACCAAGAAGGACATTCCCAAAAAGCACACCACCTCCTAATCCTAAAAAATTGAAAGCCACATGAGACATGGCTTCAGGCCAGTTTAGTGGTTAGGCAAAAATGGAGGCAATCTATCAAAACAGATAGTCACCATAACCAAAAAGGACTACAGTTTCTGTGGTTTGTTTTTGGTGGTGGTAGTGGTTATTTGGTATTTTTCTTTTTTGGCCTTTCTCAGTCCAGTGGCTCCCTGAAAATTTCTTTACACCTCAAACCTTCTAATTAAAAGGCAGGTCAAGCCTTATTGTGGCTCACTGTTGCCAACAGCAATTTTGCTATTCATTCTAGAAATCCAGGACTGACTTTCTTCCTTCTAAGACCTTTTCTTTGACACAGGGAAAAAATAAAAATAAAAATCCCTGCACTAAGATTTGTTGGTCTTTTGAAAGAGAAGATAATGTTCAGCATTTTACTGACCCTAACCCTACAGTCCAGAAGGCAAATGAGTAGTATGAATAGTCACAGTATGTCCAGAGCCCATTTCCGCTTCAGGAGATCATTTTATTCATGATCTAGCCAGGAAAAAGGTCTGAAACCTTCAGGTAAGGTTAAGTAAATTAGGCTTATAGGTAGCTCTGTGCCTCACATGAGATGAGTCTAAAAGAGAGTAATGGGTACTAACCATGCAGTACAAAACAATACATATGCTTACAGTCACACATTTTGGCATTCTGTATTTTGTCTTTGGTGAAGACACTGGAGGCTCACGAACTGTCAGAAGGCTCTAAAGCAATGGATGCAAAAAAAAATTTCATTTATATGGATATCCTGCTCCCAGGAGGGTGAAATTCAATAGCAGAAAGTAAACGTTTTATACTCTCTTCTTCCTGAAAAGACTCATAATTTGTGTTAGAAACTTTTAAGTGCTTAATCCTAATTAAGACATGGCTATCATATTTGGTCAACATGTGAAATGGAAAGAAATGGCATTAGCGGATTACGTGTCCATCAAAATTCTTAAGGTACTCCTCAGCCTTCATAAGAGTCTCATGGGAGTGTTTGCTAGAAAGGAGAGAGATGCCCCTCTGACCTGACTGACAGCTGGGAAGGCAGCAGCAATTTTCCTGTTGAATTCAGACTGCTGCATGATAAACACTGTTTTCAAGTGAAAGCTTGAAATAAGAATGTGGATCCTTTGCATCACATTTGTGCTGACTAAAGGGAATGTGCTAGGCAACACAGGTTATCAAACCCCAGCCCTGCTAGTGTTTGCATTTCTATATCTAACAACAAATCAAAGGGAAAATTTGATTCATCTCATTTCATGAACAAATTGTAATTTGTATTTTTGTGGTCCAGCAGACTACAGAATTGGGATTTGTAATTGGATCCAAAGAAACAGAGCTTGCCAGAGCAGTGGAGCTGGGAGAGTGCCCACAGCTCCTCTCACTTCCTCATCGGTCAGTTCAGGAGGCTGAGGCTCTCTACGGAACGGTGCTGAGATGACCACAACACTTGCCATTTTTAGTGCTAAAAACACAAGCCACTTCTTTGACCTCATGTCTGGAGGAAGAGGTAAATGCGTCTTTTCCACCTCAGTAGTTCTGGAAGGTGCATAGGTATTGCAGTGTTAATAATCTGTATAAGGACCTAAATCAATAAATTGTGAGACAAAGGCACAAAAAGCTCTGCTGAGGCTGCACTCAAGGTGCTTTTATAACATAAATAACAAAAGCAATTTTACAGCTTGGTGCCTGAAAGGGCAGGGCTATATGGAGCATTGATTAAAGTGGACAAAAAGCAGATTTTCCCGCAGGGGCCAGCTTAGACCCATCCCTAGGGCAATGCAAAGGGGCAGGTTGGGGACAGCAGTGGTGGGGACAGGCACTGGTAGAAAACCAGGTGGTTGGGGACAGGAAAGGAGAAAACATCTGCTTTGCAACCAGAATTGTTCCAACAATATACACAAATCAAACATATTTTGTCTGAAGTGGTCTAAATTTGCACTATCCAAAGTAAAAACTCAGTCTGCTCTCACCTATTTGCTATGCCTCAGGTTAGCATGAAATTGTATAAATCTTTTACACATAAAACAAAGGATTAGCATACTTGACATCTCAAGTTAACTTTCCTTCATAGTTGTCTATATTTCCATTCTAAATTTGAAAGAAAAAAATTGACTCTTTGTTTTAAGCCAGGTTGTTTTCCCTGAAAAGATTTCTTTCAGAATAAACCTTGCTGACCAATCTGCCCCAAATCTCCATGGCCTGAATTGGATTAACCTTCCACCTGACATTATGCCAGCATTTACTAAATTTCCTAGAATTTTTTAAGAGCAGAGAAAAAGGAAATGGCAATTAGGAAACCGCCAACCTCTGATCATGGATAACAGATTCTGAGGGGAGTTTGATGGAGAACGGACAGCAGACATAGCTTTGCTATCAACATGGGTTCTTGGTTCCTTCGCCTTTAATTTGGTACTAACTTTGGTACATGTTAGCTACCATCAGTTTAGATAGACATTCACAAATGATAGTACACTTCTAACAGCCCAATGAGTAATTCTCAGTAAAATAACAAGTATGCAAGCTCAGGCAAGGTAGCCATGACATGGAGAACACCCTGGTAAGAACTGTTTGATGGAGGGCTGCAAACTCACCCATTATTCTGGCATAAAAGATGTGTGTGATGAGAATGGTAATCTGCGAGGTGGATCGGATCCAGAATGTCTGCCTCTGTCTTGCAAAAATTTGAAGTAGCTTGTCAGACAGAAAACATTGTGAGACATAATGATCATAACGCAGCTTTGAAGAACAACTCTAAGAAAAAAAAAATCCTCAGACAACCAACACATTCAGTTCTTGGGTTATTGCTCATAAATACAAAGTGCAAAGCAGCTGTATGACAGCCCACACACCGCCATGGGTTGAGGAACTATGGAAAACTATTTTTTAGTGTTGGCCCTATCAGGGATGTACACTCTAGCACAGAGTATAGCATTTATACCACCATGCCACAGAGATCTGGCTCCAAAACACCAGGAGAACTCCAATGAAACCTTAAAAAGTCTGTACAGTCATTTTCTTGGGGTCACAAACAATCGCTTTGCTTGACATGAAGACTTAATGCAGAGCTTCAAATCCAGAGAAAGGAAAGAACTGGAGGCTACATGAGGTTATTGCTGAAATCTGCCTCTGAAAAAAAAGTTCCTGATTCTGCTTTTGCTTTTCAGTAATGTATTTTGATTGAGTTATTGCATTTTATTTTTTTGCTTATGACAACAGCTTTTATACCACAACAAGGAGGAAAACAAGCCCCAGGCACCATGGGCTGTGCTGTCCTTGTGTGGTGGAGGAGCAGGGCTGACTCGGTGGTTCTTACAGACACCAGAATGATGTATACATCTCCAAATGTTTCACAGGCCCCACTGGGGTTGACTAGCATGCTGTTCTTGTATTCATAATATTTTGCTTTAGAATTTGAAGTATTTTTCTAAATATTCACCATCACATCTGCACTTGAAGAGAAACATCTAAAACTAAAAAACTCCTGAAAAGATCTTTTTCTAGTACACCAAAAGAAGAATTGCAAGTTACAAGTTACTTCGCTGCTCGTGATAATGAATTCATGCCATTTATGTCTTCTACCGGCCGAGAAGCTCTGCCAATAAGCGCAAAACTATGGAAATGTGGTTGGAGTTGCAAAGGGACGTTCCAAAATAAATCTACCAGCAGCATGGAGAGAACACGGTCTGTTCTAGAGGTACCCTGTTAGCAAACAGGAGTGGCAGCCTAAGAAAAACTCCTGGGCAGACTGAGGCAGTGATGAGACACGGCATGAAATCCGCCGGGCTCCAGCCATCATGGAGACAAAACGTGGTTAGTTAACACCCGCAGTAGCTGGGGTGGCAGAAATATGTCCATGAGCACTGCTTGTGCAGGAAGTCCACAGAACTCCTGTCTCAGCAAAACCACTTGAGAACAGGGTTTATCATAAGCCACTGATGTCATACGCCATCATAGCAAGGCATTGAAAGCCATTAAGTTTTTTCCTGAGAAGAACTGCAGGAGATGTACCTGATGGGTAGACAGCCTCGCTGTAAGGGGCGAGGGGGGATTCATGTGCCTCGTTTGTCAGGAATGAATAAGTAATTATTTGTGCATGTTCATTCTGGAAGATAGAAATTGTTTGCTTGTGAGCAATAATAAATTACACATTTTAAATATTTGATCCTCTGCTGTCGAAAAAATGTCATTACAAAAGCAGTTTCCACTAGCTAAGATTCATAATAGAAATTCAAGCCCTTTGTTGAAAAGTCCTTGGATTTAAGGATCTCATCTTTTTCTGTAGTGAAAAGATAAGTAAGAACATTGCCTATTTAGCTGAATCTATATGCTTAATAAAAACTTTATAGGTTTTTCAACTGGCTATTACATTTAGAACAAACCCATTTAGACATTGTTGTTCTTCCCTTATTCTTAGCTGAAATGCTGGATTTTGCTAATGCACATGGCTGTTTAATGGGGTCACCACAATATTGAAAGAATAATTGTCAGAAACGGGGTAAATTGTTTTCTCTGTGCTTTATTGTTACCATTACTGTTCCGAGATGTATATCAAACAAAGTTACCTAAATTGCCTCTGAGAACCTCATTGCAATGTGATGGATTCCTACAATTTAGCTGGCAGAACAGATTGCCTCGTGGTCCTAACACACTGCCGCGCCTCCTCCCCCCGCCACTCCATCCTATAGACATTGTGTTTTAATAAAAAGTTATAGTTGTGCTGCCTCGCCTGCATCACAGCCTAGAAATGCAGACTTCAAACACGCTTGAAGTGATTTCTATTTCTTTTTTCAATAATTTTCCAGACCAAGAATAATAATTATGCAGGTTTAAATCATAGTTTCTACAAAATAGTTGATAGTACCCCCTCTGAAGAGGGTATCTGTGTAACACTGGATGAAAATGCGAGTACAGAAGAGTTAATTAGGTCCTGCAGTAAAAACTTAAAGACTGTTTCTTCTGGAACACAGTCATGTAAAAACGACTTCGGATTTCTGACTGAATAGATCCTTACAATATCCAGTCACATCCGCTTACTTGTTTGATATAAATGACTTTTATTGCCTTTTCCCCTTGAGATACAGTACATACCAATGCTGTTTTAAAAGTCTCCTTTCAGTGCAGAACCACATCTCATGGCCTGAAATGGGACAAAGACTTCAGCAAGCCTTTTCAGACCTGCACGGCCCTCTTCTCCCCGCAGTCAGGCATACGCGCTGTACAGATAGGTTTTTCTCTAAATTTGTTTAGTTGTTGTACGACTTCTAATTTATTGTAGGTATCCAGAGAGGTAAACTGTCAGGCAGCTGAATGGTAGGGTGATATTTCTCTCCTGACAACACTAGATGGACCCAGGCACAGGAAACAACGTGGTATCATGAGATATTTCTGCTGAATATGATGCCTTCAATTGAGCATCTTCAAGACTGTTTTGGCTTTAAATCTGAATTTACCAGATGTCACAGGGATTTGACAATGACCCTTCACCTGAGAGTAATACATTTTTTATCTTTTAATAGCACAGAGTAGTGCTGCGTTGTGATTTCAGGAAGCTCTTTGAGTAAACAAATCATATTCATTGCCTAGAGACTAACATGACTTCCCAGAGTCTATACAGATGAGAGATAAGCTAAAAGATAGGTTTGGAAAAGTTTTGAGGTAGCTAACAGCAGAATTTAAGGGTACATTTCTGCTCTGGTTAGAACCAACGTTTAGAGTGATATTTTTTTTAAGGTTCAGTTGTTTATAGAAATTCTAGAATTGATTTCTTAACACTATTTGATCCACATGAGTGTTTTAAATTGGGTCTGTAGCCCAGTTTCTCAGGAGGTTATATGTGCTCTTATAGACTGGCTGCCTGTACTGAGCAAATTGGTTTTGTATTTAAACTCCAGTTTGCGATTTCACTGAAATTTCATGTCATACTGAAAATAATCCCCTCCAATTTCAGACACCTGTTCTGGCTATCAACTGTGGCAGACACATCGTGGTGGGGACAGCTTTGGGGCTGGGCCAGGCTGCCCCGTGGGCAGAAATGAGTGAGGCTGGGGAAGGTCAACATTACGGTGTAATAAACTCTAAGCGGTACTTTTAAACAGAAAATGAAGACCCCATCGATAAAATTGAGGAATCTTGTTTAAAATGCATTGTTGCAATGGCTTTCCAGGGAAAATTTGCATTGCTGTGGGTAACTGTCACAGCATGTCAGGCTCTGCACCTACTTTACAGTCCTCCCAGCAGAGAGCTTTGCTCAAGATCCAGTTTTGGATGGCAGCTGCCCCATATGGGGAACTTCAGCTGGTACATGGTGGTACGAATGAAACGTGCGAGCACAGCAGGATGACAAAAATGTAATTAGCTGTGGGCTAGGCTTGGAAATTAGCTGGCTGGGTGGGAAGCCCAAGATTTGCCTGAAGTTGGAGGAATAACCAAGCGAAATACTTTGGAACCTAGTGGGGTCCATAAGCACACCGGCCAAGCGGGAAAGGTTTCCAAGCATGTGGTTGGAAAACAATGGCAGAAGGACACACGCACCACTGGAAAGCTGAGGACTGAATATCACCCTCATTGCCTACATGCAAATCGTGAAGTTACTAATGAGAGTTTTGAAAATGTGTTCAAACTGGAAGGGAATATTTTTGTGTAACACAGCGGAGAGTAATTGCCTACAGATTGAAATGAACATAAGGTGCATTGTACCATTTATTTTATCAATTGAATTCCATGATTTGTTCCTCATCCTACAGTCTCTTAATAGCATTAAGTGATGATTGTGTGCTACTGTGGGTAATCAGAATCAAAATTAGCCTTTTTCAGTCAAATTAATTGTCTCTATTTATTCTGCTTCCAATTCAGTTTTTAGCTATTATTTATAGTCTATTTAAGAAAGATTGCATCTCTTCTGTAAAACCACTGTCTTCAGCAAAACCACTGTCAGAAATAAGAGCAGTTTTACAAAAAACTGAAATAACGCAGCATTTCTCATTTCAGTTGGATGTGCCTTCCATACTTAGTTTTTTGGCTTGAAAAGAAAGCCATTATATTCAGATAATAGTTTTCCCAGCCAAAAGCATGCACTCATATGGAAAAGATTGACTGTTAAACTCTAACAAAATCTGTAATCTACGCACAATGACATTTTATAATAGAAGCCTACTCTAAGGCATTTTGTTTTTATTTTTAAAAACTCCTGAGGAACCACAGAGTTGGAGTATCTGAACACAGATCAGGATGTCTCTTTGTGCTTTTGACAAAAGCTGATTTGTTCGGTGCTAGAAAAGGTTGGGAGGGGTGTATCAGAGTTGTGGGGATTGTGGCAAAGGTCACTAGCTCTAACATCTTAATGTGGTAGAAGAGCTGGGTAACCTTAATTTGTGCCATCCTTATTATTGATCATCCATAATAATTGCTAAATGACCCAGGGCTCACTTCATTACAGTCAGACCTAGTTTTTTTTTTTTTTTTTTTAAAAAAAAAAGCATGCTGCTGCCTTGGTTATGCATCTTGAAACAAAGCTTTGCCCTGGCTCCAACAGTCAGCCCCTCAGATGGGTGGTAGGCACAGGCCTGTATAAAGCATCCTCAGATAAACACAAATTTCTCAGCAAACAAGAGTTAGTGAGGAGCAGGATTACATGGTGTGCAGTGTTCCCGAGTGCTGGGTTAAGCCAGGTTTTGAATGTCCCCAACACTGGTGCTGCTGTTCCTGTCCCTGGGAGATTTTCACAAAGCTCAGGAGGAGTAAGAGGCTGTGAGCAGATCTGCATCCTTGTATTATGCTCTGTTGCTTAGAGGATGAGCTTAAATTGAACACTAATAGTGTAAGCTGGAACAGTCAGAGAAACCAAGCTGCTTCTCATGGTTCTCCAGTGGTGCCTCATGTTTGCAAAACAGCACTTCAGGCCCTGGCAAGCAAAGCTGGGTTTTGCTGTGCCGTCAGAGCAGCAGCCCCTCAAACAGAGACCTCATCCCACTGCACTTGTCCAGTACAACCACCTCCATCCCCAGCCCGGTGTCCTGCTCCCCTTCCCTCACCTGCACAAACCCGGCTGGACTCTGCTAGCCCACCCCTTGCTCCAGGGGCCACCACCACAGCCCAGCCCAGCCCAGCTCCCCCCAGCTCTCCCCTCAACACCACATCGGTGCCTGGCCCTGCCTGATGCCTGGCCCCACACAAAGTGCCTCCATCCTGCACTGTGGCCCCTGGCCTCCCCTTTGCCCAGCTTAACCACTGTGCTCTTCACCAACCTGATGGGAAGAGGGAGGCCATTCGTGAAGACAGCATTTTGGAGTCTTCCTCTTCAAGGCAGGCCTGCCATGCCGCTGCTCCTGAGGCCCAGCTGCAGTTACTTGTCTGGAACCAAGAGGGAGGAAAGTGCTCCATGGTGAGCTGCCTGCCCACCCGCAGAAACCCGGGGCACAGGCCTCGGTGTCGCTTTCCCTCTAGCTCATTTCAGTCATCCTGAATGCCCTATGACGTGACAGCACAGCTTTTAATTAAAACCACAGGGCAAGAGCGGGAGCTTATTTCACTCTAGAGTAGGAGAGGTGGTAATGATGAGAAGGGGTGGCTCTTTACTTGTTAATTTGCCAGTTTTGCTCCCACAGACATCCAGCTGCTGCCCCACAGCTCGTTACCTGCAGGCCCTGTTCACTGCTCACAGTGACCTGGAAGCAGAAACTCAGGACTCAGGCATGCCCACACAGCCCGGCCTCCTCAACCAAAATTTCAAATTTCACACTCCACCAGGCTCTGGGAATAATAATAAAAAAAATCTGCTTCTGTGTCACCTGCATTTCTGTCAGGAAACAAGAGGCCTGGGGCAAGGCAGCCCTGCAGAACAGCGACTGTGAGGCCAAAGGCTACTCATAGAGCACTGTAACAAAGTGTTTCTTCACACAAAATGGTGGCTGTGCTGCAACACCCCATGGACAGATGCGGTCATGTCTTGGTGCATGGTAGGAAGCTACACACATGGTGTTACATTAAGCACCATTGCCAGTTAATATGGCCCAGAGCAGTGTTTATTTTTCTCTTTTCTCTCCATAATAAAAAGATCTATAAAACCAAAGGTTTATTAATTTTCACCTTCCCTGTTAAAGAAAACCTGGACAATGTCTTGTCACGATCGCTTCACAGCCACCTCGCAAAAACACTTAGGGTCAAAACCCTACTGTCAGTATGAGAGCAGCTCGCAGGACTGCATGAGGGGGGGGTCCCTGCCTCCGCTCTGCCAAATGTGAAGGGCACCTATATCCCTTGGCAAAGGGCAGAGGGCCCAGTCTGGATGCCAGGGACGAGGCAGCAATACCAGACCCTTACTCTCCATTTCATCTCACAACACAGCTGTGAGGATCATTTTGGAAGCCTGCTGCATTGTACTCTCTGCCTGCTCTTGTGTTGTGTTCCCTTCGCATCTCCCTTCACAGCAGCAGCAAGCATGAGCAGTTTGTCCCCTTGTTTATTGCCTGCACAGCACCCCATGCCCCGCCAGAGCTATCTTTGCTTGTTTAGTGGGATGCCAGATCTCATGTGGTAGGAGAACTATGCCAAACACCATCAATTCTGGTTAATTTTTTTCAAGCAGTGCTGCTTCATTTTTTCCATGCTGTTGTTTATGTTAGGGAGTATCTCCCTGTAAATACCAGAACAGCCACATTTATTCTCCTTTTAAATGCATTCCTACAAGCCCTCCTTTGCTACAAAAGCTGCCAAAATGTCACAGGAATTCAACTGGCCCTGTGCCAACTAGCTCAGCCAAACCTTGTCTCCCTGTTCTATCCCCTTGCCCATCTGACCTACATCAGTCATTCTTCTGCCATGCTGAAACCTATAGGGCCAGGCTCAGATCAATGTTTCTTTCCACATTTTTGTAGCTCTTGTAACAACAAGAACAGAGCAGATCACGACCAGGGATCTCGGAGATACCAGAAAGATAGCAATTCACACAGCTCATGATCTGGCCCAACATTATAGCTTAAGAAATTCCTTTTAGCAGGTACTAGAGAACTTTTAAATCATTGCTTGTCATCAGTTACGTGTAGGACTATGGCAAACAGCCATTACTCGCATCAGCTTTGCCTTCTCTCCAGGTCAGGTCACAAGAAGGGTCCTCAGACTTGAAATTGGCTTTCCAAAATGTGGTACATGGCCAAGCCCTGTCATTGCTTACATTTTGGAAGTCTACGTGGATTCTTTGCTTGTTGTTCTGTTTCAAAGCTGATATGCACACGCATACTCCATCTGAAGACAATAACTGTAATGAAGCAAAGCCTCACAAGGGGCCTGGCCCACTGTATTGTGTGCTCCTTGATCCCAGAAAACCAAGAAGCACCATAGTTGGTAGGTGACCTCCTGACATTCAGAGAACAGAATCTCAGTAATTACCTTTTATAAGAAATTTGCAGGTGCCCCAGAGCATGAGGAGGTACCACCCCAAAATTGTTTTCTCTTTGCTCCCACAGAGAATGCTGCATTATTCTTCCCAGGAGTCTTCTGCACCACAGAAATCACAGTTGTATAAAATTCCTCATTATATCTGCTTAATTAGGCAGAGGCATTGGTAAACTTATCAAAACAGTATGCATAGTCTCACACTTTGATTGCAAACCCTTTCAAATCAGAAAGCCTCTCAAGCCCTGCCTGCACTGCGGATGAAGCAAGATACAGAAATGCTGTTATCTGCTCTGAAACAGAACATAATTCTTTCCACTTTCCTTTTGACTGGATTTTCTACAGTCCTCCATTGCCCCTTCTGAGCGGTTTTGGGGTCAAACAGCTGCAAGTGAGCATTGGAGAAGTGCTCAGATCTCAGCCAGCCAGAGGGTGCAGCTCCTCCCTCCCTCCCAGCCTGCACACAAGCCCCAGCCCAGTCTCTTTGGCAGAGAAATCCAGTGCTAAGGGAGCATTAATTACATACTGTGAAAATCAGCCAAACCACCTGGAATTACGCTCTGGTGCACTGATGTCGATTGCTACGTCTGTACTCATCCTCCAGCATTGGACCTCAGTTGCCTGCTGCCACACTGTTAAGGGACTTCCCATCCTCCCATGTTACTCCCAGGCAGGGTTGGCCAGGGATTGTTCCTAATAAAGAATCTGGATATGAAAACCCTTTGGAGGGTGGCACAGTTAAATACTAATGGGCTCATGTGTCAGCAGGGCTCAGATTGATTTCATTTAGAGTAAGTTTGCAACAAAACTGCCATAACACACGATATGCAGAAGGACCAAGTTTTATGTGGCTCTCATCAAATCCTGGCTTTCACTAGATTAAAGTGTTTCACTTTGCAGCACCAGCTGGGCAATGCCCTCCCTCCTTTTGTCAGTCCTTTGATGCCATATGCAGCCACACAGTCCCACAGGGAGGAGGGAGATATTTTTGCCACAGTAATGAAGATGATGACTTCCACTGAGTGGCTGGAGTCATTGTCAAAGCTCGGAACACCCTCCACTTAATTGGACTGAAGTTAAAACAGGTTTTGATTCCAACGCATCATCTTATTTGTAACTCTACGTTTAAGGTTCAGAATACACAACTTTCAGATATTAGAGTGGAAGAAAAAAAGGGAGGCAGGAAAGGTCTGGAACCAGCAGATTTTTGATACAGATGAAATTATATCCTCACTGCATTAACTGCAACCAGCACTGAAGTATTTAACTATTTGAGGTGGCATGAGATCAAAAAAATTCACCAAGGTGCTGCAGTTCCATACATCTCAAAATTACTGGCCCAGACTCTCTTCAGATTCAGCATTTCTGCATCATTCAGAACATATTTACAATTTATTGTTTTTAACCCCCACAACAGCAAAAGACAGGAAGTTTAATGGACTGAAAGCTATCCTTGCAAGATGTCCTTATTATAAAGGACATCATGAAACTTGAAGCAAAACAAAGTTGACAACGCTTTTTGGCAAGAAGGGACTTACTGCACACTCCAGACAGCAGGATAATAATTGTTAGGGGAAGGAAAAAAGAAAGGGGGTGGGGTAGAAGTAAATTAGACTCACTTCAGGAGAGATTTGAATAGTTTATTTTGCCCAATCAGAGCCCTTCAGCATAATGACACATTCATATACACATATATGAACAATTTTTTTTCCTGAAACATTAATGTATAATACATTTTAAATTTAAAATACCAGCTGCACAGGTATTTTTATTTACAAAAATATTCCATACTTAATTTTTTTAAACTTTGTTATGATGACATAGTTCAGTTCAAGTACATGTAAGTAAAATAACGCTATGCAATCTAACATAGTTGTTTGTAACAGTACAGTTTGCAGTTCATATGAAACTATATTTGTAGACAGATGGATTTGCAACCCTACCTAAAATGCATATTCCAGTAATCACCCTCAGAAGAGCTAGTGGGGCTCAGCAAGACTTAACTGAAAATAAGTTGCAATGAACAAAAAGAAAAAACACACATGTACACACTAAGTTATACATAAACGAGAACTGCTACACATCAAGCATGCTTACCCACAAGTGGGCAATGTTAGAAAAATTTATTGGTTTCCCCCCCCAGCCCATGGTGCTGGTACAATGAAACAGTAGCATAACTAGAAAGCAGCATGTTTTCCTAGTTCTAACCACTACAGATAGCAGAGCTCAGGTCTAAAATAACATATTACTGCTTATTTACAGTTCTTTTTTAAAAGGGAATATTTAAAACATGTTCCCACTGCACACTCTTTGCATCAGCTATTACTGAATGGTAGTAGTAGTCCACATACAACTCCTTACATGTTTTCAACTGAAACAGCTTAACTTCTAGTTATTATTTGCCTGTAATATGTAACTGAGGTACTAATGAAAACAAATGCAAGCGTCAAAGAAACCTACGGCTGTATGACAAACATTTTGAAGTGCTTTAGATGAAAAACTAAAACGAATGCCAATTGACAGCTTTCATTTGATTTTTCTATGTTAGTCTTGTTTCTTCTTTACCAAAACCCACGTCTTTAAGCCTGAACTTTATAAAGAATAAAAACCCAGAAACACAGTACGCTCATTGGGCTTGGAACAGTAATAAAATAGATGATAGACAGCACATATTTATAACATACATAAGAGAGAGAAACTGGCCCAGCTTAAATTAGCTTTTCTATGAAAACTGAAATAAAACCAGTATACCTGACTCTCCTAAACTATGCATTTGTTGATTCACTTCCTCCCCTCAAACATCATTCGTTTTTGTCTACAAAGTGAAGATTTTGTGGTAGTAGCACAGCTATCAACATCTACCCAGAAAGAATCACATTATACAAGAAATTGGCCAGAATGAAGAAAAAAGTTCCACTGACAAGTTACCTTGCAACTTTAGAGGGAGGCAAGTCCTTGCACACCTTCCCCACCACATGAACTTCAGCCACCATCAGTATCCACCAGTTAGGTGAAACCATGATGAGAAAGAGGAGGAGGGTACTTCTTCAGTCACAGGCTATAGGTTTTTCAACACACATTTGGTATACAAAAAATGATTTACATGTAAAGAGCTTATGTATAATGAAGACTTGTACATTAGTCAAAGAAAATCTGTATTGGACAAACCTCATTTCAGTTTTGGGGAATTTTAAGAGTCCAAGGAATATAGCTGAAAATTCTTTAATGTGAATATTTAAAAAAAATCATAGAAAGCAAATCAGCCACTGACTGCAGCTATTAAGAAAACTTCTACGTTACGTTAGTTTTCTGAATGCACTATCTTCCCTCAACATACTTAGGGAATTTTTTTTTAAAGAATGTTCAAAATGGGAGGTAAAAGTAAGTATAATTATTTTCTGCAAAGCAAAATGGGCTGTTTGTTTTCATTGCTTAGTAATTGTATCATCTCGATATGAGATATGAATGTATTCATAAGCTTAAAACAACTTCTTCTATGGATAATATACATACTTTAAGTACTTTGACTTAAAAATTGAACATAAGTCTTTAAAATTAAATGTAGAAGTGTACATATAAAAATTATTTAAAATTAAAAGTATATTCTTAAGCAGTATGTATAAATATAACAGTTTATTGTATTATCTAGTAACAAATCTGAAAGTGTTGCAGTAATTTATAAACTGAATGCTGACACAGGATAAGTGCCTTTCACTAGATTCTACATTGCATATACTTGTATATACATATTTTGCTAAGAAAACACACATTCTGAATTATAGTCACATAATTAGCAAATGTGCCCCAAAGTAACCTGCTCTAAACTCTTCATTGAACATGTGTGCTTATATACAAATAATGAACCTGAACTGCACAAATGTCCAAACAAAATTAAGGAATAAAGTATCATGATTGAATTAAAGTGCAGGAAAAATTCAAGTTTAAAAGTTCAGGTAGGATCAGTGCTATTAAGGAAAAAAAGTAAAAAGGAAAAGAAAAAAGCAAAAAGGAAAAAAAGGAAATGGACTTGCTTCTAAAAATCCTCCTTTGGATGTAGCTTCCTAACATCACCTGCCGTATAAGTACTACCTCAGGCAAAAATCTTTGTATAAAGACAGACAAAGAACACAGCTATATATTACTATATTTTATATCTTTTTTTTTTTTTTTTGCCAAAGAACATCACTGGAGATGCCTGTGGTGTAACACTTTCAGACTTATTTGGAATACACGCATATTTACACATATCAACATTCAGAAGTTACAATTTGGCAGGACTAAGGTGAAGAAAAGCTTCTTCAGTTTACAGTTCCTAATGAGACACACTACATATAAACAGATAGGTAGCAGCAGTTTCTTACACTTCCATCAAAAACATAAAAAAGTAATAGCTCAATTGTATTTTATAATTTTCCAGACAGTCTAAAAAAGTTTCACACAACTAAAATGCTAACAAAAAAAAAAAAAACAAAACAAAACATAGGGGTGTTTTCCCCCAAGGATTTCAATGTAGTTTGCTGTACAAAAGGTGCACCACAAATAGCAGAAGATACATGTATATGATCAACTTCCTTCCACAGAGAAGGAGTAAGGAACATCTTACACTGAGATAGTACATAGCCCCTGTTATTGATCAAGAACCATTTTTCATATTCATCTTCTGAGCAATCATTTCATTAGTTTTCAAATCCAGAAACATGCTCTGAACATGTGCAACAAAAGACTCAACTATGATATATTCTATAATACCAAATAAACCACTGCTCTCCTTGTAGTGGCACGTGGTCTCTCATTGCCTCATTTTTTGCTTGCTGGTGGTCATCAAATGTTTCCCAATGGGAAAAAGTTTAATATGCTTTTCTTTCAAGCCAAGGTCATCTTCCATTGAACCGATACCACAATTTGCTGAAGAGTATTTTTGCCATCCTCTCTCCCAGTGACTAACCAGACTAATTTTCCAGGATGATTTTGTAGTTCTGAAACACAGTTCATCTTCAACAAGTTAAATAATTATCAGTCATCTCCATTTATGAATGTGAGAAAAGGACCAGCACGAATGTCAGGTAGGGTGTTATATTTTTGTAAATGGTATGATCAGAGTTTATCTAGTTCTCTTCTACCTGGACTTTAAACAAAATGGTATTGATTTAAATATGCATTACTTGGACACTAAAAAAACAGATTAACAGGAAGAGACAAAATGTGTGGCAAGCTGAGTTACCGTTTCCTCAACAGATATGGTACAGAGACATCAAGAAAACAGTGCCACATGTTCAAGTTGTGACATTCATATAGCTGACACGGTATGGTATGCCTTCATACTGGCACCAAAAAGTTACTTGTCTTTAAATGTAACTATAGATAAAATCAGAAAACTTATCGATTTGTGCTACAAAGCCCAAGCACATTTGCCGGGATGAGTGATAAATTAAAAAAAAAAGAATTAAGAACCATCATTAACTTTAATATTTGGTATCTTTTTATATGTATTGTAAGGTTCACGTATCTATGTACCTGCAACATCACTTCACAATACAGATATAACCCAGGTTTTGCTTCAGAATATTTGGAAAGCGTGTGAAAAACACACACAGAATGCAGTGCTTGGACAAGCAGACCCAAATAATTGATTTCTGACAATATTGCAAGACATCACCTATTAGCTTCTAAGTATTCCCTTTTATAAAACAAAACCAGCTAGTAACTATTCCTGCCTTTTTGAGGAAAACAAAGGTCAAATTCATTTTTGAACCGCAAACATTTATTTTAAAAGACCCCGGTCATCCCCACTATTACAGCTTTGGCACAGCAGCCATTAACAAGTAAGCTCAGCTAAATTATTTACCTTACCCAACTTGAATATTATTTCACCAAGTTTTAGTGGACACTTAACATTGCCCACAATATTGAAAACACTGCTTTACAGTCTAAATCTGAACTTTAGGCAAGCTGCCTTTAACACTTTGTGGGGCTGAAATAGGTACTTGTAAAATAGCTCTACTAGCAGGGTTTAGAAATTTGCTAAACAACATCCTGACAATTAAATATTAGATGCTTGCCATTATTCATGCATCAGCACCTCCATGGAGTGTAAAACTGTTTGAAAACCTGAGTACGAGATTATCTGATTTTAGAGTAAATGACTAGAGGGGCATCTAGAACATAAGTTTTAAGCAAAACTGTCTCAGCTATTTTAATTAGTGGCTGTAAAGATACATTCTGTTAAATTTTTATAAAAATTCACAGCATGAATGGAACCCACAGCCAATTCTAAATGTTATACAAACCGAACCAATAACTGGTTTTGGCAAAAAGTAATATTTAACTAAACAGAAGTTGAAGTATTCTTACCACAATGAAGATGTTACCACATTTCACATTGCACATTCATAACACAAATGAAAACTCCCAGCATGACACATTCCAGGCATATTATTCACTTGACTTCTTTTAATGCAAAAATTGTGTATTCTCTTGTTTTGCACTTCACAGAATATGATGTGAATACAAGAACACTAGATCGGGGTCCAAGAAAAGATTATGCACAGGTCAACTATGTATACAATTTTCAACATGAAATTTTCCAAGCTTCCAGCTTTTCTGATGAAAGAAATGACAGCAAGCTTCCACTCTTCTTCAACAATAATGGTAAATATAGCGAGTCCTAGAGAGGGAAGTGTAAGTCAGCTACTGTCCAGCAAGACAAACAACTTTATTCCAGCTCTCGGACCCCTGATTTATTGCCTCTCCTCACAGGAGGGTATAACACTGGCAGCAAGTACAACAGCACAAAAACTTTTGGCATATGAAATATTAACACAGGATTGACCCTGCATTGCCCCTGCCCATCACACTACTTCCTTTATCCCTTTTCCACATATTCCAGTTACCTGCTCTGTTCTCCAACTCTCAGCTAACCAACAGCTAAGAAACACTCAAGGTTTCTTTCTTTTTATGTTTCTCTTAAATATAAAGCTCCTCAGTTAAAGCCACGACTGAGGTAAAACAGTGTGTGATTTGTGCTAGGAAACAACAGTATCCAATGTTGAATACTTCTTTAAATTTCAATGTTCCTGCCAAAATTAATGAAAAACAGGATTTTTTTCATCAGGACAAAATTAAACAGGTGTAATTGATGAGCATCATCAGAATTGGTACCACTTCTTGTCTTTGTACTTCAACATCATCTAAAAAACAAAGAAACGATTTTTAATTAATGTTTCTATAATGTACCAAAGAGTGCTATAACACAGACAAAGCATCATAGTTGAACAGTGAGGGTTTGGCATGCTGAATTTTCTAATGGTGACATCACTGCTGATTTTCTGGTCTCTGATAGAAGAGATTTAGAGAATGGGAAGGTTGCACAGAAGATTGGGGGATGAAAGGAGATCTGCAGTAACACTCAAGAGAACATCTATCCTTTGTAGTAACTGAGGAAAAAATGAACTTGGAGTCACAGACTGTTGGATCTTTCTTAAGAACCACAGGAATCTCACACAGAGTATTACTTATCTAATTCAGTGACAAATTCTTTAAGTAATGGGAAATCAGCAGGCTTTTTGGAAGTCTATATACCACTCAGACAGATGGCGTACTCTAGATCAATGTGCCAAAAAACAAAAGGTGCTTACCTTAATATTTAACTATTAGAAGTAATGATTGCAAGATAGAAATGAAGTCCTTTATAAATGACATTGCATTCCCTTTAGACCTCTCTAATGTCTTTAGAGTGGAAGTCAGTTTCTTGCAAAGATTACGCACATTCAATAGACAATCGATTTAATGCTCTCAGTTTAACATGTAATGAACTCACCTCATGGGCATGTTTAGAGAAAGAATCGGCACTGTAAAGCATAGCTGCAGTTTTTTCTTCCAGTTCTCCTAGTTTCTGTCCTCGTTCATCTAGTGCCAACCGGGCTCGTGCTAGTTCACCAACTACACCAGATGCGGCTCCTTTGACACCTTCAATACCCCCAGGCCCTGGAATATGCTGGGCAAGACTTCTTGATGCCTTTCCAGAAGCTGATTCTCCAACTGGAGGCATTTGCAAAGCAGCAAAAAAAGAACAGTAAGGTTTCTTATCATTATGACATTAATGCCAATATAACTGCTTTATAATGAGTTTTTTTTTTTTTTTTTTTACATGGACAGCGAACACTTAATCATAAGCATGCCTATGAGCAATACTTACTACTCTGTTACTATTTAATCAAATTGAGATTTTAAAAGCATATTTCAGAGTTTCCAGGCATTTTATAAAATTTTAACCTTGTTACAGTTCAAGCATGAAATTAAAACTCACAACAGTGTTGACATCACCGCCATTAACATAATTATGCAGTTTTTAACAATACAGCTTGCTTCACAAGGAGGGTGTTGGAAATTCAACAAAGCAGGAGAACTTCAGTAATAGGAGCTGTGGTCAATACTGGAAGTGCTTTGCTGATAGAGCCTACCAGCATAAGTTTCCTACAATGGAAGTTCAGTTTTAGATTCAGACATCTAAAGACTAGGTATCAGTGATCCCATTAGTGTAAGCAAACACATTTAAAAGAAAAGTAACATGCATTATGGAAAGACAGTGCAGCTGTATGAACAAATCAGTTCATCCTAAAATAAACACCCACAAGTAGTGAGCTGAACAGCTCTGCTCCGGTGACCATACTGACTATATCTCCTCTGCTCATACTGGGACACCAGCCACCTAGCTCAGTTTAGAAACTTAGAGATACCAATCTCTCTCAAGCTGAATTGTATACTCTACAAATATCTAAAGAAAGGACAAGAAAAGGTCTTTTTGGGTATTAAAGTCAAACCAAATAAACTTTTTTTTTTTTGTCTTTTAAAGATGAAATTATGGTTAATATTTTTCCCCCCCACCTCTAACAAAGATTATTATTATTGTTAAATAAAAAAAATGCTGCAGTATTTCAGGATTTTCTGATCTGATTTTATGGTTCTAGGAAGAATGATTTTCATTTCAACCAATACTACATACATTTTGATTCTTGAGGAATGTACAGAAAATCATTTCACTTATTGCAGACAGATTCTGCAGTTATCCTCATGTTAATTATTACTATTTTGAAGATGTTTCAGATGTCTTAGTTGTCATTGAACTCACTGTCAGGCTACAATTCATTTGGATTTTTTCCCTATTCAGCATTTTTATTCTGGCAATTTGAGCCAAAAAAGAATTTCCTATTGAAAACCACAAAGCCAGAGACAGTTATAAAAACCACTTGAGATCTCCTTAAAAATAGGTCAGAGGAGTCAGTGCAAAACTGTGGAAACTTGAAATGATGTAAAATAATACCTTCTAAAGTTACAAGTATGCTTTTCTGTTGCCATGAACTGGTACTTTTCCCATGTCCCAGCCATACTAATTAAATGTGTAATTTCTACATGTGAGTTTCTCTAACAGAATACTTGACCAACCTTTCAGATTATTATGCGTCCATAACTACAAATGACATTTTTTAATTGGAAAACACATCTCAATATTTTTATTTATACACACATATGCTCAAAATATACAGGCAAAGTAGTAAGGATTAATTTTTACTGGATAGGTCAAAAGAACCTATAATAGAAAAGATTGTCAGAGAGCCCTGTCTGTTTTAACAGCAACATTTCACATTAAAAAGGAAACAGTTCTACTTACCAATAAACTTGCATAAAATGATGTTTCAACTAGCAAATCTATGACTAAGTAGATTTTATTTCCTTTAAATGTATTCAAATGTTGCATACAACCATAGTAAAAGACTAATAAATATGTAATCAAGAAGTATTGACAAAATGCAATAAAATTTTGGCCAAATGTGAACTTTGTCCTAGAGGACTGAATTAAGTATAATACAGCGGTGTCCTCTCTCTCATTTCTAAGGCACAAGTCAAATGAGGAAAAAAATCTAGTAGATGAATTTAAGTAGAATAGTTTCAGTTTTCTTACTGTCCAAAGGTAGTACTCTCCAGAACCAGTCTCTTTCAGCTTACCAGCATTAAGAGAACTATGGACAGCGCTATAGACTTAAAATGAATAAATATAAGATCAGTTGTTCCATTTACTGTCTTATCATCCAGTCTTGAATAAATAAGGTAAAGCAGTCTTTGAGAAAACAACAACATTTTCTGATCTTGTTGGTAAGGTATGCAACATGTAAAGCTATGAAAATTTATTTCTTATCATTCCCTTTCTCAGTTTCCTCTTTGCAAATGTAGTGTCCTATTAAAAGAATCAAAACATTTCTCAAGGATCACTGGCTTCGTTGTGTGGAAATAACAGAAAAATAAAGAATATTAAAAACTTACACAGTTCTTCTCTGTCAAGTGACTGTGCCCCACCTCCGAACAGGCCTTTAAAGAAACCCCTATTTGGTGCTTCTGGTGTTTCTACAGGAGTGAAGAGCTCACCCAACATTTCCTTTGCAATAAAGAGATACAACAAGGCATACATCATTTCACACACAAATTAAGGAAATATTCTGTCACTTCAGACATTTATTTGGTGGATTTGAATTTCAAAATAAATGTTTTAATAGGCATCTGCCCTTGCAGCAAGTAGTCAATGCTACTTCGGAAATAAAAAATAAAAACATATTAGGAAATCTGTCCAGACCATCTGTTCAGATAGTTGCAAGCTTATAGCTCAAGAATATTTGCAAAGAAATGTATTTGAGTAAAGCTGTATTTTCCTCTCAACTTGGGCAACACTTCTGATCTTGTTCTGTTGAAACTGTATCTACAAATACTCATATCCACAGTTTGCAAAGCAGAACTTGCAGAATGTATTTCTGCTATGTCTGTATTTTATATAACTTTGAAGCTGAATCATTGTAGTGAATCTGTTCAAATTGTTAATAGCCCTGCAACACAATTTCCTTCAACTATCTTAAGTTAGCAATCTCCACTTAAATTTGCATGCACCTCCACCAGCATCATTTGAACAAGAGTTGTGTGCATGTTAAACATGGAAGAAACTGTTTCACATACAAGAGTATGGATGAAACAGTACAGCAATGTGGAAGAAATTCATCCTGAATTTGACTCTACAATGAGAAAAATCAGAGCATGATAGTTGAAGCACAGCTTTGTGAGAACTTTAATTACTGTAAGCACCGTGAATTTAAAATAGAGACTCAGAGGATAGCCATGTTAGAAGACAGTAAATTTGGTTTTATTAATTACCTGGAGATTTTCACATGTTTCTTGACTGTAGGTGAGCCTTTGTATTTCAGTTGGTGAGACAAGATAGAGCGCTTGTCCATTATTGGTGAAGCAGAATGTCCTGGCTATTCGCATATTGGTGAGTGGCAGGTAATACACATCCAACAATGGCCTTAAACTTGGCAAACTTAAAGAATAAAAAAAAAGTAGCAGGATTATCTATTATTGACCAAATGGCTCATTTTTAAAGCACATTATTTTCTTCCTCACTATCTGAAGAAGTACACCATACACAGGATATCATTTAATGCAGTTAAGAAAAATTTCAAAACTGAACTACGCAATCTTTCACTTAGCACCTCAAAAAGAGAAACAGACAACTGCAACAGCTGCATTTGAAAGCATCATTTAAACGATATTCTGACTATATAAATCACAGGTACACTTAAAGGACTATTCAGTAATTACTAATGAAATATTTTAATACCTGCTTATTTTTTTCTTTCATATACAATTTAATACCATACCTCTTCTTTCAGATGAAGATTTTCTTCTTGAATAAAACCACAAGTCTGAAAGAACTGTTCACATAATGCAGGAAAATATGCAGGGGGGGTGCTTTCAAAGAGTAACAGAATTTTGTGAATTTGTGCCTGCCTTTTTTTCCTGGCTGTGTATTTAAGAGGAAATCCTCTTAAATCAAAGTTTTGCTTACCTTATATTTTCTGTGTCTGCATATGGAAATGCAGTACTTACTGCATCAGGCTACTGAAGAACAGATGCAACGCACTCATGCTGTAATAAAGCTCAAGCTACCAAACATTCCTCTCCCTCAAAGAAATACTAAATGCATGTATACGTCTTAATAAATAGAACCCCAAACGAACCCCTAACTGAAAAATATTACTTGTGAAATTTCTGTAAAAACAGAATTTACACAAAATGTTAACTAAAAATCCATCAACAACATATTAAGCAGCTTCTGCTGCAGATAGTATCTGCATAAGATTACTAGTTCTAAAAAATTAAGAAAGCAGGACAAAGTGAAGCTGAAACTAATGACAAAGAAATAATATAGTGATAGCAACAATTAGCGTGCCCCCCTCGACCTTTAGTGTGATACTGAAATTTCTAAATGTTAAGCTTGCATTTTACAGACTGGGTATTGTCCAACAGCAGGAAACTGACAAACAAAAGAAAGGAGAGTAGATACCTGTAGAACTTTCCTCCAAAGTCATATTAAGAAATAAAAAGCAGTATTTTCTTGTAAGCACATCATCCAATGACACATCTGCCCTGCTTGGATGTAAAATAGGAATATTCCTAGATTGAGTTAGTAAGAGGGAACTGCTTTGCCTCACACTGCTGGAAGCATCAAATAATCCTTACAGCTTTGAGAGAAGTCATGACAGTATTAGGTCACATAGGACAAGCATGACATTAATGATAGCATTTTCAGAGTATCAAACAAACCTGTAGCAGAATGGTCTTATCTAAATTTATATCTGTAGATAGGCATTGAGCATCTTGGGCATGATAGTGCTCTGACAACTTTTCACAAATGGCAGCAATTTCATGCTTATGAAGTTTCCTCTTAGATAGGTCCAACTCCGTGGCAAACAAGTGTAGCCGCCACCAGAAATAACTACTTCTGAAATAAATTCATGTTGTTCTAAATAAACTCATGACAAAAAGTCATGTCAGGGCAAGGTTGTCATAGGAGCTGATCCCTGGGAGTTCAACTTATCTACACATTGTTAAAATTCAATATTTATAATTTAGCACCTACTTCTCAATGCAAAGTTCATTAGAAAGTAAAGTCAATCCTGAGAAAAACACAATTTGGTTGAATATATGAAACATGAACTTTACCAAATTCAGCTTCAATTTGGGAAAAAAACAGTACTTGCCCTGCAGACAAGCAAGGTGAGCGGCATTTTCTAGAGATGTTTAGAATGTATGTTGGGGTATAGATCAATGGAGTTACCAACAGACTTAAAAATCAAGACCTACTTTTTTAATTATGATATGAAACAGCTTTAGTTTTATTCCTAGCAGCTCCCTGAAGAAGTGAACATCTTTTTATAGAATTTCCTAAGCTTAGTGCTTGATATTTGCAACTTTAAAAATGATCTATTAGGGACTTTACTGGCACAATTTTGAGTGCCATATTCCATGTTCTTCTTACCATTAGCCATGAATAAAATGTAGGTACAAGGATATAGGTATATATAGTCTTTTTTCTCCTCTACTGCTACTCAGAATAAAACAGCATTTGCAAATATTCAAGAGAAAGGACAGATAAAAGTTACATAGGTGACATAAGTACCTTCAAATATTACTTTTATGCATGTTTAAATTAACAGCTTAAAGCTCTAAATTTAGATGACTTTTCTATACTACAACTGCCACCAATTAATTTCACCTTTATAGCTTGAGTTTAAGGCCTCTGAGACATGAGCAAGCTACACAACAAAACAGTCACGACACAACTGAGAACATCCTGTAACAGCTGCACAAAAATATGTAGAGCTATGACTAGCTAAAGGTCTGACTTAGAGCAGCTTCCCCCATCAAGGAGTAAACTCATGTTTGAGACAATCTTCATGAGTTCAAGGACTTAGAATTATTTGTTGAATTGGTGTAACTTGAGTTAGCGATAAATAATAGGAATATATAATCAAAGGTATCCAGGCCCAGAGGTTAGAGGTTCATCAACACTGAAGTGAATGTACATTTATTTTATTGATATTCTTCTGGAAAAATAAATTTGGTTTTATCTAACTTAAGATTGATTTTTTATTTTTATATGTATGTATATCTTATTATCAAGCATATCTTACCTAAAAGTCATAATATGTCCATTGGCACAGAAACACGCAAGGCAGATACTGTTACTCAATGACACTATATCTCCACGAAGAACAAAAGAAGTCTCTGTTATGTTTTGCTTATAAATACAGTTCTGCGATGGCAGCGAGATAACTTTTGCTTGCTTTTCAGAACATATCACTGCATATTGGTTTTCACTGATTTCCTGAGAGGAAGATGGGGACACTGAAACAGGTCGTCGCTTTTTCAATTTATCTTTTTCATCTTTATCTTCAGGAACATTGTGTTCTCTCCAGGGTTCGTGTGCTGGTGAGACTAAAGATCCTGTGGTATCCAGAAAAGCCATTCTCAAGATTGCCCCTTTTAGCCTCAGGATGGTTCCTAAGAAACAGAAGTTGAGAAGATTTCTAAAACAGTTCTAAGTTGAATTTTAAATACAAAATGTTCCTTTGTGAAGTTAACAGAATGAAAGCTAAAAAAGAACTTAGAGTTGCCTAAACAAAACAGAAGTAAAACCTTTGGACATTAATCTGAAAACCAATGGAGCACATGCAAGTGCACATACCTATTCAATGAAATGCTAAACTGGTTTTCAAGGTTTGTGTGTGTACACTCCATTAACATCAATGGATATGCATTTATTAAGAGAAATGCACATTTGTAATAAAGTTCAGTATCAGACAACTTTTTTTTTTTTTTGAAGACTACACTGTGCATTCAATATCTACAACAAACACTGTTAGTCAAAAGTGAGCACTTATATAAAGAAATCATACACATGGCAGTATTTTCTAAGGTTCATGCTGCAGATCTGGTGACTGAATTCACTGCCTAGTCTGTGGCCTTGTCTTTACCATAAAACATTACCAAATACGAATACTGCTACCAATATCATACTAGTCAAACTCAAAATGGATACAGTCTAGTGGTCACATTAGTCTTAATACAATCTCTATCAAATAGCATTACAATTTTCATGTCCTTATACCACCTGTGGCACAAAGTGGAGCAGAGCATCATGTTCTGCAATGATGTTGTAGTAGGAAAGCTAAATCTACACCTAACAGTACATTATTTAGTGTTTATCTAGGCAACATTCTGAAAACCATTAAGACATCATTACAACAAAATCTGTTGCTGTGTATCAGGAAAATAAGATCTCTCACAGTAAATCAAAGGAATACTTCATCATTAGTATTTAAACCATTAAAATATACAGCCCTTTTTAATTTTTTTTCCCATGATTCCGTGGAACTGAAAGTTTCCTGCCATACTATTAAAATAACAAAACACACATCTTCTCTACTATCTCTGTTTAACTGTTGCCATCTACTACATTAAAGTGAAAAAGACTACTTTTCTAAACAGATATACTTTGATTTTTTTATTATTTTTTTTAATATTATGAGATTATATTTTCAACTTTGCAACATTAAAATTCTGGTAATAAAAGTAACTAATCTATATTGTTAACCTTATTAGCTAGATCAATGAAGTATATATTATTTTCCAATTTCTCCATAACTGAGAAAAATAGTTTCTTAATAAAATAAAAGCATGAGAAACAACAGCAATGTTTATTTAAGCATACTTTAGGCTGTACTCTGCTTTCTACTCACCACTAGGAGAAACAATTACTGGCTGAAGAAGTCTTTGCTCTCCGCCTGGGGGTAGGTTCAGTACAATGACAAGCACTGTACCCAGGGTGGTCCCAACCCACAGGCATGGGGAAGGTGATGTATCAGCTTTTCTTGTGAAAGTCTCACAAAAATGAAGAGCTGAAATTGCCTCGCGTGACTCTTTATCAATGCTAGTTACACTAGAACTCCTGGATCGACTGAAAGAGTTGTCTTTGACATCTGAAAACAGATAGGTATTAATTAGAAAGAGCAAAATGCAGGAATTAAGGAAATGGAGATCACCTTTTAGTTTTGTTCTTTAATATATGTATCATACTACCTTTTTTTTTTTACTACTTTATTCTTCCTTAATCATATTTCCTTTTGATTCAATTTCCAACAAAGCACCCAATCTTTCTTGGCAGAGGTGGTGATTAAGTCATTGCCATGAATGACTTATTGCAGAATGGTTTGGGTTGGGAGGAACCTTAAAGATCATCTACTTCCAACCTCCCTTCCATGGGCAGGGACACCTGCCTCTAGACCAGGCTGCTCAAAGCCCCATCCAGCCTGGCCTTAAATACCTCCAGGGATGGGGCTCCCACAGCTTCTTAGGGCAACCTGTTCCAGTGCCTCACCACTTCTTTCTTACTATTATCAAATCTAAACCTGCTCTTTTTTAGTTTAAAACTGTTACCCCTTGACCTGTCACTACACTCCCTGATAAAGCATAGTGGACATTTCTGCCTTCTTGAGACAAAGAGTAAAAGTCATCATTAAACAAGAGGAGTCCTTAAAAAAAATTACAAAAACACCTGTCAATTAGCTCATTGATCAGATAAAAAAAGTCTTCCATGACAAACAGCTTAATGATTTTTTGAAGATTTAACTATTTTAGTTTAAGAAGGACAGGGACAACCAGACATCATGATTACACAAACTGTAATGACTTACAATATTGTCCCACTTCAGGAAACTGCATGAAGGGATTTTCATTGGTCATTAGCACACACCTGAACTTTTAGTAAGAGAAATATCAAATGCTACCAAATGCCATTTGGCACTGCTATGAAAAGCTGAAGACTTCCTTTTTGAATAAAGTACGATATGGCAGTAACACTTTTCATCAGGATGTCTTAGTCTTTGCTTAGCAAATACAGTTCTTGTTACAGATGGTGAATTCTCATAGTAACAAAAAAAATCAAAACAAACCATGCTGCTCTATTCTAGCTGTGTGCTGTCAGTAATTGTGGTGATACTTAATACAACAGCATGTCTGAAGTTATCTGTGCACTCCAAATTAATGCTTTACTTTCTCTAGGCATCATTCCACAATTTTACCACGAGACAACCCTTACCAGTAAAGTCTGGTGCACTTTATTTATATCATGACTTCCTAAAACTAAGTTATTATTTTAGATCTTCAGATGGAGCATGGAACATTTCTTAAGCAGGATTATGAGCTAAAGAACATTTAACTGCATAGGTATTAGAAGTATCAATATGCTAATTTCATTAAACAATTGCAGCGTTTTCTACAAAGAACATACAACATGCATTTGAAAAATCATACAAACTAGATTTCAGCTGACAAAATACAGACATCTAGACAATATAAACAGTGAAACTCTCAGGAGAGACTTGTCTCATTCCAACAAGGACAGAAAAATTATCGTTCTGCCCTTTTTATATATATTTAATTCAAACGTAAAACATCAATCATAAAAAGAAACTAGGTCAACCACTCATATGCTGACATCTCAAATTTTCACATTTAAAAACATTGCCTAGGAAAAATATTAAATCCAGTATAAAATGATAAAAATTGTTTTATATATTTTTTTAATGACCACAACCTCTTATGATGCTTGTTCCTTCAAGTTTGAATATTTACTGGCTTTTTGTTTTTTCCAACTCTAACAGATTAATCACTCTGAATATAATCATATATTTGAATTTTGCTGACATTGAAATACATATTTGCAAAAAAGCATAAATATTCTGTAAACCAAATTAAGGCCAAAAAAAGCTGGAATATATCGGTACATTCAGAATTTAAAAATGCAAACCAACTGTAAACCATTTGCATGAATAAAAGATAACTGAAATCCTAGCATCTCACTAGAGCATGGGCCTACATGTGGTTTCATTAATTATATCCCTTTGATTAAAGATTTGAGAACATACTTTCTATACTCCTTATTTCAGGAAAGATCCCTCTCCTCTTCCTGAGAAAGATACAATTACTACAACAGGCATAAAATGCACTTTTCTTCAGTTGCAGCTGGTTGAACATTTGAAAAGCATGTGTACAAATTCCAGAAGTATTGGAACAGACAAGGAAACACAAAAATTACTAGCCAAACAATATAGGCATTGTAGAGAGTGGTCAACTCATTCAAAGAGGAGAACTGGGAGTGAAAGATTTAACTGCATTAGTGCATATTCTTTATCCTGAAGTCAGGCAAGAATCTAATTTCTTAATAGATAAATTTTGAATGAAGAGGAAGTTACAATATTGTGACTACAAAATCACTTCATCAGAAGGAAGGAAAGATGAGCCTCTTCTAAGCAACTAAACCACAGAGCAGGACCTAGTGGTAATGGTACCTTAATCATCTGGGTCACAACACTGAAAAGCAATAGTATAATGCAGACTACAGTATGCTTAAGATGATTTCTATTTTAGGAATTGGAAGATAAACATAGAAGCACATTTTGTTTTGGCTACTTAAGAGAGAAAGGGGAGTAGGTCAAAGATTTAGAGACAGAAAAGTATTTTGAAAGAACACAACCATGAAAGAGTAAATGTGATCAAGGTTCAAGAAGCCATGGAAGAAAATGAGAGAAAACATGGATAATGAACTTGTGAGAAAGACATTTCAGAGATGTCTCCTAGATCCAGTACATATGGTCACATAAGTGACAAAAAAAAAATACAAGTAAGCTGAGAGTCACTGAAGAACCCTATGCAAAAGCTACTCCACTAGAAGAAAAGATGGTAAGTCAAATAAAAACAGACTTATTGCCTAAGGAAGTTATTTACAGACCTGAAAATTAAAGACTTTTATACACAACAAAATGAGGTGTGTAAGTGCAGATAGCTACACATGGGGTAGTTAAACAAAACCAAAGACCATTACAACTAAGTAGTAAAGAAATACACCAGAAGTGTGTTGACTAAAAAAGCTCCATTATTTCATTAGAACAGCAAATATTAAATCATGTAGAAAATGCTGACAATTTTAGCATTAGAAAATACTGAATTTTAGCATTCTCTTTTCTCCCTGCTTCAAATAAATAAAAAAAACTATGCACTTACTGTTATTGAAGAATTTCAGGTAAAAACAACAGTAGAAATAGAATGAACTTGATAATATTTAAGTGTAAATGTGTTCCAGTTTGCAAAGTCTGATAAAGTTCACCCTAAACTGAAATCATCCCTAAACTGTCCCGTAAAAGTAGTAAGGAAGAACAAACACACAGTGAAAAAGACAAACCAAATTTTTGTGTTCCTTAGTGCCAACAATGCCATGGTTAAATCATTCTAGTTCTACACAGGAGAGCTTTAGAAAGATGAGGAAAAACTCAAAGTCCAGAGGCAATTAACAGAAGCCATTCTAGATGTAGACAACGTAACTTAAATTAGCTTAATTTAGTTAAAAACTAAAATAAACCTAAACCTATCTGCAAAAATGAAGATTAGCAATGTGATGACAGCTTTCAACAGCATAAAATATGGCCTAGCAAAGAGCAACAGAAAGATAGGTATCCATGTTCCTTGTGGAAAGGACAAGAAAAAAAATAAGTTAATATGGAAGCAGGGAATATTGCTTGAATAACAGGAAATTTGTTTAACTGGCTATAAAACAATCTGTCTGGTATTTTTCTAGAAACTTATTTATTGGAGGCTCATGAATGAGAGGTTAAGCTGCCAGACACCTGGATCGTTGCCATAACAATGGATTAAAGGATTTCTGAGGGTTTCTTCCAGCTTCACATTTCTCTGAGCAGAGCAAGCTGTAATGTAAACCAGGGTGGTCTAACTCTTCAGTTTCAGGATATTTCAGTGCCATCAACTCTTCCCTTGCTGATAGCAAGAGTTGTCAAATACATGGTTCTGCAGCTGACAGTCTGATCCTGATCTGTTTTCTGCTGGGGTTGTGCAAGGGATTCTACTGCAAGAGGGGAAGGGAGCTGTGGCACACAGAAGGCAGCTTTCCTATACAGGCTACATCTACTGCTGTAGGTTTACAGCTGTCCCTGATCATCTTTTTCTCTAAAAGGCTGTGGAGCTGGATCTGATCTACAAGCTGGCAGTCAACTTTTGATGAAAAAGCTCTTAAAAAAAACCCTATTCATTTGTATGTTGTTTTCGCTATGCAAAACCTTTAGCACTACAAACTTCACAACTTAATTGCTTATTATGTAGAAAGGTATTGTACTTTTTCAAGAAAATTGAAATTCTCAGACTGGCCGATCTACCCAGCAAACAGCTGTATGTTATTTTCATTTATGGAGAGTGGTCACAAGACAATTACCATTTGTAAAAATGCATCCAACTATTTGTTGAGCAGACCTCAACATATCCTGTTGCTCCCAAGATACTGCATTTTTCAATTTAAAATATATCAGATGGTTTTAAACAGGCAAGCAATTTTCCTTACAATAAATTACCTGCTTATTCAACACTTTTTCTATCACAGCACTATTGTAGGAGTGGCAGATGCCTAAAAGTTATGACAAAAATGTGATAAGCCATTTACAAAATTTACAGGCTTACCTTACGATGACAGCAATGACATTTTGTGCCTGAGAGCCCCCAAACAGAGTGGAATTAAAATTTTAGTTCTACACTTCAGATAATGCAACTCAGTCATGATAGTTTACATAAGTAAGGACTCTAATGTATGCACACTCCGCAAAACAGTTTCAATAATAATAAAATCAACTATGTAAACTTACCTAAATCAGGCTTTAACTCAGTTGGCAAACTTAGCTTCCTGGACATCTTTGCTGAAAAGTGAAGTATATCTTTTTTTTAAAAAGAATAAACATGATTCTGCTGGCCTTTATTTGCCTCTTTCCAAACATTTAATAAATTATTGTTCATTACATTAACTGCAGTACTTAACAGGATTTTTATTAAAGCAGAGCCCGACTTTCACAAGTGAAGGGTGCAAAGTAGAACATGGAAGATACCACAGTCTTCAAATACAGCATTTTATTACTCTTGCTCAACTTCATTTCCCCTTAGGCTTCCGAATGAACTTGATGGATTGGATGAATTTTGCTTTGGCTCAAACTCAAATTCTATCTCTTTGGGTAAGAGAAGATAATGCAGACTCTCAGTTACTGCAAGAATATACCCTGAAATTTTCAAAAATTTAACACCCCCCTCCACTCTTCTTCTGCCCTACTTCCTGATCGCACCTGAGATACTTTAAAAAAAGAAAACAGATGAAATTTTAATTACTCTAAAATGTAACAGGTAAGAGTGCATGTGTAAAATAAGCTAGTAATCTGAGATGTAATCAGCAATCTTAGAAGAATGAAATTACAAAGAATAATTATATATGATCAGCAGCATACAAATGCAACATTCAAAAAAGTCAAATTTCAACAGTACTGGTCATGTGAAAAATAGAGCTTCAAATCATCGCTGACTTAGAGAATTCTGTTTGTAGGAACAGAAATCGTATGGCCTATTTAAAATGCAGTATTATGCTAACAAACATTGATAAAGTAGTAGTCACTAGTAGACTTGTAGCCATACATCCCTCATCTTTCTTTTAACAATTAGTAGAAGGAATAATTTTGATGTAGTTTAACTTCTAGACCAGGGCTAGAATTTGAATTTCTCAACCACATGCCTGAATTTTGATATATCATTTAGTTCTCCACTGTCTTTTAAGGGTAATACTTCTCCACCTAAAGTAGATGTTGGATGCCCGTCATTAGGCAAATTGAATCTTGCTGCTTCTCTCTGTTAAAAATGGAGTTTGTTCTTATTATACTTTTGTAACAGAAATCATTGTTTGCTACGTCTTGAAGAAGATTGCATGATTTGAAGTTACTTCCACTCCTTCAAAAGGAGAAGTACTTCATTGTATCATCAATTATGCTCATCAATATTACAAATGCTAGTTATCTGAATGGTTGAGCAGTTTTATTCCTGTCATACATTATAAAAAATTGAGAGTAAGACTCCAGAAATAATCTTCTCATTTCCTTCACATGTCATTGTTACAAAGTATGTCCTGTACCAATTAAATTGAACTTAGACCACAATGCTAGTTATTTTAGCTTACTTTAGTGCAGGCTGAAATGGAAAAGGGTATTGCACCTACATGTTTTCTACCCTCACAGCCTTGCATTGGCATCTGCCTGGCTTAATAATGAGGCCAAAGCTCATCTTCAAGAAGTTTCTGCCAGAGGTTGTTTTCAGCAAGACTGACTCTTGTTTCAGATCAGTGCTCAGCTATACATATGGAAAACGGTGGTACAACACTGCGCAAGTGATCATGAGCCCTTTTTTCTCTTGTCAGCTTGAACTTGCATCAGCTTGGTCCAAGAACTTGGAACCTCATCTGGAAATGGGAATTATAAGACAGGTGTTCCTCATTATAAGACTTATATTCTGTTTTGGACATGTAAATCATAAAAAGCTGAGATACTGAACAAAAGCTGAAACATGCATACAAAAATTGAACTGGTTTTGGCTTTTCACAGCTTTTACCATGTGTGAATATCAGTAACGTTTATTTACTATTATAGTTTATTTAATCATTTTGAAGACTAGAGTGGTCACTTTTGGCTTCTCAAATCTAAGTGTTTAACAATTTTAACAACTCGGGAAAAATGGCAAAAACCAAGATATTAGGCAACAGGTCATACAAAATACAAGTTTGTGTGTCATATTCTAAGAGTCAATCCCCACTTTTGGCTTTTTTGTTCACTAGTAAAAGGCCAGCTGCATGATCTAGGTTGACAGGGTAAAACAAATCTGCCCAATGTCTTTTTCAGTACATACTAAAAAAAGCCTCTCATTAATACGAGAACAGAATACAAGAGATAAGACTGTCATTGCTAGAAATCATGAATTAATGTTATGAAGAAAACTTACAGTTCAAAATATACTTCAATGTGTCAAAAGCCTCCATAATTCCAATGTAAATAAACAAGAGCCTATTTAAATAGCAGTACTGCCATCTTGTGTTTAGAGAGCTAAGTGCCTGAAGATGCAATAAAAAATAGGAATATTTCACGAGCTAAATCATTTTTTAACAGTACTTGGCATAATAAACTGCTTGCATTCATATATGGCTTATAGTTTACAATAGTTTTAAGATAATTCAGTTTTGCCATGACTCAGATGAAAAATAGCAATATTGCCAGACAGCTAGAGAACTACCACATGAAAGACAATGATCAGGGAAAAGGAAAGAAAAGAGGATTGAGATCTCAGTGTCAGGCTTTTGACTTTATTTGTACAACAGGACAAAGGTGATGTCAACTGCCCCTTCTGAGTGTGACTGACCTCAAGTAGCAGCTGTGATGCCACTGCTGAATACCTCTCTTGGTGATTGCTGCCCCATTTACAGCCAAGGCTGCCTTTCTGCAACCAGCACAAGACAAGGAGACAGACTAGGGAGTAATTCTGCTGCTCTTGCCTCTGCTTAGACCTACACTTTATACTTCAAGTTAGAAAACCTGAAGTTGTACATAGGCCACATACACACATTCTCTTGCTTATTTATATAACTAAATATATATCTCATGAAAATAGGAGATTAGAGAACCGTCCAAGAACAACATCCACGATTCTTGGAGAGTTCTCATATATCAGTTTTGAAGGGAATAGGTGGTAAAATATGAAAGGTTACCTCGGCATACTGTGCTATTTTCCAGTATAGCAGGCTCAATCAATCCAGTGAAGAAAACTTGAAGGCTACCTGAGACATGTCTGAACTGTCAACAGGAAGATGTGGCTTAAAGTAATAGTTATATCTTATTTGCAGCATGTTACCCTGAGCTACATTACAAAACATTACGTTGTATAGCAAGTTAGTTTGAAAGCTGTAAACTGTTTTCTCATATATTCCCTATTCAAGGAAACAGTCAAAACCCTCTGCTAAAAAAAAAAAATCCTCTAAACCTAAAATAAAGTGAGACAAGTATCTTGGTGTTTTGACAGACAAGAGAATAGTTTACATGAAGCATAATTCATTTAACATTTAATGAGAAATATCTAACCAGCTTAGAATTTTCTTTTAGTTCTTGCTAGTATTTTAGACATAAAGTCACCACGTGATTCAACATTTGACAACTACATGAAGGAAAAATTTAAATCACCAAATTTCATGATGCTTAAAGAATCAAATACTGTACCGGTGACAGTTAAAGAAAGAAATAGATTATCAGTGCTGAGATGTCTAAATTTGATATAAGAATAATGAAGCCATTTTTCAAGAGAATCAGACAAAATATTAAAACACTGGAAAAAAAACAACACTCTTATACTGGCATTAGGGTATCTGAGCAGTTAACCTTTGATTCTGTGAAAACAGTATTAAAAGTCAATGACTTCAGCATTATTTAGCAATTTTAGTTGCACACTGCATAATGTGAAAAGCCTTATGTTAATGGTAACAGCTAGGAGTACAGAAACTTTGAATTACAGCTACTCTGCTTAGATCTGTGTAATGATATCATCTGCAATTGTTTTTAAACCTGTAGATTGCAGAGAAGAAAAAAACGATTTTACTGAAGAATGTACTCCTGAAATAATTATAGAGGTACTAGAGTCTACCATATTTTGCATATAACTTTACTAAAGCTTCTTACAGAAATGGATGTTGTAATACCTCAAGTTCTGACCAGATTTATATTGATATATTAAGTCACATACAAGTCAATGTACCAAATACTTAACTGACACAAACGTGTAAAACAGCTAAAGATATTGCTTCAGCTGGAATCAGATCACAATGCCTTTCTACAAAAATTACATGGTCTTAGACATGAAATACTTCCTATCATTTTTTTCCTTTACATCTAACACATATTTCAATAGTAATTCACAGAACATTATTTACATTTTCAAATATTTGTCATTCCTAAGAGAAATGTTTGCATCACATAATGGCCAGAGTATTTTCTATAAATTCCTAGTTGGTTAAACCAAGTATCTCCGTGTATCTAAGGTAATTGCAGCTATTCTAAAGTTCACTCCAATGCAAACGAAGGGAAACGTAACCCTAGAGCCACATATTAACAACAGACCTTCGGATAGGTACATTCACAATTTCATTTTTTTTTCCTAAATACTCAGAAAGACATAGCTGAAGCGTTGGTTCATGAAACATTTGCATTTTAACTTATTTATGCTACTGTTGCAATCTTTGATGGCTTTTGATCCTTTAATGAAGTAAGAACCCTTGCCTGATACGGTCACTAATGATACAAATTAATGGAAATGAAGATGCTTCTATATAAAAGTTTTAATAAAATGATTAAATTGACAATGGTTTCATATTTCTAAAAGGATGCATTTTCTGTTACCACCTTACAGACCTATCACTGAAATGAAATTACTTCTCCCTTTGTCAGCAGTTTTCTCTTACTGTTCACATCTAACAAAAAACACAGGGGTGATGTTAATAGCAACTGAAATTAACTATGTGAACTATTCTTTTTTTTTTGTAACCCATTTTGACAGGTTGTATTTCACACATGGATAAAGACCTGAAAGGACTTGAACTGATTGCATGATATGCCAGTGCAAAAAGCTACAACCATGCTACATACACACAAACTCATTCCTGTGAACACAGCTGATGGTAAATTGTGTTCTTTCATACAACAGTGTGAAGATAATGACAGAAAGTAGCACTCACATTTTACAAAACTTACTTTCCATTCACATTTAGCTGACAATTCCATTTAAAACAATGAAAATACAAAAGCATGCAACTATGAGCACCAAAGAAGTGGCATAGCATTTTGCCTTATTTTACATATACCGAAGAGCATACAATGTAAGTTCAGAAAGTCATGCAGAGGAAAGATGCTGGATATAAGGTATAGAAAACATAGCAGTGGAGAAAAAACAAGAACATTCCTTGCACAGCATCCAACTACTCGAAAACTAACAGAATGCAGATGAAATAATTACATTTCTTCAGACTTCCAATACACTGTGCAAGGTACACAAATCAAAGTATGGGCTGACTGGGAAACAGTTATGAATTACACATCCAATACATTCATTATGGCCTCAGCTCTGCATTTAACGTACACCCTGATGAAGGCATTGCTTGTAAGCGTTATGCTATTTTAGCTGTGAAAAACATTCACACTTTCATTTGAAAGGCTTCAAGCTGAAAAAGATGTCAACAGCTCTATAGAATTATCATTAGCATGTTTTATTAATGCCGTAATATTACTCTTTTTAGAAAAGGGAAAAATAAAGTAATGCTCAAACACATAAGACCTCATATCTTGTGCAAAAAAAATAAGTTTAGAAGAGACTGCTTTGGGAGAAAAAGAAAATACCTCATCAACAGGCATTGACATAACATGCACAAGATTAAGTGTTGTTTTTCCCATGAGAAGAACTGAACATAAGCTTCCAGTTAGCTGGTATCCTTTAGGAGAACATATCAATGAATATTCATGTAAACCATACTCAAGTTTTTCAAAGTATATAATTTAATTGACATAATGATCTATTATTGAGAGATATTTGCTTTTTTGAATTATGCTTAGGCTTCCGCTGTCTCTGAGCTCGTCTTCCCTAACCTGTTATCGCTGCAGTTGTGATAGTAATGAGCAAAGGGGAGATTTCTTCCTCATGTTATTCCTCATGTTATGCTTCAGATTCCAAAAGAACTTTCACCATAGTCATATTTTCATATTAACAGTTCTTCTCGATCACTGAATTGTGGATTTGTGGTTTAGGATTAAAAGTTAAGTTGTCAAACAGAAAATCAAACAGAGAATCGTGAAAAAGAAACGTCTTCCATGACCTGACCTTATGGTTCAACATAACCTAAGTAGTATTTCACCAAGCAACTTCACTACACAAAATAGTTTTTTGACCTCACAAAAGAGATAAAATTAAGCCTTCCTGCAATGATATACTAATGTAACAACAGAAAACATAATGAAAAATTAACATAGAGATTCTGAAATGAAAGTAGCCATATCCCATGTAAGAAAGAACCCTTTCCCAAAATCAAATCACCCAGCCCCTGGACTTCATTTATTTAATGACCCAGTTGTTATAAGCAGAGTTAATTTTCATTCCAATTACAAAAGGGTTCAATCTATAACCTGCATACAACATATTCCAAGGCAGTTTGTTGCCAAATTTTTAAGCTAAGTATGGATTTGGAAGGATATTGTGTCACTGTTAGATGCTGAAAAGTAAATACAGTCTGGACCAGTAATGGGGTGTACATAATATATACTTATGAACAAATATTTGTCATATAATTATGACCAAATATTTGGTCATAAATATATATGTATATATATATATGACCAAAAGTCGTTTTCCACATGATTAAATCAAAACATGATACTACCTCCGCCTTGACCACTGTAATATGGAAATCTGACCACGTGGCTATGAATGTAACGCACAAAAGAAATTTAATCAGCCACATGTTCTCAAAGGGAGCATACCTTTGCAAAAATAGTGGAATAATGTTGTGAATTGCATAGACTGAACTCTTAGTACAGATTAGAATTCCACCCACCCGGAAAACAGAGAAGTGCATTTGCAAGAGTCTAATTTAAGCCACCGGTATCCTTGATTTTTTTTTAAATTGTGCCCAGTGTATTTAGTACAGAAGCAGCCCACAGAATTACCAATTAGAAAACAGAATGAAAAACAACTAAGTATGCATTTTTAAAAATTTTATTTATTTTTTGCTGGTAAGTTAGTGTTGCATAGAGTAAGGCACTGGATTAGCAACAGAACATTTTCTTTCTAGTTCCTACCTATGTCATTGGCTACCATCCTGGAAAACTTTCTGCTTTTGGTCTTCACTGTAAATAATATGTTAATAAAAAAAAGGTCAATCTATGTATCAATGAATGAACTGGAAAAAAAAAACTTTATAAAAGAAAAATACTGTACCCTTTTCTATAAAATTATTCATTTTTTGATCATCATCAGAATTTGGTGAGCCAGAACCTATGAGTGAAGACAGAATGAAATGGATATACATTTAATTTTGACACAGAACCAATGTATTAATAAAATTTTCAGTTTAAGGTAGATAAAAATAGTTATTAAAATATAAAATACTGACAGTGGTATTCTCTGGTAGCTGGTAGCTGTACTAGATACTATGGATTGCAAATTATTTTGTTGGGACAGGAATTCTGCCATATTGACATTAACGACAAAAATTATAATTCAGGTTTTATGTCGCACAGTGTAGCAAGTTTATTGCTAGAAATATTTCTCTCACTGAATAAAATGTTTAACACTGAGTAACTGTATTGCTCTCCTAATCATGGTTCCAGACAAAAAATTAACCCAAATTACAACTCACAGAACACAGTAGTAACAATAAGAAGATTTGAAAATCTGTTTTTTTCCAGTGCAATACATCATTGTTTGGCTTCCTCAATTATTCCGCCAGGAGCTTAAAGACAGTATTGTTATCTAGGATTTTTCAGAATTCTTAATACTGAAAAAACAGTAGTGGTGTCTATAGGCCACTGCTTGAAGCCTCCTATTGACAGAAGATTAAAACACAGTTCAACTGAAAATAGAAAATTTCACTGGATTTTATTTTGTGCAAGTGTAAAAATGAGAATGGAATGCAAACATTTTGACATTTGTGAATACAAAAACATGAAGGTTTACAATGCTATACATTTATTTTACAGTAAGATTAATCCTCTCAGTCTATCACCTCTTAATTTCTGGGGGAAAAAAAAGGCAGGAGACAAAGTTACTATCTGTCCCCTTTCCCATACCCCCCAGGTTTTCTATAGTTATCTTATTAAAACTGCAGGATACACTCGTAACTTGCAGGTGGCCCCTTTCACAGTCCTCTAAACTGTATAATTACCCACTGGAGCAAATCAAATGGAAGTTAGCTTCCACATCTCTTCACTTAGGGACTGAAATGTGGAAGAGGTGGAAAATCTAGATCACTTGAGCACATACAGACTTCAACACAAACTGACTGGTTTGTTTTACAGGTCATATTGTTAACAGTCAAAGCCAGTAACATACTAACTTGTCAATCCACGCCTCCAAAATTAAAGGTAGTTAAACTTTTTGTGCTAGTATATTTCCTTCTTCACTAGCCAGACTATTTTGGAAAATTTTGGAAAAAGTTCATTTAAATTTGGCCTCCGTCCTGCACCTAAAGTTCACCAATACTGTGCAATACTTTCTCTAAAATGTCCTCTCTTATCTCTCTGAAAACAGCATGTCACTTTCCAGTGTTGTGATCTTGCCCAGAAGAGGTGTAAAACTCTGAAACCAAACCTAAGGAACTGCAGTTCTCATGTCCATAAGGGCTGGCCTTCCCCGGAACATACAAACATCACAAAAGGATTTCTTATCAGCGAGGTGACTGCCCATTTGCCTCCCTCCCTAGTAACAAATTTTCAAAAGAAAACTGGAGAAGCCTGCCATGAACCTTCTCATTCACGAAAAACTGGGAGGAGAAGACAGAACAGAGGGAAGCAGGACACAGTCCAAGCTTACCACTTCAGTAATCTACTTTACAGGGCTTGCAGCTGTGGCTTCTCAGCTCTCTTTTCTTTATTCAGTATTTTTGGTATTTAGAATTATTTCTCTTTAGTACTGCATGTGTACCTAAGATATCACATACTCTTTTCACAGAATATTCAGCTCTCCAAAATTCTAGATTTTATTCTGTTCACTTTATTATTAGTAAACTAACTTCTAAAGTCTTCTCAGATAGTCAATTTATAAATTAAAACTTAAATCCTATCACTCTATGGTTATGATTTTCCCTCTAATTTTTTTTCCCTTTCAGGACATTTAAATCTGTCTATTCTAAATTGTCCCCTTATTTGATTCTCTGAAAATAATATATGTATGCAAACTGCATTATATTTTAATCTACTCCAGCTAACGCAATCCAGACATGAGGGAGGGAGGGTAGGCAGATTGTTAAATTTAAGATTTTTCCATATAAACCTTGATTCTTACCCTAGTACTTCCATTGTACTGTTACTGGAAATGGTGATTTGAGTTTTATACCACTTCAACATCAACATTATGAAAAAAGCCTCTAATTCAACTTAGTGTTTTAAGCTTTAGCTATACAAGTTGGAAGTCATTTGGGTTGACATTTGAGTGATGCTGGAGCAAGAGAGAAAAAAGATTGCAGAGTTACAACTCATTATTTGTTCCCTGTAAACATTATTAAGTTTTTCAGTGGAGATGGGGCAGATAATAACAAGAGGTTTAATCTACTATGTTTCATTTTTGAACAGCTTCCTTCATGGCTCACTTCCTTCATTCCTCACGTGGCTCACAGGCTACAGTAGAAAAGGAATCTATCCTTAGACCCCCCTATATTGATTACCAGTTTGCATGACATTGCAAGTATACTAGCTACATTATATTAGCTACTTGTGTAAACCTGCAACTTTGACCTTCACTCTAATTTGGAGTAGAGCTTTCAATGAAAGAGATGAAGTGACAGAATACTTCTCTGAAAGTTTTGTCAAGAGTAATGCTGAAGATGTGACTTTTTTCACCTACTACATGACGTATTCATTTCTGACACTATACACTGACATGTACTATTTAATATTTACATATCTATAGCCCCAATGAGCCAACATTGAAAAATGTTAAGTTGTATAACATTGCTGAAGCTTTCCTTTAGAATATTCAAATACAGTAGTAGCAACTGAATACTCATCCCCTCCCCTTTTTTTTGAAGCAAGAAAATCATACTTTGTAAGGATGACAGCTTCTGAAGACCTCTGATTCCAAAGGAAAATGATAATTTGTGGAAGCAGAAGTAAACTAGTTCCTTTTGCAAACTTTTTTTTTAAACCACTTCTGAGAACTGAAACACCAGATACCTGAACTACTACAGGATTTCATACACCTCTTATCAGTGTTTCAGAATTCCATTGTGCAGTTTAGTATGCTCCCTAAAATACAAATATTGCAGATTGCATCTCTCTTCACTCATCTTTATGACATTTTTATTGCATCTGTTAAATAAACTTTGCTTTAAAAATACAGTGAAGCAACATAAAAATTTTTCAGGACTTCTCACAAGTTATATAGATTTTATATAATTACTTAACAAGTATGTGTTGACTTAAAGCATGCCATCTTCTGTGCAAATAAGAAGCTGAAAATTAGAGAAAGTGATGATTACCTGAAGTAGGTGATTTGCAGCGATCTTCTGGCACCATTGTACCTTCATTAATATCACAAAGACCTGCTGGAACACAAAAACAATGTATAGTGAATATGGCTGCTATTTCATCCTTTCTCCAATTACAGTTAGGAATTTCATATTAAATACAAACCAGCTGCCTGTGGTAGAATTTGTTACATAATACACTTTTAAAAATTTGGACATTAGCTGCAGTGATTGCAAAGCTATTCACTTCATCCTACTCATTAGATTTCAGCGAAAAGTACTATCTTTTAAGCACGACACACTTATCTGAACACTTAATTACATTATATAGAAATATATAAAGTACACATTTCTATTTTCAAAAAAAAACCCTACAAAAATGTAGTAGTTAAAGTCACATGAAAGAGGATCTCTAAGACTACAACCACATTCAGAGTATACGTGAAACCACTGAGTTCTTTCACTATTTGATTTCCATCTGTTAAAGTGATGAGTTTTGTATTTACTTTTGTCCTGTGAAGTTCAATATGGAGTTTTACTGAAAGATTACATCATTTGCCAAGTTTATGGTGCTTAAAAAAGCATTCTTCCTTGTATGAAGGGATTTCACTAAATTATACTGTCAACTCTGATCATTTGAATAACTAATATGTTAGCATCCAAAGCTCATTCCTTACATTCCAATGAAGGAAATAAAGCATAGGAGTTCAGCATCAGATGCTAAAGAGAGAAGTTACCTCATTAATGTCCTAAAGATTATTCCACAGCATTAACTGGGAATATACAAGGAATTTTGCCCTTTTTGATAAGAAATTGCTAGCAACACTGCCCAGTTTTAAACACACTTGAGACTATAAATGTTTCGTACTACACAGGGTTGTATGATAAGTTTTCTTAAAAATCCACAAGCTACTCTCCCAAAAAAGCAAAATAAGTTTCAGATAGTAGCGTGGATGTACAATATATGTTCAATTTCTGTATATTTAAAGAACAATGTCTGGGATACGTTTGCGGATAAATTTCAGCATGTTATCTCTCCAAGATGGCCTGAGCAGACCACGTGTTATAAATTCAGAAAACAATAGCTCTGCACATCACAAGTAACAGTGAGCAAAATCAGCTTAGAATTAATGATCTTTCTCATTAAGATCTCTGAAAATTCACAGAGCTCCCTTTTCACAGATTAAAAGCATGTAGTTACCATTCTGAGACTATAGCCTTGGTGAGAGCAGATGTCCCTCAACCATATAAACACAGATCCTGATCAGGCTTCTTTAAGAAAGAAACATGAATTTTTGGTGCTGGGAACAAACAACCAAATAAGCACTGCACTTGGTTACTATATGGGGAAGCTTTTAGATGAGAATGAAGAGAGGGGGGGATATCAAAGTCTCCTTTTTGGGAAAAAAGCGTATTTTAAGCCTAAGATGTGCTCAGTAACAGTTGTACTAGCTAACACCCGGAAGGATCCTCTGACCCTACCTAAAACAGGTATTAAACATCTCCCTACTCTTTCAGCTGGTGGAAAAAGTACAGGCCTCACAGAATGCTTTCACTGGGCAGCCTATATCATCAGAGGAACAAAAAAATGTCAGGAGTAGCTAAGCATAGTTTATCAAACCAATCAACATCTTCCATAAATAAGTTTTAGGTGTCCTGAATCTTTGATGTGGACTCTTCTGGTACTAACAGTTGAAAAAACAGCTTCATCCACAGAGAACAAATACCATTTTGACATTTTAATGTTCTTTCATCGCTGACTGTTTATTCTTGCCACTCCCCACTTTCTTTTTTGGTAATCTTTTGGTAATGCTTTGCCAGCATTGCTGAGTGGGATTTGAAAACGAACACAATCCTTAAAGTATGAGGGGAAACAGTTCTTGCAAGTGTGACAAAGGAACACCCAAGAAGTTTGTTGGTCTTCAGTCTGAATTGCAACACTTCACTTCAAAACGTGCTACCCAAGGCCTTCTGGTGTCTGCCATCTAGCAGTCTGTTAGCTTAGACACAGTGCTGTGCTCACACTGCCACTCAGATGCTACACATACCTATTGTACATGAAGCTCTATTACCACATACAGAAATAAGAGCTCATTACTCTCGATCAAAGCACAGTTTCAATTCTGACATGTCACAACAACAACAGACAACACAGTATCATATTATGTGGACTGGCTCATTACTGGAAGCAGTTGGTTTAAAGAACGCTCTTTGACCAAATATTAAGTAAATCCTCACAGCAGCGATACTAGGAGGACAAACCTATCTTGTGCTTTTAGAAATAGTCATGTTTCTAAATCATACTCCTTAGGGAGCCAAACTATATACATCCAAAGATGCAGTTCAGAAATTTAATGTCCTATCTTCTCACAAATATTTTATTTCTTTATCTTCAGAGGAAGAATTGAACTTCTCATGTTAGTTTCCTCTGAAAAGTGCAATCCTGCTTTGACTGGAATAGCTTTTAGACAAGAATAAAGTCATATACCTACACACTTGATTCCTCTGTAAGAAGCATTGAAGTTAAATTTGATTCATATACATCTTAATGAATAACTCATATCAATTGATCCAACAGAAAAATCTCAAAATAGTCTCTTGTCATAAAGCTATATGCCAATTGTATGTATTAGGTAAGAATTATCCCACTAAAGAGTAAGTGGGCATTATGACCATCATTATGGCACATAAACCTTGGAAATCTAAGCACATCACAACATTGCTATTATTTGACAGATAGAAGGAAGGGACAGAAATACATAAAAATTAATTTTACGTATTAGTTGTTACAATGAGCAGAGTAATGAAGATGATCTGAATTGAGCCTATGAACTATGAAGGTCTGTCTGCCTTATAACCCAAGGTACTCTGACATAACTCATGCATGCAGTAAATTTGGGAAAGGTTCTCCGGTTTCAGGCTTACAACATACGTGCAACTTGCTCTGAATTTCTAAACCAATTGATCCAAAGTCTTCTATTTCAGAACTGCAACATGACTAAAACACAAATATATGGAAAAGTGACCGTCTTAACAAGCTCTTAGCTTCTTTCTGAACTGTAGTAACAGGAAATTTGAAATGAACTCCAAAATGAATCAGTCATATAACATTATTAATGGAGAAAAAACACATTATGCTACATTAAAAGCTCCCTAGAACTACAACCAAATTTAACTACTATATTAAGTTTCATAAGATGTTTAATGACTTTACTGAAAACCTAATTAAAAATTACAATTAAAATAAAAATAACATTACAATTAGAATTAAAAATAATTAACCCGAGACAGTGAAAATAAACAGTAATCAAACTTTAAGATTAGTTCTGGATTTGACTTAGCTACAACTGACGTTGGTCTGGTTTAGTTCAAGCTTAAGTTTAAAAATTCAAAATAAGTTCAGATCCAGATTCAGTTCAAGGAGAAAAAGGATGGGTAAACAACCAGAACAAGCAACCCCTATATTTTCTTCTGGTTTGATTCAACTCCAGTTCTAAAATCCTTGTCGGTTACATTAAAAAGACTTTCTGATGTGTAATCAAATAAAAATCACATGCAAGCAAATACTGCTTCTATTTTGTCTGAATAATCCTGAAGACCTCTGTTAAAACATATAAAAATGTGTTATAGAAATATATAAAACATATACATTTCTAGTATATTGTACTTGTTGAAAAAAAAAATCACATAAACCCTTTCAACTCTCACCAATAATAAGTTTTGAAACAGTTAAGGTTGGTGTCTTCTGTGAACTCAAAATTATGGAACTAAGCAAACAACTACTGCTGTATATAGTTCTGTTGTGTAGTCATAAAATATTGCATTGTTTGGTATTTGGTACCAGTACTGGCTTTCTTCTTACTGGTTCTATTCTCCTGTCATATTTAGGAATTTGTATATCAAGCAAAGATCTCAAAACAGTGTTAACCACTATGAATAAAATTTTTCATCACCCTATAAAAATTCTTCTCACATACATTGTGCTTTTCAGCATACAGCCAAGGCTAATTTTTTTCTTCCACAATCATGAGCTAAAGATGAAAGCTGACTTTGTTTTTATCCATGACAAGCACCTGAAGACGTTGTCTAGCAGGCCTTCAAAACACACACATACTGCATGCTTCACGAACTATAAACTGACACCTAAAATGTGAGTAAAATATCTTGTAAGATTCACTGAAATTCCAAAAACACAATCCCAACCATAGATACAAACTAGCTTGTACCTGTAGAACTAGTCTGAAATGACCGTTCACAGTCAAGCTAGTGTAGAGTACCTTGACTCTTAACAGATGTTGCTTTAAGATGTGACCCTGAAATTCTTTTCTGAGTAAAAACATGACAAGCATACATCATATTCTTGCATCACAAGTGAAGGGAAAATCTTGCATTTCTACCCTTATTTTAGAAGATACATAACTCTTACTCTATTAATTTTTTCCTTTTTTTTTTTTTTTTAAAGAAAGTCTTTCTGAATTTTCAACTGATTAACTCAGAACATGCCATTTAGTAAATTATAAATGCCTATTTAATAGACCATCTGCTTACAATTTACTCTGGAACATACGAAATAGCAGGCTGCTTAGTGAGGAAGGACCAACTCTTTTTGGTTTGTTTGATCAAAATCTGTGGAAATGGCTGAATAACAGAATAATTTTTTCCTACTCCCCTGTATCATGAAATCATTGAATCTTTGGTTTTGCTAATCTTGGATACTATGGACAGTAGCAATATGCTGCTTTGTCACACTGTCTGAACCTGAACTTAACGTAACTAATTAAGAATTTGCCTGAATACCTACATAGGCTAGTATGATTACTTTTTAATACTGTTGTTTCAAAGAATGAGAAATACACTCAAGTTTCTCTAAAACATCCACATTAAGCACGCAAACACTTTTTCTAGGAAGATTTACGTACTGAGTACTAGTAATGCCTGAAGGTTATTAGAACTGTACAGCAGTTGAAACAGTCTTATGCACAAAAATCTTCAGATGTATTAAAGTAGAAATGCTTTAAAGATAGAAATAAAAGAATTCACTGAATGTAGTCTTGAAATACAAACAAGTGAGTGTAAGTTCCTTTTATTTTTGAAGGCACTAAACACCAATATTAACATTCAAGAACTGGAGAACACAAACCCCCAAAGAGTACTGACTAGCTCATATAGCTCCAATCCTATAAATACAGCAAAAAATTATGCTTTAGCTTAACAGAGTTATGTAAACATATACAGCAATAATTATTTATTTTTAAGCTACCGAAGTCTGGATAACAGAAAGAACTAGAAATAACTAGAAATCATTAGAAATGTTAAATAATTCTAGAGAAATTAATTTCAGTCTTTACAGAAAGTGAGCGTGCAGCTCTAGCTAATCAAAGATTTGGAAAGGATGGTGAAGGAAGGCAGGATCAACTACGTGGTTAAGAAGCCAACTCTTACAAAACCTATTCTAACCTATTAAATATTCCAGGTAAACTCAGATTTTCAATTGTTGGCTTCAGAAGGCAGTTCTGGAACTTCTGCCCATCTTTTGCTTCCCTTCACAGTGTCAAAGGCACATCAGATCCCAGCTATCGGTTCTGTATCATCTCAAAGTGGAAGCATTCCTTTCATGCCTAACTCTTCCTTGGCAGCAGACAATGGAAGACCATAAAGAAAGGAATAGTTGGCTATTGAGCCTACCATCTCTGAAATGCTTTTTTTTTTTTCCTCTTTGGGAAAAATCATACAGAAACTAACAAAACTAGACCACAGTCTCAAGTATGCCTTCACCCACCCTGGTCACTGTTCCTTGGGTTCTGTTTCATTCTACACTCCTGTTATAAGGTGGTCAGATCACACACCTCTGCCCAAGGGCTGGAGAAAACTAGCCTACTAGCAAAATGAACAATATTATGCTTTTAAAATCTGCTTTATATTTTCTGAATTCTTGGATGTGGTGACTGCTGGAACAAGTCAGAGAAGCCCTGAGGGTAACTCGTGGTTCTGATGGGCTACCATCAGCCCCCTGCAGGGCTGTGCAATGCACCAACACCTCAACTTTTAAACCCTATGAGCAACATCTTTGTAGAAGGAAGCTTTCACTTGGAATGGACAAATCACCGTTACTATGTTAGTAAGTAAATAAATAAGAATTGTCATCATCTAACACCAGTTCTGAAGCTTTTTCAGCCAGGATGGGGACCAAGCAACGGAAGGTTCTACCCTCAGAGGACCACTGGATTTGGTGAGTCAGATCTTGAGTCTATAGACATCAATAACTTATGAGACAGGTTATTGCTTTCCTCCTCTCTCCTGCCAGTACATAAACTGTTATCATGTTTGCTTTTTCCCTTCCAGTTTCTTTGAATGATGCTATGAACAAGAAATAATAGATGTATGATTGATTAAAATCAGTTTCTGAAACTAAAACAATTACTTAAAATGGAATAACAAAAAATATTTGTGGTGAGTAAACAGCAAGTAAAAAAATCAGGTTCAGATGTTCAAAAATATTTATTGCCATGAGATGACTTACTTATATAAGAGGTGCGAAGCTTTTTCACAGACTCTGAATATAAGTTAGAAAGGCCGCACATGCAAGAAGCCACAGTCAGCATACCTTTATGCAGCAATGAGAAAAGGAAAGACGGAGACACTAACAGTACATTTGAGATAGAAAAGCCAGCTGAACAACTTGTATAACCAGGTTTAGAAAATGCTCTTGCCATGCAGATCATTAGTACTAAAATGTAAGATGAAAAATTATATGATTTCATGTAACAGTTATATTCATGAGCAAGAAAGACTCAATTCCTGAACATCTTAGCCACAGTGTTAACTCAGTTATGCTGAACATTAAAATAATAAGAGGCAAGAGAAGTAATTTTTAACACTAAAAATGCAGTTAATACATAAATGCATGAGGTAGAAGTTAAGCTCTTTACTACCAAGAGCAATTAACACAGTGAAGCTGCAAAGCTATTTCTTTCTTTCTCAAAAATACATATATATTTAATTTATACTTAAAGTATACCTTATCTGACACAGGCTAAGAACTGCTGATGTTCTGCTTTATGCTAATGCTTTTTTAAAGCAGCTTCCTCAGTTGAAGTAAGCTAACTGGTGTTAACTACATCTTTCTCAAACCAATGATTTACTAGAATTTCCTGGAGCATCCATTTTCACTTGGATAAAATGTTACATGAACTTTATTCTGGATCACTTAAAATAAACTAACCGAACCCTACAGTATGAAGATGTTTTTTGAACATCAATAATTTCCCATCAAATGATAATCATTTGGGGGCAGCAGTGGCTTTGTTGATAGCCCTTGTCTGTAGCTGCTTTCCAAATTAGCTTAAAAGAATCCACTAAATAACATGGAGGAGAAAATCTTAAAATTCTAACTTTAAATTTTCGCAATAAAAAGTTTGGAATTTTGACTGAAAGGTCATTTTCCTTCACAGCTGCAAAGAAGCATCCTTCTTAGGTATAATTTTAAAGCAAAGTTCATTTTTCAAAAAAGCTTCTATTTTACTCATTTGTATTGCAAAGTTTAATTGGTTTATTTATAACAAAGACTTTCTCTGAAACTAATATAAGAGCATGTACAATATTATAACATGCTTTAGATTATCATGGACCTTTCTAAACAAAGGTTAAAATAGGATGCAAAATGATCTCAGCAGATACAGTGACTATCTGCTAATATTAATAGGTTTATACATGCATGTGATATGGATACTAGGCTTGGCAGAAGATACGACTTCAAGCCATGCTATTAAGTTAAATGCATAAATCTACTGAGTGTTTGTAACTTACATCTATACACACAGAACACGCGTTTCCATCTGTTTTTAGAAAAACCTAACATTCCACTAAAAAACATAAGCAATGATATCAAGCATTACTGAGTATTGTTTTATTGAGTATTGTTTCTGAATGAAGAAGTAACAAACTGCAATAGTGACGATCAAGAAGAAAAGATGAAACCGTATCGGCAAAAGCATACTTGGATTCAAAGAATAGACATTATTAGCCCAGATAAACTCAGAAGATAGCTGGTTAAAGTAAGTGCTGGATAACTCACCCCCAGATGGCTGCCGAGTTTTTCGTGGAGATCGTGGCTCCCTACGATAAGGATCATTGGAACCGTACAGTTCAATAGTGCCAAGATTCAAGAGCACTGTCTTCTGCAGGTAATCAACCATGGCAATACCATTGCAGTTTCCAAAAACTACTCTGAAAAAAGATAAGTGGAAGGAAAGATAATGCTAATCAAATATAGGTATAATTTTATTTTGGTATTTTTTGCTATTCAGAATTTTAAGACTTCCCAATTTTTTCTTATTTTATTACTATTTTTAATAAATATATTTTTAATAAATTTCCCTAAATTAAGAATATGTATAAATTATAATTTTAGAATGCAGCATTGCGTGTGTTCTTTTGTATAAAGATGTGACACTGAGTAAAGTAGATCACTGTCATTGTATGTGCCAACCTATCTGACAGAGGCTTAACTGACATTTAGCTCTACAGCGCAAACACAAGGAAAAATGATGCTGATTTGTTTCTGACATTAGCATCATCAGGAACTGCCATGACCCACAAAATTTAAGCACAGGGAACTGATTGCATCTCGTGTTGCTGTGCAAGTCATGTGAACACATTGACTTAATTTTTAATAGCTACCACATTAACAAAATAATGAAAAACAAAAATGCACAGAATATACTTACAGGCCGTATGCCGAATTGACTGCTAAGCTGGTTATCTGCTGAGGAGGTTCTCCACTCACCCACACTAGTTGGATAACTAGCTCAATTTGGTAACCTGGAGACTGCTTAAGAGGAGAATTTTTAACTCTGCAAAGTAAACAAAATATCTTTTTGACTCTCTAAAATCTCTTTTTTTTCCTTATAGGCTCAGAATTCACTGAATTCTGTATCACACTGGACTTCTGAAAGTTTGGAAAACTGCAAAGAAAATCAACAAAAAAACAGAAAACTACATCAGAACTGGTCATTCAGTCTTTTAAGGGCCCCTTTGATTCATTATTATGTTGAAAATCAATTGAGCAATGATCACATACACTCAATATCTCTCTTCTTCAGAAAAAGGAGTAATAACATTAGCATGCTGAACAGACTTAAACAGCGTCTAAAAGGAAAGGTGGTACTAACTCTTTTCTGAGTTCCTAAAAGAACTCTGGTTTAGAGAATGGAAGAGTGAGGCATGTGGATGGAAGAAGCATGTGGAAAAGAGAAACAGAAGCACAAGGTATTAGACAAACACTAACAAGAATTTGACAATAGGGAGAAAAAATTTCAAAGCAAGGTAAAACGTCTGTGATAGTAGACCAGTTCCATGGAACAAGCTTGAGGGGTGGGGGGGAATTGAAGCTCATGGAAACAGAGCTGCATGCTGATGAACAAACTTAGGAACGCCCTGCAGAAAGGATTAGGACTTTCTCATCTTTTAAGTTGAAAAAATACACACAGAACATAATGTGTCCTCCAATTCCTGAATTTCTCTTATTTTACCCATTCATTCTCAAATGCATATTTTTGCTTGCCAATATTTTACAAAAACAGCAGAGTTTTACAAATTTCTTTTTATTCTTTCCAATTTCCTTCAGAATTTGCTGTCTTCAAAACACTTCTACAATTTAGTACAAACAATAAGATATAAAAACTACTCCCCATAAAAAATAAACCCATCAGAATTAGTTATTTTCTGGATGGATGAACTTAAGGAATTAAAATCCAAGATTGGAGATTTAAACTTCAGAAAACAAAAAAAGTATGTATCTTAATTTAAATCTGAAAATGAAGTGCAACATTTATTGCATAACAAAAATGCGATAGTCTAAAACGACTTATGATGCACTCTGGTAGAGATAAAAAGAGTTAAAAAAAATCAAAGTATTATTTTATCTTCAATTTATTAAAGGAGTAAAAGTTCACACAGAAAACCCATAAAGAAAAAACCCTCCTAATTTAAAAACTGAAAATCAGACAAAGACCTACACTGAGAGCATTATAAGGCATCATGCAAGATGAACACTTGTTTCCTGTTACTTCTTACAAATGACATTTATTCTGTTATTCTGTTTATCCTGTTACTTCTTACAAATGACATTTATTCAAACATACTTGGCCTGAAGTTAAGGAGAGCCACAAAGTGTTAAGTGGTCTATTCATTTCAGTGGATAGTAAGACTTCAGAGTAACTATATTGCTTCTATTTAAAATGTTTGTTCCAAAGCATGAGCATCTATAACTGTACTAACATCTGTGCCAAAGTTTCCCAAAACAGGCAGCAGGGTAATAAGACTGTTTTCTAATTATTATTATTAATATAAACTGGAATTACGAAATTTAAAGAAATTAAGATTGGAATCCATTTATTGAAACGGAATATAACTTTCAGATATTTGCAGAATGTTGCTGTAACAAATGAGTTTCACTGACAGTAGCATTTCTGTAAGAATTTCCAAGTAGATATATTCTCAGCATATAAATATTCTTGTTTCACACTCGACAAAAACATAACAGAATATACTTACTTTAAACATGGGACATTATCACGAAGTCCGTCAGATGAACTACTACTAGTAGACGGATGAGACTGGGGAACAATGGATTGAGGATTGGAACCTGTGCCAGGAGTTGGTAAAGGTGGCACCTGCTCACCATCTGGAGATTCAATATCATTTATTTCATACAACAGACGTACTTCCAGCATCTGCAACGTAAAGTTAAAAACAACAACAAAAATCTGCAAATTCTGTCTTTCAAAAATATATGAATTAAATGAAGTGCAACCGAAGTTACTAGTGTTAAAAGTGACATCCAGGACTTTTCCATCTTTTTAAAGATAACAGTTGTTTAACAAATATCACAACCTAAACACACACGGTCTTCAGAAACAGAGTAATACTAGCTACTTGAGATTGAACATTTGATTACAAAAACCTGAAAATCTAACTTATTTCTCACCATTTACAAGTTTCCTGCTCAATAATGACAGTAAAAGGAAATACCGAATACAAGACCTATTTAATTGTCTTTCTGTACATGCCTCGTCTCCTTTACTGAGACTTGTCTGAAGTGGAAAGAAGAACTGCATCACCACTAATGCTTTATTCAGAACACCAACAAATAACCAGCTTCAAGTTGGCTTTCTGCTCATACATCCAGATAAGCAATGTTGCATGTGTCTAATTTAACAAAACATTTCTCAAATTCTTGTACTAGTCTTCTAAAGTCTTCTACAACTTGTCATTGTATCTTATATTCTACAACTTGTCATTGTATTGACTCAAAACCAACAAAGTCCTTAACAGACCTTAGGGCACGTATGGCACAGTTCTCCCCTTCTAGTTCTGCATGCTGCAGAATTTTTACCAAGAAAAACGGTAATTATTAGTAATCAAGGAAAAAAAAATGCATCAACTAAAAGATTTGAAAATTCTTTGACTCCATATCTCATTCACTTCCATTTAAAATATCTCTCTGATTCAACCAATTTTTGATCTAAAGTTTGGTTTGATAAAGCAAAGAACTATTATCAGTTACAAAATCTGAAAAAGGCAATAAAAAACAATCTTAGTGTGTAACTTTTATTTCTACTGAATTTCATAATTTATTACTTTTCTTCCATGAAAAAGCCCTCCCACTTCTGAGGTGATCTTATTTGTCCATTTTACTAACACAATGAAAAACTGAATTGCTGCAAAAATTTTATTATAGCCATATCCTATAAAGTTATACAAATTACCGGAATGACTTCTGTTGTCACTTCCTGCTTGCTGAACCTGTAAATAATGACATGTGCAGAAACTCCAGCTATGCACAGCATTCTACTTTCTGGACACCATGAGATGATCTGAATAGCATACGGATCTTCATCTACTATATCCGTGTTTGGCCTGTCATCCTTATTCCGCGATTTTTCAAATACTTTAGCTGTTTTGAGCTTATAGAGCACTTGCAGCGTTACTAGGAACAAACCAAGAGAAATAAAAATTAGTTCCCATTTAAGCAAATATTTTTCTCTTGATAATTTTTCTAATTTAGAAATGTTTCTTGATAGAGACAGTCAATGTGTTCAGTAAAACACAGCAGAGTAGAAAAATGAGTAATTATGTTGATACCGCCCATGCAGTACACCACTCGTCCAATGCAGGATCAGTTAGTATCAAAAACTTTTCCCATCTATAGGTATGCTAAGCTTAAATTACAAACTGCTGTCAGAGTTTCTCAGGTTTAACAACACTTTGGGTTTTCTTTATGTTGGTAAGAACTAGTTATATTTACCACACCACAGCTTAAGCCTATGGCACACAAAGTGAAGTTCCTTCCCTTTCTCCTTACATTATTTCAAATCCATGGACTCTTACCTGTGTTCTCAAACTTAACAGCCCCAATTCCTCCAATTTTTCAAGAACACTGCCCTCTGATCAATCCGCGTTTCTCTTGATAGTTGATAAACCAGAACTGCTCTAGTGAAACCATACCACAGTTTATAACTGTGAAAGAGTAACTTCATCTTGGTTTTACAGATATTGCCATTTATTCATTGCAATGATTTGTTTGTGCTGACACTGCACTCCCACCAAACTCCATTTTTTTTCTAGACTAAGTTCTGAGTGTATAGCCTTGATCCTATATCCAAATAAATGGTCTCATGCTATTAAACTATTAGTAATATTAGCCTCAATTATAATTCTAATTCTTTCTTCCAATATTCTTGCAACTGCCCTAGTGTTGCTTTCAAACTTCACAGGAAGTCTCTGGTCAGTCATCCAAACCCTTGACATCAATACTAATCATATCCCTGTGAAAACCTAACCTATCCTTTCTGCTCTTCTGTGTTTCAGTACCTTCACCTGACTCACGTTGACCTATTACATCTATAGGGCTGTGGTGTTGGAGAAATTTGAAAAAAGTTTAAAATTAAGACACAGCGTATCTGTAGCTTCCACTTTAACAGGCTTATTAATCTGTTATTAAAATGAAACTAAATGACTTTAACAGGAGCTACTTTTGACAGATCTATGCTGAATAATATTTTTAACCACAGAAAATCAATCAGTTTTTCTTTCTTCCAGGTTCCACCCCCACTCCAAACAAATTAAAGATCTATAATACTCCCAATACTCCTCCTCCCAGTTTTTAAACACATATATTGCATCTGTTCCAACCCACACACTCCTTAGCATTTTGGAGCCTCACCAGTCTTCCACAAGTTTTCAAAGACAACTGACAATGATTCCAAGATTGTTTCAGACAGCTATAAAGCCCTAAGAGTAAGTTTAGTCAGAACTAGATGATTTAAAACATCTAACTCAATGTAGTCCATTCTAATTTGAACTCTTTCTGCATTTCTCACTGTTAGCTGCATAGACCATGGGAGGCAATTGACCCTATAAAAATGTAAAATGGCTTGTTCAGTGCTACAAAGAATTTTACTATTATCCTGCCTTTCTTCACAAATGTGTAGATCATTTTACTAGCACAAATTACTACTGGTTCCAATTCTCATTTTTAGATACTCTAAGTTCCAGGGTGCTGATATTATATAAAAACAACTCTAATTTTAGACTGAAATAATTTACTGAAATTCAATTACCGAAGTAAGTACGGAGTACTAAAAAGGGATGCATTTGCCTGGCATTCATCTGTATGGTCATCAATAAGCTACTTCTGAAATTTAAAAAACATACAAAAAACTTATTTTCCAGCTGGACCTTGAACTACTAGGACAGATTGCTGTACCTGGGTTGGGGCAGTCCCAGACATGAGTACAGACTGGGAGAAGAACTTACTGTGGGCAGCCATGTGGAAAAAGACTTGGGAGGTTCTGGTGGACAAAGAGCTTGACATGAGCATGAACAACCTTATCTAGTGGGTGGCATCCCTGCCTAGGGCAGGGTCTTAAAACTACATGATCTTTAAGGTCCTCCCAGCCCAAGCTGTATGATTCTATGGTTTTCACTGAGGTGGTTAAAAAAAGTGAAAGCTTAACTAAAAAAAAATCATGTTTGTTTTATTTAATTTTAAATCAAAATTTCCTATGGAGTTGCTGACTGTACATAAGGCAGGAAATATAAGAATGACTAGTTTATAATTGCATTCCATTAGAGAAATCAGTAAGTTTAGAAAACTCTTGCCAAATAGAAAAAAGTTCTCTACTGAAAACACTTACTTGCTGAGGCATCCCAAAACTTGATTGACCCATCAGCATGCCTATAAAATATTAAAAATTAATAAGATCATAAAAAGGTTAGTTGGAGCGTTAGACCTCTTTGCTACTAACAGATTAAAGATATGATTGACATTCATTTTTATTAGTATTTATAATGACATTTTGTTTTTTAACAACTTATGGTAAACCATTTACAAACACATGCCCCGCTTATTTAGACAAAAAGGATTAAAAAAAGCATTTGGAGGATAACTCACTGGAATTCCACTGTACTAATTTACCATTTTAAACTGATTGGAGTTACCTACATTTCTCATAAGCAGTTTGGCATACCTTACCATGCACTGTTTCTGAACATGACGCCCATTATTTAGAGTGACACTCATAAAGTAAATGTCTAAATTAACTTTCAGTGTATTCAGTGTATTTCAGCATATTCAATATGTCAGCATAAATGAGTTTTCTAATTTGCTTTTATCCTTAAAGCATAGTCAGAGGACTAGACTTTTCAGGACCATCTCTCAAAGTCTCTGTAACATCGAGTATGAAGTGACAGTAATCCTCATTAGGGCTAATGGGCTGTTCTAAAAAAATATTTTACTGGTACTCTCACTTTCAGTGATGCACTGCATGGTTATAAATTAAATTTCATTTATACTGCTTACAGTAGAGTTAGAAGGACCTGTTTAAAAAAAGATCAAAATGAACAGATTTAAGTATTTGGTTATTTATTTTTTTTAAAAAAAAACTTGGCTTCCCTTTGAGAAAATCAATAGGAATTTAATGGACTTCCTATGCTTTAAAACACAGTTCAAGTATTTTCCAAAAGTTAAGAATAAAGGAAAAATTCCAGGATGTACAGATAGCAGACAATCATAATAACACATAATAATAATCCCTGTAAAACTCTTGCTTTCATACTATTCCTACCTTCTCTTCCACATTTTACTTTCTTGTCAAGATTATGAAAATATCTTGTCTAGTGAACATAATTTCTTAAATGATTAAACCACTCATGGAACATTTTTTTTCTATAAACAATCAAAATATTCTCAGTTCTACTCAACCAGATAAGCAAGTTATTACTACACTATGGTGACACTTACCCCGTAATTATTATTTCTGGATAGCTCTGAGTAATCAAACCCCAGTTGCCTCCACTGATAGGCCATTCCTAGAAGATTAATCAATACAATACAGGATCAAATTTGGAAATATAGTAAAGGAATTTAAATATAGGAACAAATAGAAAAAAAGATACAGTGCAGAGTTAAGCTACTGAAATTATTACAGATAATGCAGATTCCAGTATTTCGCAAGTTCAAAAAGTTACTGGATATTTCTACAGCAAAGAAAAGTCAACAAGGTCTACGGACAACACCCACGCTCCAAGAAGACCCTTAGCTTCCAGTGATGTGGCAATCAATTGAATCACATCAGGAAAGCATAACTACAGGCATGACATATGCTATGTCCTCTCTAGACATCTGATACTAGCCAAAGACAAAATAATCAGTCAGGCGGAGCTTCAGTCATAGCGTGGCCATGCTTATACTCTTTAGAGCAGTTGATTTTCAGTATTTTCAAATAACACTTATGTACTAAATGTTTTACCTTCTTACTGTAACCTTGACGTTTCTGTCGAGCACCAACTGAATAGAGTGCAGGTATGAGGTCCACAGGACAATCAGCAAAATATTCACAACAGGTAACTGGAGACTCATGTATTGTCAAAGGATAAGGATTCTCAAATATAGGGTACCTTTAAGGGATGAAAGTGGAAGACTCAATCTAGGCAAAAAGAATTTATTTTAAATCCAGAACAAGTGAAACACTGAAGACTGTTTGGGTTCTTTTTGTACAAAGGAAAATAAACGCATACAAAATTAGATTATGAATGAATATATTATGAAACTTCACTTCTCAACAAGTACACTATTTAGATTCTGTAGATCTCTAAACAGAACCTGAAGTTTGTACTGTTCCTAGAAAGTTTACAACACTGCTGTTCTTTACAGTCTCATTTTCAAAATGTTAATGAGCCTTAATGTGGAAAAAAAGTTGCTAATATTCAGGTATATGTATCTGTTCTCAAAGGACATTTCTCTTCAGTTAAATTAATACTATGCTTTTGTGTGTGAATTGAAAACAGCTTTTCAATCCATTTAAAGGAAAAATTAGCAAAAACAGATGAAAATTTTATGCATACAAATAATTTTACATAAAACTAGAAGTCTTCTGAAAACTGAATGAAAGAGGCTTAATTTTAACTAAGATATGTTAAACCCATATGACAGCATGGGGCAAAAGAAAAAATCCTGTAGCATCAATGCATGCATCTGTGCATTTTATTGCTTTTTCCAGGTGCAAAACAATTAAAACATTGCAAGTGAAACAAAGATCATATAGATCTTCTAAAAAACATAACTACTGAAGATTATTATTGCTTTAACATGAAACGGAACAAGAATTATCTTTAGATTTCAGGCACTGCCAACTACTTCACTTAAGAAAAAAAGACTTGTAAAAAGCATTTCGTTTCAAGCCCATTAAACTTGTTTTATGAATCTATGAAGCTTAATGCCATGGGTTTAATCAGAAACAAATTTTGGCTTCAGCATATGGCAATGTAAAAAATGGCCACATAGAAAATCTAAATGAAACTGTTCAGTAGTTTCCATTCCCATTAAAGCTGTGAACTAAACCAATTTCAGATTTTAGGATTAAACTTGACCTTCTTCCAAATTTCACAGATCCTTTATTGTCTAAGGTATCACCATAGACTTTGAGGATACTTACTTACAAGCTTTTGTTCTGCCATAGATGGATGTTCTTTGCATGGATCATTACTTTTAATCAGGAACATCACAAAGATCTTATCTGTCAAATTCCCTTGCTACTAATCCATTAATAGTTGGTGGTTGTTGCCTATAATGATTTTGAAACCTCTGATAAAAAAATTGCAAGACCCACCACAGCATACAGATTGTTCCATGGGCAAAGTAACACAAGTTTCAAGATGCACGGGGCAAGTGTTAGTTGTGAAAACTGTAATAAGATACTACTTTTAAGCAACTTCTTACCACACTAAGGAATGAGGGAATATGTTACCATTCTAATTTTGTGTATATACACAAATCTGTGTGTGTGTGTGTGTGTACATGGTAGTTATTACACCTGTATGGAGTTACTTCTAACCAATACTTAAAGCTTTTAAATTCAGCAATAATATTAACAAATATTTATGTATTTATATGATGACCACCACACTCATTGTCAGCCAAAATTACCCAGCCTCTCAGAACAACTGTTACTCCTGCTCCCTTCCCTAAAATTTTGTGCAGTATTTCACCAACTGAGCTCTAGTTGACTAAAATAAACTGATAATTAAAAATTACAAGTGATCTGTTAGTAATTTCTGTCAGTCAGCTTTGGAAAAAGTTGCATATACTGCAACTAAGACATCTAAGACATGTTAACTTGAGAAAAGCTGCTTTTAAAAGGTATTATATTCTACCCAATAAAACTTATATTAAATATTCAAAATGTTATGTTTTGGGCAGGGAGGCAGTATGGTGGATTAAGAAGCTAAAGATAAGAACAACAAGCAACCATTAAAAAGATTATACAAGATTCTTACCCATTTTGTGCAAGGTCAATCAGCACTAAGTCCTTTTCTAAAAGAACGACTACAGCATACGGTTCCTGAAAGTCTAAAAGCAAGAAAAAATGTTAAGTTATAGGTAAACATACTCTGCATGCACAGCACTCAATCAGTCCTTGCACTTGATTAGTCAGGAGTAGAAAAGTGATTTAGATGATGCACAGTTTCTGAAGGTGTTTATGCACTCACTCCTCTGAATACTGAGTTTGGAAAAGCCACACTCCTTCAGCTAGATGTCCTCAACTCTTTTTCCATTTGCTAGAACCATTTGAACAGCTCATATAACATGAAAAGGAACATGCAGATGAACTTGTATAAGCATGATTCTGAAAGTACTAATTACTGAACAGTAACATTCCTCCAATCCCAAATTTTCCTCTTATTTATATAAAATAAATAAAATGGAAGTTTTCAAAGTTTAGCTTGCTGTCTTTCAGAAAGACAAATTCTCAAGTTCTGAGCTAAGCAGTTCTATACACTCTGATGGAAGTTGACAGCTAAAAACACCGGAATCAGAAATAATAGCACTAATGTGGGACAACTACCTAATCTATGATAAAGAACTCCCCTTCTGCAACAGAGAGATTACAAGTTAGTGAAGAATTTTGTGTGACTATTGGAATGAATAAGAAAGTCACTAAAGTTAAGAATACTACACAAATGCTAATCAAGATTTAGCATTGACTGGAAAGGTCTCATGTGCACTAATAAATATTGATGAATACATCTGCTGCAATAACAGCTTAAAATTGTAACGCTACTTTTTGTCTGCACATGCTTTTGGGGTTAAAAAAAGGAAAACATACAACCAGCAATCAGCATTCTTCTAGAAACAAAGTAGATTTTATTATGAACTCTCCTATTATGATGCTTTGGGAAGAAAAACAGACCTCAGACAATAGCAATAACAGATGTTGCTGCTGCTGCAGTCTGATCCCCAGAGATAAAACAAAGACAATAGTAAGAAATATTCTGATGGAATAAAACTCCAGAGAAATTAGGTCGAAGTACAGAGAAAAATCTTTACAAAGCCTACCATTGGGATACGGTGTTTCACAGAGGGTTAGAAAATCAACAATAGAATAATCCATTTCTAGCACGGCAGTACTTTTCCCATGCATAACTGTTAAACAGGGTCTTCTTCCTACAGTGTCGTATGACAAGCCTCCTGAGAGAATGATGAAAGGCTCCCTGGAATAAAGCAGACGTATATAAGATCAAACCAAGATAATAAGTAAAAAGATTGGTCAGTTTTTGTAACCTAGTAGTAAAGTTCAACAAGATACCATTAAGCAGACATACATCAAGAATAATGCAAAGCAGCTCTGCATGCAATAGGTAGTTTGGGTAATTTCAAAATTTAAAAACAGACTGTTTCCCAAGACAAAGAAGTTTTTATTATTATTATTTTGTTGAACTTTAGAATTGTTTCTCTTCTATTGAACAGCAGTTTCAGATTTGCCAACAGCTATATATAACCACAATATAAAACATTCCAGCAGGATTAGGAAGAAATATTCCCAAGAATTTTGCTTTTTGTAAAGAATTAACCTAAACCTTGAAAGATGAAAAATTTTACAAAAAAAATGCGAAGTAATTTTGCAATCACAAAAACTTGGCTTTCTTAGAAAAGCAACCAGCTGCTTGGCAAACTGCAAAGACCTTATAAGAAGCAAGTACATAAATAAATGCCAATACTTCTCAACATATATTTACTCTAGATGTTTTATCTTTTTTCCCCTACCACCATGCACTAAATTGAAGGATTTTTTCTGTCAGAGATTATACTCATGCCGTGTAATTAGAATGACTGAGTAGAGCAAAACAAAAGGCCTTCTTGTCATGGTAGAAGAGATTCTGGACTTTGGAAAAAAAATTAAGTCGCTACAGAAACATATTACAAAATATATCCACATTTTCTCTAATATGTGCATAATATACAATTTACTGAAAGTAAGGTAAAGTAAATATATTGTACTAGATATTTTCTTCATTTCCCGATTATTAAAAGGCCACCACTCATTTTAATACTGTTCATGTTTAAAATAGGGTCTTATCTCTTTTTAAGGGCAGACTGTTTATACAGCTGCTCAAGAAATATCACCCACTACTGACTACTTCCTCAAATTTGAGGTTATATCTCTGGAAGAATAACAGGCACTAAGGGGATGCCATTCCTCTTATTTACTTGTACACCAACTTTAGGATGGCAAGACACACCCTTTGCTTGTGTCTGTCTTAAATGGAAGTAGTTAACACATCAGAATCTGGAGAAAATTTGTAGGAAAAAAAGCTATTCTGATTGAGAAAATGAGGCTGAAGAGACATCTTCCTGTTGTCTTTTCCCATAATACCATCTTTCTGACATCTAACTGGATTTCACTTGTGTTTCAAACAAGCATGACGGATTAGGTACATCTCGAGAACTGTGCATGAAGGGTTTTGTTTATACACGTTGGCCCTCATAAGAATGGCTAAAATAGACACTGTGTTTGCAGTACTGAAGGCAAAGCAGACTGGGACAGCTTCTAGTTTCTAGTTATTTTGCCATCTGCCTGATCCTTCAGAAAGCCCTTTAACTGAAGGGCTCATTGGGGATCCCCCAAGGGGATCATTGTTAACATGATCAAAGAGTTCTGAGGCTGAGAAACAGTTCTCCAAGGAATGGACATAAGTTAGACCACTAGTCCACTGAGTTCATCAGTACCCTGACTCCACCATAACCACAACTGAAAGCAGTAAGCAAAGAAGTAAGGAGACTGCAAGCACTTTCCTTGAAACTTCTCCAAGTTTTCGCTTTCTTACATTTCTTCATATGGGAACTTCCTATGATCTTTTACAATTAGGTCCATGAAGTGATTTTCAGGAAAATAATTAAATTCAATTTGATCTGATATTCTTCAGGATGTTAGTGAATAGGCATCAGTTATGTGATATGCTTCCAGTATCTCACTTTGATGGAATGATTTACTAAGTTTGTTTTGGCAAAAATGATAGTGTTTTTTTTTGTTTGTTTGTTTTTGTTTAAGTAATGCTGCCAGGACAATTTACAGTAACTATTAGACTTGTGGATTCACCTAGATCATCTGATAAAAACCGTAGTGATACATTTCAGTTTCCAAGTTTCTAACATAACAGTGAACATCACACGCTGGTTTCTGCTAGTTTTCTCAAGGTCACCAGGTTGCTTTTGGCAGGCTTACCAGAGTCTGTATCATTATGAAGAATGGAAGAGCTGAGAATAGATTACACAGATCTGTCATGTGGATATTTCACAGATGAGTTAAAAATTACAGTTAACTTTAGTCTGACAGAAAGACTAACAGGTTTGGATAGAAACTTTTCATATTTTCATGAAGCCAAAATTTACCAGAAATGCAAACGTACATTTTCTAGTTAAATACTTTGTGTTGTTCTTCAATTGTGATACATATCTGTATGTATCAGCACACTCTGACATTTAATAAAAATGATTTAAAAGAAAAAAATAAAAATTGTAATTTACATAATAGGTGAGATGGATTCAGCTTCAATAGATACATATTACCTACCTAAATCTATAGGAAATATTTAACAAGACAGAAAACATACAACAAGAAGTGATGCTCAGCTCTTAGAGAACAGCTATATAGCATTTATAGCTGCTATGAACATTGATTCCTCATCAAAACAGTTCTTCTTCAACAGGAATGAAATCAATCTCTTCACATCAATTTGCACATCACTTAAACTTGTAAAATTACTTGGGGGAACTGTAAAACATCACTCCATGGGCGAAAAGATTTCAATGAAAAAAAATGTTTCAAAACCCACAGGATTAGATCTTGCTGTGTATCAATAGACAATACAATCAAGATCAGTGGCTCACATTCCTGTAGGAATGTTTCTGCTCAGTTTTAGAGGTAAATTGTTAAACTTCAGTCCGTTTCAGCAATCAGAATCGGCAATTTGGGTGTGAGAAAACAGATACAGAAGTCACACCACTGGTACTAGCTGACTTTTCAGACCATGGGTGAACAATTTTCTTTCAAATCTACTATATGTACTTCTGTAATTTGTGAGCTATTTTAGTGCAAGAATTAAAGTCTTAAAGTAGTGGTGAAGATAAATGATAAATTCATTTTGGGAGGTGTGTTTTTCAACCGACAAGCTCACAACACAAAATACTACTACTGAAACTAAATTCAGTAATTTTACTTATCTGGATACCTTCTCATTATTCATGCAATCTGTGGATCCCAATAACATACATTTATCTTGCTCAGAGGTGCTGCTGTGCTGTACTGTCAGTCATGACAGCTGCATTAGGTACCACTAGAATACCCTCTTTAATTATTAACAGAGAAACATACAAGCTGTAATTTCCATTAAACAGAGCTCCGGTAGCAAAAAATAAACTTGAGCAATTTGACATAATGCTAAAGTCAAACAGAGTGAATACCATCAGGGACTGAACCTGGGGGGTGGGAAGTTAGCATTAGGAAATTCATGAGATTCTCTGGATACACTTTAAACAGGAAAACATATGTAAAGCCACCTCAGCATACTCAGATGGTAGCCCACCTTTGGAATAACCACTTCAAAAACAGAATAATCTGAATTAACTTAAACGGCAGGAGAACAATGATGTTATGCTCTGTGACTGGAATGTTTTTACCAGTTTGATTAAGGAATACATCAAGAACTTGCGTTTTTGACCTCCTAGTCCAGATAGAGAAGGATTGTCAATAGTAACTTCTCTACAGATGTAATATGCTCCCATGGATAAAGATATAGACACACTAGTGTTTGGGGGGAAAAAAAGAGGAAAAAAAGGCAAAAAAATGCAAAGACTTAACCATAAACTTAAAAGACACATAGGTACTCTATCAGTGCCCCAGGACGTGCTCACATCCTCCTGTTTTCCCCATTCCAATTTCATGATGCGGAGTAGGTAGTGGGGGAAAAAAAAATAGAAGGTATTAATAAATGCTGCAACAATAGAAAGAATTGTGTCTCTAGCTTCTGCTACAGAATACGACCATGCATGTGTGGTTGTGGACGTTTTTTCTCAAAAATAAAGTGTTTATTAGAATTATGTTTTCACAATAAAGAAGTTAGGTAAGATAATTTATTACACATTAACTCTTTAACTTCTAGTTTTTTGTTGTTTTCTGAAGAACGCCTAGAGCAGACTAGGAAACAGTCTCCCCAGAGAGCTACGTATTCTCAGGAATTGTACTAGAACAAGCTCCTTTTTAAAAACTGTATGAAAGGTCAACCAGTTTTTGTATTGTAATATTGAAGCGTGCTCTATAAACTATTTTTTCAGAATTCATAGTAGAAGGCTTTTGACTGCAGAAATTGTAACCTAAAGTAGCTTCAACTTCAAGTTATCTGTATCTTTATTTAGATCTCAGTTTGACATTTCAGTTGAGAAAATATGCAGACAGATGTAGTTTGCTGTAAAAAAAAAATGACTTTTAAACTGCCTGTGGATGTTCGAACATCTGGGCACTAGCCCTAGGTTCACTTTTAGCAAACAAAGTTACACGCAGCCACTGATATTATCTGTATAAATACTGATATATAGTGGAAATCAGTATTACATCAATTAATAATATTCCATAGATTTGAATGCCTGGAAAGCAAACAAGATAATACATAAACACCCAGAAGTCAAAAAAAAAATCAAATAGCTAAGCAGGTTTCCATGAATATTTTATCTTTATACTGCAACTTATACTCAACCATTTTAAAGCACTTTAGAACCATACGGAAAAGAAATCCCATACAGTTCATGAAATCCTTCAATTCTAATTGCAGTCTTGCTAACAAAACATGCTATTCAAGATACTGTAATTCCATCTCTGCCTCTTCTTGCAATTACTGCTTTGTTACTTTTTCAATGTGCATAATTAGGCACAATTCAATGCATAAATTACTGTACTCTACCAGAACAGCTTCCATCAGTAACATTTTAGGGGAGTGCAGGAGGAGGAATATGTATTTAGAATTTAGAATATCTGCATCAGGCCACTATTTTTCAAAGTTAATTATTTCAGGCCTCCACATTTCAGTGTCTTCTGTGCTCTGTCAGGCTTTTGTTTTTTCTTTAATATGATACGTTCGCAGAAAATTAAGTAAAACACACAAGGGTTGTTTTTGATAGCATGGAATAAGCACATAGATAGTGCATATCTTTACATAAGTTAAGGTTTGTGTATATAGCAATTTTTTCCCATTTCTGTTTTTGCAGTTTGAATTCAGCAAATCTGATTTTTGAAAAACTATTTCAGGTTTTTTACTGTAGCTCAGTGATACCAAAATATGTATCCCAACAACAGGAAACAAAGGACATTCTCAGAGAGCTGCATTTACTTTAAGTATGCTATAACTTCACATGCAAAACAAGTCTTACCCAGCTCTAGTTGTTTTATATTCCACTTTAAGGATAGGTTTGCAGGGTTCTGGCTTCTTTCCATCCTTCAGCTGCTTTCCTAAAGTGATTTTTTTTCTTGTATTAATCTTAGAACTCCATAACATGATGGCAAATTAAGAAATTCACTATGCAACTTACAAAGTAGAACATTTATGCAAACATATATTCAACACCTTTGACAATTACAGAGTATGCCTTGAAATACCATGAAAAAATTGTTAAAGCTATTGGTATATCAACCCAGAACATTTAGAGTTTTGTTGGTGGTGCCTTTTTTTGTGTGTTTGTTTTCAGTGTTGTGGAATCTTTATTTTCAAAAATATATCTTCCCCTGTAAGTTATTTTAAGTAGCACTTGAGGATTTAAAACTTATCTCTACCATTTTGCAATTAAAATTTCTCAGCTTACAAGTAAAATGAAGTTTATTCTAAGCAATACCCGTAAGAGCTTGAATATGAAGGGCCATTCTTCCTCTACTTTGCAGTATTATCAACTAAAGCTTCTATAGTTACAATTTCTCCTGAAGTCAGTAGAAGTTAGAAGTACGGTGTAAATATGCACCTATCTGTACATTGACATCTGTACAACTGTACATTCTATCTGTATATTGATAACATTTGATAAAGCTATGAAGTTCTGCAGAAAATTTAGTTTGCAGCCCAATACCAAAATAAAAATGGTTATTAAGATGACAAAACATAAAACTGAAGTTAGTCTTGCCTTTTCTTTCCTTTTTTTTTTTTTTTGTCTTTGTCTGCTACAGGATCACAAGAAATTTATAGCTTCCTTTTTCCACTCTGGCCAACATCCACTATAATAAGACTTGCTATAGTCTCAGATATGTAAACCAGAATGCTTAACTACAGCATCTTACAACTAACAACTTACAGCATCTTACAACTAACATCACAGATTATCCTCACCATTGCATTCACACTTGTCTGATGTAAATAAATTGCTAACAACTTCGATGTGTACAGATAATAATCTGCAAGCCGATATATATTTTTTTGAAATATGCAGCATATTTCACAGAACACGTTAATTTCCTAGGCTTAAATTAATGCAGAATTATCTGAGAAGTGGGAACATCTTACCAGATGCTAATCTTATTCTTTTACAAGCCTTTCCAAGAATTTATATGGTAATCTACACATTTATACATGAAACAGATGCTTGCTTATATGTATTTTAAATAACATATGGGACTATAATGTCAAGCAAAAAGCAAGCTCTGCAAAACATGCATTAGTTAATTTTACAATCAATGTCATTGTGTAAAAAACAGCCTAAAGTTTAGAGATTTATATACCATTGCATTGAGTTGGACTCTTATTTCATAAAGACTAGACTTTTTTAAACATTAAATCTATCAGAATTTGATATGATCAAATCTACTTGCACTGCAATAATAGATTTTTAATACTTAGTTTTATAAAACTTATTTCCATTAAAATTAAGTTTCCTCTGGGTTTTAAGAGCTATGGGCACACAGTGAGCATCTATTTTCAATCTTACCATGTGGAGTGATTGTCTGGAATGGTTTGGTAGGAGATTTTACATTCCATATGGTCAAGGTACCATCTGAGTGACTACAAATAAATTGTTTTCCTTCATGATGCCAAGCCACAGAGTGGATAGCCTATGCAAGAAAACAAACAAATAAAATAGAACAGTAAAAGACTAATATCTTAGTATCATTTTATCGTTACTCCTTCCTTGATGACATTAGACAACAAAAGGAGATTACAGAAAGCACTGACTAAATCTTGTTGCTCTTAGTATGACCTAAATTACCCATGTTAAATTCTAAAGTACTTCTTTCAGACATAATTTATTCATCAAAAACATTGCCTTCATTGTACTGACATGTTTGGGGGAGGGGGATGTTGCATTAAAACATTTTCAACAGTTGGTAGTAAGCAGAAAATAACTACAAACCTGTATTTGAACTTTGCTAACCAAAGCTTATTATTGGGGAAAATACCTTGCCGATACTGAAGATCTACTTGAAGAGATTGTGAAGTCAAAAATTCACGTCATTTTAAGTTGCCAAGTGGATATGCACAAGAGGCAAACAAGGGCTGAGAACACCAGTGAAAGGAGAACTGAAGTGATCAATAAGATTTTTTTGGAAGAAATTAAACATTTCAGTTTTAGATGAGGAAAACAATATATTATTCTGATGTTGCAATAGCAGTGTTGAGTAGGAAACTACTAGTAAATCTTTTCACAAATAAAGAAATGTCTTCATGTTCATAAAGTTAGGAAGTGAGCCACATGAAAACCTACTGCAGAAAAAAATAAATGAAATCTGCCTTTAGGTGAGAAAATAGTGAACAATAAAGCAAAGAGTTCAGATAAAGTAAACAGATTAACTAGTAGGAATAGATGATTGTTGCCATTTGTGCTTCCAGTCTCTGAGCATGTGAAGACATTAAGAAACCATTTGGTGATAGTCAAGAAAATTTTAGTTATAGCATGAAAATACCAATAAACAATGAAAAACCCAACTATTTATCTACTACCCAAAAGGTGCAGAAGGAAATATTACCTGCTATAAATATTGAGCTTTGGTCCTGCTCAGAAAGTAGATTTGCTTAATAATTATGGTGGAGACATTACTCTAGGCAAACTGAAAGCAGAAACTGAATGTGTGAATGCTAATAGGCTGTCCGATACTACCTTTTGAACACATACCCTCAGTAGAGATTATTTGTAAACAGGGCTCAGACTCACTTCATTTTCTATGTACCTATGGATTTCCTCTGCAAGGAGCCCTACCCTACCCAACAGTGAACGCTTAGGTAGTAAATGCTTGGCGAAGAGCAAATCACAGAAAACAGATGTAAGACAACTTCATCTGAAGTGATTATACAAAGATCTGATCTTCACGTTTAATAAGGTTATACAGAAGAACAAGACAGCTTCCAGCAACACGAAGGGAGAATCTAGAGACAATGTGACAGACAGGAAAATGACTGCATTACATGAGCATGGAGTCTTCAGTACAAACAGTGTCAATTGAAAATAGCAGATGTGGATATCTGCAAACCACTAATTAAATTTGACAAAGAAATGCTAAAGTTTAAGTTAATCTAGCTCCCTCTTTCATATGGAATCACTATGGATTTTGTTAGAAGACAGATTTAGTGTACCAACATCTCATCTACACATTTGCAGCTTGGAAACCTAGACAACTCATATGAAGTTACCTAGAGACCAAGTAAAACAGTCTTGCTTAATCAGTCTGTGATGTAAGATTTAATTATCAAATAAAAGCAGGAATTATAAAAGCAGTTTTGCATATATATAACATTTTTTTTCTAGATTATGTTATTTACCAACATAGTACCAAAGTTAGGGATCAGCAAGTTTGAAAGTGTAGACTAGCTAAAGCAAAGGCTGTATTTGAAGAAGTTCTCTTCACCTGAAAGCTATCTAGTGATGCAACACTATTAGGGATGCAACGTAATAAATGTTTCAGATACTCTCCCACATGGAGTCAACCATCCCATAGTATAAATTAAGTGATTTATATGTCTGTGCAGAATAGGTCGTAAGATCCAATAAGAAAGCAAATTGCACAGAAGGAAGGATAATTCTGAGTGATAAGGATAATTCTGAGTTACAGACACTTTCTTTTTATTGAAAAAAGATCAAGAGGGAGGACACAAAACAACCCAGTACTGCTGAAGTGCATTAATGCTTATGAACATAGAGATCTGATAAACTGAACACAAAGGAGAAAGACAATTGCTATCACTTAATTTCTGCAAGGAACCCGATGAGATGGAAAGAACACTGAAAACGAACAATGATGCCATGGCTTTATGACTTTATTGAATAATTTTATAGACCATCTGGTTAAATTTAATGACACAGTTAAATATTATTTAACGCATGACATTTTATGTATTTTTCAAATAATTCAACTAAATTCTCTGGGCAGAGTATGAAAAACTTTGGTACTGAGCACTATCTTTTGCTATTACACAAATCAACTTTTTTTTTTTTTAAGTCTGAAAATCAAAAGACTTATAAGTAGTTGAACTCTCAAGATATTAAACAGGCTGTCTAGGGCAAACTAGTTATAACAAAAAAACTACAGTAACTTTAGGTGGCACTAGCTAGTTAGTATCAACACCTTCAATTGCCAAAAGAAAAACTTCTTCCATGGTTACTATTAGTGCTAGAATTAGAAATGAAGTATAACATCCAGGAAAAAAATCAAGCAGAATACACTGAGGCCACAAAGATACAAATAGCTTCTTAGACAAGAAAAAGCCCTTAAGAATAATATATTTTTCCACCAATATTTTCATACAAGACCTACCAATTCAGAATAAAACTACTTAAATTTTAATCATAATTATTATCCTTGATTATTAATCATTATCTGGTATCCTTTTGGTACCAGAGCAATATGACTAAATTATCTGGTGCTGATTCAGCTGCATCACATTTTTGTAAAATATCTCACTGGTCACTTGGATTCCGATCAGACAGTAATCTCTCATGGGAAGATCATGCTGTAGTACCGCAGAGGACTGTTGCTATATTTAAGGCAGAAGCTGTCTGCACCCTTAAGACGACTTGCCTGAACACGCAGCCTCCTCAGTAGCAGGGTAACTAACACAGGAAGCAGAGAAGTCCTTGACTTAGTGTAAGCACTGCTTTGCAACATCAGTGTGTTATCAGCATTATTCTCATCCTAAATCCAAAACACAGGACCATACCAGGTACTAGGAGAAAAATTAACTCTATCCCAGCTGAAACCAGGAGAGCAGCCCAAGTTCTGACCTCAGACGAACACTCTGAACCCATCCATTCACAAACATGCAGCAAATACACAAAACCTGTACACAAGATTACAGATAGAATACTCTATTAAGAAAGTAAATAGATTTATTTAGATGAAGTGAATTATTATGGATAAATGGTTTCTTTATTTTAGTAAGAAACTGCCTCTTTCACTTTGGTTCTAAATTAAGGTAGCTGTTCTGGGCTATGTGGAAGTTTGTTTCAAAACTTTCTAGAAGATAAGTAACTGCCTCAGAGGAAATAAATCCATGCATTTTTGAGTAACAAAATAATCACAATTGACTTTGCTGTCCTACATGTAAAAACCAGAAATGTAGAAACTGACCCTCCTAGTGTATTGCATGGAGATAGACCGTGCACACAGGAAGCCTGACTTTCACCAGCTGTTCCAGATGCACGATCCCACGTGAAAAAGTGATTGCTGTACTGCCTGCTAAGAATCTAATATATTCCATATTCAGAAGGAAACACTTTTGCAATGTCTGCAACAGTTACCTGAGAGAAACCATAAGACTGTAAAGAGTCAGAGAAAAATAATTAAAAGCATTTATCCTTCTACACAAGACTTACAGAAGTAAATCACTGATAATGAGATTGATGCATTTTAATATTTTATGAAATTCCATTTCTTTCTGCTACAACAGCTTATCAATATCCCTAGAATCACTATTATTTCTTGGCTCTTTAAAGAGGTACAAAAACTTAGAAATTCTAAAGACAACTTCTACTTACAATCTTAGAACTAAATTAATTGATAAAGACTCATGTTTTGGTATGTTTTGATCTTTTTTTTTTCACCTACTGAGGGCATTTAACTATTTCAGTTCAGAAAATCTTTCCAAAAATAATCTTTTCAATTCCTATAGACTTCTTTTAGCCCTAGAGCTGATTACATGCATACTATTTTAGTTTGAGACTGCTCTTCATCTTATCTTCCCACAAGACAAGATACAGGCAGAAACTGATACTTTGATCTGAATACAACATGATTTTTTCTTTTTGCAATTTTCCCTATTGATAAAGACTTGTTTTAAACCATATTTCTAATATGAAGCTTATACTACTGCAAATACAATTGCTACCACTCAGAACAAATCTAAATAATCTACACTTCAAATTTGTATTATTTTAATATACATATGCCTGCATACTTTTCATATATTAGAAATCTTCACTGGCTAAACACCTCTGCACAATTTCCCAGAAGAATTAACCAAAACTGGGAAGAATTACATTCATAATTTCATCTTGACCATGATTCTTAACACTTCTGCACCATTAACAGAACTTGAAATATAGTGTGTACGTGAATAGGAAGATCCAAGCCTCTTTAGATTCCTGTCTTATTATGATAGCCCTCTATCTCCTGAGTGGACACACACAATGTTTTTTGGTAAACTTGAACGGATGATGATACTCATTCCTTTTCTACTGGTTTACCAAAATATCCAGAACAAGCATAGTAACATCAGCATTCCTGTGTTAACTCTCCTCTGTGGCATTTTTTTTTTTTTCACTTTTCTTAGACTACTGACAAGAAAAAAAAGAACGTAGTTACTGAAGCGAATATGTATATCACGAAGTTCAATTTGATGCAATGGAATGTGCAAGGCATAATGACTGCCTGATCATGCTTTGGTTTCTGGCAAGTCATATTTCAGGGTTGTGGTTTTTTTTGTTTGTTTTAAATTATTTCAACTCCCCCAGGCTAGTTTGACATGCTTTTAATGCTGTAAAATAATCCCTTACCCTCAGCCACGTACAAGAAGATTGAGCCTAAAAATAGTAAACTGTAATACATTCTTTGAGTTAATGCTATCAATGCTGATTTTAAATCAGAACAAAGAACTACTACTTGAAGAATGGACTATTGAAAACTAAAATTGAAGTGCATTTTTAAAAAATCTAGTTAATTTAAGAAACCAACTAATATTAGAGACATTGTTTTACTTATTTCATTGCTGCAAATAAAGAAAGGAAAGTATCTGCAGTATAAACTGTATTCCATAGAAGAAAAGCTTAACTTAAAAGTATTGCCGATATTGGAAAAGGCTTAAAAATATGCAAAGAGAAAAAAGATTTTACTCTTATTTTCTCACTAAGAAAAATGTCCAAGACAAAAAAGTTTGTTCTCCAAACTCTGTGAATAATAATACTAGATTTAGAAGAATTCATAAATGTAAACATGCAACATATTGCTGTTATAATAAAAAAGTATATGCTACTGAAAGTTCAGAACCTCTTTCGTGATATAGAAAAATCCATAATAAATTCTAAATTCCCTGTCATAAACTAGCATATTATAGAGGGAAGAACACTCCAGTAAACAGTACTAATACAAATCATTATCAACAGCTGCCTCCCTCAACCATGGTTCAGCAGCAATATGGTTAAAAAGGTTTTATGCAGTGCTGGTGGTGTTATAAGAATTTAAGCACCCTTTAAGCATTCGTGTTCTTGGGATGACAGCTCCTAATTTTGTGCTGCAGTTATCAGAGCAGGGTGCTGGGTGGGCACACATGTTCAGACAAGAGGAAAACAGGGACAGTGTTCCACTGACTCAGCTTTCAGATAACAGATGAATCTGCCACACAACAACATTGGAATTTGCTTCAAGAAAGCCTCCTTGGTGGTCAGGAAGTTCTGAATGAAAACAAGCAGAAGTTTAAAAAGTTGTAATAGGATTCAGCTTTCTTCTCCAAGGAAGCTGCTCAGCTATCTTGCCATAAACATCTGATCATATAGAAAGGTTCATCTCCTTGCTCATGAGTAGAGGAAGACAGTAAAGGATAACATTTGGACCCCTGGACACTTGGGAAGTTGTGAATCAGTTGCATCAAATGACACTGGTAAAAAGCAATGAAGGTAGAAGAAACTTATCCCATGGCAAGGTTTACAAACAGTTTTTATGGTAATAAATGTCTCCACCCATCCTGCCTGTGACACCTGCTGAAGCCTAGTCACCCATTAACAGCCATCATAACTCAAAATGTAGCAGCGTTGTGAAGCACACACATTTATCTTGTAAAGAGTCTGCAGTGCTAGAGATTCAGCTTCAGGCTTGAGGCAATACCAGAGACAATGCTTGGTGCTGCGGCACCAGGCTCTGCTGGTGTCAATCCTGTAACTCCCAGCAGCAAAGATCATGTCCCTTGTAGAGCACTGCAATTTTTAAACAGGTGTAGACTCAGTCATCACCTTCGCAATGACTGATGGTGGACTTCAGTTAGACTGATGGGACTTCTATCAGTATCAGTCATTATCTATTTTCAATAGGGTTAGAGCCAGAGAATGTTTTCCAGTGCTAACAAGCAGGCTTGAGTCACCAAACAATATTACTACCACCAATTTCTTAGGCTTCTGTAGTATGAACAAAGATGATGTCTTAGTGCTCCAGTAAAAGTTACCCACCTTTCCACAGTAACCTCACTCAGCATTAAGTAAATGGGATGGCTTTTCTCTTACCTGTTAAGGATACTGCTCATAAAAACTAGTTTTGTTTGTTTTTAAAATCAGGCAACTGGGCAACATTTACTTTCCCCTAGCTGAAACTGGGCTAGCTGACAAACAGCAGGAACAGTATATTCATATAGGCCACTAGTTAGTCAGCACGGATCAAAGCATAATTAGAAAGTTACCATTATGGAGCTTAATTTTTTTTTCACTGAAATTCAGGGAGATTCTCAATTTTTGCAGCTGAACACAAAACAGGCACTGAAGAACAAAATGAAGGATAAAGGAGAAGACGCACCTCATCTAGCCCATGATAAAAAACTGATCATATACATATGAAGAAATAAATCTAGTCATCATTCACTTTCTGCAGCTTTACCTTTGCTGCATCTGATACATCATCTCTCACAGTCATATGGCCAGAGACAATTACAGTACTCTCTGCAATGGCACCTTTCAAGAAATACACCTTTTACATAATATAACAAGATTAATCATTTTTATTTTTATGCCATTCAATACAGAATCCAGAAAAATATGATACTGTGCTAACTGTACCGAATTCAAAAAATGGCCATTGTTCTATTTTTCCACATTAGAAAGTTAGATTTAAATAACATGCCAATATTTTTGTTTGTTTTTTAAAGGAACTTTATCATATGGTGATTCTCACTAATGACAACACTAAAACTCGTCAAGCTCACTCCATGTATCTTCTTTTTTTAGGACTTCTTATCCAACCCCAACTTATGGGGACTATAAATGCTTTCTTTAGCAAAGCATCTTACCTCAGGTATTTCATTACCTCTTCTGCAGTCAAAATAAAGGAATAGCTAGATGCACTCACCTACACATCCTAAAGAAAATAAAAGATGAAACAACTGACCTATACGCTGCTGTTTGTGACCTCTCAAAATCAGGTTGGTTCAGGACAACTCATAGATGAGAAGCATGGGCCAACCTTTAAACAAGTGGGCCACAAAATCCAAAGAAAAACAAAATAAACAGCATAGTGACTACTGTGGGTAAATTTCTAGAACCATTATCAAAACTTTAATAAAGAACTAAATAACATAAGAATTAGTTTAATATACCAGGTACGAGCAGTCAATGTGCTTTTGGAAATCACATCCAACAAACCTCTGAAAATGTAAATAAGCAAGTGGCTAATTGAAACAGCAATTAAGCCATCTACATAGATTTTTTTCAAAGTCTTCAACAACATTTCTCAGAGGAAACCAAATAAACAGATTAGATATCCTTGAACAGATGAATAATTGGTTAAGGTATCAGGAAGAAAAACAAGCTAAAGGAAAGAGACTGGCAGTAATTGATCGGTTCACAGATGAAGGTAATTGGCAGAGAACCTCAGGGACCTGTGCTACTTGGTTTATTCATATATAACCAGGAAAATCAGAACAATAATATTGAACTGATAAAGTCCACTGACAATACTAAGGCTTATTCAAGGTAGAAATGAGCCCTTCCAGTGAAGAACTCCTGAAAGATTTTTTTTTCCTTTTCTAAAACCAGCCAGCACATGCAACTGTGAAGTGATGCAGACAAAAAAAAAAAAGGTTCTAGTATTGTCCTGGATTCAGCTAAGACAAGGTTAATTTTCTTCATTACTGGCTGGTATAGGATGTTGTGTCTGGTACATAAGTTTTGGATTTAGGAGAAAAATAATGCTGATACCACACCAATGTTTTAGTTGTTGCTTTTACTTGTTGCAGAGCACTGCTTACACAGACAGGAATTTTTCTGCTTCTCATGCCGCTCTGCCAATGAGGAAGCTGGGAGTGAACAAGAAACTGGGAGGGAACAGAGCCAGGACACCTGATCCAGACTGTCCAAAAATTCCACACCATGTGGCATCATGCTGAACAATAAAACTGGAAGGGTTGGCTGGGGGGCTGTCCCTGCTCAGTCTTGGGGACAGGCTGGACATTGGTTGGTGTGTGATCAGCAATTGCACTGTGCATCACTTGCTTTGTATATTCTTTATTATTATTTTCCCTTCCTTTTCCATCCTATTGAACAGTCTTTATCTCAACCCACACGTTTTTACCTTTTTCTGATTCTCTCCTGTATCCTCTATCCCCCACTGCAGGGGAGTGAGTAAATGGCTGTGTGGTGCTTAGCTGCCTGTTGGGTTAAACCACAACAATTATACATTAAAACAAGGGGCACTGAGCTGACAATTGACACTAAAAAGTGATACAATACTTTTATAGCAGGTTGTTCCAAGGAAGTATATTTTGATCCTTGCAAAGGCTAATCCAGTATTAAGATTGAAAGAAAATGAAACCAAACAAACTGATTCCTCAGTATAAATGTTATGTGCTTACATCTTGAACTAGCTCTTTTGTTGTTTTTTTTTTTTTAAAAAAAGAAGATACAAAAAAAACAGTTTAAAAATAAAATAGCAGCAAGTAGTATAGAAAGACCCTGAATATGAACAAAAGTAAGACTAGAAAAAGATGATGGAGATATGAAGTAGCTTATAAAACGAAGCAACACAGAGAGAATGAGTTAGATGCATGTAATCCAATTGGAAGGTAAGAAATAGTTCTTCATATAACATGCTTTGTGTTCAAAAACAACTGTAAACGCTTCAAAGAAATCTCATCCAACTCTGATGATCTAAGGCTTAGGCTGCTTCAGCGATTCACCCTTCAGAGAAACTCTCCATAGGCAGAGCTGACACATGCAAGTATAAGTACTAGGCCAGAACAACTACAAAGAAAAAAAAACACAGAAAAACCTGTCTTGTGAAAACTTTAGCACAGAGCTAAGAAACATACTCCCCTTTGTGATATACAAAGCATGCCTAGCTTAGCTAGTACTGAACAATGATAAAGACATTTTAGGATCTTTTAAATGTAACCAAGACTAGCTTTATGTTATTTTAAATAAAATGCATATACTTGCATAATGTGTTGAATGATTATGTTTTGTCTTTCCAGCAACCTAAATTCTCTTAAAAAAAAAAACAAGTTGTAAGAAATAAATGCCATTAAATGCTCCCCCAACCTTTTTTAAAAACAAAACAACAATCTCTCCTGGTTTTAACCTTGATCTTATCCCACAATGAAAAGGTGCACTTATAGATCCATCTTACTGAAACTATTAATTGGTTTCTTTTTTCACACTTTTCAGAATGTGAGAGATTTCAAATTACAAAAATTGCTAAGCTATCTTATTTCAACTACAGACTCAAGCTCTTAACATAGATGAAAGACATACTACTCAATAGAAAAACAGAGCTGAAACCTTAACCACAGAAACTGGGGAAAGAACCTAATCCACGACACCATTCATTGCAAAAAACTTCAACTCAAACACTTCTTCAGTCTGAAGTTTCTATTATTCAAACATTATTTCTTTTACAGAAAGCTTCAAGTACTTGCAATTTCAGAGACCTATTTGTTCATCCACTAGTGACAAGAGCAGGAGAAGAACTGAATAAAATAATCAAAATGGTATCTCTAGAACTGTGAATGATGTCCTCATAATATACAATGCAGATGAAAAATTGTTATTACCTCATCGTGTAAGTATCTGTAATCTGCCTTCTTTGACTTCAGATCCCACAATACTACTGTTCCAGACTCAAAGCCAATCAGGAGCTGTAATAATAAGCATAAATATTAAGTCTTTATAAGCAAATATAACACCATTTACATGGCCTGCAGTTCTTGGCCAAAGAACTGCAGCCTAATACTAGATGAAGCAATCCCAAGTGATTGAGATGACCGAAGTTAGTGACAAGCTGTTAAGACCTCAAAACTGAAGACTTACTTTATACTGGTTTTCATTCTCTTCCAGCTAATATTAATACATGCTAAAATTCATGCAAAATTAGAAAAAAATGCCTTCATCTTAAGAAGTCTTTGGAAATCCCTTTTTGTTCCAGAAAGCCCAACATTAAACACTTTCCTAAATGTATTCCTTCCTGAGTGAAAGTTATGGCTGGGGGAGGGAAGCACTTTTTGTTCACTAACATGTGTTTTCCTCACTAGAATTTGTTCTGCTTAGATTTGTTAGAAAAAATATACTGTCATTTCTGAAGTTCGGGGTATTGTTTCACTGTCTCTAAGAAAAAAAATGTAATAAGCTTTCCCTGATGTTAATCATATTTGAGTTAATTGGCTAAATGAACACAAAGAAAATTAGCTGCTCAAAGGAACAGTAGAGAGAAATTAAATGTAATGCTTTTTGAAATCATATTTTTCAAGAATCAAAACTAAAACTATTTCTGCAGGGAATGAAGATCCAAATGGCTCATAATAATTGTGTTATCACATTGTTGAGTATCTAAGTGTTTTGTTTTACTATCTTAAGTGACACTTCTCTTAATGAAAACAAGACCAACTTAAAACAGTAGTAACAGCCTTTGTACTTATTATATAATCAAAGGAGGTTCTTCTTATTAGCTTATTTTATAGTAGTTGGATTTACTCTGAGAGCCTTCCTTTCAGCAACACTGCTAAAGTGGTTCTAAGCATTATGTAGCAGGCCTTCAATTCCACTTCTTTTTCCCAGCATGGACATCCAGAAAATGAATACTTGGCTACAGATACTTATTCACTGCTGTAACAACCTATTTCATGTAAGCAAAGGCACCCCAAGGACTGATCTTCATACTACAGGTTAGAAAACACTGCCTTCCCGTACATGTCACTGCAGTCAGGGAGAGAGATCTACATGAGGCTACTGCTGTACCTAGAGGTTTTGCCTGAACAGTCTTTTCAAGATTTTAAGTTTTTCAGGGTCTGCAGTTCTTTCCAATATGTAAAAGAGGATCTCCAGCCAGCATACAGACAATATATTCTATTTCATTGCTACATAGCACAAAAATGACCTAAGTACTAAGTATGTTTGATCCAGTAAAAGTGAATGTTAGATTTTTTCCTCACTACAGTGTCATGTATACTATTAAACTACCCTACTTATCATAAGCCATTTTATAATTTTTCTATTTTAAACTTTTAAACTTTGAATTTAGCCTTCTCTTCATTGGGATTTTTCTAAGAGCCTGAAAGTTTTAAGACACAGGTACACAGCAGGTTCTTGCAACTGCACAGGTCTTTGATTTGTTTTGCTTGCTTTTATGGATGTATTTTATTTTTCTTTTTTCTTAGAAATAAGAGGACTGTAAGGTCATTCTGCAAGAATGAGGAACACTCAAACTGATAAAAACAACAAGCCTTTCACTTTAATTGGCAATAATTAAATATAAAATATGGGTTGAATACACCAGACTAAATAGATTGCTTGTCTATTCTCAAGTTACCATAACTTCATTACATTCATAATCTAGTGTTCATTATTCTGGAGTGCAATTCAGACCCAATCCTACAGAAAAATCCAGTAGTTACATGCTTATGACTTTCAACTGAATGGAAAAGCTCTACTTGTTAAATTCTTTTTGGACTGAACCCTCAGACATCTATGTTACAAGCTCACAACTAGCAAGCTGTTAAAATATTCAAATCACTGCTGAGACAATACTATCATTGCCCAGTCTTTTCAGTTTTATCCACCACTAACACATCAAACAGAAAACAAACAAAATAGTATTTTTCCTGCACATGTAGAAACAACATTATTTTCTTTCTCCTTGAAAATTCTTTACACTTGGGAGTTCAAAACTCTATGATATTTCTGAGCCATTACACTGACAGAAATAAACATTTAGAATTTAATTCATCAATATATTCAATTACTTATACCTGAATATAATCTATATATACTCTAGAGAGGAATCAATGAAAATCTGTTTAAAGAGACAAAGTTTCTCAAATGGTATTTGGCTAGACATACCAGCTCTTCTGGTATACCTAGCCAAATTATAACCATATTTTTGAAAGGGGTCTATGCACTTTTGGAAGAGATGCATATGTACTATGGTTTTCAAAACCCTCTTCTTTTACTTTTTTTTCTGTTGTGAAAATTAAAGAAAACCCTTCCTGCTTACTCTTCGACTGTGGACCAAAGCACCTGAACAAAAATTGCAGCAGACCAGTTAGATTTGCTAAATAACTAGGAGGCAACGCAAGCTAAACAGGCTGAAGATCCTTCAAAGGGTTAGAGAGTCACAATCTCATCCAAAGATTAGAGAAGAGGTTGGACAACTGAAGCAAAGGCTCAGTCTTGCAACCATGAATGAAGTTCAGAATGAATTACAGCAAAGCCATAACATACATGGTGTCATTCTGTACACTCTTGATCATGTATAAGCGATTCTATAGCATGTAACAATACAGAATAAAGCACTTAGGAAACAGATAAGAAATAGATATGACAAAAACAGATGTTCTAGCACAAATGGAAGCATTTCTTTATACAGATTCCTGAGGGTTTCCAAGGTTCCATTGTTTTCTACCACAACTATGTTGTTCCAGTGTAAAGAAAGAAGTCAAGTGGAACAGGCATTAGCCACGTAGCCAAAAAAGCTCTGAATTAAACTGCCTAGCAGAAGGTCACTTCTCTATAAAAATGTACGTTTTAGTATTAGTCACTGCTGTCAGAGAAAAATGTTTTAACTACTTGCCTTTTAATTCATGAAATCTTCACTATTAACTTAATTCTATTATATTAATTCTATATCATTTTTACATGTGCCTTTTAAGATGTCTCCCAAAACAAACAGTTCTAGAATAAATCTGCAAGTGTTACTAAGAAAGTTCTAAGAAAGAACTTATGACCATTGATTTCATTGTTCAGGTTCTTCTTGTTGGCTGCTGTGTCACAGGACATTACAATGAATGTCCTGTGAGGGCTTCAAGAACGTGTACCATAAAAAGTTTTAGTTGAGATAAGACGACAACATTGGTAATATCTCACAAGGAGAATACAAGTCTGATACGTAGCATTTTCTAGCATGTTCTACTAAAGATGACTTTTCTGAAGCATTTAGTTGTACTACAAGCCAGTTAAGTTTTAACCACTAGATACTGCTAAGTGATGTTTTGTCAGTCAGAACTTGAACCTCATAAAAATTGCTGTATTGGATTGGCTAAAGATAAAGTACACAGCAATCTATATAAATACACTTCAGTGACCACAAAGCATTTTGCAGTTGTAAAAGTAACAACAGCCCCATGGCATTATAAAGCTTATTAATTTCCATCCCAAGTTGTTTTTTAATAAACTTTTTTTTTTAACCACAAGAAGTAATGTTCCTCGCTTATATCTTCAAGGATTTCTGCAATTCAGTGCTTTCAGCTGTATTTTAAAATGTTTCTGATTACAAGATATGTTCAACTACCCTAGCAGTGTTTCCTATATTCATGTCTGTACTTCATATTTTTAGAGCCTAAAGCCTTGATTTAGTCTTCCTTCATCCTTCCAACATTGTCCTCATCTACTTAGTCCCTCCTTAAAAGCAGTGGGATTTACACTTTTTTAAAAAAAAGTCTCACTTGAAAAATAGTTTAGTGAAAAGCCTTCAAACATATCCTACCTTTCCTTCATCCATTGGATTGTCACTGATGTGAACAATAGGTCCTGGGTGAGATTTGGATGACCTAAACAAGGAATAATTCTAATTAAGCAAAAAAATAGTCCTGCCCAAAATTGCATCTCATAAGATAATTACAAATAATAAAAAAAAGCTATATGCACTCTCATAGTGAAACATCAAGACATCGATTAATCTTAAAACATCTAAAGTTGATCAGGAAAAACAAAGTACTGTTTTAAAAAAGACAGTAGCGTTTCATACAACACCTATTTCACATACCACTTTTCTTCAGAAGATTTCAGTAGACTACATACAGTAGACTTTTATCTAGTATTCCTGAATATACACAGATTATCTGAACGCTAACTAACTCAAAGAACAATAGCTGTTACAGATAAGACAAAGCCCATGTTATTATTTCCATAAAGCTTTGCCTCCCTTAATTGCACAAACTGGAAAGCTACATTCTGCTATCTTCATTCTTCTACGTGCTCATTTGTAGACAAGATATGATACACACTCTATACCATTAATTCTTCAGTGATGAAAAAAGAATTAAAGTAACTATTTTTTAAACATTATATAATTTATATACTGCTCAAGATGGGTGCTATTAAAATGTGTTTTATTAAAAACATAACTGTTTTTATGTTGACTTATTGCTATTAAAGAATTACTATCTTGATATTAAGGAAGATTGACATATGAAGAGATGTGTTTTTTTTCCAAAAGCCTTTGGCAAGTGATGGACTTCATGTATGTTTTGAAGATGTAACATTCTAGAAATAACAGCAGCATAGGACCAGCAGCATACAAGTATGTTTTTACCCACATACCACTGTATTTGCATTCACAAATCTATTCTTAAAAAAGGACGGAGGAATGGAAATAGCTGTAAAAATATATATTTTGTTCTTGGAATAGACTTACTTAAATTTACATTTTCAACCAGTATGCATCGGCCCTGTCACAATGCATATCTTTACACTCTGGAAGATACTCTACAAGGATTACTGAATCCAATTATCCCTGAAAACATGCTGATGTTGAACAGAGTTCTGGGCATCTCAGCCTTAAGTCAAGTCAGAAAGAGTTTTAACAAGATGAAAAAAAAAGTCCACTAAGTTAATGTTAACACTTAACTTTTATGAAAATAAAAGTTATTTATGTGCTTATGTACTTTGCCCATATTATTTGGTGCAATGAGACTAATATGGAGGTTGTTTTAGATAAGAATGTCAATTTTGCAACTTATAACATCTTGGACACTTGGACATCTACCCCCCCCCCCCCCCCCAATAGACAATACTAGACTGAACTCACAGTTCAATGGCTTTATTCCACATGATAACATATCCTGAGAGTGTAAATGATTCCACATTGACAATGTGAATATTTCCTCTTTCGGTGCCCACATATAGCCATTTACTTTGGAAAGGTAGATGACAAAATGTTATCCTGAAAAAGAATATCACCAGAAAAAAGGGATTAAATGAAAGTCTTTTATAAGTCCTGTATTTCAACGTCTACGTTGACAAAAAGTAGAAGAAATGCAGCAGGCAACCAGGAGAAAGTATAAGTTACAGGTAGATAAAAATAGGAAAACCAGTACATGATCAGAGATCTACAAACAATGTAAAATTTAGAATAAACATGGAATATAAACCAAGGTATTCTAAGACTATTAAGTCATTCAGATAAAAATCACACAGCCACCATTGAAAATCATCTCATTTAATGCTTTTTTCTTCAAGTTAGCTGCCATTTTAAGCTTAACACACAATACTCCTATGTTATAATCTATAAATCTCCCTTTGTAAACAACCTAATTTCAAGTTTTGAAGATCAAATGATTTTTAGAAGCAACTTGCTACAGTTTAAACTGTCTTCCAGTGAATAAGCAAAGGGAGAAGATCTAACCTAATAAACATAAAATTTACATGTAACCCAATGTATCCTCCAAAGAGCAAGCCTATTAACAACCATAAGATCTATAAAATAATAAAATCCATTTTAAAAGTAGTTCAAAGTTGGTGTTACTATTTTACTTAAACCACATCTTAATTTCCAATCTTGCATTTTTCACCTCTGTTGCTAGAAAGAAATAGCTAAACAAACCCAAATGCTAATGGATGGCAGAAATCCTCTGACTGTATCTCCAGTGCAAGAATTGGAATTTTAAAATTTGCTTATTTCTGACCTCTTGAGTTCTGCTTATTGTTTAATTTGTTGATAAAGGTAATAATGTATGCATAGGAACGGGAGCTTCTAAAGTATTTGAGTTTTCTATATAACAGAAACACTAAGTTAAAGCCTAGGAAACTTCTTTAAAATGTTTTTGGATTTACAGTTTCATCTGATACGGTCCAATATGGTAAAAACCTGTTAAACTCCTTGGACTATCAAACTAGGATTTTCAGAAGGGTTTCAGTGATAAGCTAAAATAATTATTAATTGGAAATTTGTTTTGTCAGTGCTAATCCTTAGCTTTACATATTTTTTTCTTATTTTCTCCCAGTTGGGTTCCCTTCTTGCCAAATCCATGCATCATTTCACAAGCCTGTTAATAATTATTTACGCAAAGAACAGCTTTAGATCCTTTGCATTAGATGTTCTATATACACATTTAATAAGCACAAAAGCAAAGTCTAACAGCAGCAATGCAAAAAATTACTGATGGTTGAAAAGACATTAATTTGTATTACAGGTTTCAAAAGTTAAGGTGTCTGTTGTAACACTACCTTGATCCAAAGTGCACCACTTAACTTTTTATATCACTTATTTATTTCCAGCAAGGGAATGCTCAAGCAAGTCTTTAATTTATCCATTTTCGGACTTCATTGGTTTCCTTTGCTCTTGTACTTTAAGTGCAAAGGCTGCACTTTTTTTCCATTGATGTTATATAGAAAAAAGGACTATAGACAAGATTTAAAGTGCTCCAACTCAGTGAACTTCTGGAATTTATAACATTTTTACTACACAGAGTAATCTGCAAACACTGCAGGTGAAGTACTGGGTCTGGCTGGGATGTTGCCTTTCCCTGCAGCAGCCCATATAGTGCTGCGCTCTGCACTTGTAGCTAGAACAGCAGTGGTATCACACCGGGGTTGTGTCTGCTGCTGAGCAGTGCTGGCACAGCATCAGGACTCTCTCTAACCCTCCTGGGGGGTGGGCAAAAAAGTGAGAAAGAAACATCGCCAGGGCAGCTGACCTCAACCAACCAAAGGGATATTCCACACCATATGATGTCACACTCAGCAATAAAAGGTGGAAAAAGGAAGAAGAGGGGAGGGGTGGGCTCTCGTTGCGAAAACGCCTGTCCTCCTCCCGAACACCGGCTACGTGCGTTGAGGCCCTGCTTCAAGGACGTGGTCAAGCATCGCTCATTTGTGGGAAGTAGAGAGTGATTTATTTCGTCTGCACTTCCACATAGCCTTTACTTGTTTTGTTTTGTTATTCCCTTTCCCCCTCCCCCTTCCCCTTTCCCTTTTTCCCTTTAGTTGAATTGTTTCATTAATAATAATTAAACAATTATTAATAATTGTTTATAATTATTAATTATTAATTGTTTAATTATAATAATATAAAATAATTTATCCTTATAAATTATAAAATATAATATTATATGTCATATATTAATAATATAATATAATATATAATAATAATATTTTTTCTCTTTAATTAAATTATCCTAGTCTCAGCCCATGAGTTGTTCTTTCCTTTACTTCTTCCCCTCCTCATCTGAGGAGGGGGAGTGAGAGAGAGGTTGTGGTGTTCAGCTGCCTAGCACGATAAAACCACCACACTTGCATTTCACCAACTTCCTTGGAAGAAAGACAAGACGGATTTTATTGGAAGTTAGAAACATACATCTGTACACACAGCATTGAGGCAGGTCCCCAAATACCACTGTCCAGTAAGAGAGCTCTCCCAGTGTAAGCAGGCCAGTGGGGTAAGTGAAGAGAGGCAGCGTGAGGCAAACTCTCAGCATTCTGCAATACTATAGATTTTTTTCTGACACTCCACGTGCCAGAAAAAAGCTGGCAGCCACATCAGCTGGCTCTAAACCAGTGGCCTAGCAGCCAGAAAGAATATTCAAGAGCAGGGTCATGGGTATATCTGTATCAATCTGTGAGTTAATATTGTCACCTACAGTTGCCCAACACTCATTCTAAAAATCAAAACAAGGCAACTAAAAACTAAAATCTATTTCACGGCATTTAAAGGTGGACAAAAATATAACTTTGGGCTGCAATTTCAATTGCTATAGTGAAAGGGCAACACTTGAAGGTAAAAAAAAAAAAGCGTTCAACTCCTCAATACTCTTGATGCCTTTCTGGAATACTTTTGCACTCTTCAGCCATACTCAATTTAACGTCTTCTCGGTGCAGCAGAGATTACTTTTGTCAACAGTTAGCAAGCAGTGAAATGCTTCCACACAAAGAGTAAGTTACATTTGATCTAGTAGCTTTACTAAATCTCAAAGTCAGGAGGCAAATGACTTCAGAATTGTAAGTATAGGTACATTTAAAGCAGTGTCCCCAACCCAACCTTCAAAGTGTGCTTTTAGCAGTCTTCCACAGTCAGAAAGTCTTGCATGACATTTATGTAACCAAAAAAATATTATTTTGGAGCTTTCATGGTTCACAGAACTGATGACTAGCTAAGTCCAAATGGAATTCATTGTGCTGAAGCTGCCATGATGAAAGAATCACTGCTATTACTTGCTATTTCTCCATTTTCTTTCTGGGATAAAGGTATACCTTCCAATTTTCAGAAACTCTATTATATTTTCATCTACTTGATTCATTTCAGGTAACTGCATTTATTTTTGCATTCAATTTACAGAATAACATTTCCAACATTATGGTCCACGTACTGAGTTTCTCTTCTCTTCAGTGATTAAGGCTTCACCTAAGACACTAAGCAGATGTTAAACAATGGCTGAAAAATTTATAGCCCCTTAGAAAATAAATTCATTGAAGCTATGACCATCTTAACAACCAGAGAAATCACACTGACACGTCAACATGTAACTATATTCAGTCACCTAGCTTATTCCATTTTAAATTGGTCTTGGGACTACAAGAGATTTAGACTTGCTTTGAGGGATGAAAACATGTTTCAAGGTCGTCTTCGTAGTCAGGCAGCTCCCTTCTGGCCAAGAACAGAACATTTTTTCTTAAAAATGCAATTTTCTTCCAGAAACCTTTCTTTCTGTCATGACACAATTAGAATATGATATTAGATACTCTGTCCCTAACACACATATGACCCACGGAAGTAGAAACTGCTATAATTATGCCCTGTCCATTTCCAAAACTCAGGCATTATTCCCCTTCTCTCCTTACCCACAAAGGGATACATGCACTAATGTAGAAAAGAACCAGTGGTTGGGCAGATATTAAAAGCGCTACAGATGCACCGAACCAAAGTAAAATTTCTTTGCAAGCCTTTCTTGAACACAAATTCCAACTGCCTAATAACAGTCGAGCAGTACACATTCTTTCCTGTATCAAACTATCCTGACCAAAAAATACCATGAGAAAGACATCCATAAAAAAATAGACCAGTTTTGGGCATCCAAAGAGACAGCCTAAAAATGGGACTGCATGAGCAAGTGATGACAGAAAGCAGGCTTTTGCAGGCAGTTCGTTCGTGGCACAACATCATGCTACCTCTTAAGAAATTTCTGCTACCTCATCTAGTACATCCTGTGAAGCTGATGGAACTTTTGCCATAATGCAAGTATTGTGCACAGCACTTTATTCCAAATATTTTGAATCCCTTTATAGAACAAAACAATGCTTTAAAGAGTTTTTTCCAATCTGAGATCTGCAATGACTTTAATATATGCTAACATCACTGCCTAGATAAGGTACTGTTATGCAAGCCCAAAACAGTTAGTGTAGTCAAATTCTAACATATCTGTACTTTTCCATAAGCACTAATTCTTCTTCCTCACTGCATACACATCCACAAAGCCACTGCACATGCTCTCAACCTCCCCCCGCGACAACCTAATGGAACCCAAGAAGCAGTTTTCCTGTGAAATGTATTTATTAGAGTTTAACCAATATTTCTCAAGAAAACAGCTATATACAGAATACAGTGTTACACTAGCAGTAGAAAATACTGATACAAGAAAAACCCTAACCCTCACAATATATTTTTTTTATTATTATTTTTACTGCAGTTAGAATGTAATTTGTGTTGTTGCTTACAGGAGAGCATTAGCAGTGACAGGAGTCTTGAAGCAGCCATTTGGAAATCCACTGAAAAGATTTTTTCGTAACTGCAGACCATGTCTTTTCTAACAATGTCAAAATTAGTTAAAATTTTGATTGTGGTTGTATTGCAACATATATAAATAATTATAGCAAATTACAGTATTCCCTAGAGGAATTTAATTATAGAAATCTCAAAGAACAGAGTTTATTAAAATAATATGCTAACAGCCTAATTCTTCCACTTAAGGGAACTAGTAAGTAAAAAAGACACTTATCTTCAGTGTATTATTATGACAATAAACATCCTTCTAAATTAATCTTAACCTTTCCTTAGTCTGCTGCATTATGAAGTATTAATGTTCTTCAGAATTTTCCACTGCTTTAACAAAGCACAATGACAAATACTTTGATGAATGACAAATGCTGATAACAGGTTTTATTTTTAAGACACTAAAACTATTTCTAGAACCTCACACTATTATTGTAAGTCTTCAGCTTGTGCAATTACATTAGCTGCTCAAATCAGTGTATATGCAAAATATTTTTTTTCTAAGAAAAGTGGTAAGCTATCAAAGTTGCCTTCTGCATACATCTCCCCAAGCTTTCATACATCGGAGAGTCAGCACAGAATTCCTAAGCTGAAAAGTTTAAGTCATATACTAGACTAGACTCCATGTCTGTGGTCCCTGTGTCAAGTATTTAATGGGCACAAAATAAAGAGCCATTGTCACAGTGACATTCGGATAGAACCAAGCAGTAGCTGTGATTTTCCCATACTTCTGCAAAGGGGTTATTTCCGGATTTTTTAACTGCAATAGCTTTTACATACTTACTTGTATGAAAAAGGCCTGAAGGGACAGGAAGCACAAGCAGAGGAAGAATTATTCTTCAATGCCCCCCAAAATTTTCCCTAAAAAGGCCGTATTGGTAAAGGTTGTACATCATACAAACTGGCCCAGGTACTTCAATTCCATCTATATCCTGTAACAGCACTCTCAATGAGTCTTCTCCAAATATGATCACTTGAACACCTAGCTCTGAAGTCAACTGAGAAGAAGCTACACTCAATATCTGATTTCTTCTGTATACTAGTGATGTCAAAATATGGTATTGGGGAAGCAAGATCCGAGAACAATAATAAAATGGGAGAATGCCATGACTGATGACTTTTAAACACCATTCCAGATAGAGGCTCACTTTTAGAGTTCTTATGTTACTCAAGGAATAACCACCACGTTTGGCATCAGAGGACTGTCAGGTAGCTTGCTGTAACACAAGCAGTTCAGGCTAAACATTTATTCTTGGAAGTTACATATGAGGATTTATGAAATGGACACACTGGAGATGTAAATTTCCCACAGGAGAAAGAAGAGCTATGCTCATCACTGATGAGGAAAAGCCTGCCAGGCAGGCAGGGCAGAAAGACTAGAGGTTGAATTCCATCCAGCAACGTGGCAGTTGGTCATTACGTGGCTCACAGCACCGTAAAAATCACTGGTGTACAGGGAAAAATGGTAATTGGACAGTGGAGACAGGTTTTAAAAACTGTTTCATAGAAACCTGAAGTCTCAGAGTAATAGGACTCAGTGTTTCAGTTCTGCCTCAATGCCAAAGGCAGCAGAAGAAACACAATTGTAGCTCCATCAACCGCGCCTACATGTGGGACAGAAAGTGCACCGCATGGCCTCCAGAAAACATTTTTCAAAGGAATCTGATCTTGCACGAATGAGACATTCAGACCTGCAGCAAAACCCAGACAGTTGAAGAGCTCCCTTACTAACTTTCCCTTACTAACTTCTTGAAACAAGCTGGAACTCTTAAAGTATGTCCTCTAGTGGATCACCATTAAGTAACATTTTTTAAGCCCAATGGGAAAAAACGGTCTTATATGAAATCATAAAAACAGATGATCATTTCATTTTGATCTTGAAAAATAAGCCAGTTTTAGAAAAAGGGTGAAAAACTTAGCTGTGTGTCATATGTCAGATCTGTACTCAGTATATTATTAACTCAGAAAGAGTCCAAATATTCAACTTCTCAGAAGTATTGTATGGATGTATCTGTAATCTTTCTATCAGTTATACTATAACCCTACCCCAAAGCATATAAGGCATGGTGGGGGGAAAAAAACAGCCCCCCAAATAAATGGTGGAAGCACAACTGATATTAATACACAGAGGGGAAAAAATCATCATCTCTTCTCAAAGGCAAAAAAAATAAAAATACTGTATGTCCTCCTGCTATCCACAAAGTGGCAGAATTGGTCAGTTTATAAATTCAGTAAGGTGGAAGGAGAGAGAAATCCTTTCAACTAATGCCTGGTAATGCGTGGTCTGAGTACAAATTTACAGTATCTAACAAGGTGAGGTATGTGTCATAATAAAAGTCCAAAATCCTATCTGTTAGTAAAGAGTAAATACAAGTGGGATTTTTCACACACTGCAGTTTGTATTTTAAATACAAACATGAAGTGGCTGTTTACAGCAGGGTACAAAGCCAGCAATACTTAAAACAATTTGGTAACTCCAAATTGTGCAGTTTCATGCCAAGAAAGACTATTTAAATCCTACAGCACAGAAGCTGACATATTAAAAATTAAACTGCTATCAATGCTTTCAATGATCGATATGCAAAGCACTGGTACACAACACTTGGTTTTATTTTTATGCTGTGATTTTGGTTATTGTCTTTACGCTAAGGAAGTAGAAAATTTGTTTCTGCATCAAGGCATGGAATCACAGGCAGCTCAGGAAAGATGCAAATCAGATTACAAAACAAATTTTTCATGTTCTACATTAAGCTGGCATATTTTCAAGTTTATACAGGTACGTAGATGACAAAACTATTGCCATTCACTGAAAAAAATCTTAGCAATGCACAAAAACTATGATACTAATAAGTTCACACTCTGAATCATGTATTTCACAAAGAGATACTAACAGGTTAACTTGCACACAAGCAACCCATCCCCTCCACGTAAGCACCACTATGCATTTTGTTCTGGCCCCTACACGATGCCCGTCTTCCTCCTGCCCACAGTCAGGAACAGTGGCCAAGCTCAGCATTGTATTGGTTTAATATCTTCTAACTTTTGTTTGGTAACTAGAACATGGAGCAGCTGCAAAACCCACACAAATGTGACAAGAACAAAAGGCTAGAAAACTTGCAAAACTAGCTTGTTTTGTACTGTATTTCTGACATCTGCCATTATTTTTTTAATTTGGTATACATGAACAAGTTCGTCAGTCACCAGGTCAAAAAAGACTTGTTTCAAAATTACTCACTACCACTGATACAATAGGCAGCTATGAATTTATTAAGTGACCAAATTCTTACTTACAGATACTCATTAACAGGTTCAACAGAAAGCTGAGTCTTTGAAGACTCCTGGACAGTACTTTTAAAGAAACACTTTGTTCAAAACTGAAAAGCTGCAAGTTATTCAATGATGACATTTTCCACTGCTAAAAATCAAGTCTGTAATGGGTAACACTCATGTAAAACTATTACTAATCTCCATTCTTAAAATTAATGAGCAGAAAAGCTAGAATCCAGAACACTTCCCAGTCACATACTAGAGGCTGCATTTTGAATGGGCTTACAGGTAATTTAATACTTAAGGTTGGTGTTGGTTTTTTTTTGTATCAAAAATACTTAACACAAATATTTATAAAAAGATGTGTCCATTTTTGTTACCTTGTTTGACGTGCTCAAAACAGGCCTGAAATAAAGCTACTCAAACTACATCACCAACAGATGAGACAAATACAAGTTCTGGAAATAACATAATTAAACTCTGAGCTCATTCATGTATATGGCTAAAACCAGGGAATTAACCAAAGCTGGTAAAAGGCTGTACCAGGAGAATAAAGAATTCAGTAATGCACCACACCCCTACCTTTTTTCTCCCCCTCTTCTTTTTTAAAAGGTTCAAGAATAGATTTCAAATTGCATCTTTTAATCTGGATAGCATGAACTGTTTCAGTTAGCTTTCTATGCAACAAACAACTTTATGATTCACATCAAATCCGATAGGTAAGGACCTATCGAAATCTAAATTGAAAATAATCTGGAGAAAACCTGCCCCTTGACATACTGAGTTCAACTCTTAAGTAGGATACAAATAGTGCTTTTCTGCAATGTCAACACACTTCCAGGTACTCCCAGTCAGGCACATAATTTTAAGCCTTTGCATCTAGAGTTCTAAAACAAATACTGATAGAACCAGAGTAATTGATTCAGTCATTTAGTAAGATTTGACTTTTTTCCGTTCATTTATTTTCTTTTACCCAAACTGATTTCCAAGACACTGAAAAGCCTTACAAAGTGCAAGCTGGCAAAGTGAAGCATCATTGGAAAACATTAAGGCTCAAAATAAGGCTCAATTTTAATATTTAATATTTTAATAATTACTGGTTGAGAAGTTAATTATCCTTACGAGAAATTCTTAACCCCAAATCATAAATTATTTTAAAACATTTTATTAATTAGGTACCTAACATCTTTGCACTTGCTAATTGAGTGTTCAGTTTTTTTCATGAAGACTCTTCTTAATTAACTTTGTAGCTAATACACAACATAAAACTGACCCAAACAAAGTCAACTACTTCAAATTCACATAACATATCAAACCTATTAGGAACAGTAGTAACAGTAAGGGCTCTAAGTTACTAAAACCAACTAAATAGAATTATTCAGCAATGACTTTGCAATTTTCTGAAGTTCAAAATAATTCCCTTGTAATGAGGTTGCACTTTATAAAATAAAGCTTTATCTTATGAATTTGTCAAAAGAAAACTATTTGAAAACATACGTAACTGTCATCCAGCGTGACTGTTAATAAATGGCTGGTGACAATGTATGGCTCTGGGACATTAACTGTTCTGGCTACTTCTTTAAGTTATAATGATGGATACTTTATGATTAAAATTACTACAAGAATAACCCTTGTCTCACAAATTTTACCTTCACCACTCCTATGATGCTCTCACTACGTATTTTAGTAAGGCACAGCTTTTTTTGAAAAATCACTAGTCTGCCCAAAATTAATAACTAGTACTTCTACTGAAGAGATATGAGTTACCTAGACTTTCCCTGACCCTATTCTGGTAAGGGCACATGTAGTTCAACTACCTATGACGGGTTTTATTTGTGAGAATACCACATTTAAAGCAAAAAGACAGTTTAAAACTTCCACTGTTTAAACTAAGCTATCAGTACATCTAAGACTCTAAACCAGCTTCCAACAGATTTACACACAATCATAATCACCTCCTCAGACACCCATTTTAAAGCATTAGTTACAAGATGATGTCCAATGCTTTGTTTCAGACTACAAAGCCAAATTTTTATATTTACACTTAACTAGGTGCTGCAGGTAGGAGAGAAATCATTTAAGAACAAGGGGAAAGGGGAGAGAGAAAATTTGGTTTGGATATGCCACTTTATCTCATAGCCGGACAACACTCTTTAAGCTAGAGACAAATTTCATTCCTCCCTACTTGACTTCTACACTGCATAAAGGAACCGACACCTCCTTGGGGTGGAGAATTTTGCTCTGTAAACAGTTTTTCATTTTGTGCATAATACTTATGCATATTCACAGAAACAACCTAAAAAGGGACTTGGGAATCATTTAATCCTCTACCCCAGAAAAACCATAATCTGCTTCTATGTCATTCCTGACAACTCTGTTTATGATTTGCTCTTTAAAACTACAAGGTTACTCCATAATCCACCCAACAGTCTACTGTAGCACTTCATATTACATTACATCAGAAGGTTTCATTTAAGTATTTAAACCTTCCTCTTTCGTGCTACCTACTACTTAAAGCCTATTGCTTCCTGCCCTATTCAGAGGTACAGGTCACAGACTATTGTGTGTTCTTGCTAGGCTCCTCTCAGCTCTTCAAGAAGTCCAGTTCAGAAATACACTGCTCAAAAAGTACGCATAACATTCCAATTGAGACTGTACCTAATCTGGCAAGAGAAAAACTACTTCCTAAAAAACTTGAAGAAAAGAAGATAGAAATATAATCCAGTAAGCCTTCAAAAATGGATCTAGTTTTCCTGTTGCCTTTTAAGTACATACACTTTTGTTCCAAAAATTCCTTTGGAGACAAACTAAAAAGCTTCTTTCCCTCCACTTTATAAAGGCAGGAATATTGTTGTTCAGCAAAGCAATATTCACAATATAGAGAAGTCATCTCAGGTTAGCAGACATTTGGTGTGTCTACTTATAAGCAATTTGGACCCTAACAACCTGCAAGTCAATCCCAGAGTAAATCCAGTTTCAATTTTCAGCCATTTATTAGTTGTACTGCATTAATAAATCCAATATCCCATTTACACTGTGTGATGGTAATGTGCAAAGCAAAAATAATCCAATCCCTACCGTTCTCGGTTAAACTTGAGCGAATGAAGTATAGCAGGTCTCTTCTGACGTAAGTTCCACAAGTGTAAGGTATCATCAGCCAAGGCACTCACAAGAGCTCCCTATTAGAAATAAGTTGAATAAAACTTTATATCTAGAAACCTAGTATTAACAACATCATGGAGGAAGTATGTAGTATTTGTTACCAGTATTAAAAAAATATTTACAAGCATGCATGTCAACATCATAGAGCAGGTAGTTTGAAACTGTAGTAACAAAGTAACTGATTTGATCATGACACTGAGCTCGCACATGTTTAGTTCAGTGCTATACCGAGGGGTAATGGGGAAGAAACAACTTTTTCTGGTGTGAGCACATCAGTTCCCTCACGCACACAATTTGCAGAGAAATTAAGCAATGAACTCAGTGGCTAGTGTCTGTGCCCCAACATAGTTAGCAATACTTAATTTCAGCATTCCTCTGAGCTAGAAATCCCTCAAGAAATCTGGCCATAGCTAGTTTGAGAACAGCATCACTGTCGGGTCTCAGCTGCAATATTTCTAGAAAAAAACACATCCAAAATCACTAAGGGATCAGATTAGGGATCTTTGCCCAGCTCACATCTAAAACAGTAGCTATCAAAATAAAATTAACAACCCACTGAAACTCTTGGCACTATTCAAAGCATACTTTACTACTGTAAGGGATAACACGCAACATTCAATGACATGAATAAATATTCCTAGCAAAACAGTTCTTGCCTATAGCAGGATCACTCCAGAGACAGCCAGTTGCAGCAGTTAGTCTAGCAATTTATGTGATTAAATAAAGGTACCTTAATTGTTATCACTGTTTAACAAAAATGATTAAGTGTGAATAGTATTTGTATTTTGATGTTTGCTTAATTAGAAGTTGGAGAAAACATACTTTGTATCTTCTCAAAATTATGGAATATAAACATTTTACTAACCTCGTTAATCAGAAACTGAAGCTGGATTACTGCAGATCCACTGTCATGCTGGCAGTAACATTCCACTCCTGGCCGACCAAAGCTGAAATTGGTACTGTTAAGGAATAATTGTTGTATGCAATGTAGGAAAAAGAAAAACATTATCAACATCACTAATATCATGCTCAAACAGGCTAACATCCTGTTTCTAGCTAGTGCACTCAAAATATTTAACCACCTTAATGATCACCAAAAAAAAAAAATCATAATCAGAGTAACAACAGTTTAAAAGGCCCATTTTATTTATCCCCATGAAGTAAGAAAATTATGTATAACTGCTAAACTTAACATATGTATTTAAAGGATCCCTTGTCAACCAGAACACAACGGAGGATGATGAAGCAGTTATTTTAGTAGTGTTAAATATCAGGACCAGTATAAAAGAAAGTTAATTTAAATAAACATCACAATCAAATGATCATTTTTTTTTAAAGTGCTAAAGGAGCTTTCTCTCATTTTTCGATGCTACTTACAGATGAAAGAAGAACTGAATAATGCAAGGCATATTAAAAGAAAATGTGCTATGACAGAGATAAAAAGATCAGTAGCCAAAATATGGAGGAGTCAATGGTAAATTATGTATAAATGTAAATTTCCAGGATCCCTGTATCAAGATTTCCTGGATTCATACCAACTATGAGATAACAAAAGTGTGCTCATTTTCACTCCTACACATAAATCAGTCCTCTACTTTTATAATGAATACTAAATTGAAGAGGTAACAACATAGATTCTTCCTTATCTCCAAACTAGATTAATTTATTAGTTGCAAAGACTCTGTATTTCCAGTTTGGTTATCCTCTTTCTTCTGTCATGAAATTAAGGAAATTCTCCAACCTCTAGGAGAGGGAACAGAAATAACACAAGTCCAAATGAATTACATGAAACAGTCAGTATACCATCATTACAGTACAAACAGGGTTCATGGAGGAATAATTTGCCAAAGTGCTGAACACCTCCTGTTTTAAACAGGCATCTTGGGAAGAATGGAAACCATTTCAAAGACATATGCAAATCAGGGAAAAAATGTACAATTTGTTCTCTCAGTACACAGTAGAAATTAATAAAACATTACAATTCTCACCCATTCTTCAAGCTTTCTGTTTACTGAGAAATTGTTGATAAAAATTAGATATATATACCCTTTTAAAAAGTATGTACTGCATATATTGTTATATATATAATTGTATTGGGTTTACATGGCAAGGGCTTGGTAACAGGGGGACTGCACGGGTGGCCTCTCTGACAAGAATCCAGCAGCTGCCCCATGGAGCAAGGGGCCTGGAGGGAGCTGCCACCTGCGGGGGACCTGTGCTGGAGCAGTTTGCTCCTGGGGGATGGACCCCGTGGTACGGAGCCGTGTGGGAGCAGTGCTTGAAGAGCTGCTGCCTGTGGGCAGCCCCCGCAGGCTCAACTGGGGAAGGACGGCATCCCGTGGGAGGGACCCCACGGGGAGCAGGGGCAGGGAGGGACCGTGAGGGAGGGACCATGAGGGAGCAGCAAGACGAAGCATCAGGGACTGACTGCAAGCCCCATTCCCTGTTCCTCTGTGCCTCTCAAAGGAGGAGGCAGAAGAGGATCGATGGGGGGAAGGCGTTTTTAGTTTGCTTTTAGTTTCTCAGTGTTCTAGTCCACTAGCGATAGGCAATAAATGATATTAATCTCCCTACGCTGAGTTTGTTTTGTCCATGATGGTAATTGTTGAGTGATCTCCCTGTCCTTATCTCAACCTTTGAGCCCTTTCCATCGCGTTTCCTCTGCTTTCTCCTTTGAAGAGCAGGATTAAGAGAGTGGCTGTGGTGGAGCTCAGCTGTGCAGCAGGGTAAAACCACCACAATAATTTATAATGCACCACCCACACCCCACAAATATTTATATATAATAAAATATACATTCACACCAGTGAAAGTGGAAAGGCTTAGTAACGACTAAGTTTCATGCAAATTAAAACTCAAACACACATCTCCCACTCAGCTTCTAAATGAGATATAACACAAGCAGAACTACAGTAGGAACAAGTCTGCTTCAACACACCTCAGTGTTTTACCTTTTCTACTTCAACCACTTTCATCTCTTAACTTAATGAATCCACATAACATCCAGCCAAGTGATAAGAGATATACTAAGCAGATGTTGAATAATCCAACCTTAATTCCAGCTTTCTTCCCTGAACAGAATTAGTAATTTAATTCTGTTCTGGAGTGAAAGCCAGCTTGCTTCACCTGTTTTTTCCCCTTGTATTTTACATTCTTATCAGTATGTTTCCTGTACAAAGAAGTCATCAGCCAGTTCCATATTCCACTACCATTTCATAGCTCTTAAAAAATATAAAGCTCAAAATCCATGTTCCCCCTCTCCCCCCAGAGACCTTCTTTTACAAACTCAGAATACTTTTAATGTAGCAGCAGTGCTTTTACAAATTTCCAGGCAAGAAAAAAAATCCCCACAATAACAGAAATTTGAGATTCAATTAGTTGGTTTACTTCTGTCTTGCTCAAGTTTCTGCATTTACTTAAAATTGACAATTTCTCGTAGAAACAGTCAGAGACATTTCTGAAAGTGAAATTCAGATATTTGCAGGAACTGAATTTTACGACTTGTCAATTATTTATCTGCACTGACACAGTTTTCTAACAAAAAAAGATTTCCCAAACACCTCCACTGAACATCAGCTTCCAACTTAAATATGTAACATTTGTTCCAAATAAATTGTGGGTGGTGAAGGAATTGAGACTTTATAGCTACCTTGCCTCAAAACAAGAGTATGACCCAAAGAAACCCATGGATTCTTCAAGTTACTCCAACCTTCTCAAGCTCTATCCTAAAAACGTTGGCTTCAAGCACTTTCTGCTGCAAGTGCTTCTAGGATCACTATTATAATTAGTGAATAGAAATTTCAATATTAAGAATACTTAATAATATATTCTTAATAATATATTCTTAATACTTAAGAATACTCTGACCAACAATCCTTTAGCATTTTGCAGGACATCTCAACCAATTCCCTCTCCAGAAATTGGTACATCTGCAGCTTTAGGAGTAAGTTTATGTAAATTTTAATCATACGGAGGAAATTTCTGCTTTCGAAAAGTTAGTGGAAGCCTCATGAACAGATCTGGAAACAGAGGTTGACCTCTTTTATCCTGCTTATGTTTATCAAAAAACCTAAGTGCAAACAGTCCTTGCAACCAGTCCATTTAGTTCCTCTAACCAAGGATTATGTATCTATCCTTCACTTTTTCACGTGGTAGCTAAATTTGTTCTTCCCATCTCAAATTAATATTCTCCTAACCAGCATTAATCTTCTTTTCTAAAGCAATGCAAAGCCTCCCAGTTTTGTGGGGTATTCTGAGTTGAAAAAGCATGTCACTTAAATACTGACTGGAGAACAATAGTTTGGCTGGAAGTGACCTTCAGGGATCATCTTGTCCAACTGCCCGACCACTTCAGCACTAACCAAAAGTTAAAGCATAGTAACGAGGGCGTTATCCAAATGCCTGTACAAACACATGGCTGTTAAAATACTTTCCATGTTAAGCATTTCTCAACCAACCACACAAAACACACAGTATTCCAGGGAGTGCAGTTTGTCCAATTCCTCTCTAGCTGCTGCGTATGAATGCTTAAGGCAACAGAGCTCACTGTACTAAGCAGTGGCCATCTACCATGTAGTAGTCCTTGAAACAGGCAAAGATTATAATGGATAATGACAAGACAGGCAAAGCATTTTCATGCTGTAGACAGGAAAAAATCTCTGCCAAAGAACTAAGGTTGCTCAGGAGGAAATAGTCTGCTCAGAGCAGTTTTGTTTTGTTTTTTAAATCAAATACTAATCCTTCCTCCTTCACTTCCACACATTTCTTCCTACTGTTCCTGTTTTATCCGTAATTCCAAATATGAGCAAGTTAGTTTGATTAAGAGCTTCTCAGCTGTAGCTGTGATTATTGCTTCTGTACTCCTGAATGCCACAAAGAAGTTAACCCTGGCAAACACTAGCAGTTGTCTCCAGTGCATGTTTTATGAAAAAGCAAGAAAAAGACAAAAGCCATGGCTGAGAGAAGGAAAAGATAAGGTACTCATGTCCTAATGTCAGCGTTCATTTTCCTAACTGCTAGAAGCACATATCATACCTTAGAAAAGCACATTATCACACAAATGAAGTATTACATAAGGACACCAACTTTACTTTGATTTGTAGCAAAAGTTCCTAAAGATATTTTTCCTTAACATTTTTCAGAGTTAAACTTGCAATTTGTTTTTAATCCAAGCAAAACTAAATCATTTCAGTTTCCAGTATATGTGTTAATGCTGGAAAATATTCTGTTTTAAAAAAATATTTGGAGCTTATCTGTACAGTAACAACTCAGTGCACATCTGCCCTTTGCAGTAATGTTCTGAGAATGAAAACTAATTCCAGAATACATATGAAAGACCGCTCAGAAGAGCAGTCCATTTACTTATTATGGTTTGGTTTTAATTCAACTTACTCTAAGTAAGCCTAGGGAATATCAGGGTGTTTCTTCACTTGTGATTGACCCATCTGACACTGGAGACAGCTGCAAAACCTGTAGCTATATCAGCTCAATCCTCCTAGCATAAGTCAGTTACAAATACAAAACTACATTTATAAGATTATAAATGTAGTTTATACTTTCAAACTATCCCCTCCTTCACGTTCATAGATTGCAATAAAGTTTTGATAGTTTAGCACATGATATAGACCACATTCCTGTATCAGATTTGCCACTGTTATAATAGTCTGGGATTTTCAAGACAAATACAGAACTAACAGCTTTTTAAAATTAATTACCAGGTACTTCTTGAAGTTGTAGCTGTAACACAATATTTAAACATCAGGCAATTTTGATGGAAAAATAGATGTCCTAGTAGAGGAAGATACGTACTACTGATCTGAATTATATACAAAACTTTAAGGTTGCTTACAATATTCCTAAATAGACCAGTCTGTAGCATATAGCTCTGCAGCAGCACAGATTATACCTGCATGTTTACTATACAGTCCCTCACAAAAACAACCTCCAAAAACAGCTTTTATCAATACACACAGCTAGTCAGCAAAAGAGTTATGCCAGAAGTTGGGAAGTACCACAGTCAATACGGTCTACAAAACTAGCTTTGACCTTTCATGTCCATTTAATACCCATGAACAGGATAAAATTAAGTCACAGAACATTTTGGAGAGAATTTTAGATTTCATGTCAAGCTTAATATGGTAGCATGTCACCATTTTTCAAGAAAAACAGAATTATAGAATTTCCTTCTAAAACCTTAGGTCTGCATAGCACCTTGCTGTGTTCACACCACTCAGCTAAGCAGGTCTTTATTCTTTAGCACATTTCACTATTTATGCCTGCAAAAGTATAAAATAACATTCAGTAACATTTCGCATCCACTTACCTATATGGAAGTGACAACATCAGGCAAACAAACAAGGGCTTTTATTATTTATGTAAACAGTGCTACAGCTTAAAATGCAATTGAAAGATGAAAACAAACAGCCACATCTCTAAATGAAACAGCTCGCTCTTACATACCTAGAATTGTTAAAACTATTTTATCCAGAATTACAGCACTTCTTGCACATATAGACTTATTTTTTTTCTTCATTTTAAAAATCAGGTCCCTTAAATTCTCCAGCTCTGACTTTTCCGACCCCTACCTTAAGTAGTGATCCAGCAAGAGCTATGCTCACCATGCTCAATGAGTGCGCTTAGGGAAGGTGCAGATGGTGCAACGTTATGAATAGATTAATCTATAATAAAAATGAACTTATGAAAGGCAGAGATCTTTTATAAATTTAAGGTCAGGTACAGCTCCAAAAGAAAGCTGTAAGACTTCTCAGATTTTTTCATTTAGCAAAATGGTAGTCTTAGTCCAATTTGCAGACTTACTGTGAAGACTGATGAGATTTCTCCTTTCCTGCGACCATCTACATCCCTCTGGATGAATTTGGTGCCATTAAGATCCCTCTTGAGTTTTATCTAATCCTTCCATTACTGAGTGGTACTAACAAAGTAACTCCAAGCCTGCGTTTTTCACAGTAGTCGTTAGGCTTTTTTTCTTTGCAGTTCCCCCCAAAGTCTATCACACTAACAGTAACTACAACCAACTGTGGAATAAAGAAAAGTGCCTTGTAATAAAACCATCTCCACTGAAAATAAGAGGTATTTTTATTTTAAGAATGCAGAAGATACACAACCAAGAGAAAACTTCATAACATGTCAAAGGTACAACAAGGGATAACTGCTAATCTAAAGAAGCAAGCTTTTGTTAATGGACAGGTCTCATTCTCTTCAGCCTTAAAGCATAAAGCTTCTATCACTGACTTCCAACAAACAAGGAATGGTTGCATCAGATGCATGACTTACAAAAGCACAAAAATAGGCAACATACTAGCACTCTTTCAACAGTAAGGAGAAGCTGAACTGACATCTATGGACACTTTTTCCTCCCTCCTCTCCTCCAAGTGCAGCTTAGCACCAGCTCTCCCCAAGCTCTCCCCCGGTGACAATGAGGGCCCCTCGCCTCCACACCCTCCCGCACATTTCCCCAGTACAAACCAGAAGTTTCAAGGACAGGAGCTGCAGCCACAAGCAAGCCTGAAAAAAAGCAACAGGGTGAAGAGAAGTCAGGACAAGTGTCCACACAATGCAGGCTCCACTAACTCCAACTATTTCTTCCTGAAAAGAGCAGCCATACCTCACAGCCACCATCCTCTATGGAAGTTGAATAGTTTACTGCTTTGCTACAATGACCATGATGCTGTCATCTGCATTTCCACACAAAGTACAATTAGCTTCAGAACTAAGATTAAAGGTTGCCAGGTGGGAATGTTATCAAATTACCATTAACAGCTGACTATGGGAATTCCAGCTGGACTGTTGCAATGCATTCTCCTTCTGCTGGCTAAGAAGTGGAGAAGGCAGGAAAACTGACCTTAAGGAAACAAGATAAGGAAAAGGAAGATGGCAGATACAGACAGTCAGAAGACACTGGCTGTAATGCCTGTGCATCAAATATAGCACTTGCTGAATTAGCTGATAAAATTTGGCCTAGTTACTTGGACAGAAAAAATGTCAACATTATATATTGTATTTGGAAACCAACTCAGGCGTCCCTAGACAGTAAAGAAATAACTTCCAGGCAACAAAAAAATCTACATTTAGTTTCTTTCTATTAGTCATAAAGATGAAAGTAAATGCAAGGCACCTCATGGTAAAAGAGACTAGGATCTCAGTGCTGGGAAAACCTTTTGCTAACCTTCCAAAGGTCTTCCCTTCCTTGAGAGAAAAAAAAAAAATACAACACAGAACTAACACTCAAAAAAAACACAAACACCCAGGAAAGTAAGTTCCTTCCACTTATGGTCTAAATAGAGACCATTTACACACCAAAATTAAACCATTACATTTTTCTCATTTCCAAGGAACCTTAGCATTGTATAAAGTTCAGGTATTTTTGAGAGCAACTGTACTGAGTGCTGAGTTTTTTGTGTGTTTTTGTTTTTTAAATATGGACACTGAAGGCTAAGAAGCCACAATCAGATGAATTATGTTTGTCCAAGAAAGTATTTGAGATGCACTGAGTTCAGTGTCACAGAGGGTGGAAACCAACCAACTAAAAAAAAAAGCACAAAAAAACCCACATAATTTCCTTTCTCCAATTACTGCTGGGCACCCTGGGCAATCTGCTCCAGGTGGCCCTTCTAAAGTAGGGGGAGCTGGACCAGATGACCTGCAGAGGTCCCCTCAACCCCAGCCATTCTGATTCTGTGAACACATGTGGTATTCAAACAGCTCGTTTTAGATCTTAATCTTGTTATTTCAAATGCTATATTGGCTGAACTACTGCTGTTTGCTCCTGCAGCTGCAGAAATTCCACTGAACTGGTGACTAGGCAAGCCCCTGGAATGAGGATTTCTCATCTTCCAAATCAGTCACCGATAACATTGGTTCCTGCATAAATGCAAATCATCATCCCCCTAAGCATTCACCTTGTTCATAAAACAGCCTCAGCACCTTTAAATATCAGAAGCCAAATGATTCACTGTCGTCTTTAAAAAAAGTCTTGGATGGACAGGGTGAAAATAGGCAGGCAGTTGTAGCAAATTTAAAACATTTTTTTTCCTTAGCTTGAGTTATGTCAAAATTATATGTCAATTATTGAACTAGCCTGCACAGAAACTGATCCATGGTGGATATTGAGCAGTTATATCAGATTTGTTTTCTAGCAAGGAATAGCTAAGAGTCGAAATACTTAAACTTCAAAGCTACTTACATAAACAGGCAAAAATACAGCATTTCCTAAACAGCTTTGAAAAGTACCAGTAAGGGCTGTATTTGGTAGAATATTCTCATGCCTGCCAGTAAGAGGAAATCTTTCTTGAGAATAAGATGTAAACTAGGTAGTACAGACAGGATAAAAGCCCACTTTTTTTAAAAAAAAAAAAGGAATTGTCATTAAAAACAATCTTACATACATGTAATTCACAGATAACATTGCATGTCATTAATTCAAGGGGCAAAATCATCAATTTAGATTAAACTATTTTTTCAAAAACCCAACAAGGTTATTGGCTTTCCTTGATTTTACTCATTTTGTTTTCTGAGAATCTCATCCAGGTCCTACTACTTGAGCCTAAAAGCTGTATTTCAGCACTAACAATGCAAAAAGAAAAAAGGAGATTTATCTGGCATTTATTCACGTGGGATGGGAGGGAGGGAGAATGGCAGAATACAAGGGGAGAGAGAAGGAAATTGCTACAAATATATTTGCATAATGGTTCCTTTGACTACACAAGATGTACTGAAACGGGTTGTAACTGCTAACTCACTGAAGTTTTTTTTTGGAAAGTCTATATATGGAAGAATAAAACTAGCAAATCATTACATACTTTGAAAGACCTTTATCAAAATTCAGAAGCAAATCTTTTTATTCTGTTACATGCTCCTCAATTGTCATCCATTTAAAAACTGTTTAATTTTAATTACAAATATCTCATCCATCCTTTTGGTAGCATATGCTATATCACAATATTAATAATTAACCAGGCTTTTTCTTCTTATGTTCATAGCTTCTTGGCCATGACTGAAGGCATGGCCATTTTATGCTTAGCTCTCTTCTCTGTGTCCAAATATTCCATATAGACATTGCCAAAAACAGCATTAACAAATATAATGTGCTGAACTAGATGTTAAGTGAATTTTTATATACCTATTTAGTTTAACTTAAAGCATAAAGAACCATATATATTACCTTATAACAATAACTTAATGTTATCAAAGAACATAGCCAATCCCTGACCAATCAATTATTGTCAATTAATGCCAATTTCTGACAGTAAAACAACTGTTAGGTCCAGAAACATGTCTCATCCCCTATTTTGGGGAAGACAGCTAACGCCTGCCAAACAAATCTTATTCAGTTATTTTTCAGTCACAAAACACAAGATATTCATGGCAGAAGACACTGTTATAATTTCATCTCAACCTCATTCATATCTAAGGCCATTCTTCAGTTCCCTTCCTCCAAACTGAGCAGCAGCTAGTCCAGCCTGCTGAGACCCAGTTTCACTTCTACCTCATTAACCCTTTAAATCTATTGTCCCAGAATAAGACCAGAGAGTATTATAAATCCAACATTAGCATAATTTCTAATTTTGAACATTACATTTGCATTTCAGTGCTATCAAAGCAGATGTGACAGTTTTATGGAAGGCTAGCTCAGTATTACCACCACAAACCCAAAACTAAGATACAATTCAAGCAATTCAGTAGATGGCACTCTTTCACAAAAATCAAGAAAGGATACTGTCCTCACAATAAACAAATGATTACCTTGAAGCTGCAAAGCTTATTTTTAATATGTAAGAACTGTAAATATTCATTGGAGTGTTTAATATTTTGTACTTTTCATATGAAAATGTGTTTGGTTTTTTACATGCAAAAATATTAAGAGGCATTATCATCTTTTTGTCAAAATGCAATTCTATATTGCTATTTTGTCCAGACATTTGTGCTACTACAGAGGTCTATTTCGTATCACAAAAATAGCTGTATACCACTGTTACATGAAGTAACATTTCCGTGGCTTTCGTTTACAGAAGCCAGTCTGAGAAAGACTATAAGGTTGAAATTGTTCCTAGAAGCTGCTTACGCAACCTTAATTCAGTATCTCCTGAAATACAGAAGATCCAATGATCTTCTGTTAAAAGAAAAAAGATTATGCAGTATTTTACTATCAGTAGTAAACATTTTGCATGATTTAGCTTAAGCTTTATTAATAGTGTCAAAAAGATAGATGGCCATTAGATCAATTTAAAACAACATTCAATTCTTTAATATTATTGAAACATGAGTATAGTGCTAGATAGAAAGCTTCCCATTTCATCTCAGCTCTTCTTTTAAATGTTTTTGTGGATAGCACCTTAAATCCTGTTCTCTCTCATCGTACTTGTAGACTTCAGATAGTTCCTTTGGCCACAAGAAATGCATCACCAGAAATGCTGAACAGAATTCCCATGAGAGCATGAACACAGCACTGCTGCTTGGTATGGCTGTGGATGTCAAACATATCACTTATTAAGATTAGGAAGGACAGAATTCATGCAGTGCTACAAGACTTTCAAGTATACACAGCCCAATTTAAGACTGCAAAAGGATGGAAAAAAGAACATTAACATAACAGCCCAGTCCAAAGTAGTTTTCCTAAGCATGTTTCCTGCAGATTTTCCAGGTGGCATTTGACTGCATGGAGTCATGTTACTACCTTGCACACCTCGCTTCTTTAAATGAGGGTGGGTTTTTTTTTGTTTCGTTGGTTGTGTTGTTTTTTTTTTTATATATATAGTTTAGAGAATCTGCTCATCTTTTAGCCTTGTGCACTTCCAGTTCCCAGATTCCACGTAATATCTGGTATTTAAAGCAGTGCTCATGTGCCCTGCTATCACAATAATGTTTTACTTCTTTGTAATCTGCTAGTGATTTTTAAGGCCAAAGAACTATTTTGTTCAAGTTCGACAGAAAGGAAGTGTTGCAGATAACGTTTTCCTGTAAGCTTTATTAAAATAGGAAGCTGAGAAGAGAGGAGAAACCCAGATTAGATGCAGAGCCCACCAAAACGGCCAGTATTACCTCAATATCCTAAAATAGAGGCTTTGCATAAAATGCTGCAGTCATGGAAAACTGTTACACACACCGTTAACAACAGTTACCATACACAGGGTAATTCTATTACAAGAGAGCACCATATGATACCAGGTTTCACAGATTAAGTGTCTCAGCTTTTTTTCCCCTGTAAAGGTAAAGGAATATCCACATCCTTTAATTCTCTTCTATAACACACTGTTTCAGTCCCAGGAAAAGGGAAATCGCACTCCTCATATGATGACTTGAAGGAAAACATACATGACAACCTGCATCTCTGGCTAAAAACCACAGAAGTATACCTGTTTATGTTGCCCAGCACTTTCAAGGTTCCTCTGCAATCCTGCAGTTTAAATGAAGTTTCTAGCACAAATTCTGCAATAATGAGATTGTCTTCAAAAAAAGCCTGCACTGAAATTTAATAGTTTGAAATCTGATTTATGAGGAGCAAGGAAACGGTCAACACAGGGAGTGGGGGGGAAAGAAAGCTGAGCATTTGTCTTGCTGCATAGTCTTGGAAAAGCTGCAGAAGCAAAGACTAGAGCTTTTCCTTTCTACACAGAGTGCTGCTGTATCCTTCGCTATCAGTCTGCTCTCCAAATGCCAAAAAAGATCATTTCCACCCCTTCTCTCCCTCACTTCTCCCCCCTTTTTTTGAACAGTAAAGAGAAAGAAGGAACGATAAAAGATCTGTTCAGAGATCTACTTGAAGAGAAATCCAGCTGGATTCCTCAAGAAATTGCTACCTTTAATTGCATTTTTACCTTTTTAACTTGTTAAAGTAAAAAACTAAGGAAGTTTGGATCAGCTTTTGAGCATAGTGGTTCTAACTGGAATCTTTTCAGCAACTCCTTTGCTCCTGAGAACCACCTCAAGAGATGGAAACAACCACTGTTCTAAGTATTACAGAAGTCAGCGATTCTAAAAAAGAATAATTGCTATTATCATTACTAGTCTCAGTACTACTTCCCACCCCATCCCCCAAAAAAATTTAAACACTTGCTGTTTGCAGTAGACTATCAAAGCAGTTCAGAGCTTTACTGAGGTTTTAATTTCAAAGCCTGAAGTTACAGATGCCAGAGGGTTTCTCACCTTTTCTAGGTAAATTTCCAGCTGTAGAAAACAGTACTGCAGAAATGCCACAACAGGAAAATATCTAGGGACTCAGGCAAGAGAAGAGGTCTCTGGAACAGGACTCCCCACCCAAACTCAAAAAGGTTTCAAAGCAGCAAATTCAGACCTTTAAGCTGAATCCAGTGTAGTGAGTTTAGACCTGCTTCATGTCAGGAGAACCTGCATTGATACAGTGTAATTCACTGCTTTAAATGCTCCAATTAAAACCTTTTTTTTTAAAAAAAAAAAACACTGAGTATTACATGGATTTTTATTACTCAGCAATAATAAGAAAGTGAAATTACTTGTTAAGCTTCACTTCTGTAATGCCTTCCATCAAAAAATATTCCAGGAAACTGCTGATGCAACTCTTAGCCAAATACTGAAATCACTAGAAGTTGCAACACGTATTAGTTTTACATATGCTTTGCGTGGTAAGGAATAAAAACCATGGGATGCTCAGATATAAGCTGATACAATAAGCATTTAAGTTGGTATCTGTCATATCAAATCTGTCATACTGTGATGATGTTCTTAAACATACACTAGTAGGAAAAAAAAAGGGGGGGGGAACTTTTTTCCCCAATAATTAGGTAGAAAAGTTCAAAGAGAATAAATACCATCTTTACAAGATACCATTCAGAGTTTATTATTTCCTACAGATGTGGGCATACTAGAATGGCAACCCTCTAAGCAGGAACAAGCAACCCTGTTGTACACGTACAGTTCTTAACAGATCTGTGGGAACTGAAAAAAATGAAGAAAAGGATTAGCCTTCCTGCTGGTAAAGAATTCCACTTGAGCTAAACTCAACTCAAACATCTCTAAAGAAAAAAAAAGCTGTCTTCCCCTACAAGAAGAAACTTTATTGGGCAAACTGCCTGCAGACTCGTTTAATTTCTTTCAAGTGCTACAAGTCTGGAAGTGTTTTGCATGCAATCCCAACTACTTTTGCATCCAAGGGCTACAAACAAAACCTGTTTGATACACTAGCACAACAAGTCTGATTACTATTCAGTTTTCCCATGAACGGCCAAGGTCCCAGCTCCAGCCTCCAGGAAAGGCTGATTAATCAGGAATCACCAACAAATTCCCCCACACACTCCAAGTCCGTGTGACTCTAAACCTGGGAGAGCAGGTCACCTTCAAAGCTACTCTGCCATCAACAGGGCTGTCCAGTGCATACAAATAAATGTCTCAATAGAATCAAGTTCCATCTCTTCCCACAAGCCACATACATAAGCCACATACTTCAGCATACATGTGATCCACCTGAATCAGAAAAGAAAGAAGAAAGTTAGATTATTAGGCCCAGACCACTTGAGATAGTTGCCAAGAGTATATCTGGGCTGGGTGCTGAAAGAGGCTACTCACCAACAAGTGCTACAACTAATTTGACATGGGCAGCACAGTCCCAATCAACACTCAAAAACTGAAACAGTATTTTTGAAGTCATTCCATGAGAAAAAAAATAAATCACCCAGATACACTGAAAATTGCAAACATTTATTATAAACACAGACCAACTATTCTTTTTTTTTTTTTTAAAGATAAACAGAATATTTCTGTTAACCAAAATTTCCCCTGCCATTCAAAACAGCAACTATCTCCTCAAACACAAGTGAGAAAGGTACACTAAGATCCCCACATTGGGCTGAGGCATGCATTAGTCACACAGGGACAAAAATGATACACAGAATGGCAATTTTATATAATGGCTACTAATAAAGACAACCACAAAAGAAACAAGGAGTAACAGATAGTGACTTGAGCTATTAGGATACTTGAGGCTGCTTGGTGTTTCAAAAGTTATTTGTAGGAATTGAAAATATTTATAGAGATTCAGTGAACCTCACACAGACTGCATTTACACTGGTCATCTTTAAAGGTGTTGTAATAATACAGTAAAGAGACTAACAAGTGTCCCCAACTGAGTAATTTCATTAGGAGTAAACTTCCCCCCAAATTAAGTACATTTGTAACATTTACAATAATATGCTTTTTAATATAACAGACAAGAGGTTTCAGAATACAGTTGTGTTGTGTTTGTTTTTAAAGGGTATTTGTGTTTTTGTTTCTTTTTTTTTTTTTTGGGGGGGGGGGGGGTGTTGTAGAATAGACCAAGTTTAGAACAGAAAACACATATCATCTTCAATGTCAAGTTTGGGTACAACTACTGTCCTAAGATGCTATCATGTTTTAAAAGTGGCACAAAGTAGTTTTCCCCCCTCAAATCTTACTCAGGACCACTAGCTTCTGACCTTGCTTAGCACTCTGTTCTAATTGCAATAATAACCTCAGCTACAGCCAAAAAAAAAAAGCAGGAACATTATCAGATCACAGTGTGATTACCACATTCAAGTTTCCATGCCATCTTCTTTGACATCAAAACTCACCAGTGTGCCACACCAACACCCAGAATCACCCTTGGCGTTTTACATTAGACCACACCACAGAAATTGTTTCATCAGCTCTTTAGGCATCAGACAAATTTTGCTTAAGCAGCAAGGATTATCCCCTTGCCACTAGGCAGTACAGGCTTAGAGAATTTTAATTTGTGTGCTGCAAAAACAATCACCATGAGAAATATGAGTTGAAATGAAGACGTGTGTGCAGCCACACAGCTAAGGATGTCTTTCCTCTGACAGGAGACAGCCAAAGACCACAGAAACCACTGCACCGACCCAAACCAGAGGCCCGCACAGTCCGGCACTGTCCCCTACACCATCACTATGTGCTATGTAAGAACAGCACACAAACCTGGCCACTTTTTGCAGCCTATTCCTTTTCTACTTCCAAAGCACCCATGACTGCTGAATCAGGTATGTTAGAGGCAAATCCCCATCTAGTCCTTGTAGCATCTGCTTATAGACCAGTGGCTCCAAGTTTGTTCATTCCCCTCCTGACTGCACTGGCACAACCTGCCTCCACCAACTCCTACAGCAGCAAATTCCACTACTCATCATATTCAGATTGAAAAACGCTTTCTACCGTCTCTTTTAAATCAGTCAAGGACTATGTTAGTGAATGTTCCCTAGTTGTTGTACTGTGGAATTTGCTGAATAATAGCTCAGCATGCATTTTAACCACTCTCCACTTGACGTTACAACCCTTGATCATATTTACTCCTTCTCTTCTCTAAACTGAAGGGACCTAGCTTGTTTTTTTTGGTTTGGTTTGGTTTTGAATATTCTTGTAAGGCAGCTCTTCTATTCTCAGTTATTTTAGTTTCCCTCCTCTAAATCCATGCCACCTTTCTTAAAATGCAGAAACCAGAGAAACACAGGACTCAAAATGTGGGCACACCACTGTTTAACACAACAGCCAAGTGATGTTTTTTTGTTTGCCATGCACTTTCCACGTGTGTATTGGGCAGATTTGGTAACAACAAACCAAGAAGCCAAGCTTCAGTAGCTGGTTCAGAGGAAACACACAGGCTACTCACTGATCTGGAGGTTTGTACTTCAACTTCTGCCACCAGTACGTGCCAAAGACCTAGTTTAAGCCAATCCCATTTTACTTCAGTGTATAATACACATTATAATTATATAACAGTGTATTACATGTTTCTAAATGTATTTAATATACTATATTCAAGTAAATATTCAGTTGAATTCAAAGAGGTGAATTGCTATGAAATTATACGCAAGACTTAAGAATTTAACATTTAAGTAGCACTCATGGAATTGAAGTAGAATCTCCAAAGTTTCTACTGCCTCACTAGGAACTGATCTTTTTCCTCAGGTCAATCTTGAAAATAGAGGAAGACTATGTTTGTAAAGGAAAATCTAACTTTAACCTGAAAGCTTGAAAGTAGGCAACAAGCACTTTCTTTTTTTTTTTCTTGTTTTAGACGCTATCCTTATTAAAAAGGGTTTCAGTAAAGTAACAGCTAAGTCTGTAAGTATTCTACCCAGGTCAGGGTCAACTAGACATAGAGAAGCTAAGGTCATTTTTGAGCACTTCAGGGATAAGAGCCTGCCCATAACCTCAACAAAGTTGTAAGGATTTCTACAACTTCTGTCAACCAAAATGAAATGCACCAGGTACTTCTGTTGCAGCCAGCTCCTGTTTGCCTGGAGGAACTGGAGAGTTGGACTCAGTGATCCTCGTGGGTCCCTTCCAACTCTGGATATTCTATGATCTTATGAAGTGGTATCTTATGAAGTGGTGACACTGACCAACTGTAGTGCTTACCATGCCAAGGCAAGACTTGACCCTCAGGTGCAATAGTACTAACAGCTTCATTTTTAGCTATTTTAGAATGGAACAAACCTATTAAGATTACAATTTTTAGTGACTATCAAATACTTGCATTTAAACTACACAATACCACCACTGGCCCCTTTGGAATTATAATTGCTGGTATTGTAATTGAGCTAGCTTTAAATCAAAGGTCCACTCTAAATACAGGACTGTTCTACAAAGCAGGGAACCAAACTGATACCCCTACATTCAAATATTTAACATTAACCCTCAAATTGTAGGGTATGTACTTGCATATCAGTAAAGGTTAGTTTTTACTTTATTAGCACTGCAGAGCTGTATTTGCAAACTGTAGTAACAGAAGCCTTTATGGCTGTTAGCAGGAGTACTACATCATGTGTGTTACACGTAACTTTCCTTCATTAAATACATGTCTTCATTAAGTTTCAGTCAATTTTTCTGTTGAAAACTACAGGGGGTAAAGAGGCTGCACAAATGCCATCAAAAACCTGGCCTGGAAATGACAGAATTCACTGTTAGTTGTGCACAACACCATCATGAAATACTGGAACTGCTTCTGTTTATTTGCTAAAATACAAAACTGCAGTTCTTTGGTATATTCTAATCGAACTTCACTGTTACCACCTTCTGGTAGCTGCTTCTCCCACTGGGAATTGCTAGCAGAAAAAACGTATGATCAAAAGTTGGACGATTTGCTCAGGAAAAGCCAACATCTCTCCACAATTTACCTCCCCTCCCCCCACCCCAAGAACAGCATTTATTTGATCTAGAAGTTACTGACAGAACGTTCATATGGAAAACGAAACACACAGTTCTTTTAAACTGCCATAGTCCTAAAGTTAAGTAGTTTTTGTCCTTTGCTATTTAAGTAAGAAAAGAAGGTTATAGAAGTTAACTCCTGCTGCCTTTTCCTCACAGCATCCTCCTCAGCATGTATAAATTTCATTCTTCCGTTCTATGTCACTACCCACCACCTTTTTTTTTTCTTTTTAAACAATCCCTTTCACTACTCAAGCAATTCAGATTATATTCACAGTACTTAGATACTTCCACAGGCAGTGCCTGAAATAAAACAGGTACAGCAGTCAAGTACCCTGTGTCAACAGCCATATAGACTGTAGAAAATTGAAAAAATAAGTTTTGAACTTACATGCTTTTTATTTGCTTTGTTGTTGTTGTATTTATTTGTTAACAGAAATAAATATAAAATAAGTTTTAAAAAGTAGAGTATTCTATAGGAATGGCTGCTATTTGAACATTATTTCCTTTGGCCAGCAGCCCTTATGAAAAGGCAGGGACATTATCTTAAAGAGGTAGGCTATTCAATCTCTTTTCTCCAAGCTCAGTAACTCGCCAGGATTTCTTCCAAAAAAGTTGTGTTTGCCACCTAATTATTTTAACTAATGAGGGGATATTCACCTTGCCAGCAAGAGATCTCATTATATTTAGTCACCTAAATGGGAATTTATTGGGCAGGGGTATAGAAGGAAGAGTTGTATTTTGCTTTTTAGGTGGCTTTGCTTTTTATCTGAAATCTAAAGGTGGCTGTGAAATTAATTTCACTGTGCCAGTTTACCGCACAAGTTTCATACTTGTACAAAAGGGAATGCTGTGCAAATTATTGTTATGCAGCTCACTCTGCATATTAATAAGCATCACTAAAGCTTTAATACCAACACTACAAAGTTCAGTCAAGAATGTTTTTCAACTGTGAAGATGAACATCTGTTCTGTTTAACAAGGTAGTAAGACTGGATAGAGCATATGCTAAAAAAAAATACAAGCATGTTAATCCTATCAATTTAACATTAAGTGATCACAAAAATTCAGCATTCTATTATTTTTCCCTAATGAGCAAGTAGAAAAATGCAAATTGCTTTTGTCTATCTGCTGCTGAGCTAGTGTTTCTAGGCCACAAAGCAGCAGGACCTTCAGCAGAAGAGGTGATGAAAAACATTAGATACCAGTTGGATTACCTCTTTACTTGGCTGTTCCCTAAGTGTTAAATATTTCATTTTACCATGAACCAAAGATCTGGTGTTAATTGAAGACATACAGAGTACATGCCTGGTGGCAGCTTCAAGAGGCTATGCAATGCACCCCTCTGCTTGAAACAACATTAATCACATGAACTAAAGCAGTAGCTCACCAAACAGAGTCAACAAGGGCCTTGCTTGCTTTGGATCTGCATCCTTTCTTTAGTTACTTGCTTTCGAAAGCTAAGGGAGCTCCTGTGGACGCTTTTCAGAAGAATACAGGAGCAGAATGAGACAATTCGTTCTTGGGAGAAACCTCATGAAAGGGTGAGTCTAGTCTACAGTCTTCTAGGTGGAGAACCTGAGAGCCTCTCCCCCTCTCCTCTCCACCCGTGCTGCTCTCATGATCACTGCCGGTTTGAGCGGGACCTGCTAAGAATTATTCTGGACATGGAAGTACTGGCCACTGCAATTTTCTCATCTAATTATGAAAGGAAAATAAGATTCGAGTTGCCCAGACAGAAAACAGATTGTCACTACCTCATTACGACATTTATTAAACAAAAATCCAATGACATTCAGTAAAATTAACAAAGAAGAGTAGCCTTAGTTATTCCTATCAAGGATGAACTTCTCTGCAGAACAGTGATCAGGTAAACAATTTTGCAAACTGCAGTGCTTCATACTTCACAGCACTTGGTCAAGTATTTCAAGATCAGAGTCACTTACTACAAAAAAAAAGTTTCACAGGCTTTAATTAGCTCAGTCAATATAACCTTACATTTCTCAAAACATTTAATCTTGCAGTTTGTTTTCTGCACTAGCAGGAAACACACATTTCAAGTGTCACCTACCTTCACTATTCTTGTCATTTAAGATAAGGATTTTCCATTCACTCTGAATTTTATGTACAGAAACACCAATGCAGAGTAGAATTACTGTGGACACATGACTAGGGAAGCTGTATCCTGAATGCAAGTGAAAAATTTCACCTAATACAATTTAAGCTATATCAATCGCTGAGTTAAGATTGATTTTATCTCAGTATAAGCACTACCAATACCTAGCCTACTTTTTTTTTTTTTTTTTAAAGAGAATCTTATGGATTTAAAATAGATTAAGTCTGTGCAGGAAGTGATTAAGTTAGAACTACTACTACGCAGACCAGGGCTTTCATCAGGTTGTACAGATCTCAGACATAAAAGCAGGCATCTCTTAACAAGGAGAGATTTTAACTGCAAGACAAAATGGTTCTCATTTGTGGCAGAGTCTCAAACAGAACATCAGTGTGTCAGATCAGACTAAATGATAGCCTCAGAAGGAGTACTTTCATGAAACCACTGTAAAAATCAAGACGAATCTGGATTCAGTATGAACCTCCAGAGGTTGACAGAATTGCTACATATTTTAGAAATCAACTAATAAGGAATTTACCACTCCACCATAATCTTTATTAGCGAATATTTCAGTTGTAGCTACTTCCAAGACTCATTTTACACTGTGCCTAAATTCAGTGATGCAAATATCACTGCCAGTACTTTAAATTACGTTGTTAAACCTTTACGTGTACTTGCACTGGAAGTCAACACCAGTAGTAACTTAGTGTTCTCTTCGATAAACACAAGCTGTATTATTATTATCAAGTGCCTACAACAGAAGTGTTGACACAAAAGGTCACTTAAGTACCACCAGCTGAATACTAAGAGGCTATGCCAAAGCATAGCCCAGATTAGCACTCAAGTATCAATTACAATACTACAACTCAAACTTAAGTTCAGTAAAATATGATAACTTCAAAAGCCAATGGAAGTGTACTGGCAGTGGGTAAGCAATGCACTCTCATACACAGTCTTGGTTCATGAGTACCATAAACTTTTTTCTCAGGTCAGCACACAAATAAATACTCTGTATGTCAAAGAACGAGATCTCTGGAGAATTAGAGTCTTGTTTACTTAACCAGATGTACTTTGCAGGTCTAAGAATCAGCATTTTTCAAATAAATCAGCATGATCAGTTCAATGGTGCACTCCAGGACGGGTCACATCAAGAACAGCAAGAAGAAAAGAGAAGACCCAGAAGATTAAAGACTTACTGCAACATTTACTCTCTCAGAACTGCTAAGGGCTTTTTTTTCCCAAATGCAAAACCATTACCAGATAGCTAAGATAGCTAAGATTAAGGACAACGTTCCTAAAATTCAAGTTCTCCAGTATTGTTTAACTTCAAACAGGCATGTAACAAGTTACAGGTTTGATTCCCTTTTTTTTTTTTTTTTACTGAAGTGCTACAAAGACAACCCTACAAAAACAAATATTCTATGGGAACCCTGATTAAAATTTTTGTTTCTTTTTTTTTTTTTTTTTTTACTGTTCCAAAAGCAGTAAACAACACAGGGGAAAAAAAAAAAAAATCAAGAAACAGATGTTCTAGAAGAGCAAGAAGATACATATCAAGCAGCAACTGAGAACACTTCTGGTCACTTTAATTGGCTGGATGGTCACAATCAAAGAGCAATGGGTGGTGCTCCTCAGGGGTCAGTAATGGAACCAGCACTGTTCAACATCTTTGTCAGTGAAACTCAGTGCACCCTCAGCAAGTTTGCTAATGACGCCAGGCTGTGAGGGGCAGTCAACACGCTGGAGGGAAGAGATGCCATCTAGACAGAGCTGGACAGGCTTGAGAGGTGGGCCTGTGTGAGCCTCATGAGGTTCAACAAGGCCAAGTGCAAGGTCCTGCACCTGGGTTAGGGTAATCCCGAGGACAAATACAGGCTGGGCAGAGAACGGATTGAGAGCAGCCCTGATGTAAAGGACTTTGGGTTGTTGGTTGGTGAAAAGCTCAACATGAACCAGAAATGTGCACTTGCAGCCCAAAAGCCAGCCATACCGTGGACTGCATCAAAAGGAGCGTGGCCAGCAGGGTGAGGGAGATGATTGCCCCCCCCACTCTGCCCTTGTGAGACCCCACCTGGAGTGCTGCATTCTGTTCTGGGGCCCCCAGCACAAGAAGGACATGGAAGTATTAGAACAAGTCCAGAGCAGGGTCACAAAGATGATCAAGACGCTGGAGCACTTCTCCTATGACGACAGGCTGAGGGAGCTGGAGTTGTTCAGCCTGGAGAAGCGAAGGCTCTGGGGAGAAATTACAGCAGCCTTCTGGTGGCTAAAGGGGGCCTTACACAAAAGCAGGAGAGGAACTCCTTATCAGGCAGCATAGTGATAGGACAAGGAGTAACAGCTTAAAGAAGTAACAACTAAAGAAGTAACAACTAAGGAGTAACAACTAAAAGAAGGGAGATTTAGATTAGATATAAGGAAGAAATTATTCACTCAGAGGGTGGTGAGGCACTGGAACAGGCTGCCCAGAGAAGCTGTGGATGCGCCATCTCTGCAAGTGTTCAAGGCCAGCCTGGATGGGGCTTTGAGCAACCTGGTCTGGTGGAAGGTGTCCCTGCCCATGGCAGGGGGGTTGGAACTGGGTGGTCTTTAACCAAAGATCATCCAACCTAAACCATTCTGTGATAAAGGCACCCCATAAGAACATTTAGCTTTGCCTTGTGAATTATTTTAAAAAACACAGATGTGCTGGACACTCAAACAAAATCTAATGCAGTTACAAAATTTTTGACAAACAGGAAGTTTTGTTAGAAAGGGCTTACAATCTTAATTTGTGCTTTCAAGCTTTATCGCATCTCAAATCATGAGCCACTTCTGTTTTTCCAGCCATGACTACCAAAACTGCTCATTTCTTCTCCTGCAGCAATAATGCTATTTCAGTTCTAAAAGCCCTTCCACAGTGACTGAGAAAGAACAAATTCAGTAAAATGTCGAATTAAGAGTTGGGCACTGTACCAGAAACCTGAAAGCCTAAGCTGGGTCCCAGCTGTCTAATTCCCTGTTACATTTTACCCTAAAATTCTGGTTCAGTGCTGTGAGGACAAAAACCATCAGATCACAGAACCTGCATCACTTCAGCATTTCACAGACAGCTAGAAGGTCCGAGGAAACAGACCCTGCTGGTGCTACGGTAAAGCCTGCAGCACTGAAAACTTCACTTGTTTTCCAGATGATATTCCCTACCCTAAGCTCACTATGACCCAGCAAGTTTCAGGTTGCAAGGCTACATCCATTAGGTTTCCACTTTGTCAGTAACATAGCTACAACAGGGATAGAAAGTTTTTGTTATAAAATTCAATTTCATAAACTATAGCATGAGATTTAATACAATTATACCTCAGGTATTTATGAACAACAGTGATCACTACAAGCTCTTGTTTAGAATTACAAGACAACAGATAATACTTCAAAAGGATGATGCATTCACTTTTCTTATTTTGATCAAGTATCATTAAGTCTCCTAGCACGAGTAATTATGAATTTTAAAAGTACACCTTCCTATACATTATAAAGAATTCAGTCACAGCTTTCTCTCCGTAGGACTAATTCTATAATCCTTTGCATTTCTAAGAGTCACACCATATCATCATTTTGACCATATTTCATTACAGGGTATTCAAAGGTTGATTTTCTTCATTTAAGGGATGGGGATATTTTCCCCCTTTTAAAAGCAAGCTGTATGAGAGCTAATGATATTCATGTGAACTAAGTGCTGAAAGATGTGATAAGAAATGTGGTAGCATTTAAAGAAACAAAAATGTGATAAGATTAATGTATGCTACAACCAAAGTACTTTTAAAAAAAACACAAAAACTCTATGTGAATTGGGTGGTGAGGTATCCAAAAAACATTTTCTCATTAATAGGTAATCACAGAGTTGCTCTGGCATGACACTACTGCAATATTTTTTAGAAGCTTTACTGATGTACTCTTCTTCAAACAGAAACATTTGTTCAAAATCCAGAAGAATGTGGGCACGGATTGAAACCATTCTCTTCCAACATCCACATGCCAAAAACCTGACACTCCAAAAAACATTAGTTTAGTTTGAGTTTAGTAGAATCACAGAATCATTTAGGTTGGACGCAACCTCTCAAATTCATCTGATCCAGTCTCTCACTTGAAGCACTGCCAACTTCACAGTTAGATGCCTGCTCTGAAAAACTGAAGTCTTCACTCTGAATACTGCAAAAAGAACTCCAGTCATCTCCCTGCTGCCCTTCTGAAGGGAGAAAGAGCAGGTATTCAGCTGCTTCAAAACAAAAAAAAACAACTCAAGCTGATATTTCAGTAAGAGGGGAAAAAACAAAATCACACTTCCTTCTGTAGTCTGAGCAATGCAAAAGAAAAGGAAGTATTGTTAATGGATATAATGTCACAAGTTTAACATAGAAATTTGTTAGAACTTCAGAGACTTCACTGATTTGCTTCAATTTTATGGTATACATCCACAGCAAAACTATTCAGATGCTGTAACAAACATTTCACTAGAAACTGCAAGGAACCACCCATCCAGGCTTTGAGCTATTTTGATCAAAGAATTACACTTGCAAGATCTTCTCACAAAGGCCAGAGAATGGAAGGCACAGAAAGTAAGTTTTATGTGCCTCACATATATGAAAACTTCAGCCATTTGCTTACGTAAGAGACTTCATTTACTGCTGAAAAGAATGGGGGGAAATGAACAGATGCTGACATTCAGAATGATTGGGATCTTCAGTTATTTAATGACGGAATGACAAACAACCTAATTTTTCTCCTTCCTGTGAACAGAGTTTGCAACAGGAAAAAACACTCTTTAAGTAAAGAACCTATTCTGCTTGGAAATAAAGACTCCCGGCCAATTTGGTCTGCGTGAAAGGCATAACATTTACTCTATTAGTATCCCCTCTATTTTCAAGAACTTCTAGTGGAAATGGTCTTCTTTTTTAGAGTTCTCTCCATCATGAGAGAAGTTGAGCTGCAAGTTGGAAATGTATGTTTTTTCAAAGGCATGAAGCACCAATAATAATACTGTAATTGTGTTGGCAGACAATCAAAACGTGACTTACTTCATCTACTGTCCTAGTTTTGCTATTGAGAAATTAAAGCACAGAAAACTGAACTACCTTGTTTAAGATGAAGCAGTTAAACAGCAGGCAGCAAGTTTCCTTCAAATTATCTGCTTTTGCTTCAAAGCTTATCCTACCTCCTATCACAGTCAGCTGAGCTTCTCTGTTTTCAAGGCCAAGGCCCTGTACAACTAGTAACAAAGTTTTCAGGAAACATCGTTCCAAATACTGACAGATCCTGAAAAAGTGTTTTTCATGTTTATCAAACCTGTTCACTACACAAATGCTATTGCATTCAGGTCACATTTGACTCCTAGAGGGACTTTCAAGTGGAAGAGTGAGAGTAAATGAGCACTGAAGCAGGCCCGTTACCCATGACGCTGGAAGCCATCAGGATGTCACGGAACAGAGTCCACCCCAGTGCACCACACAGGTAAGACCTTAAGTACATACACCCAACTCATTAGAAGGTTTTGGTATGTGCTGGGAAAGCAACACGCAGATGGTTGTTATGCATTAAACTGCCATTACATTCTGACTATGTGTCCTGTTGTAACGGTACAGGTATGCTCAGGAAAGAAACAAAACATAGATGAACATTTTACAGCTTTATATCCAACACATCTGGGACAGGAGACCAGAAAGTTATAGCAACACTTGTAACAACAGCTAAATGGCTTTGCGTATGGAGAAGATGATGAGACCGGCCTGCAAGGACAGGTGAGGCCCCCAGAAGCTTATGCTGCTGTTGAAATTTGACATGTATTAATGGTGAGAAAATTGTTCCTTGCGGGGAACACATTCACGAGCATCCAACACTGCAGCAAAGTAAGCCTGAGGTAGAAATGCCACACATGAAGGCCAGGCCACCAGCCAAGACTCAAAACACCTCAAACAGCTAAAATGAGCGTCCTTCAATCAACACAATGAACGCAGAGGAACAGCTGGATCGCGGAGTGGGTAATCATGAATGTGGACAAGATAAGCTAATTCAAGTTTTTAATGCTGCTCCAAAGTGCACTTCTGCTCTTGTTCCTATCGCATCACTCAGTTTCTCCTGAAATACAGGACACAAAATTAAACTGCTCAATTATTTTCGACACTCCTAATGTCAGGGAGGATGTTCATGCCACCTGGCTGTTCTATGTCAAGAGCAGAAAGTTCAGGAACTGACACCTCTCCAGGTTTGTATTCTATTATGCTATACACACTTTGTAACTTCTCCCAATACACAGGGAGAGGACCCAGATTTTCCCCATAGCTAAAAACAGAAAAAAAAGGAATAGTCCTCTTAACAGCTCAAAAATGTCGCTTTTTATTAAGCAGTATCAGTCAGTCTCAGAAACACTTGCTACCTAAGTCCCAGTTAGAAATATTTATAAGTAACTCTGGAAATGAAATCAAGTTTTTTTGTTGTTGTTGATTTGTTTGTTGATTTCAAAGGGGTGGGGGCAGGATACAAGCTATATGCAGCTCAAATTAAGCTGGTGAATACTCCTAAACTACCACTTTGGTGACTCATGAGTGTAAAATTTTACATTAAAAGTAAAAAAAAAAAAAAGTCTCTCTCTACTACTTTATGGACTTCTCTCCCTCTTAGAACTACAAGGTCTAGAACCAACTGCTGGTTACGAGAATGAAATGGTGAAGTTCTATCTTTCTATCTCTAGCATGCTAACTCACCAACTCCATGGTGCTCTTCTGATTTTAACTGCTCAACCTTAGGACAGGGACAAACACTATTAATAAAGTAGTAATTCTATTTCCAATCTGATTAGTGAAACATGCAAGCTGTACTTTAGCATTTCCATTTTCACAATTACGTTGTGGACTCAGAGAGCTTAATACCATGTTGATGTTATTTTGTCTTTATTTACCTCTAATTGATAAATATACCAAATCAGTGAACTCCCATTGTATTTCTGTCCACAAATCCTGGTTCTTCAGAAAAAGCTTTAGTTCTACTGTGACATGTCACTGTACCAATAGTAGAGATAGCAGTATTTGTGCATTAAAATGCATTTTTTTCTTCCACTGGTGCTTATAGAGTCCTCAAAATCAAGAACAAGGTGGGAGTACAACTAAGAAAATTCCTGCTCACATTAACCTTTTATAGACAATACTGAAGTTAAAGTAACTGAACTGAAAACTGCTCAAATACAGAGAACATGTTCTATAAAGGGACTAGCTCATAAATTGCTGTAAGTAAATCAGGGCTGTAGTATTCACTAGTATGTAAATAAATTAAATTTAAACCAGGTTAGTACATTTCTTAAGAGCATTTTATCTTTAATACCCGTTCAAAAAAAACAAAACACCCTGTTGTTTTGCAAATACTCAGATCACCTATTTGCAATAGAAAGGAATTGAAAGCCTGACAAGCTGCATCCATACTCGAAGATGCAAGAAAAACACTAATACTCAAGTCCCATCCGCCAGTAGACAATGAAGGGAGCATTATCCTTCCTTTACTTCTATACCCTCACAACAGAAGAGGAAAATAAGGATTGACTTTCCTTACACTTTTAGAATTTAGTTCTCAATGAATATCTCTTTATTCACTCTCAGTCTTCCTAGTTCACACCTCATTTCAATTGAGATACAATTCTGTGGCTCTAAAGAGAGAGTGGCTCCCACTTAGATTACATGCAATGAATCCTTGCTCATAATTTATCATTAGTAAAAGCCCCAGCAGGTAAGACATCCTATAGGTTACCAATAACTTTGTGGTTCAGTTTTTGTCCGTGAGCAGTAAAGTGAAATAAACAGCTCTTGCAAGTTCCGCTCCTTCCCAAAAAGTGGTCTTCCTAGGTTTCACTAGCTAGAAAGTGAGAGGCTGGTTTTACGTTTCGAGTGTATCTGAATCTATCCCCTCTGCCTGCAACTCTCCCTCCCCAAAGGCAAGTAAATCACAGGAGATACAACTTCTGCAGCGCTGTTAGGTTACTGGGCTAACCCATCAGGCTAAACGGAGGGCTTTAAAACAGTTCTTCCAAGACTCAGCCAGTACTGAGACGGATACTGACCTTTGTTAAGTTAGTGGAACACAAATGTTTCAGCCTCAGCATGAAACTTCTTCCCTCAGGAAACATTTTCTGTTCATGTTACTGCTTCCTCTCACAGCAACCGTTGCTTCCCTCACAATCCTACTAGGCTTCTCCTGGTTATTTAGAAAGCAATTCACACTCAGAAATCACAGGTGTAGTCATGGCTAAGTGACAAGAAATGTGTTTTTAATCAAGTCATCATAAGGCAACCTACATCGTCATATTGCCATAAACTACAGGCAAGTAAGCTCTAAGTAAGTGCATGTTGTTCTCTCCCTTCAACCCCAATCCTTACTTCATTTTGTTCTCTCATCTATTCTACCAACATGAGAACAATTAAAACCAGCAGTGCCTCGCATACCCTTCATTTTTAATTTAAATCAAATGCAACACCTTTTTAAAAACTAAAATTTATGAAGTGTAGTTTTGAATATTTTACTGAGAGCACTTCACACTCATTACTGTTGACCACTGAGAGTTGAGAGACCTTGGGAGTTCATAACATTATAGACATCATACAAGTTACTTCAGTTCAGCCTCTTCTTTAACAGTGAAGTTCTAACTTTTCAACTTGTAAAAGACAACCCTTCTAAGACAGTTAACCTTAGACAGAACACTGATGTTACAAAAGGAAACAAAATGTCCACTTGCAGAGTAACGTAATTAACAAAGGATAGAGAATGATGAGATTTACCTGTAGTTTAAAGAGAATTAACTCAATTTTTCTAGCAAGATGGCTAAGCCTTCTCCAAAAACATCAGAATGTAGACAATTCCAGAGCAATAGAGAAATTAACTCATTCTACTCTGTTGAAAAGTAAGGTTTAGGCAATGTTAGTGTGGATTAAAAGGATTTACAGGGCACCTTCTTTAAAATAAAAGTTTAAACATATGTTTTTATGTGGCTTGGGTGGTACAGTATGGATGTGGTACCATATGGCTACAAGCATATGGACAGTTCAACTTTTTATTGAACAAGAAGCAGTGTTACTGTTGGTTTATTCCAAGTATTTAATCTGCTCTTCCCAGTCAGTTACAAACTATTATTGAGATACTGTTCCCGCACCCTTTAAGGTCCCTACTTGAAACTACCTTTCGGCAATACGGAAGTAGTAAGAACTACACTATTACAACATTTCTCTCAAGAACAAGACCAAAACAAACAAAAAAGGAAAACAAAAAAACAAGCAGCATGGAGTTTTATAATTCCATGGGATATAGCAGAAAAAGGAAACAGACCCTCAAACAGGTCTCTTTTTATAGCAGCTGACAGTGCTTCTAAATTGTCAGCACGTTGGTAATCCTCTACGAAATGTATATATTAACTGCAGATAAGGGGGACTAGGCAGCCATACCTCATAGCATTAACACAACCTGAACTGATTCACAACAAGCAAAACAGTGCTTTTCCCCCATTCTGCATACCTGGCTCCCACCACATATCTGAATGGCTCCAGCAGCTGAATCAAAACATCACTTGCGTGAGGTACGCTAATTTCCTTTTCAGAATATAAAAGGATACAGCCTTAATGCTCCAGTCTGAGTCCCAATGGCCAGTATTTTCTGAACAGGATCAAATGCCAGGGCTGAAGGTTGATAGGGGAAGCCATGGCGTACAGTCTAGCAAGCACCGTAGCAATGATGGGACAAGCAGCAGAGCAAAAATAAATAAATAAACAATATCATATGTTAGGGAATAGGATTCAGCATTAATCACAATTAAGAAAGGAACCAACAGATTGAGAATAACAGCTGTCTATATGCACCAATTATAAAAGATTTCTTTTTAAAAGTCAGTCCAGTCATTCACCCTTGATCACCAAATGACAATCATACTGAAACTTAATGTGAATCTTGTATTATTTCTGCACAAAGACTATCAACATGGCATTTTATTTTTCCATCCATGTCATTCTCTGACTACTCCTATTTTAAGCCTTAAGAATGGCACTACACCATTAAAATCTGCAATGTTTCTGGGAAGTTTGGCAACAAAGCCAGACTTGTTGTTAGAACTGTTACAAATTGCTACACCTGCTTGTCAGAGCTACCTCAGTTTCACTCCAACAGGCCCCACATGACAGTGCAAACTCTCTCATCACCTTTACAAAAAAAAAAAAAAATCAACCCAACCTCCACAGAGCATCTCTCTCAACCTCTGCTTCCCCTCAAAACAAAAAAATAAATGCTTCTGAAAATAGACAAACAAAAAACATGCCAGTTTTTATGGCAACCAAGCCCCCTTAACCAAGGGATTCTTTCTTAATATGAAGCAGTTGGCACATTTTGGTTTCTGATTAGCCAAGACTAATTTGGTAATCGACCAAGCAATAACCCCATTACATTTCTCAGGCTGCAATTAAATCAGAATCAAGAAGACTAAAAGCATTATCTATTCTGACTTCTACTATAGATGTATGCAATGTAAGCCATACAAACACTGGCTTTTCAACTGCAAAACCTTTAGATTAACTCAGGGTTATTTTAGGACATCATAAATGCATAGAAAACTTCTGATAGACTCCTTTTACTTCAGTGAAGTTGCAGGCATAGCTCACAACTCTTAGTATTTACAGTGAATAAAATTTAAGTAGTAATAGCCCTGCTCTTTCCCGTGTCCTTCGTGAGCAACTTGTAAAAGTGGCAGGAACGCCTGCAATACTGGATAAAACAAGGAGGCGAATCCACAAACAAGCTCAGCCATATCAAGCTAGGCCACGGGTGCATTGTAAAGATAAAAATGGGGATTGATATTCAAATCAGTTTTTATTCCTCTAGGTACAGCTGGCGGATTAATTCTCTGCATCATTTTCCAAAAGCGTGCAGACACTAACTACAGTTATTGTTATCACACGCAGGCAAATTTAAAAAAAAAAAAAAAAAAAAAAAAAAAGGAACTTTTCCCCCGTCTCCGGAGAACCTTTGCAACAGCAGCCCCGGCGACTTCGCAACACACTGCAGCCAAAGCACCACCAACGTCTACAGCCCCCTCCAGGCGCAAAGGCAGCGGGGAGCCGCGTTCCCCGGCACGCAGAGCCCCAGAGCCCGTCCTCGGGGCCCGCCAGCTCCCGCTGAAAGGCCGCGCTAACGCTGGGCATCCCTCCCTCCTCCATCCCTCCATGCCTCCCTCCTCCATCCCGCTCTCCCCACGAAGCCCAGGCGCACCCCGTCGGCACCGAGCCCTGCAAGCCTCCTGGCAAGCTGCTTGCGGACACGGCCACCGCGTTCCCCCCCTCCACCCCCCCCCGTCCCCCGACTCCCCAGGGCGCACCCCGAGGCCGCCGCGTTCACCTTGCAGAGCTGGAAGTGCTCGGACTGGAGCGTCTCCTGGATTTCGCTCTCCCGGTTGCCCGCCTGCTGCTGTTGCGCGGCGGACGACGCCGAGGCGGCGGACGAGACCGCCGTCAGCCCGTCCAGCACCTTCCTGATGTTAAATTTCCTCATGGCTCGCGGCGGCGCCGAGGCAAGAGCCGAGCGGGGAGCGCCGCCGCCCGCCCCGCCGGCGGCAGACGAGCCCCCGCGGGAGGGCGACGCGCTAGTCCGGCAGCGCAGCGGCGCTCCTCATCGGGGCCCGGCGGCTGGAGCCAAGCAAACGGCGCCCTGTCAGCCCGCTGTGCTGCTGCTGCTGCTGCTGCCGCTGCCCGGCCCGGCCCCGCCCGCCGGGGGCTCACGGCTCACCCCGGGCCCGCCCTGGCCCGTCCCACCCCGTCCTCCCGTCCGCCGAGCCGCCCGCAGCCCCCGCGCCCGGCCGCGCAGCCGCCTCACATGGTGCCACCCGGCTCCCCGCCTGCCGCCGCCGCAGTCCCTGCTCCCAACCCCCCCCCACCCACCCCCCCGCCGCCTCGCAGCGCCCTCCCCTCCCTCCCTCCCTCCCTCCCTTCAGCCCCGGCACCCTCCGCCCCCTCGGAGCTGCGTGTGCCGGCAGCCAGTCACCGGCGGGGCTTCTCCCGGCTGCTGCCGTCGCCGCCCCCGCAGCCACCAGCCTCCCCCCACCCCTCCTCCTCCTTCTCCTCCTCCTCCTCCTCCTCGGGCCGCCTCGCGGTCGCTCCCCCTTGCCTGACAACGCGGAAGCGCAGCGCCCCGGGGGGGGCGGCGGCAGCAGGAGGAGGAGGAGGAGGAGGAGGAGGAGGAGGAGGAGGAGGAGGAGCGGTGCCAGGGCTCGCAGTTGCCGCGCATGCGCCTCCACAGGGCCGGCACCCGGATGTAGCGGTGCCCGCTCCCCCCGCGGCGCCGCGACGAGGGGAACGGGCACCGGGGTCCGGGTGGGGACGGGGCCGTTACGGCGGCGGGAGAACGGGGACGGGAGCCCCGCGCAGCGTGTGGGCAGGGGGCGGCGGTGTGCGGCTGCGCCGAGGAGCGCCGGCTGCCGGTGCGGCGGGACCGTTAACGGCCGCGCTTCCTCACAGCCTTCCCCGAACGGCGCCGGCAGCGGCACGCAGCGTCAGGGGACTCCGGGCTGCCGGCTCGTGCCCTGCTTTTGTTTTCCAGTCATTAGTCGATCGTATTCCTGTATTTTGCCCTTAGTGGCTCAGGCGATGGTTGGTATTCTCCCCTCAATCGTGGTGTGTTGCTGAAGATAATTACTGTGTGTGACTCCTTCCAGATCATTCAAGTAAAACTGGAACATCAGTTATCACTTCTGGAGGAAACCTTGTATACATGTGGCCCAGGACATGGCCCTGCATCCCCCAGCTGCAGCAGGAATGCCTGAGCAGGAGAAGGCTCAGCCCACGGTAAAATGGCATTTACAAGTGGTGCTTTCAGCCCCAGAGCCAGGCGTGCACTATCAGCGCGCTCAGTGTGACACTGCACAGACAAATAAGTGCAATCAGAATGCTGCAAAATAGTTATGATGCACCCACAATAACCTCAAAAGTAAAAGTTCCACAGACTTTCTTAGACCTCTAACCCCATGTCAGTTTAAAGCCATATTCCCAGCAGGTGTATGGTGTATAAACAAAAGAAACCAGGACAGCTTACATACTTACATACTTACAAAGTGACTGCCTAATGAACTTGGAGAGCTGTCCACCGGTGTAACCAGGACTGCTGGACACTTCCTCAAATCACCTTGGTGAACATGTGAAAGAATGCTTCCAGAGATGACAAAAATCCTAAAGTAAATAAAAGTAGACTTAAATAAGCCTCCTTAAATATCTGATAATAAAATCAATTTAATTTTAAGAGAGAAGTGTGTGCATTTTCAATGTCTTTAATTATCATATATTTTATCTAACAGTCTGTAAGTTACAGAAATAATGTCTATTTTTTTCCCATCTACTCACACATGCTTATTGCAGTACACTAAACTGGGAAGAAAACTTTTGGAACTCAACTGTGCTTGACTGAATAGTAAACACTGATTGTTACAGGTATAGATAATGCATGCGTGTATAACTTTGAGAATGTAAATACTAGTCCATCAAAGTCCTGTTATCAGCATACGTCAGGCCTGGCCCTGCAAGCTTTCCTAGCTACAAGATTGATATCACATCTACTCTCATTATCTATATTAATTATTTATAGAAATTGTTAAGGAAAACAACCTCAAAACCTGCTGAAGAATTAAAGGCCTTTATAAGCCCTCCTTTTGCATCATGCAGTCACTTTTTTTTTTTGCCCTCCAATATACTTGGCCCTTGACTCTATTCTTTACCTGTGTTATATATTTAGAGGAGAGATTGCATTTAATTTTCTGTTTAGATGAGCACTGAAAGCAAGGAGGACCTCATTCATTATCGTAACACTGTACCAATCCTTGCAAACATTTATACAAGATATATATTGCAATATATACAAGGTTGAGACAACAGCATTTCTCTTCTCTCACTCTTTGTAGTCAATGCCATTCAACAAGTCAATGCTTTCTGGTACAACTCCTGTAAAAAGTGAATGACAATCTTCTGTTGCACTGGGACATAAGTGGGAGCAGTAGTAGGACTTTCATTTTATGTTTTTATACCAAGCATCGCCATTCTCTCTCAAGATTTAGCTGCTGTGTTTCAGAACTTCGTTGAGGTCTCCTGCTCTTACCCAACAGCCACATCCTGTTTACAAAGCAGACTGACTCTGCCTAATTTCCTTAGGTCATGTTGCCTGCTCAGACCTTCCGGACACTGATATCTGAAATCTCTTGCCAATGTTTTATGCCCCCGTCCAAAGCCTGAGTGACTTACACAGCTGAGGATGAAGCAATCAGACCCAACTGGACTGCAACCACTTTATGTTCTACTGTGACAGGATCCATCTGTGACAGAGCTACAGTTAAATGTTCACAAGTCAGCCCTCCAGCAGTGCATCTTCATGGGCTATGCAAATCCCTGCTACCAAATGAATCTACTTGGCTTTAGTCTTCTTTGCCTTCATTTTCTTACTGATCCTGTTATCTACTGCTCCTTGAAAAGGAGAGGAAAAGTCACTTGCTCCTTTCTTGATCCATTTTCTACAGTTACCACATTTGCAACCACTATTCCTTGTAGGTATTTAAGGCACGGTGCACGTAGTGTTGGTATACGTACCAGTACAGTCCCACAGACCACAGTTGTCATAGGTCAGACTTCAGTTGATGGGTCTTTTGCCTCAAGATAATCACCATAACTTTATGGATAACTGGAACGCAGCCATCACCGTGCTTATGGTCTTTATTTTTTGTCAGGGGCAGGCAGTGGTAAACCACCAAAGCATTAGCATGAAGAGGGGATAGAATGATAGCAGTCCTGCACAAGCCAGAACGAGTAGAATCTCACCCAGTTATAATGCAGGCTAAGACTTAGTAGAATAATCCCAGAGCAGTGGGTAGGTAATAAAGGGACAAGTCCTCTCATAGTGTTTTTCATTAGTTCATATGTATACCCAAAAGTGCTGCTGGTTGTATCCAGAGAAGTTCACATACTCCAGGTGATTTTCATGCCATAATTATTGCACTACTCAGAATGGATGAGGAAAGGACCACCAGAAAGGGCCTCAAGATCTCTGCTTGGCCTGTAACCTCACTAAAGCTTCTGACAGTCGGTCAACCTTTGAAGACTAATGAAGAGACTTAGCTTTCCTGAGAACTTCTTAATGGTGCTTAGTCACACACACTGCAGAGTCAGAATTGACTGAGACCTAGCCAAACATTTCCTTGCTATAAATAGAAAGAAGCTGGGATACATCTTTGAACTAATCTTATTCAGGTTGTTTGACTTAACTGCATTGGACAGGACAGTGTAACCACAGCTCCAAGTGAGTTTTGGAATCTTTCCTGGCTGCTGGGAAACTGGTCAGTTTCTTTAGACTGTAAACTGTTGCCAGACAAACATCTGCATTTTTTTTTTTTTTCCATTAATCTGTGTTAGTGAAAAAATCCAAGGAGGACTGCCAGCTTCAGGTGAACTTTGATATTTCTGCAGCTTACTTGGAACATGCTGTAAGCAAGAAGGAAATGGAGAGCATGTGTTAATTAGTGGGTCAGTCCCTGGAGAAAGCTCTGATTGGACTTGCCATAACCTCAATTGGAAATAAAATGTCTACTGTTTGTAAGTTCTCCCATTTCAGAAACAGCCCCATTGGCCATGCCTGTAATGATACGATGAGTTCCTCCTGCATCTGGAAGCCAGCGTGGTCTTTGGCGGCCTCACAGCTTATAGGCTTCTTTTATTAAAGACCTATGGAACAGCGTGACTAACACCTTGTGTATGGATGCCACTAGGCAGAAAGAGGGCACATCCTGCTTCTGAAGGGACTGCACCAAAATTCCTGCATTTTGAGCTCTGGCCAGTATAGTGAGATGTGTATACGTTGGTTGTTGAAGTATGAATTAAGAAGGCTTCTCAGCATTTGTCTACACAACTAGCAGAGGAGTGTCCATGTTGTTGCTTTGTGTTGAGCTAGAGCACGGCAAAAGAAGCAGATACAGCTGTCTTAGGAAGCATTTAAGGATACTGTTAGCATTTGACCAGTATAGATCTGACTGTTGGCTGATACCAGTGATATGCGACAGAAGGCCAATATGCGCTAGCAAGGAAGAGTACATAAGGCAGAAGGAAGGTATTAAAGCAGCACTATGCGATGGAAATTTGAGACTTGTGAAGAGGTCGTGCACAGTCCTCCTTAGTGTCTCAAAGATGCCTTTGTCCGACCACTGTCACCTTGGACCAGACAAAGACAGTGTCAGCTATTGAAATATACACAGAAATTTACCATTTCTAGTGAAAGCACATTTATTGCTTATTATCTATTGACCTATTTATGTATTATTCTCATCTTCACTGAAGGTACACAGTCCTTTGAAAAAATGTTGTAGTTAAGCATCCATCTGTCACTCTTTACATAGAAAATTAATTATGCCAAAGAAATATTTAAGGAGGATGTTAACACCACATTTTTTGTTTTCAAATTTACTTCCATTACTTTCAGCCACGTCTTCAGTACCTAAGGTTAGGTCGTCTTAGCAGCACAGTCTGACTGATTTGGCTCCAGCCAATCCTTTCCTTTTATCATTGTCTTCTGATGGAGTAATTTATTTTTCTGCTCATCCAAATCTTCTATGGCCAGTGCAGACACTTAATTAATTTTATTCTTATGTTGTACTAAAATGCACAGTTCTTTTTTGTTCATGAAGTCTGTAAATTTCCTCTGCTTTCTATATTACGTTTTACTTGATCCTGGGACAGTTCAGTGTTCAGAATAGAGGCATTTCACCTACTCTATTCTCATTGTTTTAGTTACAACAGCTTCCTCAGTTTTTTTGAACCCTTTAAATTAACCTCTCATGCAATGAAAACAGGTAGTTTGGGTGCTTCTTTTTTTCTTCATGATTTTTAGCGTAAGGAGCATAAACAGTCCTAGGAGCAGGTTTCAGGACTCAGAATTCCTCCCTTCTCATTTTCTTGTCACAACTAAGCACCACCAGGGCTAGGCAGCCCCAGAATGAGCTGTTTCAAGCACAGTGTTGTACTTTGGCTCCTAAAATCCACATCTGCCATACTTCTGTTCAATTCTTTGTCATATTCTTTCAGTCCTAGTTTTATTTTTATGGTTACTTTCTTGTGTAGGAATTCATCTCAGTGTTTATCTCTCACTTGAAATGGAGTGTTTTGGGGTTCTTGATCTCTGCATATGTATAATAAAATCATTATTTATATATTTCTAGTGGACTGTGATTGTTTACAGGAGGAACATGTAATATATACAGTCAATATTTAAGTTTGCTTAGGATGTTGAATTTTTTTTTCTTAGATGCCAAAGTGAAATTGCAAATAATGATACAGAGGAATTGCAAATAATGATACTGAGGAATTTTCAATTTTAACCTGACTTAGGCCATCACTTCAACATGTAATTAATCACATGTTCCCTTCAGTGCCATCAGTGTACCTTCTTTACATGATGTATAAGCTTAAGCTACATCAGCAGAAGACATGGTTACTCAACCACATACAAAACTTGCATTATTATTTGCATTAGGTCATATTTCTTCTGTAATTGGATCTATTTTGAAAAGTACTTGAAACATATTAGTGTAGCATATAAGCACAGAATAACTGAGGTTGAAAGGGACTTCTGGAGGTCATCTGGTCCAACTGTCCACTCAGTCATAAGCTAGATTGAACTTCAAAGTTAGATCATGTTTCTCGTGGTTGTGTCCACTTTTAGCATATATCCAAAGATGGAGATTCTGTTCTTTTGTATTATTACAAAATGAAAATACAATTTCACATCCCATGATCTGCATTTTGCTGTTTTCATATTTTTACACTGGCAGTAGGCCTGAGCCAGGATTAAAGCCTCAGGCGTAAAATGCTAATACACCCAGAACAGGTTTTGAACAAGACAAGGCCTTTATCCATATAGAAAAAAAGTATGGTTTAATACTTTACTGAATAATGAAAATTGTTTTGTATGTATTTATCATACACTTTATGGTCTTCAGTCAACTATAATACAAGTGCTTCTTATTACAATGCCACTTTGAGACCTGCATAACAGAGTGAAGCAAAATATGAAATACAATCTGTCTCCATTAAAAGGCAGCAGAATATTGCAAGTGAAATCAACACAAGCTTTATAAAATAGTTAAATTAAGATGAAGTATGAGTGTCTGCCAAGAGGAGGAGGGTTTTCTTGGACTAAATGAATTAAAGCTAAAATATGATGAACAAAACTAATTTATCCATTCTTAAACAGAATTATAGTGCTGCAATTTTAAAAAAAAATGTCTTTCAAATTTAATGATCTGTTTATATACAGTATTTTGTACCAAGTGTAGCATTTCAGACAGGATCTTTCATCAATGAGTCATTCTAAGTGACTACCCACTACAATGAAAAAAAAAAGTTCACATTTTATTATTGTCATTGTAATTATGGCCCATTAACTGGGAGGGGATTCCTATTGTACAGTCGTTTAGCAATCTAGACAAGTACTCATTTGGACTACAGAAACGTAAGTCTTTGATTAAAAATGGCTAGTATTTCACTAGTATGTTTTCTTTTTAAATTAAAAGTTGTGAATTACATAAACTGCAAGGCTAAAAAAGCAAGAAGACAGACTGTTCCTTTAATGATGTTGAAGGTAGAAGACCCAAAATGTGTTTATGCTTCATTTCATTATAGGTTTTTAATTTCTTGTATTTTCAGTCATGTTACCATTTTCTGTGAATATAAACACTTCTTTTAACACCATTGATATTCAGAAATAATAATGCCAGATATGTATTTAAATTTTCTGATTAGCTCAGTTGTGCAAGAAAGATTCAGATGTCAAGTCAATTGAAAGATTTCCCATAAAAATAGAGTATTCTATACGGTTTTAACTTCATTGCAAGCACGGTAGATAGAATCTCTTTATGTGTCTTCTCCTATCCCTCCCAATCAGTGAAACAGGAGGTGAAATGTAATGACAGCTGAAACTTTCCAAAGAAAATGCTAGTACCCTCAAATTAAAATGAACATCATAACTTGAGATTAACAGAGCAAATAATTGTTTAAGAGAAACCAAAACAGTAACAAGACAAACGGGTAGGAGAAACCTAGAATATGTAGGACAGGTTGAAATTTATTAGTCAATGAGTCTGACAATTCTCATTTCTCCTATTTTTTACATTTTTTGTTTTTAAATTCTGTCCCAACATGCTCGTCAGTAAGCTTCTTTGGAGGAGGCTTTAGGTCCCATTGGTAACCTAAGACTTTTTGAAAACCTAGCTGAAGCAATTGAAATTTGTCTTGTAGTAACGGATTGAATTAGAGCCTAGACGCTCTAATATATGCTTTAAATATATCAGTTTATCAAGTGTTGTCATGCATTGCATTGTCCTGACTAGAATTTACAACTATTTCTGGGATTAAGTTCAGCATCTTGATGTACTGTCACAATTTTGAGCTTTACTTCAGGCAAGGTGTGGAAGGGCTCATTACTATCTGCTCCTTCAAATCTCTTTGTGAGCAACCATCCCTTCTAGAGCATCTCAGTACAGGCTGGATGCAGTGCCAATTAGGAATAGACAGCATTTATTAATTTTATGGATCATTTATAGTGTAATACCATGTAGATGCTCAGGACAAAAGGATGCTTTCTGAAACCAGTAGGAGAAAGATTATTACTGGTGTGGAGGCCTACCTCTTTAGGTATGACTGGCAGGTTAATGGGAAAACAGAAATTATCTTCACTTCATCAACTGGAAATTGACATGCACCATGCTTTTAGGTACGCTAATGCCATGTGTGATTTTAACTGCTTTTTACAGCTGTGCCTAAACTATGACCTGCACTGGAAGCTGTTTAATTTGGATGAAATGATACAGCTTTTTTCCCTCACGAAGAAAATACCTTTACTACAGCAACGCTGAGGTGTGCACAGATGTATTGTGGTGGAGCTTGGGCAGTGTTTGCTGGCACTTCCACAGGGTGCAAGCCAGCCCATCAACCATGTCCTGGTCTCAATGACCTAGGAGGCTTCAGAGGCAGGTGGGCACACACAGCTCTGGGTCACCATCAGGTTGTTGGGATCTGTTTTCCCCTTCCCTCACTCTGTTGTTTTCCCAAGAGCAGAAACTGAACTGCTCCTCACTGAAGCTAAGTTGCCCTTACCCACACTGTGAAATTTGGGTGTCAGGACTGCTCTTGACTCTGTCAGGGCAAGGACCGGCAGCCTGTCCAACGCCCCCTTCCCATCAGGAACAAGGCACTGGGGGCACTGGGGCAGCCCCAGTCCTGACACTGGGCACCTCCTTGGGAACGGGGACAGGCCAAAGCCAGGATGGGACGTGGGCCTGCAGTGGGGCAGGGCTGCGGGGAGCTGTAGCCTGGCCCTGCTGTGTCCTCGCTGGGGCTGGAGCTGGTGGCCCTGGGCTGACGTGGGGTCCTGGGCCTAGGGGTGGGCAGGGACAGGCAGGGCTGGCAGTGCCCTCGGGGCCCTGACGTTTTCTTGCCAGCATCTAAAATAGCAATTCATATCTGAAGGGCAGTCTTAATTTATGTCACATGGAAATTTTTTGATATGTCACGATTATTTTTATCAAAAAGTTCAGCAATAGCAAAATTTTTAAAAGAAAAATGTATCTCATAAATAATCCTTATATCAAATTTAAGTGAGTTATTCCCATACTGCATGTACATGCATTCATATTGCTAGAAGGATTCCTTGGGGGAAAAAAAAAAAAAAAGTATAAATTTGCTCCATTCTCAAATTTAAAATTAGAAAATCTAGTAATGTTTATTACCAGTTATGTAATGTGTGCAATATTTTTAAAACTATTTATTTTGTTTTACTTAATGTGAAAATAGACTTTAAGATTTATATCATACAATGTCAGTTATGTCTGGTTACAGAAGTAAATTTAAAGTTCTTTGGCTCTCAGTCATCTAACTCCCAACCAAGCGAGTCCATTGTTTTTCTGGAGTCTGATTTACGAAGAAATGAAACCTGTGTATCTCTCGTCTGTGTCAATCAGACTGTCTCACCAGTTTCACGTTTTCATTTGACTGCATGGTTTTTGCCAGTAAAATAGAGTACTCTCACTTATTCTATTGAGTTAAAAATGGCAATGAAAGGAAACACAACGTGTAATGAGTTACCACAAATAAGTGCAGTTTTATTTTATTTGCTATTTATTATGTATTGTATGTCTAACATGGATTGAGGGAAGTATCTGTGAGAAGGGAGAAGCATCTTAAGATGAAAGAAATGCTGCATGTCAGGCAGCAATTATGAAAAATCCAAAATCCATTTTGCTTTTCTTGTTTCATTGTCTTGCTCCTGTGCTCCCTGGTATTTTCAGAATAGCATGTAGTCCCTTTCACTAACTTTTGGTATAATTTGTTCCATCAGGAAATACTGGTGGCTAGACTAGGCTAGACGTTGGATCACTTTTATTTCCACCACTTCCATGTTCCTTAATTCAGGTATTTAGGAATGCTCCATATACTGGATGCTATATCCATGTCTACAGACTTTTCTGAGGTTACTCCAGTCAGGTTTGAAGGCACTCATAGACACAATGTGTTTCAGAAACCCCTTAGAGCCACTACATACAAGAAACCACCACATACTTAGAGGAGTCTCAAGGCTGCTCTATCTTTCTTTAAGTCCTTTGATATACCTTTGTCTACCTCACTGACTGTGCACTAAACACCATTTTTTAAAACCAGGAATTTAGGCCACTGAACAGTATTTTCAAGGAATTAGTCTCATTTAAGCATAAATTCAGTAAATTATATCTCTAATAGCTTGATACATAACACATATGACTTTGCAGCTTTTAAGTGTGGACAGATTTCTCTAAAAGGAGTCTTCCCAGAAAAAAAAAAAAAAGAAAAAAAAAAAAGAAAAAAAAGTTAGATTTATGCTATAACAAAACCTCAGCTTCATATGGACATTAACAAACACTGCTCCCCAAAATCCTGTACATTAAACTGTTCACATAATGCTGAAGAATAATATTTCTTCCTCACATCTTTTGAAAGCACGATCTAAGTAAATGATTAATAAAATAAATTTATCTTATTTCCCTGTTTTGTTCTGCAGAGGTTCTTATATCACTATCACCGCTATAGCTGTTGAGTGAACTTCTCATCTGTTGTATGCTGATTCTTTTCTTTCTAAGGAGAATTATTTGAGCTGTGTAATGTTTTCCTTTTGTTGTCTTTTTTGAGCTGGAGACTTGATTGCACGTACACGCTATTGTGCTTTTATGTGAAAGAAAGTACAATCAAAGAAATGTGCCTTATACTTCAAGCAGAAAATGATAATGTTTGTGACAATCTGTATTCCATCAAAACTGTAAATAGAATTTGGTGGAAAAATAGAATTCTGTTTAAACAATAAGGAAAAAGCTTTCATAAAGCTGAAAGCAGAGAGAAATATTTCTTCTAAGAACATAAATAGAATAGATACTTTAAAAATGGAAAATATTTTTTAAACACTTTCCTCACAGAGCTCTTGCTACCCAAAATCTGTAAGATAGTTCAGCCAGTGAAACAAACGCACAGTAGAAGTAATACATTCTGAAGTGTAATAGGAGCATAGTGGGTAAATTTATTTTCATGCTGGACAATAACAAAATTAAATTAATGAAAGAGCAGAAATGAGAAAAGGCAAGGTTCTCCTTTGCTTTTCATATGTTTTGAAAAAGAGCGTAATTTACCACTGCCTAATAATATTTAATTTCTGGAGTAATTATGTGCATTGTGTAGTGTTAGTAAAATAAATGGTGTTAAGATATCACATTCTCCCCAGTCAGAACAAGCTGAACATCTCTTTTTCGTATTACAAAGTGCACAGTTGAGGAAAAAACACTGTGACCTGGAAGGTCAGTGACTTACTTCCAGCTCCAGTGAATTAACAGAGAAACACATCCCAAGACCGAAGATCCTTTGGCAGACATCTCTGCCTTCAGCTCCTGTCTGATTGAATAAGGAATTGTGAGTAGAGTGCTTCAGCTGACCTCAACTGTTACAGCATTACATGAGTGAGAACTATGCAAAGGACCATGTAACCTTCCATCCCCATATTTTTATGCATTTTTCTCTTAGATTTTTTTTTTTTTTTGCTAAAAACTTGTGCCCCCCACTGATCCTTTTATTGCTATAGTGTAAAAGATAGATGTGATACTTGGAAATCCTGTTTAAAGTATTAAAAACTCAAAGCTGCATGAAAACTTTTGAATCAGAAAAGATTTTAGTGATAAAATTTACTGTGTAGATTTTCATGAAATATGATTTCTTGTAACAGGGGTAATGAAAGATACAAAAATGTTTGCCTGCTGTACCACCAGATGTCAGGTAGTCGTGAGGAGCAGTGTTATATGTTATCCACTCTCAGCTAGTCTCCATTTTCTCTCTTCTCCATCTGTCCATTCTTGCCTCTCCATGGGGTTTGTTGTCCTCCATACTTTATTCTGGTAGATCCTGTAGGAACTTTGAACTTAATGTTTCTTGTGACCTACCTTATCACATCATTATTATAGCTGCTGTCTCTTGGTGCTTATTTTTAAGCCTGTCACTCTTCATTAAAGACATGGACTATTTCTTAATTGTGTTTTGTGTATCCCATTTTTTGCCTTTAGCAAACACACAGAGAGTTAGACTTGTTCTTCCTCCCAGGACATTATGCTATTCATACATCTGGCACAGCTCACACCAGCACTAAAAGTAGTAAATATGATTTTTCCTAATTCCCTCTCTATGACAAGCCCAACTCCAGTTTTACTTCATCTTTCTCAGTCACTGTGGTTTACCTGTAGGTAGCTAAGCTCCAGCATACCACTCTCACTCCCACTCCTGAGAAGGAGAAGCAGAGAAAATACAGTGACGAGAAGCTTGTGGGTTGAGATAGGACAGGGAGATCACTCAGCAATTACCTTCATGGGCAAAACAGACTCAGAGTAAAGGAGATTAACATAATTTATTGCCTATTGATAACAGGCTAGAGCAGTGATAACTAAAAGCAAACTAAAAACACCTTCCCCCAGCCACCCTCTTCTACCTCCCCCCCGAGCAGCACAGGGAAACGGGGAATGGGGGCTGCGGTCAGTCCCTATCACTTCATCTCCGCTGCTCCCTCACGGTCCCTCCCTGCCCCTGCTCCCCGTGGGGTCCCTCCCACGGGATGCCGTCCTTCCCCAGCTGAGCCTGCGGGGGCTGCCCACAGGCAGCAGCTCCTCAAGCACTGCTCCCACACGGCTCCGTACCACGGGGTCCATCCCCCAGGAGCAAACTGCTCCAGCACGGGTCCCCCACGGGTGGGCGGCAGCTCCCCCCAGACCCCTGCTCCTGCGTGGGCTCCTCTCCACGGGCTGCAGCTCCGGCCCGGGGCCTGCTCCTGCGGGGGCTCTCCATGGGCCGCAGCCTCCTCCAGGCCACATCCACCTGCTGCACCGGGGCCTCCTCCACGGGCTGCAGCGTGGAGATCTGCTCCATGTGGGACCCATGGGCTGCAGGGGGACAGCCTGCTCCACCAGGGGCCTCTCCACAGCCCGCAGGGGAACTGCTGCTGCCTGCCTGGAGCACCTCCTGCCCTCCTGCTGCACTGACCTTGATGTCTGCAGGGCTGCTTCTCACTCATCTCTCTCCCAGCTGCTGTTGTGCTGCAGGTTTTTTCCCCTTTCTTAACTATGTTCTTAGAGGCTCAGCCAGAGTTACTCGATGACATGGCCCTGGCCAGCAGTGGGTCTGTTTTGGAGCCACCTGAAACTGGCACTTATCTGACACGGGCCAGCTCCTGGACTCTTCTCACAGAGGCAGCCTGCCTGCTACCAGGCCCTTTCCATGTGAATCCAGTACAGATTTCACTTCCCTGGTATGTGCTACTTTCTCAGGTCCTCAACCCATAACAACTAATGCAACGTCTGTCAGTTTTCATTGAAAACATCCTCTCACACATTTTTTTTTTTTTTTCATGAAACACAGCAACATTATCATCTCTGCCCAATTTTCGGTATCTTTTATCATGATACCACTTTCATTGGGCATAAACTTCTTTCCCTTCCCACCGCGTAATAAATAATGCAGAAAAAAATAAATATTAAAGTAATAGCTCTGAACTGATATACCTTATACACAGACGTTTTTTAAAATCCCAGGAGATGTTTCTGAAAGAAGAGATCAGTGTTTCTTTTCTTAAATATCTTTGTACATGTAAAAATTATTTTAAGAGTCTGAGGTTGCTCTAAGACTATACTTTCATGACATTATCAGGGATATTGGTAACAGCCTCAAGTTGGAAATGTTCTTACTTTAACAGATAAAACAAAGTTAATAAAAGCCCAATTAAAAAAAAAATCCTCACTATTATAAATATTTTAGTGAAATGAAACTACAGACAAAGGAAGATTTGATTTATCTTATTTACTCTTTAATGAAGTCCATCTGAACAGATATATAAAAAAAAATAAAAAATAAAAATCATTGACTAGAACTGGGCAAAAGACAAAAATATAAAGTAAAAAGAGGCTGAAATAAACAATAAATTAAAAACAGTAATAATACAAACTACTACAAGATATACTTAACATATGTAGTTATATATTCTATAGTTATTAATGATCTGGAAAAGACAGCTTATCACCTCTAGCTGAGGTAACTTGTGAGAAGACTTCGCAAAGCTAAGAAAAACATGTGACCAGCAAAATGCAATGTTGGTAAACTAGTGTATAAAGTGGAAAATTTTCAAATATAAATATGAATATTTATTTTCAGGTTTAAAATTAATATCATATTGCCTATATAAAGCTGAAGCACAATCAGTGCTTGGCAATAACAAACAAGTCAATTGTTACTGTGCACAATCAATAGAATAAATTTCTAGAAAGATATCAACGCCATATTGAATTGATTTGCTCATTAAAAATTATTGTAAAATGAAAGTAGGTAAGGAGAGTAAATAGGTAAGGAGAGAAAATAGATAAGGAGAGTCTCACCTGTTCAGGAGAACTGTAAAAAGAAAACAGGTCTGCATCATTCAGGAAAGAGGAATTAAAGAGTTATCCCTTATGTATGAATAATAGTGAAAAAGAGAAAGTTAAGGGCATAAGTCTGCTTTCTACTTGGTCATATAAGGAAAAAAAAAACCTGCAAATATTTAACTAAATGTTGGCACATTAAAAATTGACAACAGGGACTATCTCTCATAGTACACAAAATAGGCTGTTGGAACTCAATGCAAAAATATTAGTGAGCCAAGAGCTTTGAAAGATTTTAAAAGAAGATATTTGGATGATTAATGAGAACATTCTCTGATAATTAGCTGACAACTTTAAAAAATATTGCATGTTGCTGTTCATAGCCAAATTAATCAGAATTTAGCTGGGGTAAGGAAGGTGTCTGCTCTATTAAGAGATCGGTTGCATTTTCTCATTTTGGAGTTTTTTCTAACTTTCTGTAGCTATCACGTACTTTACACTGTAATAAACAGGATTAGATGGACCACTGATTTCCATTGATAAACTACTGTTCTCCCAACTAAGGCAGCAATTATTTCTTTTGTGATAACTTTATGACTGAGTTTCTTTCTGGTTAGAATATTTATGATTATTCCATAATCTTTATTGTTAGCGGAGACTTACTTGACCTCTGTGTAGGAACCTTTCTGTTCCTGAAATTCTTGTCTGAATTGTGAATTTTCCCTTCTTATCTGAGAAGAAGCATTTACCAACCTCTGAAGAATGATAGTGAGAAGAGTCACCACTTCATACGCAATATAAATAAGAAAAATTTCCTGTATAGTTTGTATGTATTTGAGGAACCATGTTAAACTTTATACATATTTGGCAAACACAGTATCTGACATTTTAAAAATGTATTAATATTTGGATGAAAATCCTGGAAGACACTTCAAATTCAAGTGGCAAATATACCTGGATATCTACAGGAAGTTCTTGCTGGGTACATAGAATCTGTTTCTTCTGTGAAACATTTCCAGTGTTTCAGGACTGAATGGAGCTATAGAGGATGTGCACTTGTAAAGGATGTGCACTTATAGAGGATCCACTTATAGAGGATGTGCACTTGGAGTGCACTGGATGTGCACTCCAAGAACCTTTTAACAGAATGCTTCACATACATAAAGGTTTTTTGTTGTTGTTGTTGTTTTTTGTTTTTTAAATGTTCTCTACCATATTATAGATTTAACATGACTAATCACATATATAATTTTAATACAGTGTGTCTGCTTTTCAGCTGTGTTGAGCTTTCAGAGTGAATACTGGACTGCTTTCTCATTTACTAGTTTCAGTTTTATCACAGTGCTCTTTTAGCCTGAAATACTGCAATGAAATTCACCCCTGAATTCTTTATTTTTTCAAAGCGTGAAAACAATCATTATTTCTTTACATATTTATTTTTAAAATTTACTTCAATGTACTTCATGAATATCAGGTTTGGTGATTTTTTTTAATGTGAAGATTAAAAACCAAAACAAGAAGGAAAAGAGTGAATCAAATACTAATCTGAAAAATCAGGGCATCATGCCCTGGAGGATATGAGATTCAGGCCTTCAAGGGCAGCCCATCCCAATGGTATGATCACTCAAGTGAGAAATTCCTGCCACTAGATATGACTGAATTCAACACTAAAATTAAGCATGAGTAACTCTATAATTGCTCAAATACTAGAGTTGTAGGAACTCTATAAATTCCCTAAGCTTAGTTGATGCACATGTGTTGACTTAAGCCTGCAGCTGCCTCTGAACAATTCACCGGGAGTTGTGCTGGAGAGCTCTCTGGCTGCCCTGCAAGCAGCATTGTCCTAGGCTGCCCAGGACTTTGGTCATCCTCAACACCAACATCTTAAAAGTGACTCTTCTCTTACCCTGTAACTAAAACTTAATGTGGAGGTAAAAGATAATATGCTGTCAAACAAGAGGGCAGAAACAACTACCTGCTCCTCTAAATGCCTTTCAACCACCAAACTTCACTCCTGGACTGAGCTGTCCCTTGCTGTCAGAGGCAAAGGAATAAAAAAATCAGATTTTTTGTTTAATGACAAAGCACTGGAGGTTTTAAATTGACTATGACTGAAAGCAGGAATTCCCTTGAGTTTTTTGAATAACTCACCAAACAAGAAAAAGTCAAAACAGAGTACAGTCGGTTCTTCTGGAAAGAATGAATCAATTCTCTAGCACTCTGGAAACCCCTATTAAAGAGAAAATCCTGAAATACATCTGTATAGGCCAGAAATGCATTATGGTCAATGGTGAGAAGACATAAAAAATCCAGGCAAATACTTTTGGTTCTTGCTGTGAGGAGACCTTCCATCAAGTTAGTCTGTACAGTCTAATTAAGATAAAATAAAATGAAGTTTCTATATGTGGCTATACTTAGCCACCTAACACCATTTCAGATAGCTCTCTTAAAAGAACAGGTGCCAGGCAGGACAATAATTCGTGGATCTGCTGGTATCCAAAGATAGTTGGGAAGAAGATATAGCCACTGCATGCCTGAGCATGGTCAGCAGCTTGTCCTTTAAAAAGAAGGCATTAGCAATCCTCAGCAGTAATATCTCCTTGATTATTAGTGTGTCTCTGCTAACTTCAGTCAGCCATGAAGAACATACTTAATGATAATATGATGATGAGAGGGTGCAAAATGATGTAGAACTGAAATTTTTAATATAAATCTTCTGTATGACAAATTATATATTAACTTTAAGTTGGACTGGGTCTTTAATATTTTGCCCAGTGGAAGAATCTCAAAAATCTTACAGGTAGGACCAGTTTGTAGCCAAATTTCTCATAATACACACACACACACACACACACACACACACAAAAAAAAAAAAAAAAAAAAGACAAAACTTAATCATTTGAAGTTCCTCAGTTTTGTCTTTGTCTTGCCTTTGGTAAGGAAATGAGTTAATTTTGAGGCTGCACAGCCTACCAAATTTGTGCGCATGTGTTTTAGTTTTCTAGATATATCAAGAAACCAGTGTAGCTATTGTATTCTTTGCATGGTAAATTGTACTTCACAGTACGTGCAGTTGAGAATAATATCAGAAATACCTTTACTTAAGGAAACTTCATTTCCTTGCATTAAATATTAGGAGAAGGCACTTAAACAGACAACCTGTGCTTTATAAAAGGAGTACATCATGATATTCGTGTGATAAATGACATTTTTAAAATATGTCACTTGTGAGGCTGGTCTTCAGGTTTGTTGATTCTGTTCTGAAAATTAGAGTTCCATGTTTATTGACTGTCTGTGTTTTTGTTTTCTAAAATTTGCCAAGTTTATAGATAAAAATATTTTTCTAGTTGACAGCAAAATACAGTGCTTTTGAGACATGGAAACCAAGACTGGAATTTTACTGGCTGATGTATCATGATAATAGGCTATCCCTTTGTCACCCTCTGAATTCTAGAAAGAGTTGTTCTGCCTTTGGTTACAATGATGTAATCATACGGTACACAAGAAAGATGTAATAAGTGGTTTGATTATTAGCAATATGGAATCTGGTTTACTTTCCCCTTGTCTTGTTGGATCTCTGACAAAATTCAGAAATAAAATAGATATTGCACAAACAGCGATGAAATGTAGCTGACTATGAGCGGAGAGCACAGTGGAAGTGATGCCCCATGTTGTATAGCAGAGTAGAGAAGAACTACACCTTAAATGCAAAACCAAAATCTGAACCAAGAAAATAAATACTAGTATTAGGCCATTGCAAAAACTGAAAGCTTGAGTGTAATTTACCTCTAAATTTACCTGTAAAAGAGCAAAAGCTGATCCTTCCCAGTAATTATTTCTGATGCTATTGCATAGAAAATATTGGTTGTTTTTAAGGCATGAAATGTGAGAGCAGAGGTTATCTCAGTATATGTAGTTGTGATTGTACCACAGTCCATTACCAAGCCTAATAAGAACCCTAAAGCCATCAAGCAGCGTTATATGTCTATGGTACACAGATTACAGACACCAAGAACTCTTTCACTGTACAACCACTAAGTTCTTTGCCTTTTGCAGATTTTTAGATGCCATATTTATTTATTTATTTTTTTAATACATACATCTGTAATGAAAATAGTCTAAATGCCAATGGATATAGTGTTGTATTAGTGCTTTATCCTAAAACAAAAGCTCTAAGATGTGTTATTAGCTCCATTTATTCAAACTATAAATACCTTCATTTTAGAGTACCAACACTAACAATTTTATTAGTAGACTCCAACTCTTACCTAATAAGGTTTGCTACCATAGCAGTTAGGCAGCAGAAGCCAACAGATTAAAGGTATTCAGCTGGCCAATTTGATGTTGTCCAACTCTTAATTTTACTTAGCAAGTGCTGCACTGTTCCTGTGGGAGATGTCGAGGCAGGAAAAGTGGGGACAGTAGGCACGGGGGACATCTTACATGTACTGGACAGGCTGAACCACTTCTTGACTTTTGCCTGCTGTGAAAATACATTTCAAGCTCTCAAATATTACACTTCTGAGGGAATGGTGACTTTTGTTTGCAGTTGCCAGAAAAAAAGTGTCCTTTGTTTGCAGCCTGTCAATAGAATGCCCTTTCCCTCTTGCCAATTTATGCTCAAGAAATACACGTGATTGTTTTCCCTTTGCTGAATGTTTCAAGAATCTTCCAAATTTGTTTGATCAATGGTTCAGAAGCTTTCAAACTGACATGAGAAAATACACATTTTTGCAGACTCATTTTCTGTTGGACCTGAAGCAGCTGAAGCTAGAGATCAGCTAGAATTAATCTCTGCTTAATGAAGGAAACTTGCTGAATTTCTATAAACACTCTGCCTATGACACATATTTGGAGTTACATAAGAAGACTGCCATTTATGCAATCTGCTTTGGCAATATTTATATTTGTATTCAAATCTTCTCCCTTGTGAAAATGAATAAATCAAGACCCTGTAATTGCCTATGAGACAATTACCTGCATTTTGGAATGCATGTGGCTACCTCAAAGGTTAGACTTCAAAAGCTGCTTTTGGGTTTTTACAGTTAGTCTAGCCAAAAATGCTTTCTTCCTGCTAACAGGTGTGGGCTTTGTCTTTAATGAAACAATGCAGATGCAACATAGCTTTATATAACTGCAGTGGGAATTTAAGAAGTAAATTTAGATGCATTCCCGTCTGCATGACAACGTGGCAGGTATAGATGTACTCAAATGTTTTTGGCCTGTACTCTTAAGTTCTGCGGAAATCATGTAGCCATGTTAGCATGGCATTGTACCCGAGCTACAGATCTCTGCTAAAAAAGAAGCATATGTTACCCTGAGCACATGTTCCATGCTAACATTGTGGTTCTGCTTCTGATCTGCATCTGATCCACAGTCAGCCTTCTGGGAGCAAAGTGTAGGCCTCCTACTGATCTCATTTCCTTCTCTGGCGGTAAATGAGATGCAAAATTGGCATTGGGTCCTCTTTTTCACTGTTCCATATTGACATTACATTTCATTTCAGCAGTATCCGTTAGTTGCTGTTGCGTTGGGTAATGTCCAGGACTGTCTACAGTGGAAGCTCATGCATTCTCTTGCAAAGAGGCAACCATGTACGCCCTGGTATGCTTTCCCTGATTGTTCTTTATGCCTTACATGTCTTTAAAATACAAGTCTTGGAAATGGCTGCCTGCACTACCACAAATATTCTTTGAGGAGGCAGGAAATATGGGGACATATTTTTAGGAGATTTTGAGAAGACTGCTTGTCTCCGTGGGGCAACACCTCTCTACTAAGCTGCCTGATTCCTGATGGGTTTTGGCAAGTAGTGTGCTGGTTAGACTCCCATGCAGTTGCACAGGGCAGATTACTGCCTCGTGTGCCGAGTGTGGAGCCATAGTTGCATTACATGCACTGTACCTGAATTAATCTGTTCTTCCCTGCTGATCTCAAATCTAAAAATCTCAACCGTTATGTAAATCTTACAAAAGCTATGGCATGTGGAACTCATAAATCTCATAGATTCAGAGGGTACGTGTTATGCATTGAAGTCAGAGCAGTGACAAGCAATGATAAAGTCCCCTGGCATAAGCCTCAGAGAATGAAGGTGAAGAGCATTTAAACCATACAGTAACATACACGAGGAACAAATGCAGAAACAGCTGCAACAGAGTAATTTGGCATGTTGTGGTAAATTTGGATGGTATATGCAAGCCATGTGAGCAGCAGTTGAATTCGTCTTGCTTTATATGTGATATCTCATATAGGTGCACTGGGCTAACTGTGCTTCTCAGCTGTCTTTCGAGTACCACCAAAAGTACCATTTGGAGTGCCTTTATACCCACTGGCAGCTGCATCTTCCAAAAGGATCTTAAAATAGTATCAGCTTAGCTACCCATTTACAGAGAAGTCATGCTAGGGTTACTTTCAGACTCTGCTTTCAGACAGTGACAGCGTTGATGCAGTAGCATCCTAAACTAACTCTCAGTTGTTCTTAACCATGCCAATGGTCTTTGTTGCTCCTGGTCAATGCATGCTCAAACAAATGGTATCCTTAGCTGCAAGAAGTATTAGCTGACATTGCTTCCTTACAGCAAACACTTCATCATGTTGCTCCTCTGGTCCGTCTCTATGTGAAGTGGAAAAAGCAGCGTTCACCCTAGAGCAGAAGGCAGCATAGCATGCAGCCTGACAGGGAAATACTTTTCCTGGAAGGTGCAGGGACCACCCTTCAGGTGTTGGTTGGGGCTTTACAGGTGAGACCTCTGCCTAAACTCTGAATATTTCTCTTTCACTGTATTGCAGTGCAACGTACCCATGATTTAAGGCAAACCTTTGAGGGCACAGCCCTCAAACAAACATGGCCTGTTGCATTAGGAGGCAATTTAAGAGATTGCTCAACTGCTAGTTACTGGTTCCTTGGTGAGAACTGGTGAAAAACAATGAAAGTATTTCTAGTTGCTGAAGCTTACTTTGCCTTGAACAAACTGGGTTACTCGAGCAGTTACAAAGAAAGGAACAGTGAGCAGAGAGGCAGTACACACCACAATCCTAAACACCTCCCCAGTTCCAGTTTTTGAGATTACAGTTTTATCCCTCTCTTTCAGCATCTGCATGGCAAGACATGCATTCCTGGGGCAAGTGTGGGTACATCTGCTAATTAATGGCATTTGCCCGTAGTCTCACTCAGAGCTACAGAGCACAGAGTGCTGTCATGTTGGTACTAAGTGTCAGGCCTCAATGCCAAATGAGGCTTTGTGTGCCAAGCTAGGAGGGTATGGGACATGCCACAGGTATTGGGTCTGATCTGAAAAATGCTCTAAGCCTGTCTTTCTACTGACTTAAAATCATTTGGTATCTTCAGGGCTGTGACTTAAGCTAATGCTCTGAGCAGCTTGCAAACTGGGAGATTGAAGTCACATTTAGGCTGCTAGCAGATGCCAACAGATGGAGAAAAAGGATATGTCCGTAGTGCACAAAGGAGCACGGTCCACACGGTAGTCATATCAGCACAGTGCCATCCCAAGCTCATTAGGCTTGCTGAGCTGTAAAGCTTATTAGTTCGTTCACATTGGCTTCCTATCACAGCCAGACTGCTTCCTGAGGCTAAACTAGCATTCTGGCACATGTGCTACACCATATTGTCATACCAGCTCTTTTGATAGAAGTTCAGACAGCTATGCACTCCTCTCCTTGTACACTGCAGCTCTTACCTAGGAGGGTAAGTATTGACTGAGCTGTGGCTTTTGACACTAATACTTGCATGGTGCCTATAACCATCTATAAGCCTGGCCTTACTCTCTTTAAAAAGCAAGTCCTAGATATATGTAAGATTCCAGAGTTGATAGATAACTGATACTAGCCTGGTAAATGCAGGAATTGTCACTTTCATCAGTGCAAGACAGATTTTTGTGGGTCACTGTTATAGCTTCCTTTTCAAGACTTGAGTCACTCTCCGAGGTCAGATTAATGCTCTCAACAGAAAGCTGCAAGTGCATACATCTAGACAGTGTGATCTTCCATGGAAACCTCTCTTAATGGAAAGGACCCGCGTTACTGTCAGCCTCTAGACAAGGGATGCTTTTAGCACATTTCTGGAACTTTCAATTCCTTTTCTTTATGTTTATTTTTAACCTTGTTTGAGGTCAATCTTAATTATGCTTTGTTTGTTAGATATCACTGTCTAGAAATCCATATACCACCAGTAATGACTTCAGCAGTCAACTGCTGGATAACTTTCCTATTAGGGACTAGATGGAATACCTGCCTGTTCAGCAAGAGCAGATTCTCTTTCTACCATTTTAAGTAGGCTACAAGTGTGTTATTTTTCAAAGACAGCTAGTGAAGTAAATAAAGAGCATAGACTCAAAAAGACACATACTGAACCACTGGTTGCTTTCCCACATTTCTCAAAGGCTCTTCTTCCAGTTCTCCTTGCCCCACTTCAAGCTCCTTTACCCCAGACAGAAAGGCTGCACTCCTACTGCCTGTTTCCCCCCTTTGCCTCCCACCATCTCCAGCACTAGCCCCATGCAGCTCAGGAGATGCCATTTTGCCACCCTCAAACTGAGCATTATGATTTCAAAATTTTACTACTTGCTGCTAGTGAAAATCAAGAGATTTGGAGCACAGATACGGTCAGGTATATATTATCTTTACATTTGGATTATAACCACAAATACTAGACCATGTCAATCTTTTAATTTATTTTGTTACCTTTTTTTTTTTTCTTTTTTTTCTGATTATTTCATATTCTTAATCCTTCCTCCTTTAATGTGAAAGAAAAAAGATCACTTCAGAACTTTTAGAAAACTTTGAAAAAAAGTCTTCTGTACTGTTCATTTCACATCTGCAAAACCAGATACCAAGAACCTCTTCCACCCACTTCTGGTCAATAAATATCATTACTGCAAACAAGCATGAATTGTAGGAGCTGAACAAACCAAGATGCGCTTTTGACAGGTTCATTTGGCAGTGTAGGAGGATATTCTACAATTCTAAAAATATATTCTATTTTCACAGACATTTTGAGATATCTCTGTAAGTTTTCTTACAGGAGATGGCCCAGGGCCCATATGGTACAAGTCAATCTGACAGATGTTATATAATAATCTTCCTTGATTAAACTAGTACAAGACATTCTCTTCTCATAACCAAATAACAAGCAAGAAAAAAAAAATCACATCAATTTTGAAATAGAACACCACCAACTAGATAGGAATGATAGAGCTGGAGACCTTGTTATAAAGAATGCTCTGGTCTCATTTGAGAAGCCCTCGTCCCTCTCTGTCACAGTCAGAATCCATTGCCAGCTGAGGCAAGGTGACAAACAGGATTTATTAGTTCTAGAGCTTATATCTGTGTTATTAATTTGAAAGCCATATTAGAGAAGAGCAATATACACCAAAAAATGTAAAAAGGAAAGCATTAGGAAGAGAGGGACATACTGTAGCACTGATAATAACTTAATGGCTTAGGAAAGAGAAACTAAAATAAATTCATTTACAGAGAAAGCTTGCGTGACATTTTGTGCAAAAATAAAGGCTCTTCAAAGAGTTTGTATTGGATATTGCAGGAACAGGAGACAGGTTTCTTTTGGAGTAGGAATGTGCTATTACTTTTTTGAACATATCCATGTATATAAAGGGCACATGAAGAGCTGAAGTAACTTTCGGTATGCAGCACCTTCTAGGAACTGCTTATAAATACTACAAAATAAGAAAAGTCTTTAATCTTTTCTTCAGGTTGCTCAAAATTGCATGAAAGTTGTTGATGAGAGGGAAAATACAGTGAGACCAAGCCTGTACTGCCAAAAGATAATTTAGCTCTGCAACATCTGTACTGATCACCTAAATTTAACATGCAAGAAAAAAGATCCCAAAGTATAACTCTCTTTAATGACTTTGGCAGAAAAGCCTTCAAGCTTTGGCACATAGACATTTGATTGTCTTATGCCAAGTATGCTCATGGAGGCCGCAGTTTCCCTTCTGATTTTCCCTTCTTTTGTGAGTTGTTACAAAGGCTTTAAGCATTTAATTGCATTTTATGTGTGTTGAACCTCACCATATTATGTTATGATTTGGATCTAATTTTGCAAGCCTACTTTATTTGGTATGTTATTTGCATTTCTAGTCATGTGGGGATGACTATAATTAATTATTCATATGAATAAATCATTACAGGGTGATATCTTTAGTCTAGGTCAGTGAGACTGAAATCAAGGTGCACTTTACATCAGAACGCTTTTGTGGATCTGATATCCATTCCTTTTTAGGATTTCCTTCTCTCCTCCCTCTCAAAACTGTTGAATTGTCAATAAATCACTCCTTTAACAAGCATCAAACCTCACACGATTATCCTGTCTTGTTTAATTGCTGAAAGGTGTGTGTTTAGATTCACAAGGCAATGTTAGAGGCTCAAGATACAAAAACAAAACACCCTCATCTAGTCATGTAGTGCTGCATGTTGTACAGGGCTTGAATCTTCACTCTCGGTTTCACCCCATTTTCTTTGATGTAAAGGCATTTAAACGTGCAGGAACACTCCCATTCATGTTACTGGTCCTGACGTGATGGTCTAAGTCTCAACTAAAGCAACAATCTTCTGGTTGTCTTGTGTATGAAATTAAACTTCATCTTATTGTACCAAAACTCCGGGGAACTAATTACAAGTCTATTTTTATAGTAAAACAAGCATATTAAAAGTTTACAAATTGGGTGTGTGTTTACTTTCACTAGCTCACATACTGTGCTCTGGAGTATTGTTCCCATATGTAAACAACATTGAAAATATAAATTGCCTAAGTGGCTTCCCTGTTGTCAGAAACAGCTGTTCAATGTGGTAGTTACTTCATTTTATTTATTTATTTATTTTACAGTATTAAACCCCCTGAATATCATCTTTTAAGTGAGTAGCAAGGTGGAATACTCTAATCATTATTTTCTTCATTGAAAACATTTAGTCTTGAAGGTAAGTGTCCATTTATAAAATGAATATGCTACCATTGGTTTAGCAAAATATAAAATCATGGGCCTCAAGGGGCTACGCTCATGTGCTTAATGCTAAGCATGTGTTTTAGCATCTTAATAGATTTCTAATATAACAGCTTTCCCTGTCTAGAAGCACCTCCTTATGAATGGATGAAGATGAATTTGATTCTTTGTACTCACTGACTATGTTTTGAACCTTGAGGAATGTTTTTGTCATTCTTTGAGAGTTTTTGTTGTTGTTGTCATTTGTTTTAATACAAGGGCTAGGTATAGTTTCATTTATTAAAATAAGATGAAAGTTATTTGGTTATTCCAGGTGACTTGTTTTAAAAGAAAGACCAGATTCTATGAGACTCATGATAAAACTATGAATTTATAGGAGGGAAAGAAGTCACTGCAACATTGCAGTTAAGAGGTCAAAGAGATCAGTTGTGTGCATACTTACATCTGTATGTGTGACCAAGGTACACAGAACGCAGCAGATACACAAATGCTAAGATGTACAACTTCCCTGATATCTCTGTAGCTCTCTAGCAACACTCTAAGCCAGTAATTACTTTAACCTTTAGTGTTTGAGGCTATAAAGACCATATACAGAAAACAACACCAGCAGTATGTTAAGATGAAAGAATTCTTACATGGTATTATTAATCTAAAATTGAACCTTGGCATTCTGCAGAGTAATTCTGTGGTAAGAATGACTGTGTATAGAAATTTTGGCAGAAGTCTCAGCAGCTATGCTAGTAGCTTCTATCTAGGTGGGAGTTTCAGAGCTGAAAATGCTAAAAATGAAACACCTCACGAAGAGATGATTGAGTGGATGTTAATGGGTTCATGTGTGGTTATAGAGTAGCCCAGCATATATTGTAGGTACTAAGACATCTATACATTGTTCTGAGCAATCTAGAAAGCCTGAAGTTCTTTGGAATAAGTAATATTATTATTATTAAAACAGCAGAAGGTTTAATCAGCACAAATGAGCAAAGCCTTACCCATGATGGGGAGGGTGTGGTATATATATTTAAACAGGCACTCCTTAAAAACAGCCCCAGTTGTACCTGGAATGAACAAACAGGCTTGACACACCATGTTTGTCAAACTTTAAAAAACGGTGTCAGTAATAGCATGGATGTTGTACATGATTTTCTCAGGAAAACTAATACCAGACATCAACATGATTTCCCTTAGTTATTATTGTCTACAGAAACATTTCCATAGTGTTATAAAGAACAGGTCAATTCTGGTAAGAAAAATACTTAATCGAAGTGCCTATATTTTCAAAAAGTTACTGTGAGAGGATGATCCAAGAAGTGACCACTATCTGAATGTAATCCAGACTAAGTAAAGTTCCCGCCTGCTCTGTTATCTTTTCTGCTACAGGGTTAAGGCTGGTTTGGAAAACCCCATCATCCGCACACCTGTGACAGCTGTGTAGGTGCTGGGAGTGGCTTGGCTTGGCCAACAGGGTTCCAGAAAAGGTCTCTGGCTTCCAGCCTGGAAAAGCCATCTGCTTTACCATGCCCCATGGATAGTGTTAGGAAGGGCTGGTAGCATGCTTCCTCAGTGTCGGAGCTAAACACAGAAGGAGTCTGCCTCTCCAGGGAAGCAGATCTCTGAAAAAATACACAGAATATGCTGTCTGCCCTTTTTCACTGCTGTTGTTTCCAATTCTTTCCAATTTGCACAACATATATTTCAGGTTTTAATGCCTTTGGTTTAGAGCATGGCCTCCCTTTCGAGAGGGTCGAATATGTTCTGAGAGGCCCTAGAGTATTTGGACTTCCTTTATTTGGACTCTGTTTTGGACCCTAGTGTATGTCTGTGTATATAAATAAACTGAACAATGATAGATACACGCAAAGTAAATCATACAGACGTAAATGTATCAGTATATGTTATTTGTATCATTTTTAATACTACAAACCAGATAAACCAGCAAAATCTAACCATTGATATAATATTTAAAAGTTGTTATTACAAATAGAGTAAAATGTATGTCAGGGAATAAATATATAGAAAACTATAGAAGAACTGATGGAGCTCTACAGTGATCAGAATACATCATCTAAGAGATATGACTAGGAGAAAAACCTCGACGGACGTGTCACTTTATCCAGAAATACACAGGCCTCTTTAAAAATGCATTTTAATGCCATCTTGGGGGAGGAAGATGTAATATTACACAATAAAATAAATGCATATTTATATTGTTCATTGGTATTATTCCTAAAATTGGAGAGTATGTTCAAGAATTATCTTCCCCATAGCAGAGGTGACTCCACTGAAAATAAAGAAGTAATTTCAAGAGTCTCCTCATATAAATGGCAAAAATTGTTATCAGGCACTTCTGGAAACTGCAAAGAATAGCCTCAAGCACACATCATTTCACTGTTTTGCTCTTAAGCAACTTTATTTCACACCATTTCCAAGCCCGTTGTCTATGTTGCTTCACATTCTTAAGTTGTGGAGGTTGTTTTCAATTCTGCTTATAAAAATGTTACTGCTTACTGCTGTTGACACCATGTACAGTGGTGCCAGTGTAGATTGGTTGTACTCTGGAGGCTGCTGAGTGGCAATTGTGATTGAAAGGCCCTCTACCTTTTTCAGATTGGAAAACCTCACTCTATATAAACCATTTTTAGCAGCTGATCACTGAAAAGAAGCAGTGTACTCAGAATGATTTCTCAAGATTTTTTTCCTTTCTAAATTATAACTACTTATGACCTGTTACTTTAAGGTTGGATAACTTTAAGTATTAATCTGTTTTAAAACAGATTAATACTTAAAGGAAAACAGGACAAAAGAGGAGGAAAGAGGGAAAGAAAACTTGATGAATCAGTATTAAGCCCAAGGGGAGAGGATAAACAGATAGAGCATGTCTCCAGCTCTTAAAAGAGGGGAAATGACTGAAAGTGGGTGTTCTTTTTGTCTCAAATAAGTCTCCAATAGACTTTGAGGTCACAAGAAGATATGTTTTTGGCTGATGTATTTCTCATAATCATCCAAAAAGTACCCAAAAGAGAGCTCACCCAGATCTATGTGACTGTGAAGTCACAGATCTGCCACAGTGAGGCCCTCATCATGGTCACTGTGAATGTGATTGTTATTTAAATGTATGAAAAAAATATAAGTTAGTCATTTAGTCTCCCTTTAGATTCAGTGAAAGGAAACAAGTTCTTGTATTGCATGTCTATTTGGGGTATCAGCTGTAGAATGAGATAAATCATGCCCTGGAAATGCTATTTTATCTCCATTCATTATAAATTGAGTTGAAGAAAGTTGTAGATAGAAGGGAACCCACTTTGTAAGAACATTTTAAAGTCTGGAAATGAAAGCAGTAATGGGCATAATGCCAAACACTGGTTTACTGCAATCTGTGTTACAGAGCAAACCCTCCAATGACCACACCACAAGTCCCAGGGCTCCAGTGAAGCAGCAAAACCACAGGTTTATGTTTGGAGTGAAACCACTGGTTTGTACTCCCCCAAAGCAAGCAAGCAGAGGGAAAGGGTTTCCTTTTACCCTGGTCCTTGTTCACCATATCTTTTCATAATATGTTAGTTTGTCTAAAGTTTTACAGAGGTTTCTATTGGAAAACCTCTCTCTGTTCTGTAGGCTGTATTCATTTAGAGCGAGCCAAGCCCTGGAACTACCAAAATTCTACTTTAAAAATAAAGGTGTTCTGCCTAGTTACTTATATTCTTATGAGGAAGAAGCATATTCCTTGACTTCAAAACCCAAAATACCTGAAAATACATTTGCAGAAGACTTACTATTTCTGCTCGAAAACTTCTGCATGCAATTCCCTTCAAAACACATTTTCAACCCTAGTTTGTCTACTTTATTATGTTCCAAGTTCAGGTACTATTTTTTTTTTTAAACTGTGATTCAAATGTGTCATTATAATTAAAATATTCTCTTATAAGGATATACTTTTTTTTTTTTTTTTTTTTTCCCCAAAACTAGTTCTATCGTGATCTGAAAGATGATGGTTTTCTGAGAATGAAATACTCTACATTGTGATCAAGGGTGTTCAAGAGGATCATAGGAATGAGTCTTGCTGAAAGGAAAAAAAGAACAATGAAAATGGCCTCTTTCCCATCTTTTCCCACAGAAAAATATCACAATAGTTTCCAGTAGTGGGAAAAGTACATTTATGCTTCTTAATGTTCCCTCATAATACTTTTTTTTTCCTAGACTTTTTTTTTTTTTTTTTCCCCCCTCAAATCTAGCACTTATTGTGCCATCCCCCTATTTTCCTGCTGCCATGCTCTCTTAATTCATCTACAGCAAAATTTTCTTTTAAACAGTCCATGGGATTTAAAACCTGTTGCAAAATCAGGCTCATCTGCATTTTAAGTCTTATTTACATCACTCCAATGACAAAATGAAAAACGAAAACTCATTTTATCTGCAGTTCAAACCCTGTCTGCTAGTAAGGATTACTCGAGTTGCTATGGATGCCTTCTGGACTGTGCTTTCACAACTCTCCTGTTTTTTCAGGTACATGTGATTCAGTAGGGGTTGGACCAGAATACCAGAACTCTAACAAATGGCAGTTTATGTCTAAATTATGTACACTTTAGAGTAATCCAGAAACTACTCTCCAATCTGTTAGTAGTACAGCAAGTAAACATAAAAATTCCTTTTAAACCAAGTCTTAAATACGACTTCTCTGCCTTTATCAAACACAGATACCATTTCAATCCAGAAAAAAAAAAAAAAAAAAAAAAAAAAAGTTGAAAACAGAATTTCAAAGCTATTGAGGTACTTAAATGAAGGGGGTTTACAAAAGTGTCTGAGTGATTATGCAAACTTGCAGATTTCCCAGGTGCCTGTCTTTACCCAGAAGATTCTAACTAGTTTAGCTAATCTGAGTCTATAGAACCAATTTGCCTATTAGGCAATAGCAATATTCAGGTGACTGTGTGATTAAAATTTCATTGCTGCTTACTTTATTTCTCATTAAGTTTATATTTTCATTCAACATTAATGTGACCTACCTCCTCTAGGCAAACTATGAGAAAGTGTTTTTATAAGGAACGTACTCTGGATTGCTTCATATACAAACATCAGATGACAATAATAAGAGGTGGTAGTAATAAATGGCAGTGTATGAAAGACACATGAATTGACTGCCTTAGCAATTGATGTTAATTTCTTTTCTCACTAGACAGCAGATATTTTCTAAAAAGATCTCAGGAGAAACCAAACAGTATCTTTATCCCATTTTAAAATTGCCCATGTGCTTATCCGGCACATTTAAATTAATATTCTTAACTTAATAACTCTTCTCAGTTACTACTATCCTTATTTAATCTTTGGACCAACTGCTCTGCTACCTCACCTGTTATATGATTACTGAACATCTGTTCCAAGCTGGTAGTCTAAAATACAGATTTAGAAATTTAGAAATAGAACCTGCATGTTATTCTATTAAAAAAGAAAGAAAGAAAGAAAGAAAGAAAGAAAGAAAGAAAGAAAGAAA
>CM021699.1:48985216-49021119 GCA_011074415.1 Stictonetta naevosa | reverse complement strand
CCTTTCCCTTTCCCTTTCCCTTTCCCTTTCCCTTTCCCTTTCCCTTTTCCTTTCCCTTTCCCTATCTTTTTCCTTTTTTTTTTTTTTTTCCCCTTTTTCTTTCCCTTTTCCTTCAGGAAAGAGAAAAAATCAGTGTGAAAGAAATGCCCCAGTAAAGCTGAGCTATAGAGAAGTATTATCATCTAATGGTCCTTAATGCGGTATAGCTTAGTACTAATTACTCATTACTCAGGAGTCTGCTGCTTTCAGTGCACCCATTAATTCCCATTACTTGTGTGCTCTGAAGGCATAACACAACAGGCATTAACATTTAAAGTTTTTTTTCTCTTCTGTTTTGTCATTTCATGGACTTATAAAAGGACCAATAGGTTTAATGAGTTACAAGCAGTTGGAAATGATCATTACATTTCTTTTGTAACTTCCTCACCCATTTGAGTTAAAGCTCACTTTGGAAGACTATTCACATGCATTAGGATCTAGGCATTACATTAAATACCATTTTATTCTACAAAATGATAAACACACTTCAGATGTAGCTGTGTTTATATAACAGACATTTTTAGAATATGATTTTTTGATGGTCATTTTCTGATAAGCATAAAATGAACCTTACTTTGAAGAGTTTAGTCTGTGTTAAATTTGTATAAATTTGCCTGATGGATTTAGAAGTTACTGATAACATACTACGCTGAAGTTGCAGACCCACAAAGAGGGAAACTGCAGAAAACTCCACTCCTTAAACAAGGAATTGTCAAACCTTTGGTTGATATTGAAAACAATACTGGCTCAATATGAAATGTAGTGCTTGATTTACAGATACATTGCATTCCAAAGCTAAAAGAATGATGGAATTAACTGATTAATATCCTGAGAAAGGAGATGAAAAATCAGTTCACAGTTTGGTTACAATGCTAAGTTTTTAATGTAACAAAACTAAAACCTGATTTTTTGACGATTTTATAGGGACCTCTTGATAATTAATAACTGACGAGTAAAAATATTATGTAGAATTCAGTGTAAAAAAAATAGAAAAATGTGAAAAAAACTCTTAACTGTCTAGGTGCAATGATAGACCACGAACTAAATATTAACATTAAGGAAAAAGAATGAGTGTTTCAATGGAAACACGCTCAGTGCTGAACAGGAACAAGCAAAATAAAGTGAATCACAAAACATGAACAAAAAGCAAATCAGAAAACTGGATGCTAGTGCTGTGGAAACAGAGCGTCCATCTAAATGATGATGAAGGAGGTAGCAAGAGTAGCAGGGGTGTCCTCTGTGAACAGAGCCCAGCAGCTGCCACATGTCAGATCAGAGCCAGCTTCAGACGGCTCCAAAAGGGACCCACTGCTGGCCAGAGCTGAGACAGTGAGAGATGCTGGTTGGGCCTCTGGGAGACCAGATTAGAGAAAGGAGAAAAAATAATTCCGTGCAACAGCAGTTGGGAGAGAGGAGTGAGAAAATGTGAGAGAAGCAGCCCTGCAGCCCCCCAGGTCAGTGCAGCAGGAGGGCAGGAGGTGCTCCAGGCACACAGCAGCAGTTCACCTGCGTCTGTGGAGAGACCCCTGGTGGAGCAGGCTGTCCCCCTGCAGCCCATGGGTCCCACATGGAGCAGATCTCCACGCTGCAGCCCGTGGAGGAGCCCCCGGTGCAGCAGGTGGATGTGGCCTGGAGGAGGCTGCGGCCCATGGAGAGCCCCCGCAGGAGCAGGCCCCGGGCCGGAGCTGCAGCCCGTGGAGAGGAGCCCACGCAGGAGCAGGGGTCTGGGGGGAGCTGCCGCCCGTGGGGGACCCGTGCTGGAGCAGTTTGCTCCTGGGGGATGGACCCCGTGGTACGGAGCCGTGTGGGAGCAGTGCTTGAGGAGCTGCTGCCTGTGGGCAGCCCCCGCAGGCTCAGCTGGGGAAGGACGGCATCCCGTGGGAGGGACCCCACGGGGAGCAGGGGCAGGGAGGGACCGTGAGGGAGCGGCGGAGATGAAGTGATAGGGACTGACCGCAGCCCCCATTCCCCTGTGCTGCTCGGGGGGGGGGGGGGGGGGGGAGCAGATACAAGTCAGCACAGAAGAACATTTTTCTCTTCTAAAATTACAAGCACTTAATGATAGATATTTTAATGAAGACATCTCATCAACCATAGCATGTTTTAATTGACAGTGTGCTTAATGGACTCAGAATCCATATAACATAGATAGAGCACTAAATTGAGAAAGGGTCCCTGATGATTTTAGCACCATGCAATCTCTAGCTGAAGTTGTGGCTGTAGAAAAGAGATGACCTTTGTTTCTTGGAGAAAGAGGGTTCTCAAAAAGCAGGTTAGGTAATTTTCCTCGGAAAAGAGTAATAAGGATGCTAATTAAACAAATAAAAAATAAAGTCTGATCTCCTGAAGATGACTATAAAGAACTTCAAAATGAGCCTTTCTGCTAAGAACATACTTGTTCTGTTCACAAGCTCCAGGTTCAGTGATCATGATAGAAATTTGGCTAAATAGAAGTAAATTCTTCCTATAAAATCTTCAGTTTGATTGGTAAGCTAAAAAGGAAAGGAATTAAGTTGAGAATCACAAGAAATTATCGTATGTTTAATATGACACTAATAATCATGGATGAATTTATTAATTGCTTCTAGGAATGTTAGTTGTTCTTTCATAAAATAAAAATCTCACCTACATTTGTATGTATAAGATACCACCAGATAAAAATGTTTATATGTCATAGGAAGCTACCACCAAAAATTGTTTCTTGGATGGTACATCCAGCCAGGCTTATGTGATTATTTATGGCACACACTTTTGACCAGAAGCAATACTTTCTCATTGATGAAAATGTGTCTTTGCAGTAATTTTCCTGTTTATTGTTTTGGGAGATATAGATTGATAGACAGGAAGGAAAAGAGAAACATGGAAATAAGTAGAAAGACAGAAAAACATGAAGGAAAAACAAGCAAAGCAAGAAAGAAGTATAGATGTCTAGGAAGATCTGCAAATATAGATCAATGGAGGGTGAAAAGAACTGTAAGGCGGTTCATTTAGAAAAAGAAAATCTGGGAACAGTAAATAGAAAAAGTCACAAGAGAAATGAGGTTGAGGAGAAAATTCCTATTAAATAAGGCTTCTGAGCTTTGAAAATGATGCATTGGCAGAGCTGAATGGTGCAGATAATTTTATTTCCTGATCTGCATTATTTCCATAACACATTTTCCTTCCTCCTATATAAATCAAAAGACCTGCTCTGTTGGTTTTACAAATGCTCTACTTGACGTGCCATGAAACACCACATTAATTGTTTTGACTAACCTAGCCCAACAACTGGCAACTCTTTTCAACGTGTTTTTTTTTTTTTTTTTTTTTTTTTTCTAGCAATCCACTTGCTTGGGGATTGAGGCATGCTAACTTTTTCAAAATACAATAAAATTAAATGTATGGCTCAAGATATTCAGATTTTGAAAAAGCAGGCTGGGATAAACTGTTAAATTCTGAAGACTTGGAAGTTGTGCCAATTTCCACAAGCCAAAGATTTGGACAAAGAAAGGAATAGATTATTTTAACACACATTGTGTGTGTTGTTTTATGTGGTTTTAGAGGTGGTGGTTTTGTTTGTTTGTTTTTTAATATGTTCTATGAGAACAGCATGGCTTCTCCAAAATTTTGAAATTAATTTTCAAAAATTTACATAAATTTCTCTGAGGGCAAATCATTTTAATTTGAGGAAAGAGCCCTACCCAGCTGTGTCACAGATTTTAAGTAAATACAGATTTTCCACGAAAGAAAGAAACTACATCCCTAATAAAGTTGTAGAATTAACTCCATAAAACAAGTGCCATTTCTGAGCACTCTGATAAGGCGCCTGTCATTACCACTTCAGAGTGAAGTCTTAGAAGTCATGATAAGTTTAGCCATGTTTGATCAAAAGCAAAAGAGACTTGCCTACCAAGTGGGAAAATCATTGAATCTGGAGAGCTTGATAAACAAATCCCACTATAGGTAATTATGTAGATTTAATACACATCACAGTATTAAACAGATACAGCAAGCAGTGCTGTGGAAAAAATAAGGTTGAACAGAGCAAAATGATATCAAGACCTAACCTAACCTCCAATAAGTTAGTCTGATTGATTCATGATTAATACAGGCCTTGATGTAGCAAACTATAAAGTACATTCTTATGTATGCAAGTAGTCCTATTAAAGTACACGATTATATAGTTGAAGTTAAGGATGTACTTACAGAATTTGTTGTATCAGTATAGTCAGTAATTCCTTGTGTTGCTTGTAAGTTGATGGTGTGGAATAGAAACTTGAACAATGGGGGAAAAAAGAAACTGATTTATTTGGTTTGTAAGTTTTCTTCCTTCAGAATAAGCAACCTTGATTCTTCTCCCATCATCTGTTGTCATTTGCATCCTTCTCCATATTCCCAATATGAGGAACCATTTAGCTGAATGGCCAGCCAGTCTTTCTCAGCTTCCTGTACAGGTAAAGAAGAGAAAAGACCATTTCCAGGGCAGTTTGGAGCAGGAGTTGTCTCTGGGTCATTTGTCTTCTGGAAAAGGACTTTCCAACCCCTTGCTTAAAGAGGTTTAGGAGATTACCAGCTGACAGAGATGTAGCATAGCTATGCTCTCAACACAGCTTGAAACCCCAATGAAAATTTTAAAATATTTAAAAATTAAAAAAATAAAAATAATTAAAAGATCAGCACCTAGCAACAAGAGAATTGAACTCTCATTTCTTTCTTGAGTTACAGAGTTTTGTGGAGTTTTCTGCAATGCAAACTGCAGGTGAACATAACACCCCTCCAGGACCTTTCCATTCAGTGTGTTTGAGTAGCCATGGGGTTTTTATTTTTACATACAGTTGCAGATTTGCTAGATTAAGTTTGTGTGTAAACATTTTTTTCAATATTTTTTTTAATGTGTGCTTGTATTGCCAGGTATGAGCAGTATGGATTTGCATACGTATGTGTAATGTCTGCAGAGATCCACACTGCATTTTTGTGTTTTGCAGTGCTTGGCATTAAGGATACGTCATATTCCCAAAAGGGGACAGAATATGTTTCCTGGATAAGTTACACTTTAGCTATTTGCAGCAATTTTCTGCTTTGGTGATGATGAGGGAGGGTTTGAAGGCTGCCTTTTGCCTGCTAAGAAGTTCAGCCAGAATGTGTTTTAGCAGCCCTTTCCACCCTTCTGCTTGCCCTCACACTGACACAAACTTCTACTTTCTCCCTTCTTTATTTCATCACTATGAAGATAAAGTGAAACATGGAGATAGAGTGCAAGGTCTGAGATTCCCTGACCCTCTCTGACAAACAAGCAGAGCTTTGAGTGCTTTTCCTTCAATTCTGGCCATGAAGATGGAGGTTGGCCATGACATGCTTGGGCCCCTGTCATGTTAATCTAAATGAAGAACTCATACCTTACTCTGACACAGTAGGAATACACTTTTTGTCTCATTATCTCAGTTAACACAAGGACTGCTTCAAAGACTAAGAAACTATTTAAACATAGATTATCTCCTTGCTGGTTTGTGCTGCTATCACATGTAATTTAAAAATTGCCTCTTAATTATCAACTGGTTGGATGCTTCATTTTTTTTTTTTTAGTTTATGCCCTTGTGTTGCCACCAGGATCCCTGCTCCTTTAGCTGTTAACGTCCTTAAGGCCAATGAGGTGTTATCTTCCTCTTGGGCTCTAGTTTACCACCTCAGTACTTTTTCTGTTTTCAATACAGGTCAGAAAGTACAGATTGGAAAGCCTGAGTACAGGCTATGTAGAAGAAGTGCATTTTCCTGGACCTCCATCAAGAAAATCTTGATACCTGGAACAGAGGACCAGACCAGGGAGGTGTACACTTCTGGATTAATATAGTTACCCAAAGGTAGACATAGTGTACAACTTTCCCTTCTTACTCAATTCTTCAAGTGACCTTGGAATTTAAAGCTTAAGAAAATTAAGATAAGTAAAATGTTAGTAGGTGGATGTCATTGACACAGGCTCTCTGCTGGAGCAGTTTGCTCCTGGGGGATGGACCCCGTGGTACGGAGCCGTGTGGGAGCAGTGCTTGAGGAGCTGCTGCCTGTGGGCAGCCCCCGCAGGCTCAGCTGGGGAAGGACGGCATCCCGTGGGAGGGACCCCACGGGGAGCAGGGGCAGGGAGGGACCGTGAGGGAGCGGTGGAGATGAAGTGATAGGGACTGTCTGCAGTCCCTGCTCCCCTGCACTGCTTGGGGGGAGAAGGTGGAAGAGGGTGGGTGGGAGGAAGTTTTTTTCAGTTTTTCTCTGTTTCTCACTTCTTTAGCTTGTTAGTAGTAGGCAATAAATTTTATTAATCTCCCTATGCTGAGTCTACTTTGCCTGTGATGATAATTGTTGAGTGATCTCCCTGTCCTTGTCTCCACCCTTGAACCTTTCTCATTGTATTTTCTCTCCCTTTACCTTTGAGGAGGGGGAGTAAGGGAATGGTTGTGGTGGAGCTCAGCTGCCAACCACACATATTGAATACAAGCACATAGTATTTAGCTAGTCATGAAGTTTGCCGTTTGTTTGCTGGGAATATGTAAAGGATGTTTTTGTCACCAATAAATAAGAAATTATTGTACTGCTTTGAAAATATCATAAATGCCAAAACAGATCCTAGCATAATTGATCTGTGAGTCAGCAAATATCATTTGACCTACTTAAATCTATTTACTATCTGTAGAAGAACCATTTCCAAAATGGTGTGAATGAACCAATAGCTCACAGCATACTATGAAGCTGACTTGTAATATGTTTTTGCTTTCTCTTGGTAGTAAAAAGTCACAGAGAAAATCTCACTGATTTGGTTTGTATGGCCACTCATGTCATCATACACTGCACTTCACCATACAAAGACTATTGGAGAGCAATTTTTCCAAAATGGTAGATGATGTATTGCTCATACTGTGAGTTTCCCATGGTCTGAGCCTATTTGAAATGTGCCAAAGGCCATTACCATGTAGGTGCTTTTTAAGCAGTGTAACGAAGCCATATGGATAGTTGTGACCTTTTTTTTTTTTTTTTTTTTTTTTGAAAGCTTACATTTCTTACAGGAGAACAGGACATCCATAATTTGGAATTATTTTCAGGAAGTCTACTCCCAGATCACAGTGCTACTGAACATCATAGCAGACTGCCAGAAAGTCAGTGTTTCTGCCATTCTGCAAGGTTATTAAGATGTCAGCACTCCCAAGGATAAGGTGAAAAATATGAACTCAAGGAATGATGAAGTATCACTTTACCTTCAGTGGCTTGAGGCTCAATTCATATTGGCTCCTGGTGAGTGCTTCCATCTTCCTGTAATCCCTCAACATTGCCAATTACCTGTTGGCTTTATAAAGGCAAGACCAGATATAACTATATACCTTAATGCAAACATCCACCTGGCAAATGGGCTGGAAGGAAGATGCAAAGCAAGAGTAACAAAATGCATTTGAAGGAAAGTACCACTGTATTGCACTCAGCCTAACAGAAGTTTTAAACTGGGAACTTCCCACTGGTTCCTGTGTGCTTTGGGCTCCTGCCAGCTTGGAAGGGTGGAAAGCTCTTAGCAGCTTCCGAAAACACAGCTGATCCCAGAGGGCACAGATCTGAGTATAGCATCTGATCTTTGGCTCTGAAAAAGCTTGCTGTGTTTGTATTTGTAAAGGAGAAAGAAGAGATATTTTTCTGTGAACTTGTTTTAAGAAGAAACAGGGCTTGTCTTGGAAGACATTTATGGATTGGGGTTATCAAAATAATAGTGGTGTTGGCCTCTATGCTTGGTTTGTGGGTTTGTGAAGGCAAAAACATGAACAATCTACATAAGAAAAATATGTTTTTCAAGAATATTTGATACTTCTGTTCTGATTAAAATTCTCAAATTCACTGTTTTCTTTTCCTTCAGAGAATGATAAATTTGCAAACTTGACACTATCACTAGTGTCATTCGAGGAACGTTAACTCAGTCCTCACAGTTAATGTCAGCCTCAACCCAGTCCATCTTTGATCTTGCCACCCATAAACTTACTCTTATCTTTTGCTTAATTCTCCTTTCCTCTGCACTTGGGTCAGGTTACATTTTATTTTCTCCAAAGTGCCTAGTCAGGAAACCAGAGGCTGCTGCTCCCAGCTCCTTGTATTCCCATTGCTCCTGTATTCCCATGACTCAGGCACAAGCCTCTCATGATAAAAAAAAAAAAGAAAAAAAAAAAAAAGAGCGAGTTCAGACATTTACCTTAGCCCCAGAGTCCTGAGCTGAGCTGGATTATTCTCAGTGTGACAGATGAGGGTTGTTAAGCTGGAATCTTCAAAGAATTTTCCATTGAACATGCATGTTTTGAAAGGCCTTTAACTTTCTTTGAGCAGAGTTTTCCCAAGGGACAGCTCCTTTGCTCCTGAATTGGCTCCCCTGTAAAAGAAACACAGTGGTGTCCAAGTTTCTTAACTAAAATGGCTGATAGTACAGAAGGATATTTTCCTTCATTTCCAAGGTCAGAAACAGTTAAACTTCCCTGCCTCCTCTCCCCTCAATATTCATTCAAAAGTTGACACCCATGTTGTAATATTATAGTTTAATGGGAAAAAAATTGGAACATCCATAACACTTAAAGGCACAGCCCTGTTCTGGAAAGCATTGGCTGAGATTAGTGGTAGCTTTAGTTGGTATATACATATTTCATGCCAGCAACTTATTATGTAAACACATGCTTATCTCTAAAGCCTGGAAACATTTTTTTAAAAAGAAAGCATATTTCCAGCAGTATATATTTTAAGCCTAGTGCGCTTAATTCAGTGAAAAAAAATCAGGCAAAATGCTCATATTAAGTTACTTTCATGCTTTTTTTTTTTTTTTTCCAGTTTCTGCTAGCTATCATAGCTAAAATTTAATTTTTGATGATTTTTTATATGGACCAAAACAGTATTGCAAAGCAGTGTTTCAGGGTTCCCCAGCACTTCCATTGCTCGAATAGACCCAGGGCTTCACCTGGGCTGCTGGTGAGCGCAGGGTGCAGACTGGCTGCCTCCAGCACTGACTGCAGCTTATCTACCTGCACTGTCTCCAGAGGGGGGGACTGTGGGACTCATTCTCACACATGCAACACCAGCATCCTTTAACACTGCTACAGAACATTAAATTAAATACTGGTAGATAACTAATAAAAAGGAAAGAGTTTTGTGTGCCAGAGGAGACACAAGAAGTCTTTAGGAAGAGATGAATGCACTCTTGCCTCAGAATTGGTGGTTTGATACACATCAGCACAGTTTTATGACTTCACGTTTGGTGTGATGAGGGTCTGGGGGTGCAGGGGGGTGCAGGCCCTGTGTGGAAATGCGGCTGTGTCTGAGGAGGTGGCAGTGTTGTGTAACTGCACTGACAGAGTGCGTCACAACGTGTGACATGTGGCAGCAGAACAGCCTTAAATAGCTCTCACCGTCTTTTCTCCTCCGGAGGTTTTGAGGAAAATTTGGTTTTCTGAGTAATGTTTCATCCTTCCCCAGATCACCTGATAATATGGCTCAGACTCCACCAGAGAGCATCTCCCCGTGTGGTCAGAGAGTTTTAGGGTAGAGAGGTGGGGTCTTGGTCTCTTGAAGTCCAGATTATACGAGCATACTCCTGGGAGTATGGGATGAAAACACGTTCACTAATCCTAAAGTTAAAATTGGCATTGACCTAGGTAACACAAGCTAGGGGCTGAATAAACTTCTGCTTTCACTAAAGCCATTATTAGAGAAAGGTCTGAAAATTACTAAAAATTTTCCAGTTTTAGAAGATCCATTACAATATACAAAATTTTGTTTTAACATTAAATTATCTTCTCTACTGAAATTTGGACTTTGTTCATGAAGGTTCAGGAACTTATCTGGATTCATCACCCACTCAGGATTTTATTCATTTGTCCGTTAGACTTCAGAGACCTTATTACCGCCTTTCTGTTCTTCCCTCACGTACTTACAGACTGTGACCAAGTCATTGTTTATCTTAGCAAGCCAAATATATTGTGTTCCTTCACTCTTCCTCTCCGGGAGTTCTTTCCACACGATCCTCATTACTCTGATCTCTCTACAATTTGTCTGTGCAGTGTTTGATTTGTTACACCAAATTTGGACAAAGTAGCTGGCAGTGGCCATGCAAATGATGAATGTGGTGGAAACAGAACATCAGTTGGACTAACTCCTCAATAGCCTCCTTTTATTCTCCCCAGAACTATATTGGCTATATGTGTATGCTGAGATCTCATGTCCAGTTCATCAGTGTCCTTAGTCCTTTTCAGAGTGACTGCTTCATGGGCCTCTTTCTTGTAAGCATGTCTTTCATTCTTTGTCTCCAGCTGAATAAGTTTGCACGTGACAATATTAAAACGCACACTGTTGCCCATGCCTAAGAGCCTCTTGTTCCGCTGACCGAGGCCCTGGGCTGCACTGACAGTGTGGGGTTTTAGGGTTAAAGCAGAAAGGTAGAAGCCATCCTGGAGGAGTTTGCTGGTTTGCAAGCTGAGGCTACGTGGGCAGCAGTGTCCTGTGGGATACTTCTCCTGAAGCTGTGGGTGGCAGCTAAGAAGAGAAAGGCAACTGCTGCATGGGTGAGAACCATCATGAACAAAAATGTTGCAGGGGGCATCAAGTTAGGAAATGGTGACTGTGAGCTCTGAGGAGACTGAGGCAGCTACAGAGCAGAGAGGAGCCTGAGCTCCTTCCCCCCCCCCCTCCCCCCCCATCCTTTTCTCTTATTTCCCTTCTCTTCTAACCCAACATAAACAACTTTTTCTCCAGGCACTCCTTGCAGACAGCATCAAAGCTGTGCATCCAGAAGGAAAAGAACTGCTGGAAACAGCCTGTAGCTAAAGCATCCTGGACGAATAAGCATATTTTTTCTGTGTTGCTTTGGCCATTCAGTTACTTAGGGATGATATTTGTCTATTTCTGTTTCATCCCTTTCCTTTAAGACTGGCTTCAACACAACACAACTGTCTTTTGTAGCAAACACAAGATATATGAAATACAACAAAGGAAAAAGAAGGCAGCATCCTCCTACTTGCTTGCGACCCTTCCCACCAGTGCCCCCCAGCTTCATTTGCCATGCAGCAGCAGTCTTTTGTACAACCTTTCTCAATACACTGCTCAGTGAATAAGCATTAATTAAAAGAATAATAGGAAGATGGAGATCAATGTTGATTTATGGACAGAAGACAGAGAGCTAAGGCTGAATGGATAAATAGCTCTGAAATTAAATCTAGATCTAGAAAGTGGCTGGAAAGAAAAGAATGAAATATGTGTCAAAGCCTTGCAGAAGAAAATAAGTCAAATTTCATTTGGATCTAGGATTTGCAAAAGTCTGGTGAAAAGGGCAGAACTGGGTAGCTTGCAGGATACTGGTGGCAATGATGAGGGGGTGGGGGTACTTCAGGAGCAGCTGGTTGGTTTTCTGGGCCACACTTTTTTGTTTGTTTGTTTGTTTTTTACTTTCAGTTAAGAAGTTTTCCCTTCTCAGTGTGCTGCCATGCAGTCTGCAAAATGCTCCTGATGATCTCGAAAGCCTGTTCCTTGGAAGAGCTTTCTCAGATTTGCCCCTACAGGTCCTTCCTTTCAAACAGTAACATAACTCATATTTCCAGGACTTCCTTGCCATCACAACAACGTAATCTTGAGCCGATTCCTTCCGAATTCTCCACCCATTTCTTTCTTTCTCTAATCCCTAATAGAAAATTAGTTTTGGAATATGACACATTTCCACTGTGGTATATGAAAGTCATACAGAGGGCAGTGCTGCCTCTTCACAGGCTCTCCTGCTTCCAAATGTTTCACCACTCCTTATGATATTTTTTAGCAGGATTTGCTATTTTTTAAGCCAGAGAGGAATACACTTCAGGAATGAATTTACACTGGCCTTGTGCCATCTAATCTTGAGAACTGAGATACTGAATTTAACATTTCTGAGACAAACTGTAGCATGCTATAGGCAGTACGTAGATTCACTTCTGAAGGGGGAGAGAAGGTGTTTGAGTGGGCATGGTTAATGGAAGCAATATTTGAAAAAAAAAAAAAAAAATAAGACCTGGGCCACTCGAAACAGAAACACTGCCTCTTAGAAAGCAGTGGCAAAGATATGATTTTTTTTTTGCCTTTCCGAAAAGGGTTTTTCAAATGACGAGCTGTGCCAAATTCTATGTCTCAGTCACAAGGCCCATGAATTGCACCATGATTTGGTGCTCAGTGCATGAACATCTGTGAAGCCATGACTGAGCAGGCTAAGCAGTAAGTTTCTGTAGCTCTCTTAATGCTACATAACACAATTTCTTCAAGGGAAATAAGGCCTTTCACTGTGAGAAATCCCCCAGCCACTTCAACTACAGGTCCCTGGAGGCCCCATTAAATTGCTGTTAGGATGAACTTTGGGCTATGTTCTTCCCTCCCTCAGCTCTTGTATGTTTTGTGGCTCCTCAGCTGGCTCCCTCATTACTGTGGAGGGAAATGCAGTCAACAAATTGAAGATCAAATGGAGTCAAAAGCAAGATGTGAAATATCAGCCCAGTCAGAATCAAACAAATGGCATTTGATTTTCTCTGCAGAGGAAGCAGTCTAGCGACAAACATACAGCTGTGCTGACTGTTTGGCACACATTGGGAGGTGTTTGATCACTTTGGTCACCTACTTGCCTGTCTGCTGTTAAATTTATGATCAGAGCAGGGACAAAGGAGGGTGGGGAGGAGGTCCGTGTCACCCTGAGCTGCTCCAGAGAAAGAGCAAGAGATGTGCAGAGAGTTTCCCTGCTGCTGATTGTAATTGGGTTCGAAGCTGGAGACATCACCCTCCTTCCCCTTCCTTACATTTTCAGTTGATATCACATTATTCTCCTGTGTGTCATTCTTTTGCTGGAGAGTAAAATAGATGTTCTGGCCTGAAATTAGACAAACAAGAGAGGTGCAGCCTGCCCCACAGTTTCAGACATGGCAGAATTGGCTCTGAACAAATCTTCCAGGGCTATGCTGTTATGGTAAGTAAGTCCTGTCCATGTAACAGCAGAGTTATAGTTGTACAGAAACCCTTTATCAGCACTGTCAGGACATTTCTACAGCCAGAGATGACCCCACTACAGAGCTGCAATGGCAGGACTAGACGATCTCCAGAGGTGCCTTCCAGCTCCTGCTGTCCTGTGGGATTGCAGCCCACAAGAGAAGCCAGATTTGGTGGAATTCACTGTTCTCACTGCCTGGAAGCAGTTATCTAGCTTTGATAAGAGCTACCAACATTTTTAGAGGATCAAGTAAAGAATAAATAACTATAGAAATCATCAGTTTAGGAGTTTTAACAGGCTTTCCCATTTAGTAATATAAGCATTTGATTTTTCTGCTTGGCAGATTTGTACAAACAGGTGGAGAGGAAAGCTCTGGGCTGTGTTTTTTGACACAGCCAAATGTCAATATTCAGAATTGTGTCATGCAAAGCAAAACCTCAGAACTGAATGGCTCCAGTTTTGAGGAAGTTTGCAGAGAGATCCAGATTTTACAGTTGGCTTCTATCTTTATGAAGATCTGTCAAAGGCCTAAGGGCTGAACATTACTGAACTTCAGCATAGTAAGGAGCAATGCAGACTGAACTCATCTGGAAATATATGGGTGAGAAAAGAAAACCATTGTTGCTTCCAAATACAAAAAGAGCCTTCCCTTGCACTGAAAGCTGTTGTCCTAGTAGCCAATTGTTCTTACAAAAAAGTAAATATTAAAATGGCTGGCAGACCAGAAGAAAGTTGTTCAGGTGTGCCCAGGACAACATACAATGAACAAAAGGGAAGATGCCATTCCAACTTCTACTAGTGAAGGTTCATTGAACACTACTGATGGATTTTGCAGCCTTTGGATAAGGTCATGAGCAGTCAAAGTGAAAAAACAATCACAGCAATAACAAAATAATTCACTTCTGAACAGCCTCATGAGCCACACTGAAAGCAAAAGAAAGAATGTGAGCTACATCAGAGGCAAATCAGAAGATGAAACAGAAATCTAGCAGCCAGAATCTACTACAGTATCCTCTGCAACATTCCCATTCATCTGCCAGAACCCTTTACACAGCAGTCCAATGTGAACAAACCTTTGTGGAGCTCTCGATGCCTTAAGGCCAAGCCCATTAACAGTGGGCTTTGCATATGCCAAAAAAAGAAAAAAAAGAAAAATAAAAGAAAAGTAAAGAGTTTCTCCCTTTACTGAGCTATGTTTCTGCATTAAAGACTCATTCGAACACAAGGTTAGTTTCATTCCAGTTCATAGGTTTTGAAAGTAATAGAGGTAAAGTAACACAAGCACATGCTAGGACACATACCTCCCAAACCAAATGATAAGGATGCACTTACACAGTTAGGTTAATAAAAGCTTTTCATAAATTCTCTCAGGCTAGGTGTTGTAGACTTTACAGTCAGTAAATAAACTCATCCCCTCTCCTGACACTAAATACATAGTACTCTATAAGGAGAAGAATACTGAGATACAGGAAATAAGCAATAGGGAGAAAATCTGGATCTCTGGTTAGAGCACACAACCCAGGTCCAGTTCACCTGATCCCATAAGCCCCTACGGTAACCCTAGACAAATTGTTTTAACAAAACCTTGAGGGGTATAAAGGTGCCTCTACCCTACTGATTTTGTATTTTTCAGATGGGGTTAGTAAGAATTAAGTATCTAAATATGGAGTTCTGATCTGTTATCTCAGAGTCTTCACTAATAAATTAGAGCAGCAATGTTACTTTGTCCTCACAACACAGTTAGAGAGTAATTGCATTAAAGTTTTTGAGGCTCTAAGGTGGATGTAATGGACACTGCACAGATATCACACACTGAAAATGCATATTGCAGCCACTTCCTACCTGCACCCTGAGGGGACTTTTCACAGAAGCAGCATGGCAATTAAGTCAAATAATCAATTCCGAAGTCTGCCTAGGCTAAATTAAAACATTTCCTCCTGGTGTCCAAGGAGATAGGCACAGAAATTGTTGTCCTTTAATTCTGCACGTTGAAAATCTCAGCACTAAAAAGCAGGTATCTTGGCAACATCTGGGCCCTGACACCTGATGTAATTTTTTGTGTTTTGGGAAAAAAAATCCTCCCCTCTTGCCAACTGTGCAAGTCTATGTGGCTATAGTCTGGTAGTCAAAAGTGGGTCACCCCTGGCTTACAGTTTGCCAGTCTGTTTATTTGCAAGTTATTTCAGCAGCTTAAAAAAAACTTCTGAATAGGGACATCATTTGGCCAGCATGGCTGTGTCCATTCCTGTTCATCAATGACCATTTAAAATACTGCATTGCCCTGCCTGCAGGCCGTCCTGCTTCAGTCATGAGAGAGCCAGAAAGTGAGCCCTCTTTTGGCCTTTTCTTGGGGGACTTTCCAGTGTTTCATCATTCAGGGTCCCGTGTCATTGTGCCATTCATGCATATAGATTTTAAACAAATCAGGCCTAAGAAATATTTGTAACCCAAATGAAACATTGTAAAAGAGCATTCCTTTAGCTTTTAATTGTTCTTACTACATTGTGTACAATGTCAAAGAAAAAAAAAAAAAACCACAAAAAAAAAAAAAAAAAAAAAAACCACAAAAACAAAACAAAACAAAACAAACAAAAAAAAAAAACAACAAAAAACCACCAAGAAAATGTGCTTACAAATTGTGATATATAACAAGTCTTCATATGTGTCAACTACTAGAATGCTTATTTCTATAATGTGCAAATACAGAAAGTTAAAGAAACAGGGAGATTTTCCTGTTAAGTGATTTCTAATAGCAATTTCATTTTAGCTCGCATGTCTGACCTCTCTTTTTTCTATCTATCTCATTCATTCACTTGGTCATTTCTTATAAATGGAGTTGATGAAAAGAAAATCCCTGGTGTAGTTAGTGGAGATACATAGTACATTTAAAGTGAGGACAGTGGTGTACGAAATAAAAGAAGCCTTTGTTCCTAGCTTGGGTACTTCTATGTATCTTCACTCAATACCTTCTGTTACTTTATATTTACAAATAAACCATCAGACTGATTCTTGCTATGAGGAATAGATCCATTTTCACTGTAACTAACCTACTTCCTCGTTCTGTAATAAAAATGGATCAGTATAAATATGCTAATGGCCTTTCCCAAGGCAGGCATTTCAAGAAAAGCTAACTGTGTCTGATGTACAATTTCAGTTCAGAGCACCCTATTTCAAAGTGTGCATAGATTTCTATTTTTGTAGAGCAAAGGAAAAAACTAATGAGCTTTTAGACATAAAACATCATGCAGCTGCTCTATGCCAGAAATGCTGACAAACTTGTTTGTAAGTCTGCAAGAACCACATGACACAGTATGATTCACGTTCATTTTGACCTTTGTCTTGTTTGTGATTGAAAACAATCAAAATTACCAGAGTCAACAGAGTGCAAACTATGTAGAGTAATTGGGTTTGGTTATCTCTGCCTTTAACTGTATTTCTGTGTTTCATCATTCTGGCTTTCATGTACACAGAAGCTACTGAACCATTCATGCATGCTCATGTGGAGATGTAGATTCAGTGTGTTTGACAGCTCAGGAAAGTCACAAAGCAATGTTGTCAAACAACCGTGCAGAAGATGCAAGAAGCATTAGCTAAACTGTCAATAAGCAGCAACATTAATGTAAATTATCAAATCAAATTTGTTAAGCTAAGCCAGTGTAAACATGTATTTATCTTAACAGAACAGCGTTTGGATACTTGATGATTAAATTATCTTCTGAGACAGCATGCTAAAAGAATAGATCATATTAATATTTCCCTTATTGGCACAGTGCCTTTAAGCATGTCTTCAGGAACTATTTGCCAAGGATACTTTATTTTTGAGTAACACCTCAGTCACATACAAATTTCTTGCTCACAATTTCCTCCATGCCAGTGCCCAACACAAACACATGGGGAGGCCTTCCAGTGGTAGTGGAAGGTGATGTCAGGACCTAAGTAGGTTACAAACCCTGATGTTTTGGCCAACCTGGGATAAGATAGTCTGGGTGTACATTAATATGCATGATTATAAAAAGTTGCTGGCATTTAGGTGGCCCTAGTCATTCTTGGTGCACCCCTTCCTTCTGTATTTGGAAGATGTCCAGAAGATCCAGGGACCTATTTCTTGACTAGGGATTCACAAACTACCATGGTATCAATGAGAGTACTCATATTCCTTCAAGTGGGAGTTTATCGTGTGTCTGTGACCAGTAGTTTCAGGATTCCCATAGAGTCTAGGTATTGCCTCTCTAAATGAGAGCTCAAAAACCTTTTCTTAATTTCAACTATTATGTAACATAAAAAATGCAAGTAACAGCATGTCTGAAGTATTGCATTTCCCTGAACAGGGACACTGTGTTTTCCTGAGGTGAGTTCAGTGCCAGAGTTTGCTGTGATGAGTAAGTAGGCAGTATAGAGTCAGATATTGTTACTCTGGATACCTTCTTACAGTGTCAGGAATCTCAAAAGCAAAATGTGGTGCTATTACAATCATTTAGACAATAAATAAAACTGGCCACAGTAATTTATTTCACTGTGAAAGGATTTTATTACCTCTTTTTGATAGCAGGATATTAGATTTTATAGTGCAATTGAAGGTAGGACCTCTAGCCATGGAAGTCCCTAAGCTCATCTTATCTTAATGGCATAACCCTTCATATAACATTATACTTATACATCACTAGGTTACATGCATACATTAGTCAAGCAAGGTCAGAAACTTCATGTTACGAAAACCTGAAATAAAATATGTGTGAAGATGGTTATTGACACAAGAAAGTTGTGGGGCGCTACTGAAAGTATTTTTAAGAGAAGTAGCCTTATAGATTTCTTCAGTTTTCAATTATTTGCCTTTGTTTTGTTCTACACAAATATGTTCTATACACTTATTAATGTTTGAACACATCAGGGAGTAAATTTGCAGTCAATTTTGTCACCTGTCTCTCATTTCTATTGATTAATAGTATACTGAGTGGATTCAGAGATGTAAATTACTTGTATTCTAGTAATACTGTCTCTAAATGTAGGTTTTTACGTTTGACTTAGAACATTTTTTTTTCCATAGCAAACCTGTCTTTTGATTGCCATTTCTTTATACTCTTTTCTTTCAAGAATGTCTCCACATGTGCTGATATCTTTCATGTCATCCCTTAGACCAGACCTAGCAGTCTCTTTATTTCCTAGAGAACTCCACAGAGTTCATTCATGTAGCCATTTCTTTTTATTACTATACATTCTCTGGCTTTTGCATCATGCTTCTCCCTGTAGCATTCCATTCATTTACAGAAAAAAAGCTAAATCTTTATTTTTACAAGAGCATCTAAGCCATCATTGCCTTGGGTAATTTTCCCCTTCTTTGCAGGAACTAGCAACAACTATTCATGTCATGAGCACAGTTTTATCTTCCACTTGCTGAGTTTATCCAGGTAACTATCACTGTCTTCTTGCTATTACTTCTACTACTTTTTTGGTAATTAATGTTCATTTTATTTCCTAATCTCTGTTCCAAAGTCACTTACCATTTCTGTTCTTTGCTTTTTCCTAATGAGAGGAGATGGGGGAAAATGAGGAAATGTATAACAAAATTCATCTTTTTGTTTGTTTGTTTGTTTTCTTTCCCTCTAAAATCTCCAAAGCCAGAATTATAGTCATGAATACAATAATTTACAGGAAGGATTGTTTTCCTTTGAGAAACTGAATACTTTTAGACCTTCATGCTTGAGGATACAAGCCAGTGATGACCTGATAGGATTAAAGAAAGTTTCTAACAGTATTTTTTCCACAGTTTTCCTCTACAGAATTTTTCTAATCTTTCCCTGAAGCAGCTGGCATTTTTTACAGAAGACTAACTGGAGTCCAATGTGGGGGAGGGTTTCCTTGGGCATATAAGATAGATATGTACAATGGGAAATCCCAACACAAAAGTCAATCATGTCACTTCCTTAAGGCTTTAGCATGAAACACATTACTTCCTAATTCAAGCTTCCAAAATCCTGTTTATCGGTTTCACAATTAGTGACCTACCGGTAGGGAATACAAGCTTCTACTCAGAATATTATAACTCTTATATGCCTTAATCATGGATAAGGACTCATTGTCCCTGGCAAATGAAATAGGCCCCAAAAGACACCCTTTGCCTCTCAGAAAGCTTAGGCTGAGGGAGCAGACTAATAGAAATAGGCCCCAAAAGACACCCTTTGCCTCTCAGAAAGCTTAGGCTGAGGGAACAGACTAATAAAAGAGTAAACAAATTGTTTTATTATTGATCAACATATGCTCTGAATATGCTCTTGTTAAAAGCTTACGTGCATAGAAAAGGAAAGTTGTAAGGAAAATGGTGAAGAAAAATATGAGGCTGCTCTGTGACTAGTGACAGGCCTTTCTTTTAACATGTGAAGGATGCCTGGGAGAAACACAAAGATGCTGTGATTGAAGGTTAACAAGAGAAGCAGAAGCTGACATTGTAGCTGGTCAGAGATCAGGATTTTTATAATAAATGAGAACAAGTGCTGGGATGGATATCAAGAGTCTTACAAAAGGAGATCAAGCAGATTGCTCAGTGAATGCAAGCCTAGGGATGGTGTGCAGGGAAATCTCAATGTCCAATTTGGCCATAATGAAAAAAAAACTTAAATATTTACATGGTCATGCAAGAACTAGTAATGGTACATCATGACCTATTATGTTAACATGGATTTTTACTACCTGCTTTGTCTTATTCTGTCTTCTTTAGTGTAAATTATTTAGTGCAGTGCAGGCTAAAGACAAAGAATTGATTATCTGTTCTTTGAGGATCACACTTCCCAGGAAGACATGTTCCAGAAATAATTATGCACAGATTTAATTGTTTTGGTGCCATATAGCTGATGTTAGACAGATCTTCATGTCAGTGTTGTCACACTAATTATATTAACATCTTACATTTTTTCATGGTTAGAGTCTTATATAAAATAACTGTCTTCTTATGAATATACATTAATCAGTATCTCTGCCTAAACTAACAATATGTCAAGACAACATGTATCTTAACTGCACACTGCTAATCCTACCAGGACATACATGAGAACATACATAGTAATACATATTTAAAATATATTAAGTGTTAATAACATCCAAGTCAAAGTACATGAATAGATTCCTATCAGGGACTCCCACTACATACAGTACATCTGTACTATCATACAAGCTGCAGTTTCCTTATTACGTCTTAAGAGTTATCAGGTCATATTCCCTCTTGAGTTATTCATAACAAAAGGCTACCTCAAATATTTCAGGCTTTGCAAGTACAAGGGTCAAAGAATGACAGATTCTGGCAACTGTACTGAGACAGGAAAAAGACCAGGAAAGATTTTGAAAAACAAACAAACAAACAAAAAACAAACAAAAACAAACAAACAAAACCCACACCAAACAACACAACTTTCTCTCTTAAACAATCCCATTTTCATACAGGTGAAATAACTCCCATAATATAGATTTTCTGATCTTTGCTGTTATATTCTTTAAAACTAGATAAAGAGGCATTCAATACCTCATACACTCACATTAAAAAAATACCTTTTGTTCTTGTAAATTTTGAAGTTGCAACCATTCAACAGATAACTAACAAATCAAAATACATCATATAGAGTTTTCCACATAAAATAATACTATATGTTTCATATATAGTATTTCCTCCTAGGCCTTACTTGAAATCATCATAAACATCAAGTGGAAAAAAAAAAAAAAAAAAAAAAAGACTCCTTGGGCAGCATTTGATGGCATGACATGATTTTTGTTTATAGAAATGAGTGAAAAAACATAAAATAGTACTAATTTTCAGGAGCAGTGATTTGCTAAGTATATCACCATCTGAATATAGTTAGTTTTTCACTTCACAAAACAGGTTTTGTTCTTTAATATATTTTTGAAATGGAGTAACAGAAAAGGCTTATTTTCCTAGTCAAAGAAAAAAAAAATCCTTTTCATGTTTTATTAAATAAAATGGCAAGGAATACTGAGGTCTAGAATTCCACAGAGACAAATTTAGAGTAGGAAAATAATTTTTCAGCTTTGATTATGCATTATTCTAAACTTAACAGGGGCTCTGAAATGTGATACTTAAGGAAATACAGCTCTGAAACTGCAGACTGTTCTTTTGTTTGTAGACTTGCAAAATTGCAAGATGCGTCAAGGGACTAGAATAACTCTACTAAAGGTAGAAATTTGATTTTTTTTTTGGCAGTAGTTTAAGAGTGAAAGGATAAAGTACACTGCTGGTCCTGCAAGCTCTCATGTCCATAGGTAACTGTAAAACTGTGATCAGTTCTAGACATTTTCATGCATCTATTCAGTGGAATAAAGTTAAATATATCTATAAACATTGGCAGCACAGGAGTGGAAGTGATTACAGCACTCCCTAGGAAAAAAAAAAAAAAAAATCATGAATGTAAGAAAATCAGAATTTGCCATTATTAATGGTGTTTCCCATCAGATTTATTTTTGACTTTCTTTCAGAACATTCCAGGGAAATGCAGGCCTAAGAAACTCTGGTATAGTCACTTTGTTTTAAAATGCTTATATGATTGGTAAGACATATGGTTAGATATATATTTTGACAAATTTGTAACTCACTTTTTGGAGGATTATTTTTCAGCGGTCATTTAAAATAGCATATTTATTTAGCCTGAATCTCTCATCCTGATAACACTTCCAGCTGCTTATGAAAAGGCTATGTGCTTTTATCATTGCCTCTCTTTTACATCTGTTTATCCCAGACTAGTAAGCAGTTTAATCTTTCCTTTCAAAAAGCATAGTGCACTCAAAGCTTTTACTATAAACTACTAATAAAATAAAGTGAACATACCAATGAAACACAATAATAATGGTAATGCGATAAACTATTAGGTAGCCTTTTACTAGCTTGCATTATATAGATAATATCGATTATATAAGATACAAGAACATGAGCTAATCTTTATATATGTACAGATACACAAAATAATCTTCTGAAATACTGAGCTATGTGATGGAGAATTAATGGTGCCTTCCAAATGGGGGCTGTCGGGATGAAGTATTTGTGTTCTGACAAGTCTTATTTTCTATATTGTCTTCATAAAAAACAAACAAACAAACAAAAAAAACCACCCACATCTGTTTTCATTTCTCAGGGTAAGCATACATACAAATCCATATTTGCTACATCTGTTCAATAATTTTGTTCTGAAATCTATAAAAGCCAAACAAAATAACCACTTTTGTCTGTACTGTTGCTTCTCTGGTAGCATTCATACAGTTCTCAGGAAATACAAAGTCCTCAGATGTTACATGAACTGTCCACAAAAGCCTGAGGAATTCTTCAAAAAGATCCTTGCAGAGACCATTTTCACAGCACTGAATTTCCTGGAAATAAAAGTCATCAGTCTCATGTTGTGTAAGGTATAGGGTGCCCTTGTTGACTTCAGTGGGTACAGTGAGCCTTGTGCCAGGTAATAAACTGACCAAATCCAACCCTGTTTAGCTGGAAAAGAAAGAATGGAAGGACTGGAGAAGGAATACATTTTACAAAATGTGAGTGTGGAGGGGAAGAATGAGATGGTAACAAGGAGGATGTGTTGTGTCAAACCTTAATGGTATCAGTTCAGTTTTATTCCATGTAAGCCTGGATAAATCAGCATTCCCTCAGCTCCACATCTTTAGTATGGTAACGCTCCTCCACCCCAGCCACCCTTCTTAACTGGAGGCCCTTCAGTACAGAGGCTCTCATGGGTGTATGAGCAGTGTCCAGGTCAATGGGGGCTGGTGTTCTCTCAGGGTCTGGTCTAATAATCTGCTAATGTATTACTTGCCATTCAAATTGATCTTTGCCAAACCTGCTCTGAAATAGGCAGTGAATTGGAGATGATAGCTTTAAAAAGCCACAACTGAGAATTACAGTTGACAAAAGAAAGATGATAGGCCAGGTCTCTTCTCTGTCCCTGAAGAATGTCAGGGGTAACTCAATTAAGCATAACTGAATTACACCAAAGCAAAGGAATGGTAAATCTTGCCTGATGTATGCAAAAAAGAATGGTTGCAGAGCAGCAGAGACCCAGACCATGTCTGAACTAAAGATTTCTGGTGAGGTGGCTGTACAGTTGGTTGAGAAGGGATGTTGAGTGTGAGATGAAAGTCAAATCAGCATATTTTTAGGGAGAACATTAAATATTAGTGAAATGACAAGAGGAAAACACAGACGACCTAAGGGAGGCAGAATTGGTTATACTGTTTTATCTGACTTAAAGGGGTGGTTGAGGGGAAATGACGACACTGGATTGGTAGGACGTATATAAGATGGCTTCTTCACACTAACAGAAAATGAAAAAACCCAACACATTCATGCTAAATAGAATGTGAATGCTGGTAGTAAATTGAGTTTATATCCATATGTTATAGAGCTCTTTTCTGTGATATCACCTTATAATTTATGGTGTTCTTTGTTGTTCATTTGTTTTTAATAGAAAATGCTTCTTGCATAGATGTACATATGCTTTCTCCTTCCAAAATGGAAAACTTTCACTCAGCTCTGAGTTTACTCATTGTCACAAAAAATAATTATTTTAAAAATATATTTATGAAGTTATCAGTGCTTCATGGAGCATTAGAAAGCAGTCATTTCAAAGGCATTGTATAGCTTGTATCTCTCTGTCCAGCCCACCTCTGCTCAGAGGGCAGTCCATCAGCAGGCCTCAGCAGCAGTACCCTGGGTGAGCTGTGCCCATGTCACAACACCTACATGGCATCTCAGACACCCAAATGCAGCCTCTCTGTTGCTCTGTTGTTGTCAAATCTGTTGCTTGTCTGTCAGATCTGTTGTATGAAAGCCTGCGGAAGAGAGAAGGGGTCTGCTGGGGAACCTCAGCCATGAGTCCGTGTGCTCAAGAGACGATGATCCTGAGAGGCAAAACCTCTCTTGGCAGTTCCCCCACCCCAAAAGGAGCTGGGCCTGTTCAAGGCACCATTTTAGTGACGGACCAATGCTCCTCCAACCAGTCTTACAGGCTTCATTAGGCCATGAAAGAAAGGCTGTCTTTTCATTTATGAAAGTTTTTGTTGTTGTTGTTTATTTTTTTTTTTTGAAAGACAACCATTTCCCATCTAAAGTTTCTTCATTTGCTCTTCTCTTTCTGACTAGAAACACTCCTCAATGCAGAGCTGCTGCCTCAAGGGCACCTATGCAGCCCCCAGTTTCCCCCATCCCAAACACACACCACGCTCGCAGTGTGTAATGGTGCACATGCCAAACACCATGGAGGATTTCTTCGTCGATAGCTTTTCTATGACTTTCTAAGCTATAGCAGAACCTTCATGTCTGTGTTTGCTAGATGTTTTAATATACTATGAGGAATTTGTTCTGTGTCAGCTATTTTAACACAAATTATAGTCGCTGTCAAAGGTGCCAATTAGACTGGCAAGCCTACAAGCGCAGGTCTCTCTCCAGAAATTACGTAGTAACATACCATTTCTGCGATTGTATTGAGGCAGCTGTCAGAAACTAATTCAGCATGTGGGCCTCATCTTACAAGGCAGAGTACATGCTTTATATAGGAATTTAAAACCCAAATGTAAGATAAGTAGTGGAAAATGTCTGCTGAGGAGGGTGCACAGAGAGATAACAATGACTCAATATTAGTCAGCCTGAAAAAAAGTAACTCTAGCCTGTCTGCTGCCTGAATTTTAACAAGCGTAAGCTTTTTGTCAACATTAAGACAAGAGACAGTTTTGAAGGAGGGCAACATTTGGAGGCCTCTTCTACATGAGAGGAAAACACAAGGAGCCTGATATTATTGGCAAAGCCAGGGAAGGGGTCAACGGCAGACAGAAGGTGACAGTCTAGGCAGGTATTTCACAGCACAGAAAGGGAGAGAAAGGTTTTGTAGAGGATTATAGCTAAAGTGACAAGTAGTGCTGTGGTAATTTTTCTTTAGATGAATAGTTCTTTCTACCAGTGAATGCAACCTCTCTGCCCTCCTGAAGACAGTACTGACAAGCCAGAAAAAAAAAAAAAAAAAAAGGAAAAAAAAAAGGATTGTTGCAACAGTCTTCTGGTTGTAGCAGGCAAATAAGAAATTTGTCTGCAAGAGTGGAGAGGAGAGGTAGCCAATTTATGGATGGTTATGCAGGGAATAAGGGGAAAGTTGTAGCTCTGATGCAGCTTTTGAATCAAGGAGAGAACCATTTTAAAGAACAGACTGACAAGGAAGATGGGGTGGTTTCTTCAGTGAAAAAAAATAGGCTAGGGAAAAGATGAAGACCTCTGCTTTGTGGCTGAGGTGGCAGGACATCTTTGAAGAGAGTCAGAGATCCAGGCCAACATTAAGGCATGATGAAATACAGAGTAATTTAAGTTAACCAAGGTAAGCAGAAGAAATTACACAAACTAGCTGTGCGCCCTGTTTCAAGGCTGCAAGTGAGTTGAAGTGATACAAACAAAAATATTGCTGCAGTTCATCTGCTCCATGCCTGATTTGTCAACTGCAGTCATTACTCTCCATGGCACCATCACAACCTCCCCAGCAAATGACTGCAGTATTACAGACTGAGGTGTATATGAGGAACAAACAGCAGGAAAAAATTAATCTGTCATTAACAATCTTCTCTCCTGGAGTGTCTATGCTTTGAGAGAGAGAAAAAAAAATCTATTCCATGGATAAACTTAATAACTGAAGTTGTCTTTACAAGCCATATGTTTTGTATTTTTCAGGAAGATTTTTTTTTTTTTTTTTTTTTACAAATGTTAATTAAGCTTTTATCTTTATTGTCTCTCACCAGCTTTTGTCAGCTCAGCAAACATAAGCTCAAGCACAAGGCAGGTTGTGTCCTATGCAGTAATAAGGACCATCAGTCAAAGTATAGCCACCTCTAACCCATGCATCACAGGATAGCTCAGCTCACGTTCCCATCATTGGGCTGGTTTTACAAATGAGAATGTTAGTAATAACATTTTAGGCAGCAAAAATATGCCAATGGAGAAGATTCATTATGCAAGACATACATACAAGTCGTACCAACCTCTTTCCTTACCATAAGCAGAGTGTATGCTGTCTACGTGATCCATACAAATACAAAAAAAAAAAGCAGTGCAAACCTTATGTAGATACTTCTGCCATGAATGACTGCAATTGCCACAGTAAATCCACCATCTGAACAGGCAGAAAATTTAAAGACAGTGAAGGATATAAGCTATTTTTAGGGAGAAATTTCTTAAGTCTGAAAAGCAGCTTCTCTTTTTCTGAAGGAAGTTTACTTCCTTAGAAATAATTTACATTTGTGAATATTTTAGACATTCCAGTTTTGTTCCAACTATTATGTTATCAAAGAAGAAATGAATCAAAATATCTAAGTTAGCAAATCAGTTCTTCTGGAAGACCTACAAAGGTGTTTTTGTTCTGTGTATTTTCTAGTTAGTGAAGCAGACCACTTTCAAACTTAGCTATACAGTTTTGCATTTACAGTTTTAAGATGTGTGCAGCCCTCTTAATGTAACCCAATGATTTCTATGTCCTTGAAGCAAATTTTGTGGTAGCTGCTTGTGATCTAGCAAGTATGTCAGCAAAAGTGACCCATATGTCAACCTTTCACTTCACAGCCCTCTGCTGATTGTGAAAGTAGCTTGAAAAAATTCAAAAGGTTCCAGTTCCCTCACGTTAAGTACTACCACATGTGGGTGTTCAAGTTCTTCAGCTATAAAAAAAAAAAAAAGCAGATTTTTTTATGAGGACAAATATTTGCAGGATTTTTTATAATTCTTTCTTCTGAGGAGGCTAGATGTTTCACATCAGTAGTCTTACCTAAGATACCGTGGGTATCTGTTAAAGTGTATCCCATCTTTACTTAAAATGTTTTAGGATCCCTTGTGACCATCAGATAACATTGAACATTGTGCATTTTGTAAGCTACCCTTGTACTTCAGTGCTCAACTCCAATTGAAACTGGTTCTGAGTGCCTTACATCTTTTGGTGGTTGTACTGGCACCTTTAATTCTAGTCCCAGGTATGAAAAACTGAGGAGATATACAGGACCTCAGGTTGGAAGGAGAAAAAAAAGTAGATTTTATTTCTCAGGACTATGGTTTCGAGAGTAGTTTACTTAGTTTTTTTTTTTTTTTATGCAATTCTTCAAAAGAAGAAAAACTGTTTAAAATTCTATGCCCTTTGACAGTATGCTGTTTTGTCATTATAACCACAATGTATATAAGATTCCTGGTGTCACACTGAAGTTGATCTGTCAGCACAAAACAATGCCAAAAGATAACAGAGATCAGATAAGAGGTACTTTTCTGTTGAGTAAGACAGTTTTGCAGCATTGGTTTTCTTGAGTAATTAATTACTGTGATATCTTCTATTACGAAGGTCTGAAGTTATGAAAATGTTGGAAATCTTGTTGAGCCTATTTGAATGAAATAATTCAAGGCCATATTCTCAATAATATATAAAATAAAATAAAATAAAATAAAATAAAATAAAATAAAATAAAATAAAATAAAAAAATAAAATAAAATAAAAGTAAAACTGGTAGGATCCTCTCCATTTCTGTTTCTTCACTGGTCTGCATAGGTTTTTTTTGCAGATGACATTGCAGAAAATACATAATATCTTTGCAGAATGTACATTCAGGGCACAGCATCTTGTCAGCAATGTTTTATTGGCTCACCTGGTTAGAGCTGGTGATGTGCTGGCTTTCACACACACAGTTTGGACTAGCACTGCACACAGGGCACCTCAAGATAGAAACAGGAGCATTGACCCAGGTGAGGAGGGACCACTGAAATTACATATCAAAGATGGTACCATGTGATGTACAAAACTGATCCAGCATAATAACATTGAATAAGTTATTGTGATAAGACAGCATCAGTGAAGTGTCTTGTAAATGAGTCACAATGACAAGGTAAAGTGTAAGTGTAATTTTGGCATTTTTCTGAAAGATATTGCCAGGAAAGGATGTGTTTTGTTGCCTCACTGTACGCATGGCACTTTTGGTGTCTGCATATTATTTCTTCTGGTATAAGAAGATGTGATTCTCACAAATAAATAGAGGATTACTTTCTGCCAGCATGCTGACAAACACTTCTTCTCCTCCATGAACTTTTCATTCTTCTGTGAAGCTGTGTTTTTACTAAGAATAACACTGGCCATGGTAAGACTAACTGTAAAATTGCTGCCATGATGTATGCAAACAGAAAACATACTCCGTCTCTTTTGGGTTTACTGTACAGCAGCTAAGATTATTTATTTATTTATTTATTTTCCCCAGAGAATTTCTCCTTCATTTTTTTCTTGGAGCTCTTTTTCCTGGGGCATTTACTTCCTCTGGCCATACAACAGTAATCATTCTGCATGGATACATCTGTGACCCTCTAAGAAAGGTGAATGCAAAATGGACAACCATAAATTCTATTAAAGGATCAGTGGCAAGGAATGAAATGAAAGCAACGAAATTGGCCAGAAGGCACTGACATTAGAAGAGAATCTTAATCTCCTTCCCCTTTTGTCACTGAAGAACGTTTAAAGACTTGGAGACTGTCCTTTGGGGTACATATATCTGCAGGAAGGAAAGACTTACCAACATTAAGAGCAGTATTCCTAGTTTTGGAAAGATGTTCCTTAGCTCTTGTAAAGTATATTTGAGATAATCACAAAAAAAGCGAACTGCTAACAGAATAGTAATGAACACAGTGCAGGATACAGAGATCTGCTGGGTAAGTACCTAGGGCTGAGGCATGTCCTGAGCTCCCCTCTGGTGTGATACCTTCCAGGAAGTCCAGCTCGACCTCAAAGACAGGAGTAGGGACAGAAAGCTGCAAGGTAGCTTCAGGGCAAATGCTGGAAAGAGAAAACAAAAGGAGTGGGCAGAAACAGCATTTTCTAACAGCAAGGTAGAGGTGTTTAGGCCTTTGGGATGCGTACAGCAGAAGCTGTCTGAACACTGTCCTGATTTCTGCTCTTCCTGGCAAGTGCTGTGCACATATCATGGCACTGGCATTGCTACCACCACCAAGTTTTGCCTGTGGGTAGGTGCACTGGGTTTACGTGGAAAGGTTTTGGTAGCAGGAGATCGCAGGGGTGGCCTCTGTTAAGAGTCCAGGAGCTGGCCCGTGTCAGGTGAGGAGCAGTTTCTGCCAGCTCCAAAAGGGACCCACTGCTGGCCAGAGCCCAGTGAGCAATGCTGGTTGGGCCTCTGGGAGAACATAGTTAAGAAAGGGGAAAAAAAATTAAAAAATAGCTGTGCAACAGCATCTGGGAGAGCATGAAATGAGGAACAGCCCTGCAGCCCCCAGGTCAGTGCAGCAGGAGGGCAGGAGGTGCTCCAGGCAGGCAGCAGCAGTTCCCCTGCGGCCTGTGGAGAGGCCCCTGGTGGAGCAGGCTGTCCCCCTGCAGCCCATGGGTCCCACATGGAGCAGATCTCCACGCTGCAGCCCGTGGAGGAGCCCCCGCTGGAGCAGGTGGATGTGGCCTGGAGGAGGCTGCGGCCCATGGAGAGCCCCCGCAGGAGCAGGCCCCGGGCCGGAGCTGCAGCCCGTGGAGAGGAGCCCACGCAGGAGCAGGGGTCTGGGGGGAGCTGCCGCCCGTGGGGCACCCGTGCTGGAGCAGTTTGCTCCTGGGGGATGGACCCCGTGGTACGGAGCCGTGTGGGAGCAGTGCTTGAGGAGCTGCTGCCTGTGGGCAGCCCCCGCAGGCTCAGCTGGGGAAGGACGGCATCCCGTGGGAGGGACCCCACGGGGAGCAGGGGCAGGGAGGGACCGTGAGGGAGCGGCGGAGACAAAGTGATAGGGACTGACCGCAGCCCCCATTCCCCATTCCCCTGCGCCACTTGGGGGGAGAATGTAGAAGAGGGTGGTTGAGGGGAAGGTGTTTTATTTTTCTTTTTGTTTTCCACTGCTCACTGTTAGTGATAAGCAATAAATTACAGTAATTTCCTTGAGTCTGTTTTGCCCATGACAATAATTGTTGAGTGATCTTCCTGACCTAATCTCCATCCCTGAGCCTTTTCCATCATATTTTCTCCCCTTTTAAAGATTATTTCATATGACCCGAGCACAAGTTTAGGAGTACAAGTTAACTTTAGGTTTAAAGGGTTTGGTATGGAGCAATAGACTACCTAATTTATTTGCATTATTTTGTAACAATATCCTCTATGCAATGCATGAGAATGGAAGAACAAAATCTATTTTGATTCTGACTGAAATTCACTGAAATTTACTCCGCAAATGTTGTAGTTAACATACTGCTTTTACATTAGTTTTTTTTTTTTTTTTTTTTTTCAATTTTGAATCAGAAACCTTATTTAAATTACACTTAAAAAATACACCCTGTACAATAGACTTCTCACAGCCAGATACCTCTATTTTTCTGGCTAAATCCAGCTAACACACACACTTTCCTGGACAGAATTTCATAGGTATAAATGATACAGATACTGTGCTTTCATTTGCAAGCACCAACTAAGATAAAAATAAAATAAAATAAAATAAAATAAAATAAAATAAAATAAAATAAAATAAAATCTGCATTTGTTCCCTGAACAAGTTTAAGATTTTTTGGGAGTCCCCACGGACATCCAAGATTTACCCACAATTTTACATATGAATACAGGTGACACTTTCATATTTGTGTTTGTCATTATTTACTATGCTTGCATATGTAGTTCTCTGTGGATGAAAGCTAATTTAAAATTTCATGGTATTATTGGGACTACCTGGGACTTTGTTTTTAAGTTCATCCCTTAAAGCCAACAAATAGCCATCTGCTTTGCAAACTCTGTATTTTTAGTGTCCAATATGCTTGCAACTCCTTGAAACTGCAGGATTATTATTATTACTTTCAGATATTAAATGTGTATTCATTTCATCCATGTAATTCCACTTAATACATGGAATAAAGCAAAATATTGCCAAATCACCTTCACATAATTTGTAGATAAAAAATAACCCCAGAGCCTGGGAGGTGCTTCCCAGGGAGGTGAGCAACTAAGTGGGGTTGTGAACCACTTGGGGTCATAGTTTACTGTGCTTGTCTGCCTGAAAAAGGAGTACTGATGGTTTGGTATGTGATACTATAGGAGATGATACATATCTGGGAAGTGGCAGAATAGGAGAAAAGCTGAGGAGACTGCAACCAAGATCATGGTAGGAGAAGAGCTGGCAGGGTGAACCTGCTGGCACCCTCACGTGGAGACAGCAGCAGCAGCTCCATGTAGGCAGAGGAGGCTGTCAGCTGGCTTGCTAGCTAGGCTGCCCCTGGCTAACAGGACAGCCTTAAAAGCCAGTGCTGGCATTTTCACCAGTCGCTGCTGGGTATATAACTGGTTGGAAAATTTCTGACAGAATAATGTTTCCACTAAAGAGACAATTCTATTAAAATTGACACATTTCACAAAAAGAAGACAGCATGATTCATTTGGACTCTTCACATTCTAAAAAATGAACCTTCTCAATCCAATTCAATGCTATGAAAACAATTAATCTCAACTTTACCACTTTGATTTACCATGCATTTAAATATTACATGAGCTATCACATACATATAATATATATAGGTAGTATTCTGATACTAAAGGGACTTAGTGATTTTACTTTATGAAAAAGGCTTCACAGTATCAAAAGGAAACATTTTGATAGTAGATTCACACTACAGTTTCCACCGTGTCTATTCATAGGAGGTGTGAAAGATGAGGCTTTCCAAAACAAAATGGGAAACTAGGTTTGACTATGCAATGCACTGATCAGATTTCTGAACACCTCTGCTTGGGAACCAATGACTTAAGCTGTGGAGTTCTGCAGGGCAGATGCTTGGAGCAGGCTTTTGATTTCTACAGCCTTGACCATCACCCATGGTTAAGCCAAGGAACCAGCATTGCTAGTGCTTTCTTTCCTCTCCTCTTGAATCTGCTGTCAATAGACTCTGCTCTGCTACATAGCCGGTAAGATGCAGGACTGACCACAGCTGCTCATCAGCCAGCTCTCCCAGTCTTCTGCCTCTGCTGAATTTTAATCTGGGATGCAGCCTTGTAGTTAGTGACTGACCAAACACAGCTGTTAGAAATGTAATGTTGCAGCCAGACTGCAGGACTCAGCAATGCGGGTGTAATTGGACAATAATGATTGAGGTGTGGAACATTTCCTGGGGAACTGATAACCAGCTGGGAGGAGTTAATGTCCCGCACAGCGTTGTGGCTCATTAACCTCTAGCAGATATTAAATCCCCAGAGGACTTTCCTTGTAAAGGTTGTTGCTGCTGTTTGAAAGGGGATGAGGCTGTATTTTGTTTTCTTTATACCTACCTGTTTTTTGTCACCTGTGTTATTTGCATGATGGTGATTTCTTTTGCTTTGCTAGAGAGAACTATAAGATTTGTAAATCTCCTCCATTAGCCACAGTAAAGATCTTGAAGTCATCAGCTGGTAACTGGTTGTTCCTGCACAGCTGTGCCTAGCTGTGCTAACTCCTGGCCCACAGGCCAACCCCAGTGTCCCTTACTGTGATACAGTCCCACACTGACAGTGGAGGTATCTCCTCTTCCATAGGTGAAGCAATGCAAGTATGAGAAAGGGAAATGGGGAGGATGATATATGAGGCCTTTTAATTTATTCAGGGAAATTTCAAGGAATCCTGTAATTCATAAGCTAAAATTGATTACTTGATAAAGAGAGCTGTCCCACAAACTATTTCTGAAAAGAAAAAGATGTAGAACAAATATGCAACTATTTTTAGGGGACATAAAAGTATAACAACAAAAGTTATCGATGGATGTACCTTTGTCAGAGAAGCTCAACAACATTATCAACTAAATCACATCCCCAGTCTTTTACAGTTTTCCTACAGTATTGGAAGTTAGCCTTCCAATTTTTATTTGGTCCAATAAAAGAGATTGCATAGTTGTATGTCATATTTTGGTACATTTTGAAGTTATTTTCTACTCAGAAGGGGAAATACTCACTGGAAACATCCTAATGAAAACCCAAAGCTTTTCTTTCCAACCTCTCTCCTAAAAACACCAGGGACAACTCTGGAAGTCAGCATCAGTTAAAACTGCCATTGCTGGGCTGTCCACTGGAAATTATCTGAAAGTCATTTCTTGTAGAATTACACGATACAATTACATCAATGGTGAGTTTGGTCCTGACTACAAGAGGGAAGGACAGAATCACGTTGGACATTATGGTATTTACATCTGAATGTATGGCTTACCACAGGATTTGGAATTGTTCTCTTTGTATCTGCACTGGGAGCATGAGGGAAACTCATTAATAGCGGAATAGCGGAAGGAATTAAAAGGGCAGAGGCTAAGGACAGCTATCCTGTTAGGCGCAGCCTTTATATATATATAACCAGAGCACTTGCCATTAAGTCATTTTAAAACAAAAACAAAAACACACACACAAAAAACCCAACACACTGCTCTATAGCTGGTCCTTGAGAGAAATTCTGATTTGAATTACTAGTGTTGCTGAGAAACTTTGCAGTGACATGCTTTTATATTAAAGGACAGATAAACTTGGGCTCCTGTTGTAGAAAATTTCCACTCAATAACAGCGCTGTGTCTGAAAGAGATGAGGCTTGAAATTTTTTTTTTATTCAGCTCCCTTTTACTGGCAACCTTGACAAGAACAGACTAATGAGGCTGGGTCAGCCTTACTTGACAAGAGCAGCTTGTCTGTGGCAAGGCTGTGTGGATTCTGAGCACCTGGGCTGTGTTGGGCTGGAGGGGTGTGTGTACTCCGTAGGGCAACCAGCCAATGTGACTGAGCCTAACAGATACCATGAGGGAAGCTGGAGTTGCATGAGGAATGTTTTATGGGCAGAGTTTTGACCCTCAACAAGCCAAGCAGTTATTAAGACTGGGACTATGGGCCACTCTGCTGATGCAATGGGTTTTGTTCACTTTTATGTACAGAGCTATTTTATATTTTCCAATTAAAGTTGTTTGCCATTTGATCTTCCAAAAGACTCTCCTGTGATCTTAAAAAGTTGAAGAATACCTGGAAAGCAAATGGGAAGGTCATAGCTTGAGTCCCTAAACCATAAGAATAGACACATTTTTGGACAGGGAAGATTTAAAGTAAGACCACTTGGAAAACTAACTCTGGCAGTCACCATTGACATCTGGTACAAGGTTACAAAATAAAAAGGGGAACAGATTGAAACATATGACCTCAATGAAATAGCTGTTCTTGTGGCATGGCATCTGTGTGGAATATTATAAATATACTTAAATAAGAAGAAAATGGACTGACCAGTACACTCAGGATGCGATAAAATACCAAAGAATATTATTCCTCTCTCTTAAACTCTATGTTTTACCAGTAGAATGAGGACTGAACTTGAAGAACAGAATAATACTTTAAAGAAAAAATAATAGGATTTTTTTTAAAATATATTGTCTCATATCACTTTTATTGTTCTTCATCTAAAGTGCAAGAGAGCCTCAATGTGTGTGTGTGTGATGCCAAAATACTCTTTGGATTAGAATTAATATTCTACCCTTGTAACAGAAAAGTCATTCACAACTGTCATAAATGATATACCTAATACCATAAAATAGTTCTGAGATTGGGTGAAGTGAGGGCTTGAGGCTTCTTTTTTATATTTCTTGAGTTCTTATGGGGCTTTCTCTGCCACAGAATCTTAAAATTTGTGACCTTAAGAATTTATTCTCCTAGTTCTTGTTATTATGTCCAATTTGATAGATAAGAAATAAGGCCCCAAGAGTTCAAGGAACAAGTCCATGAGACACAACAATTTGGAGTCGTAGAGTCTTGGTGGTATTCCTCAGTCTTTCTGCTTAGCTCTTTGAGAACTATCAAGTTACAGCCTATATAGTACACCCATTCTGCCTCTTGAATGTGCTCTTCCATTATATAGATGTGAAATCACTGGGTAACAAGAACACATCTAACCTCTCAGGGCCTCAGAGTGGTAATTTGAGTCTGGTCCCCTCTCTAAGACCCGTTAATATATTTTTTTTTTCATTTATTGTCATCAAATACATGCTTGGCTAAGGTTAGTTTATACTAGCAGGATTCTCTCAAGAACGGTTATTTTAAATTAAAAAAAGAGTTATGCCTTCTAAGCCTTTCAGAACCCCAGCTCTGTGAAGTGATTTGGTACTTCAGACCACTAGGCTAAGTAGGCTAACATCTGGAGTCCTATATCAAGTGAAGCTGTGTGTTACTCAGTAGGTGTAAAATTTAAGAATGCATACTTGTGTCTGAAGCATTTTCCAATTACAAGCTCAATGCTCAAGCTATTGGAAACATCCCAGTAAAACAACAGCTTCCCCAGGGAGGAGAGGAGGTCCAAGACTGTTGCTGTTCAACCATCTGATTCAAAACTGTGCTTTTAGACTGTGAACTGGAGTCATGGCAACCCAGAAGGTGAGTCCTTTTGTATGTCTAGCCTTATATGACTGGCCCAGCTGGATAGCAAACTGAATAAAAGGCTGCAACCCAGATGGATAACTGACTACTTGAGGACAGAGCTGGGTCATTCATACTGAGAAAGAATCACTGTTTACAGTTAGCCATGTTCAAGTTAGATATCTGTTATTGCCACATAAGTATCTCCTTAGCTGACGGGAAGAGATAAGACTAAACAAAATATTCTTAAGAAGTGCCTTTATGGTTTATGAAAAGTTCCTAGATGAATGACCAGAAAAAGCCCTCTTTTTGATGGCTAGAGCTGGAAAATACAAATTCTCTTCCCTCACCCCCTGCATTTTTTTTTTGTATGATTAATATTAACAAGAGTAGATGCTAAAGCAGTACTGTGAAACACCTGGTTTTCATCAACAAGAAATCTACCATTCACACATCAGTCATATGTCTGCTTATTTAAGCTAATAGCCAAATGACATGGCCATAAACTCAGAGATATCTCCCTAGCAGGAAAACAGTC
>CM021699.1:48944010-48985116 GCA_011074415.1 Stictonetta naevosa | reverse complement strand
ATAGAAGTCAGAAACCTGCTTTAGGGATCATTTAGAACAACTTAAAAAAATCCTCTTTTGTATCCTCCTGAAATATGTACAGTATAGGTCCATGAGACGGCACCAGACAAAAGTGGAGAGGGGGGGCTTTGTTATGTTTTCACACATGGTTTGCGTATAATGTGAGGATAACTGTCACTGACAGCATTTAGCTAGTTTAAAGAATTTTTCCAGTGTATTCTTGCAAAATTTTGTTTTCCAGCAAATTCTTTAGAAACCCTTTTCTCAGAGTAGAGCAAATGGATTGCCAGAAATCATGAAAACAAAATGACTGTCACCATTGATTAATGAAAATAATATGCATGCTTGTAGGCGCACACTCGCTAATCACATTTTCCATATATAAGCCCTAATCTTATATTTACATTCAAAAATACTTATTTTGCATAAAAGGGAACAACAAAAGAAGCTAAAAGTAAATACTCTGTGGGAGAACAGTCTGCATCTCCTCTGCAGCAGCCTGTGTCTGAACTGAAGATGTGACAGTAGCAGTCTCCAGCTGATACCAGATTCCTAGTGACTGAATGGGGTTACACAAAGAAAAGAAGAGCATGATATTTCCTACACATCATCACACTCTTGAATTCTCCAGACCTGGAGGTAAAAGTGGTGGTTAACAAACTGATGAAAGTTAAGCATTAGCAAGTAACACTTTCTTTGATCTTTTAGGAACATTAAGCCCTCCAACTTTCTAATATAGACACAGTGAAGACAGGACTGATGTAATTCAGTGCACTGTGGATTTTTAGACCCTACAAATTGTACTCAAGACAAATCCCAGTCACATGCTTCTAGACCTAGGTTCCCCACCTTTCTCCTTTTCTAACACTCTCAACAACTTCCAAAGGCTGTGCACGTCCCATCTGTAGCTAGGAAGACAACAAAAGCAGACAGCTATGCATACAGCACAGTGGCCATCCTCTCCTCTTCTCCCTTCTTTAGCCCTGGGCCCAGTTGGCACCAGATACCTCATTGTGCAGATGGCGGCCTTCCCACTCTTGCAGTCCTTTCTTTTCCTTGGCAAAGACTGCTAGCTTTCTGGTGAGCGTCTAAATTAATTTATCTTAGGGAGTGATGTCACCTCTTCAGTCCTATCGTGAAGCCCCGGTGAACGGTAATAAAAAGGAAAGGAACCAAGACTTGAGGAACATGTTTTGTGTGTGCGTTTGGTTTGGGTTTTGTTCTTCAGTCCCCAGTTTCTGCTATAATCCCATGGCACACAGCCTTATGTAAATGAATAAGGTTTAATGAGAATGCAACCTGCAACCAGACATATATTTGCATGGCACATAACAAATAACCTCTTTTGCCTTTTCATTATTTGGATGAAACTCAGAGCATGTGGAAATGACAAGTAGTAATTGCTGAGCTCCAGCACTTCCATAGCTTTTTGGACTGCTCTCACATTCAAAATCTTCTGACTTCCTTTCTGACAATGCACCTGAACCAAAACCTCAGACCCAAGCTTCCCTTTGAACTTTGCAAAGTAAAAATGAACTAGTACTGAACAGTGCAGTGGCAGACCATGGCGAGCAAATGCATTATGAAAAGTGTAGCACTATCTGGAATGGTTAAGAACAGAGCCTTACATTGTTGTAACTGCATCCCAGGAAGGCACGCAAAATAGCTGTAGGCAAGGGGCCTGTTTTTCCAGTCATTTTGAAGTATTTTTATCTCAATTATATCTGTGTAACAAGCTCTGTGAGTTAGAAAGGAATGCAAACCTGGAAAGGAAAGCCCTCCTGCGAAGGAGTACCAACACTTTCCTTCCTGTGTATTTCTGCCCCCACTGCACAAGCCAGCAAAACACAGCTGGGAGATTTGCTGGCTTTGGCACTGTTGAGGGACTCCACCGCAACTTCACATGTGGGATGGGAATCTTTCCTCTGCCTTTGCAACATGATGAAGAAAGCCAAGAAATGGCTAGCTGACAAGCAGGTTTTCCTCCACTCTTTTAGTAAATCTTTGTGCACATTTGGTGTTTCTAAGTATGTAGGAACTCCATTTAATGTTGGAATTTTAGGAATATTCTTTCTGTTGGTACTTTCTGGTACAGTACAGATTACTGATTATATACAATCTTATATTTGACCTAAAACCAAATCTTAAAGTGCATGATCCCTAGAAAGTGTGATTTATTTATCCTCTGCTAGCAATGGTAGTAAAGACAATTTTCCTTGGGAAAATTTCTGCTTGGGCATGGACCAACAGGGGTGTGTTGTGGCAGGGTCACATGTGTTTTGGCAATACAACTAAGAAATATACTCTCACTTCTGTCTCAGTGACATACAGTCAGTGACTTCTCTTACCCAGCATCCTGACTGACTGAATTAAAACTACTAAGAGAAAACCTGCATTTCCTATTGCTGAGCACCTCTCAGTCACTTATAGCCACTCACTGCAAGTAGAAAACACTGGGCTGCATTTCTGTAAATAACTCTCTGAGGTATGAAGGGTCAGTGGAACAGTATCTCTCTCTTATGTTGCCAGCTACTCATCCATATGAAATATCAGTTTAGTGAGAAATTATATAGATAATTCTACTTTAAAATTTGTATTTACAGAAGGCCTTCTGATTCATCTAGTTTTAGTTCAAAAAAATATATTTTGTACAATGTGATTTTTCTTTAGACAAATTTTATAATTTTCCTTCCTTTTTGAAGAGACTTTTTCTCCATTTCCTTAAGCTCTTCTAACTTAGAAGAGAAATGTTCATGGATTTACATTTTGAGTGGCTATCTTTCTTTGCAATATTTATGACCCTGACAAAAAGAGACAAATATTAAAGATTTAAAGTTATTGCTAGAGTTTTTCATAGGTGAGTTTCTCAAGGAAATCTAATATCAAGAAAAGATTCTTTATTTCTAACAAAACTTGATTTTGTATCTGGACTCCATATGGAAATAATACCATAATACCAAAGAAATAGTAGAGATGTTGGAAAACACAGGCCATAAACAGAGGAAATGATTTAATCTTGAATAGAAAGGAGCTGGAACAACCAGAATCATACAGCAAAATGAGGATGGAAAACCTAGAACAGTGAAATGACACCTAATATATCATTTTCTCATTTCAATAGACAGCAATTAGGAAGACAACATTGAATTGGTTGGGTCATAGCAAGAATACAGACTCATTTTCCTTTTGCAAAGAATCAGCCATCACCAGGTCTTCAAAAAACTCATCAACTCAAGCAACAGCCAACATTCTATGGGTTGTACATATTTAAATTCACAACTGTTTTTAAAACAAATCCTGAAGTCCCATTTTCCACTTTTATAGTGCACATCAACTTTCTGGTAAGAACTCTAATTTTCCCAGAACTTAAAGATGATGTATTTAAGTGGGAATTCAGGACACTGTATTTGTACACACCATGAGGTAGAGCAGGTGGGAAGGGAGTGAGGAATTGGTGATGGAGGATAATAAATGATCTAGACATTCTGTTGATCTCTGTTGTCAATAGTCCATTTGAGGAAGAGTCAATGTCCCTCTTTTTTTTTATTTTTTTGTAAAGATATATCATTTTTTTTTAGCTTTAGATTACATAATCCTGTAATACTTCGCTGCTTTTTTAATTGGTCTGTTATCACTATCTTTCAAGCAGCATTTCTGAGGAATCCAGCATGTCTTTTAATCCATTCTGTTCAGGGTAAACTCTGTGACTTTTTTTCTATACAAGTATTTTCCAAACAAAAAATTATCACTATCCTTTGCGTCTTAAATTGTCCGCTCAGCAGTAGAAAGAAGGCATGACAATTCTAACCTTCTTGGGTATTCGTAGCCAGTGCAATATTGCAAAACATCAAAAACATTTGAGCAAAAATTTTAAAAGCATGCAGAGAATGTAAGCTATTTTATAACACTGAGCTTGCAATGATTGGTACATCCAGCAACAATACTCTACCATGGCCTTTTAAAAGCATTGAATGCCTAGTGAAAAATACCATGCAACTTGGAAGCCAATTTTCAAGTATTTTTTGTGTGGCTTCTCTTTGTGGAAGGAAGGAAAAAGATAAGCTGTTACCTTAAAAGCATTCTGTAAGAGGCACTCTGCAGCTACAGTTGTACTGTGACTTCGCTCTGTAAATTAAACAGCAAATTTCCACAATTACCTAAACAGGTAAATGCTGAATTTTAAACCTTCAGTAGGTCTTTTCAAAACTACTTCTGTTTCTCTTCTTTCAGGGAGCCTTGCTTTCTCTAATGGCCACAGGAGTGCAGAAGGAAAAGCAGAGTATAAAGGTGAATTCATTAGTTTTTACTCCAACAACAGTAAAGTACTAGAGCTGCAGCTTTTGGAGAAAGAAATGAGATACAGGACAAAGTGCAGGCTTAAGGCAGGGTTTTTTCCAGGATACAGTTTTAGCCTTTCCATTTGAGACCGAGCATGTTAGCTACATTAGTTTGGGCTCAGTTACATCTGTCTTAAATACCCAGACTTTCAAAAACTGTTTGCAATGGGCACAGGAATTCTGAAAAAGGAAATAACAGGTGGCATAGATATTGTCTATACCACCATGCTTGGAGGAGCCCAGGATGTTGACTCTCTGGAATGGTTGCCATACACATAGAACTGCATTCAAGTCTGCATATAACTCACTCTGTGCTTTACTTGGGGGAAAGTCTTCTGCTCCACTGCACAGAGTCCCACAGACTGTATATGCACAGACTATAGGACATACCCCACAGCTGTGGTGGCTACCCCAACATTGAGTGTCTTCTGAAAAGAGACCAGAGCCAGAAGTAGGCATGACTGCAAGGCCCTACCCTGCTTGCACATGGGCTATCCTCACTAGTAAGGATGGTTCCTCTTTACTGTTTGCTGGTCCCTTCCCCTATCTTACTCCAGTGCAAAAGAATCACCCCAGGTCCTCTACAGTCACAGAATAGGAAGCTCAATTCTCACAATAATCGTGGAGTTACACCAGGCTACCCCCTGGCTATCTACTTGCCTGGTTAGGGCCTACACTAACTCTGGTTAGAGTGGGTTGCATTTTATTTACACACTTCTTTTTTGAGTATATATTTTAACATATATATTTGGTTATTTATGTTTATACTATTTTATGGACAGCGATTCCTGCTCTACAGCAAGCATCCATATCAGCTATGCAGTCAACCTTCCTTTCAACATGAGCCACATACACAACTACCTGTTAGTCTGGGGGCTGACATCTAACCTTCTGTTATTTTATAGGAATATTCCAGTAAGAATTTGACAGTTCAAGCTGGTGTGAAGTGCTGTGGTTCAACTTACTCCAGGTTAGCACGGTCTTCTTCCATTTCTGAAACCAACACGACACAGGATGCTAGTGCTGCCAGCCTCCCCTCCAGGCAAGGCAGTTCATCAGCTCAGTGGCCTGCTGGCTCTGCTTACATTCCACGGTACAGGTTGTGATGTGCTGCTTCAGGTCTGGTATGAGTTTGAAGTTCAAGTCTTGGGGGGTTAAGTATCAGATATTTTGTTGTTTGTCAGGTCAAAAACATTTTCTGTCCTGATGCACCTGAACTGACTTAGCAGTGTGCTTTCTCTTTATAAAACAAACAAAAAACAACACACCACCAAACCCAATGCCTTGCACTGAGAACTGATTAAAAATAGTGATGGCAATTTTTCAGAAACATATTTTATTCTGTATCTTTGTATATAACTGGAACTTCATGAAAGAAAACAGAGGTTTTGGATGCCTCCAATTCTGCATTTGTGTCTTGCCACATTAATGAAGGCTGTTTTTCCCCGTTGCAGATACTCAGAACTTCTTGAGAAGCTAGGTACCCAGAAAACCTTTAAATACATTCTGAAAATTTGAAACTTGGTTGCATTAAGACCTTAATCCTGTACTTCTTTGACAGAGCTCCCTTTCATTTCTATTATCATTTGATACAAAGTCTGTTGTTTCTCTCCTCCTTTTGCTTTCTGCATCTATTATTTTAAGCTCTTCAGCACAGGACCTGTGCTCACATGTTGTCTGTAGCACACTGTAAAGAAGCTACAGGAGCAGAGGTCTTGTTTGGCATTGTGTCAAGGTCCCACTTTCCCTGTATCACACCCAACATCAGAACTCACAGCATGGTCCAGGGCTGAAGATACAGCTCTGACTGCACAGGATGAACAAAGATTTTGGCAGGAGAACAATTAGCTGGAGCAAATATAAACTGTAAGGAGAATTATGCTTCCACCAAATTCATTTCCTCAGCTTGCTGTACACAGATAATGTGACCAGCCAGCTTGCTTTTACCATGGTACTGCTCCTTTCTCTCCTGCCTTTTCTGTGAACATGTCCCTGCCATATCTTCACTAGACACTAGCACTGAGTATCTGCAGCATTACAGCAACACAGCACCAAAACAAAACAACAACAAAACACTCTAGCTCCAGGGACAAAGTTTTCACTGTAAGAAGTGCCAAATGGAAGACTGCATCATGTGGTTGTTTTACAGGGTTACACAAATAGACTTTCTGACAGATTATCTCTGTGGAATCAGCAACTCTTATTGTATTCCTTTCATATGCACTTTATTGCTACTGATGCCCAGGCTTGCTCATTTGGCATCCTGTGCTGCCTTTACATCAAGACGTGAAGCAGGCTTCCTCTTCACTGCACTGGCTGCACATATGCAGAGGTAGAAGGACTGGGAATGCAGTGCTTCCCCTACCATCAACCAGCTTACTGGCACCCGGCACTACTGCCAGGAGAGCCCGTGGCGGGTGACTGCGTGGAGAATGCCTAGTTTCTGAAGAGTCATCTCAGCAGGGCAGAGGGCTGGCAAACCAGAAATAGCAGAAACAACTGTATCAGGAGAATTTTAGAAGTCACGGGAAACATTTGAAGCTGGAGCTTGCCAAAAATAGGATGGAATAGTACACAGCAAAGGTGGCTTAGAGGAAGCCCATGACTCTACCCAGCCTCATCCCCAATTCAGACGTCATTATGTCTCTGGTTTTCCCCTCAATATCATCACAGTCCATCCTCTTATTTGTTTTCTGAAGATAAGGTGTAACGTATGAACATGAGACAGCAGAAAACTTCTTCCCTTACTAATATTGTGAGACAAGCATTAATAAGCCTTTGCTGAGTACTTGCCATCCTTAAGCCCTCCTGCAAGTACCAGCAGGACATTGAGGAAGACAGAGGACACAAGGCCACCCCTGCATGTGAGCACCAGGGTAGCTGAGAGTGCATCCGTTCCTCCTTTTGCACAAGCAACCTTGTTGTAAGCAAGCAGCAAGCAGCTTGAGACAGCACAGAGCTGGCCAACTCCTTGCCAAGGTATGTGCTTGGCTGCACTGCCCCAGAGGCATGGTCCACCCACTATCCCTGCCTGTACAACTGGGAAGGGCTCTGCTCACCTCCTAGGTTAACATGGCCCCTTGCAGAGCTGCATATCAGCACATGTTGGGGTGCCCATGCCACCATCCTCCTCCTCTGGCCATCTCAATGCTGCCAGCATCTCTGTGGCAGCCCTTAAACCCCCTTGCTTGAGGCTGTAGGGACAGGAGGTCAAATGTTCTTCCTTACTGAGCATCACACACATCTCCAGGTAGTGGTAGGAAGGAAGATGGGGCATCTGTTTGAGGAGGATGTTTTTTTTTTTTTTTTTTTTTTTTAAAGAAAGTACTTAAAGACTTAAGCCAAGCCAAAGCGAAGTGAAATTTTCCCACTGAAACCAGAGCAAGAAGCAAAGTCAATAGGAAATAGTTTAATCTTGTGAAAACCACAACTCATTATGGGATTGGAGAGGATTATTGCAGTTTAGGTAACCTTAAGAAGCATTATCTATCTTGTTTATACTTGTGTCAGATGCAAGGTAGAGAGGTAGACTGCAAGTCATGGCTGGCAGTCCTGCATCAGAAAAATAATAAAATTAAAATCACCTTCTGTGAAGGACCTGGTGAAACACCAGTACCTAGGATGAAAGGCACCTCTTCTCCAAGTTTTATTTAGATGCTCTTGTTATCTGGGAAGCATATCCTTCTAAGAGATCAAAGACTATGCTTTCGAGCATCGAAGCTGAACTGAAAGTGAGTCAGAGCTGGGATGTTACTGGACTGAAAGAGACAATTCAACACCAATATTAGAATTTTTGCTGAGAAGAGGCTGCAATTTATCTCATGGAATACGTTTCTTTCAAGGATGAGAATATCTTTATTAGGAAATCCAGTCTTTTCAAAAGATACCATGTTTTTGACCTGCCACTGGTTGTATGCTGCGTTGACTGATTTATATTGACATCTGTTACGCAAACCGCATGGTGGAAGAGTAACCACTCTGTTCCAGCTCACATTATCCAAGTGTTCAAATATATAGATGTATATCCATGCTGAATCTACTTTAATTTTCTCTGAGGAGATATGCACAGGAAGCTTGCTAGAGAACAGACAGTCAATTCTAAATATGAAACGTTTCCCCTTTTGTTTGGAATGGAAAATAACCTGAAAGCTTTTATCTGGTAATAAATCCATCTTTGTAGCATACATTTTTTTTTTTTTTTTTGGAAAAAAAACTTGGAGTACTCACAAAGAAAGAGACCTCATCAAGGTATCAAAAGTAATACATACTCTGAAGCACAGAATATAACAACATTCTCTTTGATGAATAAGACTTGCTCCATTTTTAAACAGAAAGTGTCTAATGAAGAGATGCAGGCTGGCAAAGCAGAACTGCGGGTTATTTGCATCCCAGCCTCAAGCTGCCAACAGGTTTTACCCACACACTACATCTTCACATACACTCAGGACTAGATTAGATCAAATTTATCTCCTTGACCAGAATTTTATGTTTGTTCTTCCTCAGTTGTTGCCTTAATTAATAATGGATCTTTGTTTTATTCTTGGACTGTCATATTTAGTAGTAGGAATTGTGTAGTTTTGATTTGTTAAATTAAATATATATATATATATATATCTTATGAAGAGTGTCATAGTAAGAACAACTGTGTTCCTCTGCTCTTTCATGCATCCTGTTCTCTTTGACCTTGGGAAAGTTTCTTTTCAAATTAATCACACACTCACAAGACACACACCACACCTAAACCAGAAACCTAAACCAGAAAACTTATTTTGTTAGAAAGCCACTAAATGAAATAATGTGGCTGTTTACAAGAGACTTCACTTGCGTGAGAGAAATTTGGGACTCCATGAAAATGGAGGAGGTCAAAGGTGTGTGACAGCCTACAGATTGTTAGTTTCAGCATTACCTTTGCTTTTAAAAATTGCTGCTCCCTTCAGGAGAGCACTAGTCTCTCTTGAGTGAGAAGTAGCAATACATGATCACAGGAGTTCTTGGGATAGGGGAGAAGTGCTATAGAAAACAATCTAGCCTAATTAAAAAAAATCTTTTGCTAATTAAACGTCTAATTTTAACTTATAAAAACAGGCTGGAAAATCAAGCAAAAGCAAACAAAATCAGACTTTGTTGGATGGCAGGGTTTTAATGAAATTTGAAAAAAAATGTTTTCAAATCAGAAGACTTACAGTTTCCATTATGATCTTCATTTGAATGCAAAGCTATTAAAAATAAATGTGAAATTTTCAATACCAATAACAACAGCCCCCGAGGTATTTCCCTTTTCACAGCATGAGCTCAAATTCATGGCATAGTACAATTAAGCTAGATGGAAAAAAAAAAAAAAAAAAAAAAAAAACAAAGCGTAGGATGTGACTCAATCAGGCATCTCATATTTATTATTCTTTAACTTTTGATATTTCTTGTTCCCAAATATGACTTCTTTTAATGCTGTAGAAATCCTGATTCATTTTGTTTGGCTTTAGATACACCATACCTTATTTATGCATGTAATCAGCTCATACTCTGTACATGGACTCTGCCTCCTTGAAAGAGGGAACTCACCAGAAATATACACTGGAGGCCTGATTCATCCTTTAAAAGGAATTTTTCTCTTCCAACTATTGGGAGCTTAGGTTCCCTAACCTAGGCTGCTATTGAGAGAACATAGCTCTGCAATATAGCTTTTTACCAGGCTATCGGAAAGAACTGATATTACAAGAGAGCCCGTCCTCACCTGTGCTTGGTTCAGTTCTGCAGCCTGAAAGTACCTTGAGAGTGCAGAAGCTGTTGGTAATGCAGATGATCTCTCTTACTTCACTGTTTTAATTATATAAGCAACTCACCAATCCCAAGATGAACACCAATGACATTTTGAAGGAAATGTGCTATTAATAAGGGAGAGACATTGTTCTGAAAATGGACGTTTTCCTGAAATAGAGGAAGAAAAAAGCAATACATGAATGAATAGCCTGAATCTAAACTTACATAATTTTGAGATGAGTTGGCAGGTGTTTATACACATATTCAAGACCCTTTAAATTGATTATACCCATTTGTTAACTCCTGTCATGAAAAAAGAGATGTGATTGTCTGATCATTGTTTGTGAAATGGAATTAATATAGTGTTGGTGCAGCCCTGGATCAAGCTGAACTATGGCCCTGCAGACCACGCAAGCAAATTGAAGTCATTTCTGGACTACTGCTAAATTGGGATTCAACTTACTTTGATTCACTGGGAACTCGTGATAATTTCTCTCTTATTTTGCTACCAACAGACACTGCCTAAACTTCATGGCTTCCTTATCATTTTAGGTAGATCACATCTTGGTGAAAGAATAAAGGTAGCTGCCCCCTTTCTTGTTATTGTTGTTGTTGGTTTACTTGTGTGGGTTAACTCAGACTGCATTCCATAAATTGTCAGTATTCAAGTACAGAACTTGTTCTTCCTCCCTAAAAATACAACTTGCACTGTGTCAATGTATGGCTGTTTTTGTCAGTGTTAATTTGAACTTCAAAACGTATGCAAAGAGGACCACCATAAGAAGTTTAAAACCAGTTACACCATGAGCTCTTACCAGTTTCAAGAGCTCACTTCCTTTGTCAACTTTTGGAAATAAATGTACGTGAAATATAGGCCAATTACTTTTTCACTTTCAACAAAGGCATATTTCTGTTTTGCTCCGAAAGAAAAAGAAAGAGGGTTTCTAAACTCTTTTGAAATCCTAATATTGTCAAGGTGAATAATTCATTTTATGAAACTTAATATTTATGAAAATGTTTTATAATGCAGCCTCAGTATCAGTTTTTTGGATACAGCACCACATTCAGACCAGTGTGCTTTTCACAGATGCAAATAGTAGGAGATAAAAGAGATGTCATTTTAATGCCAGGGCTATAGACATTCCAGTGACACTGATCAACTCACAAACAGCAGAGAAAAATGACATCCCTCATTTAAAATGCCTAGCTTCATAAGCAATATGTACTAATGTGCTTCATTATTATTATTTTTTTTTTAAATCACAAATATTACTTCTTACAAGCATTCATCAATTGATTTGCATAGGCAGGAAATGCAACTCCTAGAACTATAGACACAGTGACACATAGACACTATATGGCACCTGTGCACACTCACCAACTTCACACATGTCATCTGGGTTATTGAAAGCTAAGGAAGCAGATTCAGCCATAATTTCCCTGCAAAAGTCATGACAGATGGTTTGTCTCCACAACTGTGAAAAACTGCCTCTAAGTAAGAAGCACCTGCATGCAGATTCTTTTCCAGCTAATGCTCAAGCAGGGGCTCAGTGAGTAACGCAGTTCACCATAGATGACACCATGCTGCCATCTGTACTTGCTGAGGGCTTGCAAATCCCACTCCATGTGTGCGCCCAAGTGGGACTGCTTGGTACAAATCTCAAGTCTCTCATGAGACTTGGTATCATGGACTTGGATTCATGGTATCTTTTGTGGTAGGTCCCATTAGCATATTTGGGAGAACATTTTGTGATTCATTTTTTAGAGTTACTTGCAGCACATGGTCAGTTACGCTTAAAGAAAACATAGCACCTCCAAAGCTCCCTAGAGTCTGGTTGACAGTCCCAGCACAGCTCCACAATTCAGCTATGATTCACAGACCTCCATTTTTATGATAGGACTGGGCTATTATGATAGGACTGGTCTAAATTTCAATGACCTTTGGCTGGATTTTCTGCAATACACTTCCAGGAACAACTGTGGCTTATGGCTGAGAATTGATGAGAAGGGCTGAGCTTTCGTGTAAGTTTTTGAATTTGAACCATGAAACCAAAGTATGTAATAAAACGTCCAGCACTTCCTGAAAGCTGATAGCTACAATTCTTTTAGAGCTACTATTTTTTGTAGTACATGGAAGAGTCCTAATGTCAGCATGGTCCCTTCTAAGGTGCTATGAATTGGAATAATTCAAGTGACCATCTCATAACACAATGGAAAAATATTGTCTGTACATCTCCACAAAGCATTTCTACCTTACTGGCTCACAATTCAACAGAATCACTGCTGACAGCTTAAAATAACATCGTCTTTCTCTGCCTAAGGCCACAAAGAATGAGCCAAAGAGAATATTAGAAGAAAAAGTGAGTAAGTGTATCAGACGGGAGAGTCAAGATATTTTAGATGTTGAATGCTACAAGATTATGAGTTACAACTAACAGTGAAGTAGCTGTCTTAACAGGAACAAACTTCTGGACAAATCAGACTATCAGTATGCAACCTGCTTACCTCTCATGCTTTGTACTTGTATGTGTATATAATTGCTGTGACAAATCTTACATTTACACCAGAAGTATTACTTCTTGCAGATTATTTTGTATTCAGTCAAATAAAAGATCTGAGATTTTATGGCTTGGTAAATGCTGCTGCATTTTATCCTTACAGAAGAAGGACAAACTATGACAATTAAATTTGGCCTAGGAATTTGAAGTCAGTTTAAGGCCACTAAACAAACATTTTTTCTCCAAGTTCAGAAAGCTTCTAGCAATTTAATGTCACTAATCTCTTATTAGTTTGGAAATTTGTTCTCATGCATCTTCTTTGTGCAGGTATGTAGCCTTTTACCACTTCCATTGAATTCTTAGTTTAATTTTCTACAGTGAAGAAGTACCCTGTCTGTCCAGTCTGCTCAGTCAAGCAGAGTAAGCTCTCATAACTGCTGACAAAAAGGTCACTTTGCTAGCATTTTGTTATTCTGTGTCTTTTCTAAGTCTTGATTTTTAACTTAACACTAAAGATAACTCACTTTGTGTTCTTCAGGCCTCAAAGGTTGCTAAACTGCTTTTGGAGTGTTCAGCATTTTTATTATTATTACTATTATTTTGAAGGTGATGGGTGAGACTGCATGTAGTGAAAAGTACTGAGTTATTTTGATGCCCATCCATGGAAGAATATGCATGGTCTCTACTTCCTCTCATCTTCTAGACACAGGTTAAGATGGAAATAAAATAGGAGCTACTTTTAATAAGAACAGTCAAAACTCCCTATAGGAAACTGGAGTTTATTCAGAACTATAGCCTTTTAAAGCTATCTCACAGTACTTTTCATGGATGTGAGGTGCTACCCTCTACCACTTTGACCAAAATAATATCCTTGTTGCTAATTATTTTCCAGCCTGCTTCCTAATTCACTTGAAGGAAGTTGGTCTTCACTGCCCATCCCAAACTACATAGTAGTATTGCAGTAAAGTTGTTACACAATTGCAACATGGGTCTCTCTTCAGGCAAGGTGCACAGAACATCAAGAATGCAATCTGTACTTACATACTTGCATATATTACTTCACTGAATCTTTTAGTTTCTACAGAATAAAGGTTTGCAATAGGAGCCTGCCTATCTTTTGGTTGCACTTGGAGTACCATGAAAGCAAGCACCATCTGCTAGTGCTCATCTTGATGTGAAAGAAGCTCAATCTTACCCAGTCGGATGCCAGAGAGATTGCCCTTTCCCAATATCTTTCTCTCCCAAGACATTGGGCAAAAAATAAGAGCAACTTTTACCTTTTATGTACCATTTTAAGTAGATCGTGGGTAGGCTGAAAGCTCAATTTATGTCTGATTATTCAAACTGAAGTAGGTTTTTACAGCTTCTCAGGGTACTGCACCATTCTCATCTCTGGCTTCACACTGAAGTATAGCAGTCTTCTGCCCAGAACTCTGGATTAATGTGTGGATCAGCTTGCATGAGTGGGTCTTGAAAGTATTAGAAAAGATACAGTCTCTACTGCTTATATACTGGAAGAGATTCCGGCTTCTGCTCGTACTTATGCAATTGCGGAAAGAGTGAACTGCAGACTTATTTTTAGTGGCACAGACGCACCTACTGTCTCTCATTGAGACTGGCATGAAAACAGAATGGCACACTCCCAAACTGACACAGCATCTGTCCTCAAGTGGTTTTCCTTTTCAAAGCAAGATTTATTATTTTTTTTAAACCCTCTGTCCTTCCTATTTAGGGCCAAGGACGCACCTATGCAAAGTTTGCCAGGGACATTCTCATAAAACAGAGTAAAAAGAGCAACCAATGTCAGATTTCAGGCTAGTTTCAGTCTGTGTGAAGTCAAGAAAGAGGACCTCTTCCACCTATAAAGGCATTCTTAGAATTTAGTTTCCTCCAAGAATCTCCCCAGAGAGACACACTATTTAAATCCACCAGCTGGGAGTCCTCCCTTCTGCTCACTAGGTGCCTACAGGGTGTAGTGGATTTCCTAAGCCCTTACATTGCACACCCAACATGCTGCAGGTGGCTGTTTAGAGTGAAGGCATTCCAACTATGATCACAAACCACTAATATTTTTGTTCAGATTTGCACTGAGGAAAAAGCAGGAATATGGTACTGTTAGTCAATGCACAGAGATGAGGCACCCACAAGCAAGGTACAGCTAAAGTACTCAAGGAAATTTATGCATTTGGAAAGAAAACACGGGACAATTCACTACCCACAGTTTTGAAAAAAACAGCCAACCTGACAGGTTTAAATAGGAGGTAGGGATCAGTAGTGTTTTCTGACTGGAGAACAGCAAACAACACCTTTGTCTAATCAACGTACCATAAATTATGTTTGTAGCAATGGAGCCATTTGTTTGGCTTTGCTATTACAGAAACATAATTTTAAAGAGAATCATTACAGGCAGAATAAAAGAGCAAACAGGACAAAACAATGTGAATTCACCAGTGTTTGATCAGACTAGACTGATTTCTTTCTCTGGTGAGATAATTAGTTTTCACATAGGGAAATACATGGCTGATCTAATCTATCTGAACATCAGAAAATTATTTAAATTGCTACCACATAAGAAGTTATTAAACTGGAGAAGATAGGGAAAACCTATGAGTATTGTAAGCTGTAAGAACCTACTAAAGAAGAGGGCTGTTTGGAAGGAAAGAAAAAAAGGCAGCTCCTCAGCAATTAGTTTTTTGGTCTCAACTTACATAATGTTCTTGTTAGTATTTGGAGCATGCCAGTGAAGTTTGCTGACCCTATGAGGTTGGAAGGCATTACAGAGATGTGACAGGGTTAGACAATTGTATTGGAAGAAATAGATGACTTTGCAGGCTGAAGTAATAGAAATTATATGAGTAAGTGTCATTCCACATAGACTATTCATTCATTTTGGGACAGACAACAAAAACTTCTGCTTTGAGGGACATATACCAACAAGAAATAATGGGAGAGGAGAAAGACCTAGTTGTTTTTAAGTGTGGGATATTCACTGCCATCTTTGATGGTAGGAAAATCATTACTGTAACATTGCTACAGTCAGCCATCTTCTGCAGTAGGATGGACATTTTTTTCTGCTGGGCCTTTTCTCTACACCAAGAGAAGCAGCACATTAGGAAACTGGCATTTAAAATACTATGACAGGGCAAAGTGATGAATGGAGCAGCTCATACCTCTTTGAAGCTATTCACTCAGGTTCCTGAAAATGAAAATAGCATCCTAAAGCCACTACTAATACTGGTTACACTCAGCTTTTAGAGCTTTCTCAGTGAAAGTGTTACGTAAAAAGAAAAATCTTAGATTCTTGTGAACAAGATGCACTGAGAAAGATGTGCCAATACGCTGTCATGTTAGATCAGCTGAATGGGATGTTGCAATGAAATTATATGCAAACATTTAATGTCTGGTGAGTATGCTCACCTGGGTGCCAAAGCCTGGGCTCCAAGATTTTTTTTTCTCCTGTATTTTTTAATCTCAGTTTAAATAAAAGCACAGATTGACAAAGAAAAAATGCAAGGCATGATTTTATAAATTAATAAAGATGAGGGATATCACAGCAGTAACTCTGGTTATTAGTTTATGAGGCTGTCAAGTTAGAGTTTATGAAGGGCCAGTCTGAAACTGGGCAACAGTTTTATTCTGAAATGAACTTCCAAAGGAATAATTTAAAAACTGCTGTTTCAAAGCCAGATGGAAGGTACATCTCTTGAATTTTGGTCTTCTGTAGCAGAGGTAATGGAAATGGAAATATTAATTCAAGTCAGTCTAAAATACTCTCCTAAAATGCAAATGATAACCTTTTCCTTCACTTCAGACCAGAGCAGTAGCTATTCTTCTGAAACAGAAAGCTGCTGAAACACATTTTAGCCTTAAAGGAAGAGGTGAAGAAACAGACACTCAATAGATGTGATAACATTGCTTAATACATTTTTAAAAGGGTGATCAAAATGAAAGTTACAGAATAAAAAAACATCTTCATAACACAACCAGTTAGAAGTTGTATTACCACCAAGCAGAATACATAAAAATAGATGAGCTTGACTAAGTTATCTTTTAAAGATCAGTGAGGAAAAGCTCTTGATTTCCTAATAGGATAAACCTGAATTCTTAGTAAGACTGAAGATCCTTAAAAGATGAGTTTTATATACTAACAGCTGTAGAAATTGAAAGCAGGCTTACAAGCTCAGACACCTTACTCCAAGTGTGGCTACACCACAAGTTTGGGAGAAGAGGAGAGTGAAGCTTTAGCAAACAGACATATACACCTTCCACAAGTACTTCCACCACAATTAAGGATCTAAAGTTCACTAGTTCTGCCTATCCCAGGGATACCCTGCAATGAATATCCCATTAATTACTTCAAAGGTTTCAAAGTGTTTTACAGCTGCTAAGGGAAACAGTTTGGTGAACTCAATTAACAAGAAGTTTAGTCTGTTTCTTAACAAGCTTTTTTTTTTTTTTTTTTTTAAAAAAAAGTCACCCTCCACCTCATTTCCTCTACTTCCCCAACCCTCTTCCAACAGCAGCAGTGGCCTAGTCCATGTCCCTTATCCTCGTGGAAGCAAAATTCAACTTTGCTTCCTCAATTTAAAAGTCAATGCTGATATCTCTAGGGCCTACAGGATTTAGAAGAAGCATTGGTATAGCTTAATGACCTTTAGCCCTCTAAGGGATGGGCTTAAATTTCTGAAGACATACCATGAGAGGGTGAGATTGAATCTTGGTGAAAGGCTGCAGGAACTGCAGATATTCCCAGAAAAGGAAGACTACGGTCAGAGCAGCAGTTTGTGTCAAAGAACATGGCCTCTCCTCTGTCGGCTTTTTCATGGTTGTGTGTGAGTACCCTAGATATGTCAGGTTACACATTTTGGGTCAGAAAATGCAGAGGTTTCAGAGCCAAAAAAAAAACCACTGCTACTCTTGGGGGCTACAGGGCAAAAAGATCAAGTTTCCTTAGGAATTCCATAGAGGAAAAACATACATATTTGGTGATTAAACAGGATAGGGAGAGAACCAATATTAGAGTAAGATGGCAAAAACCTAAAGCACTCCTGAAATGGTGGAAAAGGTTGAGAATAATGGGGAATACTTTAGTTTTCAGTATGTAATCTTGTCCTCTTTTTTTTTTTTTCCTAATTTACGTAGTACACACCACAACTTGAAAGTCTGGTGAAAAAAATAACATCTAGAAAACAGTCTTTTACAACTCCACCAAAATGTTGCAAGGAATTTTCACTAGTGATGTGAAAATGAAAGAGTGAAAGATCATTACATGTGGTTGTTCAGAGAAAAAGGGGAAAAACTGAAATCAGGAAAAAAAGCAGCAGACATCTCAACAAAACGAACAAAGAATAGTGTACTTTTTCCATCTCTAACAGTGCAAGGCAAACATTTTGAATAAATAGATTTGTCAGATACACTTTACTAAGTTGTCATTAATTCAATCTAAACAGAGTAACTAACACTAGCGTTGGGTGCCTCAGGACCAACCCTATCTGCCTCGTGGGCAGTTATACAAGTCACTGAAGAATAAATCAGAATTATAAATCAGGAGTGTTCAAGCTCCTTCAGAAGTTTCTAGTCAGAATGACGTTAAAAATTAGAATTAAAAATGAAGTTTCTGCTTAATTTCATGTAGCATATTGAAAACTAAAACATGCTGAACCAGCTCCTTTTTCATCTAGAACTGAGAGAAGTATTTTTGTTTCACATACAGACACAATGATCATCAATACATTTAAAATAAACCACTACAGTGATAGTAAGTGATGGAATTACAAAGCCCGACTTCTTGCTGTTGGAAATCCCAGTAAGCAAATACTTTCATGTCCACACAGCACCACAACCAAAAATCTGACCCCATGCCTCATGTGAAGCTTAAGAACTTTCAAATTTTTACCTCTCAGCACCATGTATCAAATTCAGACTTTCCTTCTAATTTTATTGTTGCAGGTTTCACAGAAATTCTGTTATCACTGCGATTTATGATCACATTTGACTTGAACTGAGTTTTTGAGTTTTCCTGTGGCCTGGCAGCAAAGCTCAAGCAGCAGAACAAGGGCAGCAAATCTGATACACATGAATAGACATTTTTAGGAAAGGGATAAGAATGATTTACAATTCAGTAGAACATTCACCTGAATCTGGGGTTTTGGTTATACTGAGATGCCAAGTGATATAAAACATTTTTTTTTTTCCCCACTCCTAAGAGACTTGCACTGTACGAGTTAGATTAAGAAAAAGGTTTGGAGTGTGAATCATTCATTTGAAGTATATCATTAGCAGCCTGCAGTGTTCTCAGTTGACTGCCTGTTCCTATCCACCTCAGTATTAGTTAGGGATTGTATATTGGTTTCAGTTTATAATTTGCCTTTATGAAGTTGTCTGTAGGAAACTAATTTGCCATGCACATTAGCCAGCTCCTTCAGCATTAACATACATTAGTTCCAACTTCTTTTTTAAGTGACAGAGTGTGACATTCTCTTCTCCTCCACACTTCTGGGGGGGGGCTAGAAAATTCCTTGGTTTAATTTCATCATGTTTTATGATAGCTCTAATGCACAAGATAGACATTTTACTATGCACGGCTGGTGAGAGGTAAGAAGGCTTTTCTTCCAAAAATGCTCAACATTTTTATTGTTGTTTTTAACACAATAATATCCAAGCTCTAAGGGTGGTCTATGGGTGGGTTCAAACAAAACTGTTTTATAAGTTTGGATCCCTCCTTTAACCCCTCCCCAACTGAAGGGTATACAGAGTCCCACCACACTTTCATTTTTGCTGGTGATACATAGAACAGAACATTTATACCACATGCTGAAACTAACAAAAAATTGGTACCAATCCTTTAAACAAAATGAAGTTATGCCCTGCTTATGATTTTTTTATTATTATTATTATTACAGAAACCATAACATCTAAGATAAAAGCAGTGCACAAGGGTAACAAGACCTTGTATATTTGCACACGGTTCATTTCTGGGTGTCTCACTACAGTGAGAACTGCAACAAAAATATCACCATAAACCCTAAAAAAAGTATATGCCTAGAGCATGATAGCACCCAGCTCTCAAGATAACATACTTTTCAGAGTCAGAAAAAGATCATGAACAGAGAAGCTGTTGAGTCCTGAATATACAGCTGCTCTGAAGTTATATCAGCTACTTAAGCTTGTAAAACTGAAGCTCATACTTGGAGAGTTCACTACCAGCACACCTTAATAGTAAGTGGGAAGTGAGATTGTGATCAGGTTTTGCTAAGCAGTTTTCAAATTCTGCTGTGAATTTCACTCCAACAGAAAGTATATTAGTACAATGAACACACACCTAGGAACATGACAAAATTCCTCTGCTGCTGGAGAAAGCCAAACTTGTATATAGAAAATCTATAGTTATTTGAATACTTGCAATATACCTACTTAAAACGTTAATGTTCTTACTCTATTCTTAGAGCTTATTTGCATATTTGATTAGCTGGCCTCATATCAACATTGATGCACATAGCTTTAGAATGATTTCTTTTTTCCAAGTAGATCACAAAGAACTTCATAAACAGCAAAGGAGTTTAAAGAAGAATAAATGTGACAATAATATAATAATGACATTCATGTGGTATTGTATGTGTAATATCAGTTACAACACACATGATCCAAAACTACACAGGCAATTGCATGATTATATGTATCATATTATTTGAGCATTTTTCTTCTATTTTAAAGAAAGGTGGAAAGAGAATAAGGTACTTTAAAGGGAGAAAAACACAAGTTTTTTGGAAATGTTGATGAAAATTTTTATATATCAATATCTTCTCTGTAAAATTGTGAGATGAACAAGGAACACTCTTCACACACTTCCTTAATGGCTGCAAAAAATAGCTGTTTAACTTTAAACAAATCTCTCCAAAAAACAATATATAGATTTCAGTTTATCCAGTAGTGACAACATCGGCTTTCAGAAACATGGTATTTTCCAGAATTATTATTAGATTTCATTGAAAAAAAGATACCAAATAGATGTGTCATGCAGTACAGAGAAAAGGAAATAACTCTCTAGTGGCTGTAATTCAAGAGGCCTGGCTTTGTTCTGGGGCTTCCAAAGAAGACACGCTTGTGTAGAAGTGCACAGCTGCACAGCCACATCCTGCACGAGTCAGATGCCAGTAGACACAATCCCCGTTGAACAAGGGGGCACTCAGGATCAGCTCTGTCCTAAAGAAACATCTCTGCTATCAGTAGGTGTTATGCAGGGCAATTAAATGTCTGCTTCTCTTGCACAGGTAGAAGTAGAAGCTTATCCAGTCCCCTTTCCTTTTTGGACTGAAGGACCAATTGTGATTTTTTTTGAGGAACAGAGGAGAACAAACACTGCATTTTAAAGACAGCTCTGCAAAAAACTGTGGATTATTTGCCACTGCTTCAATTTAATGTCACATAGGATGACCAAAGCTATACAAGTATTACAACTCCATCTCAAATGGGCTTAAAAAGTGAACATACTGAAAAATGAAGACCAGTGAGTGTAAATGTACCAACTGAAGTAAAATTAGAGAGGAATTAGATTTTTTTTTTTTTTCTATAAAACTCTTGGGGAGAACCCCAAGAACAAATAAAGAACCCACGACTCTTGATGTTTTTACCCAAATATGATTTGAGCCAGTTTAATAGCAAAATTGTTAGTATTGGCTGTTGGGCTGATTATATTATTACCAGTAAATGATATATCTCAAAAGGCTCACTTGTACCATGTTCCTTAGACAGAGAGAGGAAGCTAGTGAAGGAAAATAGTGGCTCTCACCTTCAATAGGAAAACAACCATTAACTTCATCTGGGTCAGGATTTCACAAGCTGTCTACCTTTTGACCTAAAGTAGCCAAGACAAGGTCAACCAACAACTTCAGCTTGCCTTTGGATGAATAAATGTATCATATGGGATAAAATGACAGTTTCAAAGTCGCAATGCCTAAGAGAAAGTGGAATATTAAGTGCAACTCAAATGCCTTGCAATGAAAAACCAGTCATCTTCACCATGCTGACAAATATAGAGTCTGAAGTTGTGCTGAACCTCCCAGATTGCTTACAATTAGGAAAAGCATTTTTAATGTAGCAACACAATCTGAGAAGAGTTGAATGCTATCTCTCCTGTTAATTGATAAGTGAGTGCTAGCCAACTGAATGAAATCTGATGCTGCACATACTGAGCCATCCAGGAAAAAACCTTGAGCCATGAAAGCACCTGTGTAGATCTCTATTCTAAAATGCTATAATTCCTCTCAGCTTTTCCCATTCTTTTTTCAAATGAAAACAAGAATGTATATTTCCATTTTTATTTCTTTAGAAACAATTAGCTGAAAAGAAGTTTATGACAAATTTAAATGGTATGTAATTTAAAAAGCACATCGGAGAATAGAGTTCTTGCATTACCTGTTAGCCAGAATTAAGACTGAAGGAAATTCAGCTCTTATTCTTACACAGTAACATAGATATGTATTCTGTATTTGTATTTCACCAAAATAGGAATTTTAACCAAGACAGTTAGCAGTTAATATGCCACCAAAAAAATCCCCTTTACTAAGTAGACTAGATGCAGACTGCCTTCCTCACTTGTATTGTGTAAAGATGAATAGGGTAGTATAAGTGAGCCATCCTCAAAGTGTTCTGGAAGAAACTGCAATTTGTTCATCAACTTGATATTTTTTTTCCCCATGGATTTATTTAAATGATTTATTTTTTCTGTCAAGTGAACAGTTTTGGGGCCGTTTTCCTAGGCCAGGCTGAAGCCGCACCAAAACCTGCCTCATAGGCTACACCATGAGGACAGATTGTACTGTACTGATATACAATGCCAACACATCACCACAGCAATTGGTCCCACTCCCAGCACAGCAATGTTATATATAAGATCTGAGGCAAGTGATAGCCTAATGGAAAAAAACATGGGAAAAACTTATGTACCAGCAGCTTCAAGAGGTAACTGCAGGCAGGAAGAGCAAAGATGCTGTCTTAATTACTAATTTAAAAGACATCTGGCAAAAAAAAAAATAAAAAATAAAGTACCTGGCTGATGGGGGTGTATTTTCCTTAGAGTTGGGAAGGAAATTAGATGCTAAATCCAGAAGGCTGGCTCTTTTCTGTTTCATTAGAGTGATCAAGAAGGAGCCTGAAATTATAAGAGCACATTTTCCCTCCCCCCTCATTACTCTCAGGTTGCATCTCCAGCATGTATATTAGATCTAATGTGCTCTCAGATGCTGATGTAAAAGTTGTGTTGCGAGTGGGTGTTCTGTGAACTTAATTAGCTGTATACTGTCTCCACTTAGACCAGCCAAATCATGTTCACCTTTTTCAAGCAGGGCCCTCTGAATTTGACAGGAATGAACTTGTGAAAAGTGGCTAAATAAGCCAGATTTTGTTCATATCAAATATATCATGCTGTGCGTAGAAAATTAAAGGTCTATATTACAACACTTTTTCTGTCTTCTCAACTGTCTTGCACTTGTGACACCAATTATTTAGTTAAAATTGAAAATTTGAAATATAATTTAGAATTTTATTGTCAGTTCATAAAGTCTGCTCTCTTTTTAGGTCTGACTCATTCTTCCCACTTAGTAATAAACTTGCAAGAGTGACTTGAGTCGCAACCAAAATGTAATTTACATGTAAATTAAATTAAGTATAATTATGTTTCATAATTACCACTTGCAACTGAAAATGCCTCTTTCAAAAACTCAGTAGAAATAATTTCTCAGCAATTTCTTTGTAATTAAGAGAGACTTAGTAAAAAGAAAAAATATTCCTACTAGCTAGACATGCCTTGCAGACAGTACTTGCATATGAAATGATATCATCTGCTGCACAGTGATTTAACTCACACCATTTTACACTTGTCTTTCTGTTCTTGAGGTTCCTCCACAGCTAATTTGCCTCAACATTGAGATGGCTCTATACAGAAAGGACTACAGACGCTCTTCCATGATTATTTAAACAATAAAAAATAATAATAAAAAAAACTTATTGCCAGTGCAAATCTATCAGCTCCTACCCAACAGAACCACTTGCAAACTATCATTTCTCCCATAGCTGGGATTACTGAAATGGAAAGAAGTAAAGTGCATTTCCTGCTAATGACTGCTCACATGTGTTAACACTTTGGGTGCAAAGAGTGATAAACCCCAGTGCCAGCCAGCACTGTGGGAGCTGTTTTATTTTAATTGTTGGAGAAAGGAGACTTTCTTAATCTTTCAGGTATTCTCAGTTGTTCTTAAAAGAACATTAGTGACATGTCGAGGGGGAAGCATAAATAATGTTGAGATCTTTGATCCCTGCAGGGAAGATGCTGTAAGGGTTTCCATTTTTCTGTGCAACTAGGTGTTAGCGACAAGAGTGTTTCACAAGAGTGTTCTGCCTCATCTCCTTCCAATCACCAAGTTTGTTGTATTTTACCTTTGAAGATATTCATAAAGCAATTTCACCACTAAATAACTTGAGGACTAGAGAGAGGAGGGGTTAACAGAAATATAATTGTAGAAGCAAATAATCAGGATCTAACATCACAGCGTCATTCAAGACCAAAAGGTATTCCTATATGGGAAGATTACGTAGTAGAGACAGGAAAGGTAAAGATGATTTTTTTTTATTTTTTTTTTTCCCTGCTAGAATGCCTCTGGTATCTGACATTTTTTCCAAAGAGGCAGCTTCTAGCCATGTATGTAATTCATCAGTCCCCACTGATAGATCCTTTCAATTTATGCAAGGTTTGACACATCTCCCATGATTTTCCCTCAGCATCACAGCCTCTGAATGCTTCCTGTCCCTTTGCCTTGTAAAGGAGACAATTTTTCTGTTAATCCTAGTAGATAAATGCTCAAACCTCAGCTCAAAATATTAGAAAAGCAGTTCATTTGGAGAGCAGAACCTTCATCCACAAACAGTTCAGCATTTTATGGAGAGAAAAATGGTTCAGTCATACATCACCAAAGCTGAGACATGATGCATTTAAAGCAGCCACATATATTGACATGGATGGGTATTTTATATTTGGCAAATAATAATTGCTTGACTATTGATAAGGATGACAGAACAAGATGCAGCTTGTAAGAAAGTCTTTTATGAATTATACATTGAGAGCAGTGGGTAACATTGATTTTACACAGATTAAGAGTAAAAAGGTGGTATAACTTCAGTAAACAACATGACTTAGCTGACAAACACAAGTCCCTTGGTCTACTTGCATAATCTAATCCTGTCAGGGAACTGCTGAATCCTTCAACTATACCCCTATTTTTATACAACCATTTTCAAGCCATTTATAGACTGGACATCTAACCAATGGAAAAAATAAAGCCTGCTCCTCAGAAAACCTGTTACATCCAAATGGAGGCATCCTCAGCATATGAGAGGAATTGAGCATTAGAATTATTTTCCTCTGTGAATCTACTACTTAGACTAGTTTTGAAGAACAAAGCTTAGTCAAAATAAATCCTATCTCACCATATGTAGTACATCTTATAAATGAGCAGGGAAGTTTAACTTCTAGAGAAGTCATATTCCTGTGGCTGAAAATACCATCATATTTTCTCATCAACAGCTGCAAGCCATTATGACATATAATGTGAAATTAAATGATCTCTGAAAAAAACTATTCCTTCCAGCAACATTTATGGTGATATTAGAATTATAGCACAGAAGAAATAGTAAGTACTGACTCAACCACCACTGAAAAACTTCAGAAAATCTGTGTAAATTGACATCTGACCAGGGAGAGGAAAGTGAAACTAAGACATGGATTGCATAGTTTTCTACGAATGCCTGCATGCTGTATTATATAAGATAGCGTATGTACATGGAAGTGCTGGTCATATTATGTCAAGACTTATTTACAGAAAACAATCGCATTCCCTCCTCTCAGATGACAACAGTAGCTGGAGGGACTCAGACATATTTGCTTGGGTTTGGCACTGTTCTCAGAGGGGTGCCTGCAGTGGTTGTCCTTTGTGTGACACCCTGCCTACTATTCTTGTCATGACACAGTACAACGCAGCATTAAAAACTGGTTCAAATATTCAATGGTAGGAATTCTAGTTTTGTGTATGAAGAAAGCTTTCTAGATAAAGTTGAACTAAAATTCCTCAACCTTATCAAAACTAAATTGTGTTTTGACATTCCTACTACTGTTTCAACAGAATCAGAACAAAAAAAGTTGGTTTTGGCAAACAAACTTTTCAGACTTGTTTTGCAAAACAAGGATTTTGTATTCTGACCACCCAGTGTGAAGACAGGGCACAAAATGCTACTAATGGGCCAGTAGGATCAAGACATTACAAGTAAAATTTATAACTGCTGGGAAGACAGCAGTACATCTTCCTTTACTCATCACATTACCAGGCATATTTGCTATCTTTCACAGGAAGATGAGGATATACATGGAGCACACAAGAATGTACCCATGAATCGTCTGGACTCCTAGCTTAAGAATTTACTCTTAAAAATTCAGATGTAATTCTTTTGATGTTTTAATCATACTTAAATATATAATTACACAGAATATTTTGTTTCAAGTGGATGGGAGTATTTCAGGATGCCCACATACAGAGAGCTGCTACTAGAAGATAATAGTGCCTGTGTTTCTTAGTAACAGATAAAATAGTTAATATAAGCAGGAAGTCTCACTGAGTGGCCTTAGCTTTGTGTTAAGATCTGCCTAAAGATATGTTCTGAAACCTACCACGAACAACCAAAGGAAGAGAAATTCAGGTTAGACTACTGCTCTCCCTAATTGCGTGTTTAGCAATAAGCAACAAAAACAAAAACACACAAATAACTTGAAAGCAAATGATGCAGCTAGGCATTAGAATAATTTCTTGTGTATTTTTAAATTCTCACACTTATCTTTTCCTTTTTACTGAATGCCTGCTTGGTGCTTAGCAACTACAAGCTGTCTGAAATGTTCTTTGCAGTCATTGCCACCCAAAGGGAGAGACTTAAAGAAAAGTATCAAAAGGTTATGGAGGAAGCTCATCAGGAACTCATTTATTGTATGAGGTTATAAAAATGACCCAGAATTGGCCAATTCATCCTCTGTGCTAACATGTGATTCAGGAAGCAATTAACATTTATGTATGTATGTATACACACAGTATTCAATGAGTGCACAAAAGACCTAAGTATATAACAATTTCTTACATCTAGAAGAAGCTTCAAAGTAAACAGCCAACAACCTCTCAACTGATCACTCAGAGCTGAAAAATTTGCCCCAGCAGAAAAATTAGTTGCAAAAAGCCAATAGTCTACTTAAAATTGAAAAAGAGCTCATTAAAGACAAGTATGAGCTAAGAGAATTACATCCATGCAATGAATGTTATATAAAGCCACTGTGTTGAAAGCATGGGGTCAATATATTCCATCTACTGAGAAAGCCTTGAGAAAAGAGCACAAGTAATTCAGTGGTATGACATGTTAAAAATGTGTCCAAATGAGAAGAGTAGAAAGAATCATGAGCTCCTGAAGATCAAAACCTAAATATACAGTGAAATAGATGAAAATTTTTGAGTCACAATTGGTAAAATGTATCAGTAATAAAACTACTTGGAGGTACATCAGGAACAGAAAGCCTCTTGAAGATTTATAGTAAGTCAATTGATTATAATATAAAAGCAAAAATCTATGAAGGGAATATACATTATTCTTTGCATTGCTGTTCACTCTTGGGAGAAGCTGAGAAGATTCTCATACCAAAAACCTATATATATACACATATATATACACATATACACATATATATGTGTATATATATATGTATGTGTGTGTATATATATATAGATTAAATGAGGGACCCAGAGTATCTACCTAAAACTGAAGTGACTGTAGAACTGTACGTTATGGAACAAATTGGCAAAAATTAACTTAAATTGCCAAGACCAGATGGTATTCACTCAGGAGCTCTAAAGGAACTCAAGGATGAAATAACTGAATTACTAAGGATAGTGTGCTCTCACAGCATTGATACCTGAAGATGACAAATGTGACAAATTTTTAAAGAAGGTTTTTGAAGGAACTGCAGGCCTCTCAACCTGATATTTATAGCAGGTAAGTTAGTGGCAACTTGACTAAAAAACAGAATTAATAAGCACCTGAATGGTCAACTTAGGGAGTCAACAAGGCTTTTAAGACAAGCCATGCCTTACAAACCTGTATTTTGAAGAGGGCAAGGAACTGTACGAATGAGTGATATCTACTTGGATTTTGAAAAAAGCTGCCTTATTAAATGGGAGGAAACAAGCACCAATAACATTAAAAAAATGAAGTTGGGAACAATAAGTAATCATTTGAAGGAAGCAGAAACAGAAGCTTAAAGTGGTTAGGTCTTTCTGGCCACTGGTTTGACCCAGACTAATGCTGGTTCTCATTCTGAAAAAGGACCTGAGAGAGCCTGAACAATGCAATGAGAAAGTCTGTTTCTTTAGTAAATACTAAGTTATTAAGGATGAGGGCCAACAGAAAAACAGCAGGATCAGAGAGCTGCTGGACAATAAGGAAACATGGGAAATTCACTGCAGATAACTATTAAGGACACACAAAAGAATAAAATGCCATCCCAGATTCATATATAAACAATGGCCCTTACCACTGAGTAGAATATTACCACTCAGAAGTGGTATCTTGAGACTATAACAGAAGTAGAAACAATATATAACTATATAAATGTAATACAAAACTCCATGAAAACACCAGCTCAATAATTTACAAAGTTGAAAAACTTAAAGCTTAAGTACTATTAGGTGACAAACAGAGAACAAAACAAGTTCATCATTATGCCATGGTTCATTTGGGTTGTCAATGTTATGTGCAGCTCAGTCACCTAATCTCTCTTGTGAGTCTGGAACAGATTCAGAAATGGGAAGCAAAGAGCAAAGTAGAGGATAGGATGGCTCACTCAGAAGAGTGACCAAATAGGAATATGGTAATATGGTAGAGGTCTACAAAATCATAAGGCTCATTGAACAGGTTGAAAAAGGATGGCTTGTTTGCCCTCTTTGCCAGTTACAAAAAAAAAAAATAAAAAAAAAATAAGCCCTTTGAAACCAGGTTTAGAAGACAAGAGGATATAATTCATTATGCAACATTTCATAAGCCAGTAATAGCTGTAAACTGGGAGAGTATTAGTGGCTACCTATGCTTCTGGTGTTTTCATTTTTACACATGGATCTATCAGTGGCCACTGTAGTAGGTAGAATAGTAAAATCAATGTATCTGTGGCAGACTAAGAGTCTGACTGTGCAGTCTATCTTCCATTGTTATGTTAAGTTGAAGAGTTATAGCACCTCACTTCTAGACAACTTATGACATATACAAACTATGGCCCAAGAGCTGCTTATCTGGATTTCAGGATAAATATGGACACTGTTTACAAGTGACAGCTTTTCAGGAAGTAAGTACCATGTATTTGAATACCATCTCTACAAAAGCATGCATGTAACAGATGAAGAGATTTTAAGAGAAAGATCTTGTGAAATTAAATATAATTGTTTCACTGTGCTTTCCTCTTGGCAATAAGCTATCAGATTTCAGTAGCTAAATATCAGCATAGCTTCTGTCATTTCACTGCAGCTCTCCAGGAACATGTAGCAAAGGGTCTCAAAGAAAATACTGGTGATGTCTATCTCACTAATTAAATAACATTTGGGATTGTTCCTACACATGAGAATGTGATGGCCTTTACAGTTGTTAGCATTGTCCTACCAGTTAGTGCTGTATCAAGAACTCATAGATATGCCTCTAAACCTAAAACATTCCAGGGACCATTGTCAGGTCAGTTTGAATATGAGCTTTCTGTTTTGAAATCAAGGGAAAACACAGGACTTTTCCACCAAAGAAAAGACAGAGGAAAGAACTTTATTCTTTCATTGCTAAAAGTCTGTACTCAAATGGCAGGTTACTGTTGGATTTCCCATACCATTATATATAACCTTGCCTTCCTGCTTTAATATCCTGGTGAGCTCTGTTGATCAAACCCTTTGCTCTTTCCTCTCTGTTGATCTGAGGGAAGCAGTCCATCAGTCACGTATTGCTCTATTTCAGGCCCTGAAATCAGCCTTTTTCCCCATTGCCATGTCATCTGCAGCTGCTGCAGTGTAGGAAAGGTACAGGTATATGAAAGAAAGCCAGCTTTGTCCCCTTCGTGTTCCCAGGACAAAGGCTAAAAAAACTGATCATTTTTAGGAATATTCTAGTATTTGCAGACATGAAATATTAGGGAGGTATGTTTCTAGGATCAATACCATTTTATGAACAATGTTCTCAATTTCATGTTGTTCTTCGCATTTGAGGTAGCATGTATAGCAGAACTCTAAAATGACTTCTAAACTATGTGCAGCTTACTTGCCTTTTCCACTGAATAGGTTTCTGGCTTCCTTTCTTTTCCTGTAATCCTCCAGAATGGCAACAGACTTTCCTGAAACCTGTGTGCTGCATAACATACATGTTATACACTCAAGGTTTGCACTTGCAGTGAAAAACTGGGTGTACAGCTGCAATCCAAGATAGCTACACAACTGTGAATGGTTTATCACTGGTATGTAGTATAGAGAAATGAGCAACATCCTGAAATGTATTTCCTTTTGTTGTAGATGAACATTAAATGACCTGTTGATATAAAAAAATCTGTATAGTATCCCTACCTCCTTCCCTCCAAATCCTCTAGAAAACCCATGCATTAAATAAGTGATTTCTCTGAAGCCAGTGAGATACTCTGAATGAGGAAAGGTGTGTTTGTCTATATTTTATATTTTCCAGTTGCTTTGACTGCAAAATTTATCATATTGAAATCCCAAGTGTGACAGAGACTGAAGTCTTTATGCTTTTTATTACCTCCACTACTTAATGTGCAATGAAGCAAAAATAGATGAACTTAAAAAAAAATGGATTAAAGGGAGTCAAAATGGGTTCATCCCAAGCTAATCCCGGTGAATAAAAGAAAGAAAAATTCATACACACAACACATTAAACAGATGAAGTACAGAAAGAGTTTTATTCTAGATATACTGCTAAATATAATCTCAATAAAATTTAGTCGCTACTTAAAAGAAACACCATCCTAGACTGTGAGAGGTCCCTATAATTTTCCCTCAACTTATTAGAGGACCCTAGTAATCTTTCCCTTATCTCAGCAATATTTAAACTCGGTGTCTATTGAAGCCTTTTAGAGATTAACTCAACACTAGTCCAGTTTAGCATTTCTTTCTAGCTCTCCTGCTTTCTGCTATTAGGAATACAACAATTAAGATTTTCAGCTTGTGAGCAAGAAGCCATTCAGAGCATTGAGCATTTGTGTAGTTCTCACATGATGTACATGATGAAAGACCCTGTTACATACCACTTGAATACAAATATTCCAGCCAAACCATGAAGAAAATCCATGCTTTTTTAGCAAGTTCAGAAATAGTATCAATTACTATTTCACTCCTAAATTGTAAAGCTATAATCACATCAAGTTGCACTAGTTTGAGTGAAAGTAATTTACCCTATTCCCACACATGCCACTAGATAAAAACTATAAGGTTATATGTAACCAAGACCTCACTTCAGTCACTTCTATCACTGCCATGAGAAATCTGCTCTGAGTTTGTTCTCTCCCTCATTCCACCAACACAGAAGAGCACCTAGAGACAGCTGGTGGTCCATGACTTGAATTTGAGGGGCTCATGGCAAGACTGCAGCTTACAATCACTTCTCAGCCTTGTGGGCAGGAAGTCCCAAGGAATTCTCATGTTGCTAGAGGTATCACTATGTATATGCATAAATACACTTTGGATTCCCCCCCTGCCCCCCCCTTCTTGAAGCCTGAGGAAACATTCACTTTGTCCCTCTTTCTTCCAACCCCAGAGAAAGTCTGGCTAGTCTAAAGGTAGTCTTTACTCTCTCCTGCTTCCACTGTGCTTGGATAGAAAAAGAACTCCTTTGTTGATGCAAATCAGTTAAAGGAATAATAATAAAAAAAATAGCCAAAAGATGATGCTTTAGCTTCTTAAAAATCAGAGTAAGTATATACATATATATCACCAGTTTAATTATATTAAGTGGAAATTCTGAAATGGAACCAATTCAAACAGAATTGACCACATTAAGTCAACTTTCAAAATTTGTTAGCTCTGCTGCTAGCCTATGAACCTACGTATTTACCTGTGGAAGTTTTATTTTTTGAGAAGTAAACAAAAGTCGGGAGGTTTAGTTTAAAGGGAAGTGACATTTATTAAGCTTTTTTTTTTTTACATAGACTTTTGTAACAAACTTAAGTTTGAAGACATTTTCTTCTTAGAAAAATGATCCTGGATAAAAATGAACAAAGTATTAAATAAGAAAAAAGTTGAGATCTACATAGAAAAGGCAATACTTTTTCCTCTCAGAGCTTAAAGACATCCAAATAAGAATTAGTCTGCATGTAAACAGATTGAGATAGGAAGAGGTTCAGAATGGGCATTAGGAAAAAATTCTTTACCATGAGGGTGGTCAAACTCTGAAACAGGCATCCTAGAGAGGTGGCTGATAACCTACGCTTAACAGTATTCTAGAGATGTTTGACAATTCCCTGAGTAATATTCTTTAACTTTTGTTTATCCCTAAAGTGATCAGGCTGTTGGACTCAATCTTTGAAATTCACTTCCAAATGAACTATTCTATCCTATCTAGTCTGTTCTGGGAAAGGGCTGTAAATCCCTCTTAATGAGACTCGGAGCAGGGAAAAAAATTGTCAGTGGTGGAACTGAGGATTGAGAAAGCGTTGAAAAATTTGCTTTGAATACCAGTAAAGACTAAGTCTCTTCTAAAAATATCCCTAAAGAAAAATAACTCACCTCCATATCAGATAGATGAGTCTTAAAATGATTGAGCATCATTTTTCTTTTAAGAGATTTGTTTTTGTTGTTTTAAATAAAATATGTTGAGAGATTCTGACATGGAAGTCATTCTATCATATTAACTTTACGGTAAAGTTAATATGAAAAGACTATAAAAAGACTATGCTGAACATTAAGACAGGTCAGGGAAATCATAGTTTCGGAAAAAGAGTCCTTTCAGTAAAAATAATTTAGAAATAAAGAGGAGGAGGGGAAAAGCCATTAACTTGCCATCCTCTGAAGAATGAGGTTAATCTAGATCCAAATCCTTTTCTTCCACCTGTGGAGGAAGTACCTTTGGTAGCAAGACTTAAAACCTCTGAATACTATTGCAAATACAAAGCCCTCTTGTATAATTTTTGCAACAGTGCTTTGCTTCTCATACATCTCAAAATTTCTGTCCTTGTTACCTCTCCCCAGCACTTTCCAAGTATTTAAAAAACAAAACCTTATTCCTAACCTGTCCCCTCTCTGTGGTTCACAGCTGTGGATCACCAGTGGGGTAATTGCTCCATTGCCCACCTAAGTCACAAGGGCACGCACAAGGACCCTGAGGATTAATAGTTCACACTCATGGGACACAAATCTTGTGAAACATTTGGGAGGAAGTTTAAGAATTAACCCCATTACAGTGTCTTCTTAGCAAAATGATGAAGTGTGTGATAATCATACATCCCAAAACTGCATCCCATCCCAAAAATGCACTCCTGCCAAGGTTGCTTAGCTGCATTAGACAGCCTTGGCTTTATGTTCCCAAAGCATTCTGGGCACAGCAACACACATTTAGGTGCCTTTTCATTAAAGAGCCAAAGGTTTATTAGCATATCTGTCCCACTGAGATTTTCCTTGTGCCAGAGAACAATTACCTTGCATATCCCTGAACTGTCATCCAGGCTTACAAAAACAGCCTTCTGCATGTGTCCCACGGAGTTTTTAAGGGAATAACTCAGTATGGAGAGGTCAGGCCATCACTTCAGCAGAAGATCAATTCACTAGAATAATTATTTTCATACTAAGCACAGAGTTCATATTCATGTCAGCCAAGATCATTGTCAGTATTACAGCAGCTCCTCCTAGGATCTGCAGCCCTGCTGTGTAGGACGTGGTACAGAACAAGCAACACGGGGAGAACACAGAACAAACAGGGTCCCTGTAAAGTGCAAGAGGCAGGGGATGGAAAATAAACAGTGCATTTTTATTTCTGCCACCCAGGAGCTCTAAGCTGTGTGCATTAGTGAAGCATGTGATTTTTGAAATGCCACACTACTGGGGTTATACTCACTAAAACAGAAAGCAAGAAGATATTAATGAGACAGGTCACCTGCCTACACAAACAGGAATTCTGCCGGGTTTGGCCCAGTGCTATTAATGAAGTTAAGACAGGAAAGACTGGAATGGCATATGGCTGACAGATGCAAGCATGTAATTTGATGGTGCAGTGGAAAGAATTACTCAGTACATTAATATCAATTCAGTGTTTTCCAGTTTCTTAGGGAAAAAGAGACCTCACTTCTGGTTTGGCCATCTAGAAATTAACTTTCCCATAAAGTACTACCTGTGTGTGTTTTTTTTTTTTAAATATCATCTTCATGCATAATTTACTGCACTATTCAACAAGAAGGTTTAGAAAAGAATTTAGGACGCCACATAGCATGTGCCCAAGTCCAGCTTCAGTATTGCCATTTCTGATAGATGTTTGTCCAACCTGTTCTTAAAGACCTCCACAGATTCCCCAGTCTAAGACAATAGCTCATCTTTATTTTTAGACATTTTCCTAGCACCTTATTTCTAGCTCTGGTTTTCCAGTTTAAGCTTAATGAGCAGAAATGCCTAGTGAACTCAAAGCTTTAAACTGTATTTTTGAAGACCAGAGATCAGTTTTTTTTTTTCATTCTTTAACAAAAGCACCACCACCACACAATGACCTCTCATATGAAGAATCCAACTTGCTATCTCCTCTTATTTTGAAACTGAAACATCTATAACCACATCCAGAGAGCAGCTTAAGTGCTTAACTGGAGATAATCAATTTTTCACCCAACCCAGTTTCCTAAGGACCTTGTTTCCCTAGTTAATTCACAAGAATTTCACATGAAATACTGCCAAAATATCTCTTTCCTCTCAAGGCATCATCATACTATCCAGCCATCTCTCTTAAGTCCATAGATAACTTTGCTAGAGCATGAAGTATTTAACTGCTGGCTATGGAAGATGGCCAGCAGATCATTCAAGTTATTTTTCATTATTACAAATTTTAGACAACAACATTTCTTCTCTTTCTTGCTCCAGCTCTCTGTTACAGGAAGAATCATTTGGAGGAATGCCCAGAAAGATCACGAGATGGTAGTGGTGATGGTTGGTGGGGTGCTACTAAAATTGTTTGTAAATAGATATGGATTAGATGGATAGACATGGATTTGATGGATGGACTACTTGGTGGGTAAGGAATTGGTTGGATGGTTGCACTCAGAGTTGTGGTCAACAGCTCAATGTCGAAGTGGAGACTAGTGATGAGTAGTATTCCCTGGGGTTCAGTAGGGGCACCAACACTATTTAACATCTTTGTTCGCAACATGGATAGTGGAATTGAGTGCACCCTCAGCAAGTTCGCTGATGACACCAAGCTGTGTGGTGCAGTCAACACACTGGAGGGAAGGGATGCCATCCAGAAGGACCTGGACAGGCTTGAGGGGTGGGCCAATGCAGACATCATGAAATTCAACAAGGCTAAGTGCAAGGTCCTGTACCTGGGTCAGGGCAATACCAAGCACAAATACAAGTTGGGTGGAGAACGGATTGAGAGCAGCTCTGAGGCCTTGTGGGTGTTGATTGATAAGTTCAACAAGAGACAGCAGCATGCATTTGCAGCCCAGAAAGCCAGCCCCATCCTGGGCTTCATCAGAAAAGCATGGCCAGCAGGTGGAGGGAGGTGATTGCCCCCCTCTACTCTGCTCTTGTGAGGCCCCACCTGGAGCACTTCTCCTATGAAGACAGGCTGAGAAAGCTGGGGTTGTTCATCCTGGAGAAAAAAGGCTCCAGTAAGACCTAATAGTGGTCTTCCAGTACCTAAAGGGAGCCTACAAGAAAACAGGGACTCTTTTCAGAGGCTGTAGTGATAGGACAAGGGATAATGGCTTAAAACTAAAAGATGCAAGGTTTAGATTAGATATAAGGAGGAAATTTTTTACTAGGAAGGCGATGAGGCACAGGAACATGTTGCCCATACAAGCTGTGGAAATGTTCAAGGCCCTTGAAATGTTCATTCCTGGAAATGTTCAAGGCCAGATTGGATGGGGCTTTGAGCAACCTAGTCTAGTGGAAAGTGTCCCTGCCCATGGCAGGGATGTTGGATCTGGATGGTCTTTAAGGTCCTTTCTCACCCAAACCCTTTTATAAATCTATGATTCTATGAACAGGTCTACCTCATTTTGGGGCAATGCATTTCAGTCCCGTATTGTCTCCTTTTTCACATCACTGAAGTTAATACTTGACTTCCAGTTTGCAATGCCAAGTGAGCAGCAGATTGAATTCTGAGTCATCTGGCAGGGATAGTGTCTCCAAAACAGTAAGTTCAAAGTTTCATCCTCTCCACCTTTCCTGTCTATTTTTCCATCCTTTTAAGTGTGGGTGGTTGTGGAAGAGAAAAAAATAAGGAAATCTTCAGTTCAAAAATGAATTAATTTTGTTTTCAGATCATGACCTGCATCCTACAGTAACATCTTAGATATCAATCTCAGTAACAGGTATAGGTTTTCTTGACTAGTAAATCATGTACATCCTGGAATATTAAATTACCATAATCTGAAAGCACAGGAAAGTGAAATTTGATACCTGGAGCTGAGTCCAATCTTAGTCTGTCTCAAATTAAATGACCTTAATTATTTTCCAAAGAAAGATTTATCACATTTAACTGGTTTAGCTGCAAGTATTTGCTTCACTGGCAGCTATTATACACATTTAACAACATGTATATAAAAGGACTCTACAATTCATTAATTACCCTTTTTCCTCAGCTCCAAAGTGCAGCTGTTAATCAGATATTTATCTGTGTTTAGAGCAAGTGATTCATGCATCCATTCAGAAACTTACCTACAAGTAGCTAAGATTTGATTCTTCAATACTTTTTACTTTCTGTAATTGAAATTATGTAGAGACAGAGTTGCAGCTCACATATCTTTCACATTCTGAGGGAACCAAATGAGTCCCTATACTTTTTTCCCCCCTCAGAGCAAAGTGAAACTCAAACCAAAAGCAAAGGGACATATCTCTTTAAGATTATTTCATCTGATTTGAGCCTGCTCTCATGCAAGCAAGGCCTACACATGTGGGCACGAACTAACTAGTTCAGACATTCATAGCTCAGGTAACTTGCCCAATCCCATGCTTTTAGTACATCCCACATCAACTTTTTAAGCTGGTTGCAGAGACAGAGCTTCTGTGCTGCGACCTCTTATGTGGCTGCACAATGCCATGCTACTGTATGCAAAAACCAATGATGAGAGATTGTTTCACTAGCAATGCACCCAGCCTTTCTCAATTAGAGCATCCAACTGCATGGCCTGTAGCAAACTTTCTCTGCATGACTCACAGGCTTGATTTCCACCCTCCCTCCCATTAACTAGCTGACCCAGAGGGAAAAGATGGAGAGGGAAAACTGACAATATTTCTGCCTCACTGAATTCTGCACATGTCCCCAACTCAAAAGAATTAATGGAAAAGGAGGGAACCTGGAGAGTGCTCTCTCACAGCCACCTTTGTGCACTTGTCTGAATTGCAGAGGGATGGGTCAGGTACTGCTCATTAAGCTGTTACGCTCCCCCTGCTGAAGCATAAAATTTTCTGACCACTGCTTGGCAGCAACAGAGAGAGGCTGTGACTAGAGCTAATGGCTAAATCTGAGGAACAGCCTTGAAGGAATTTGCTTGTTTTGTCTTCCACACAGCAAATAAGATTAAGTCTAGTTTAAGCCTGATGATTTACATTAACATGTCATTTGTCTACATACCATGGCAAAATGTTCCCGAAGTTAGAAAAAGGCCATGTTTAGAGTCACTAGTTTTGAAGTCTGGAAATGAATCAGCGGTTTTGAAATTATGCAGACAGACAGACTAACCAAGTTCTGCAACAAAACACTGCCCATGACAGCTCCCCTCTGCTTGCCTCTCCTGCAAAAACCAACACAAGCCAAGGCTCATCTCAAAACAATCCTCTGGCATTTCAGAAGAGAAATGATTCAGGATCACATGTCCTAAGGCTGAGGTTTGCAAAAAATCTGATGATACAAGGCTGTTCAAGAGAGAAAGGCTGTGAAGAAACCTTTCTCAGGAAAGGAAGAGACAATCACAGAACAACAGGAAAAGGAGTAAATTCCCTTGCTTTTATCCTAAATTTGGAGAGTACCTCTGAGAGAGATTTGGGAAAGGTTCTTCAGAAAAATCTTCAGGAATGCTGCCCCTCTCATCATCTCTTTAGAGCACATAGCCTTCTACTTTGCCTGCTTCCAAAAAATATTTTTCTTTAAATTCCCATCAGAGATGTTGACAGAAGTAGATGAATTCCACATAAAGCCTATAAAAAGGGCTACCAATGTTTAAGCAGGTCCCTCTGCCAGAAGAGTCTTGATGAAAATTATCACTGGAGACCCCTGAGGTTTGCTATGCTTCTGACTTCTACACACCATAGACCTGGACCTCCACACCTCAAACAGGGAACAGTGTCCTTTGGCTTTGTGGTGTCTAAGGGCCCTGCCAGAAAAGACTGCTCCACTAAGAGACAACAGTAGTCTTGGCAGTATGTAATGCTGCTCAGCTCCAGCCGGCTATAATATGCTATCCAGGAACACATAGAGAACAGCAAAATCAAAGTCAAAAGCATGGGCCCTGATTAACCTCCTCATAAAGAATGCTCTGGTAATTCTTGGTGTAGAAACAGCCTCTGCAGCTGAAGAAGTGGGTTCTCATTTTTATCCTCCTATATCCAAAAGCCTTGCCTTGAATTCTTACATAATCATTCTTACACGTATTGTCTTCTATCCTCTTTAAAAGTGGGGAGGGAGAAGGCAAGATAATTTAGACTCCCTTTGAAACTGGAAGCTAGCTTTGACCATGAACCATTCACATCGACCCAGAGATAACTGAAACACATCCAGTCAAAGCCTATCTGATAAGTTGTCCCAGATCTTTATGCTCAGCAAGTAACAATCCAGAAATGAGTTGGTGGAAAACAATGTACTTCTTTTTTTTCCCCTCCTCTCTCATTGAGCTAATAGAGCCATTCCCTAGTTCTGCATACAGATATTCTCCCTTAGTTATTGCTCCATAAGCTGGCAGCTATGATGAAAGGCCAAATAATTGATTGGGTTGGATGCTACCAGTGAAGTGCCCATAAAGCAGGAGAAGAAATAATCACGTTTGAAAACAAGAAGAATGGTACAGACTCCCTGGTTTCCAAATTCACAGTACTGCTGGAGATATCAAATGTCTGCTACACAATAGGGTCATGCCTTTTTTTTTTTTAAGAAAAAAAATCTATTCTAAAACATAAAAGCTGAAAGATTTAAATATTGTTGCCTTGCAATTCTCATCCAAATGTATCCAGAAGAATCATCATCTATAGTTGTGCTTCACTTTTTATTTTTTCTTCTTCTGTATTGTTTGTTTTGTTCTGCACCTATTCTCCCTATTCCAGATTGTGGCTTCTTCCTTTACGCACAGGAAATCTGTATTTATTTCAACAAGAATACTGAACCTCCCCAAATTAAATAGGAAGATATACTCAAAAATGGTCATTGACTGCATAGGATTTTTGAAAATAATTTTGCATCTTTGTTCATTGAAAGAGAAGATAGAGATGCTGAGAGTTTAAATATGTAATTGCCTAAAGGCATATAAGGGAAGCCATGCAAGCGACTTGTTTCCAAATGATTTTAGCAGGTCTTCAACCTTGCAGCTCTTAGTGAACATATGTTCAACATGTTACACAGCAATACTCCTCGTATAATTTAGTAATCTGTAAATACGGATCTCTCTAATGTCTTGTTCCCACTTTTTAATACCTTGGACATAAGTTTTTTTTGTTTGTTTGTTTTGTTTGTTTTTTTCCTCATTGAGTTATTAGTTAAACAAAACTTTACAGAGAAGAGAAAATAAGAAAAAAATAGTTTGGGGTACATACACACAAATAAAACTAGAAGCCTATTATAATGATTTTTTCTTCACTTTTGTATACTTCATCCCCATTTGCCTTACATGTTTCCGTTCTTGTCCAGCCCTACCCTAATCAATGATGGAGCAAATATTGATAATCTCAGACAAACCTAGGACAGATAACAAGCAAGCAACTGATTTATTTATTTATGTGAGCAAATTGAGAATATAGCCTATGCTCCTTCCGCATTTTCAAAGGACTTTTTTGTCCTTTGATTTAATAAATTTCATAGTTGATGAACAATTTGGTTGCAGAATCTAAGAAAACCAAGAGCCTAAAGCATAACATTAACTAACTCAACCATTATAGCAGTCCTTTAGTTTCCTTTTTTTTTTTTTAAAAAAAAAAAAAAAATGAAACAACCTACAATGGATCTTGCAAACTAGAGAAAACTGTGACCACTATGGTAACAACACAATAGGTTATAAATAGACTGTTATTTTTAGAGTTCTATGTTTCTTAATTGCCTATAAACTTACCCAGTTGTGAGCACTTTGTGCAGACTCTGATGAAAGAAAGCATGCATTCTCCAAAATTCCACAGGGCATAGAGACCATACATTATATCTTCTGGATAGGATGCTGACAATAACTGACAGAAACAGCGTAAGACAGATATTTTTAAATGCAAGGAGAGGAAGAATGAGCCCTGTTAGCTCACTCCCCACCCCCAGCTCTGCCCCATTTGGCTCAGCTGTGGCTCACAGGTGTGAGGAGCTGGGGGTGCCTATCAGACCTCAGCCTAGGCTGAATTTCAAATTGCCTCCAATGAGACCTAGATCTACACAAATCTGTATATGTTAGAGAATTCGAGACAATTGGGAACATCCTAGTGAAAATTCCTAGAAAAAAAAGCTTTTTTCTTCACCAGGCATAGGCTCTGTTGATGATTTATGCAGCCTCTGTCAAATGGCAAGATCTTTTTCACCTTAATAACATAACAGTCGTTCTGAGACAAAAATGTTTATGCATCTGTGTCTGTGTGCCTTCTCATTATTAAGAGGCAGACTAAAGTGACTGATGTCTCAGTTGTAGTAAGAGAAGCCAGAAACACCAACAAAACATTGACAAGTAGAATTTGTTAGCAGAGGTTTTGCAAGCTTCTTAGGAGAAAAAAAAATAACCTTAAAGAAGACATGTAGTTATTGAGAAAATTACTGGGTGTTATGTGCTCTTTCTTTTGGTCTATGGTATCAGTGAGGTAAGCGCTTTAGACTGGACCAGCAGTTTTCTAAGAGATGTAGCATCTTCTTCAGAAATGAATAACCACAACTGACTACTCTGTGGCCTTCCTTTGCCAGCCTCCTCTAGACACAATTCCATGCCCGTCTGCTGTGCCTGTTTCAGCACTTATTTCTCTCATCTTACTGTCGCCACAACATTCCACATGTACCTTGTTTTTTCAAGTGCTTCCACCAGGTTCCAGCTA
>CM021699.1:48839228-48943610 GCA_011074415.1 Stictonetta naevosa | reverse complement strand
TATTTTATTTTATGTTATTTATTTTATTTTTTATTTTATTTTATTTCTGCTAGAATTGAATCACCTCATTGGTTTGCATGGCTTATGTTTCTTTGTACACATTTGGTCCTGTAGTGTCCATCTAGCCTCTCCATTAGTGCTCTTAGGCTCCAAGATGAACTCCGTATGGCCCATACCAATGTCATTGTAAGCATCAAACTTCCAGCTGAGGAGAAGTCAAAAAGTCTGTGACTATTCACTTTAAAATTACTAATTTAGTTACTCCTTATTTTCCAGCATAGGTGCTCAGATGGCATGGATCAATCCCTTTTCTCAGGAATTTGTCCAGTTCCCTAAGGCCAGATCTGTCTTGAGCATTTTCTTTGGTTTGATAAATGACAGGGAGCCAATACCTTTTTGGCCAAGGACTTTTCACTAGAAAATGAGCAGCAACACAAAATTTATTCAAAGTGGTATCTAGCTTTGCACAGCTGTAAAAAGAAGTTTTATCACTATGAGTAACAGTGCCATCTGCTGACTCCTGCTATAACCATATTGGGAGGGTTCCATAATAGATAATTAAGCAATAATTTTTTTCCCACATCCAATATCTTTCCGCAGAAAACAGCTGCTGTTAGTTTCTCTCTCTCTCTCTCATTCTCTCTCTCTCTTTTTTTTTTTTTTTTTTAAGTTTTCTTATAGGATTCTGGAGTAAAAATACTTTTTCAGTATGACTTCTGAAGTCAAGAAATCCTCAACTGTTTTCCTAAGGACCTGAGAGAGAGCAGTCTTTTATTAAATATTGCTCTGACAGCCATAGGATATTTGAAAACTTTTACATCAGTGCTCAATGCATCAGAAAACTTTGTATAGCTCTCCCCAGTTTACCATCTCTCTAAGCGAGCCTGATTAATTGAGATCCTACCTTTCCAGATGAGAACAGAACCCTTGGGGTTCATAAACTCAAACCAGCAGTTTTGAGTAGTTCAACCCAGTCAGCACTCAGCTATTTGGAAGATAAGCTGTCAATTCTAGGAAAAGGGAAAAAACAAAAAAACAAACAAAAAACTAAATTTACGTGCACTGAACCTACCCGTTTCAGGAGTCTAAAACCCAATTATTGTTCCTGAGGGATCCAAAACAACAGGGGACTAATGCTGGTGACACCCATTTTGCCCTAATTCCTGACCAAAGCCTTCTTCATGTTCAGGAACATTGGATGTTTCTATTATGTTTTTATTTTTTTATTACTTTTATTTTATTTATTTTATATTTTTTTTTAAGATAGCAATAAGTTATTTTTCAATCAAAATTTTCTTGATGGATCTTTCCTTTTCAAATGAGGAATATTACTTCCATACATGCATTATCCTTGTTCTTGCCAGGAGAAAGATTTTTGTCTACTCTTCTTTTTGCCACAAATAGTTTCATGGAAAACATTTTAAGGATGAACCCTGAAGGAAAAGAGAAGGCATAAAAAGGATCCTGGTGTTGGGAAGCAGCATAGTTTCAAGGCCTGCTGAGTCAACTCAAATCCTCACTTAAATGATGCTATATCACATATCTCTTAGCAGTTCAGAAGAATTTGCCTTTCAGCCTGCTATTGCTAGGCTGATGTGGGCTGGCTGCAAACAGAAGATGCAATTTGCTTCTTCTTCAGATGTTCCTTTCCTGCCACCCCAGATGGCTGAGTAGCATCTACAGATCACACACTATAGAGACCTTTGCTGTGGGGCTGGCATCACTATATAATTCTACTACATTTCTAAAATATTATCATATCATCATACCAAGTTTGCTAGACCCAAACTGGCAGAACAAGGCAAATTTAGTTGTCTAATCTTTACTGCGTTAATATGACAAAGCTTGGATGGGGCAAGCATATGTAAATTAAAAGGCTGAGACAAAAAGTGCAGAACATATAGAACAGAAACTGCATAAAAAATCTGCCTTAAAGATTAGGTGTAGTTCTGGGCCAGTATGCTGTTATGCTTTGTGTGATACTGCCATGTTCTGATTATGAGGCCATGCTGGTGGCTAGGGGTGAGTGTGGGAAGGTTAATTGCAAACAAATTTCTGAGAGCCATGGCTGCCAAGGCGGGATTTCAGTGAAGGCTTTGGCAGAGATTTTAGAGTCCTTACTGAGATCCTGTTAGAGTGTTTATATGAAATAATTCAGTAAAAGAAAACTGAAATTAATAACCCCATTGAAGAGAGCCTTTGCCTAGGTAGCAATACACATCAGCTTGCAAATATGTTGGAAAAGATTTATGTCATAACTACTTTTGCTGGATCTGATCCACTTGAGTCAATGAGAGTTTTGCAGTTCCTTCCAAGGGGTGTAGGGCAAAACTGACATGGGGCCAATGTTCATATGTGTGTATTGATGCTTCCATCTGGTAATGTGAAAGGAGACTATATGCTTTTCCTTCCAAAGTGGAAAAGGGAACCTGGGAGGTAGATTGAACTGTCATAAACAGTTTGATGGTAAATGAGGAAATAACTCTATCTCTGTCCTGACTTTCTCTCTTTTCTGCACAATTTGTTTTGCAGAGAATACATATCTATTTATCATTTTTCTCCTCATCTGGCTTGCTCTTTGAAATAGGAGAGGAGAGAGAATTTCATTGCTTAGAGAAGATCAGTTAATCCTAAGTAAATCTTGCTTGGACATCCACTGCCAGTCCAGCCAAGGGTTACTTCATGTGTCTCTCAGGCTGTGCTCCAATAAGTATACTCCAGTGAGAAATATGCCACTAAATTTTCAGTGTGACATCTCTGACTCTTGGTCAGTTTGTCACCCTCTGAAATTACTAGCAGAATTTGTCCCTGAGCAGCTGCTACTCATGAAGTTCATACATATTCCCATATTTCTGCCTTGGCTGACCTTGCTCTTCCATATCTCATGTCATTGAAAAGGGAGTCTTCATCAATTTTTCAGATTAATTTTTGATTTCTAATCCTATTCTCTAGCACATCCACAGTATTTCCCAGCCTGGTGCAAACTTCAAGTTTAATACCCTTATGACAATGTGGTCTGGGACAAACATGCTGCTCAGGATGTCTTCCATATTGGAACTTGGAAGATCCAGGCTGGATTTCCAGTCCACAAAATCATTTAGAGGTCTGGGAAGGACCATATATATAATTCTGGAGTATGTATTGAGGCTCACTGGGTAATGAGGTCTGTTCAGCAGGAAGTAGTGGGTAGGATCCAGTTCTGCCCGGATAACTCTGTGATGGATACTGGCCATGCTAGTAACTATGACGGCACCTCACCTGGTCCATGGGAGCTCCAGAAGACTTTTTACAGAGTTCCTCTGAGGAATGCAGGGAACACCACATACCCAAAAGTTGATAAAGTCCAGCTTGGACTGACACAGTAAATGTACGTCACTCTGCCCTGTATTATTCATAAGTGACCCTGGGACCAACTAGAAGTGTGTGTGTATAGCTTTTCTAGCTGTGTTTGGTGAATGCACATGGAAACTAACACAGTACAGGTCAGTGTATGGCCCAGAGGCTGCCCAGGTACCCAGAGACTTCTAAGGACTCTCAGTGGCATGGAGGCACTTGTCTTCTGCCCTCAAGGAGAAGGGATGGGACATCACCTCTGGTGCAGAAAGTCATAGTGTATGTTTCACAGGGATTCAGTGTTCCACAACAGTGCCGCCAGATTCAGAGTACAGGTGATTGTTTTGGATTCTCTCTAAAGGGTTTTCTGAGTCATTACAAAAATTATAAGCTCATTTATTCCTCTCTCTTTTTACCTTCCTCTCTCTCGACTTTCTCTTTTCCTTTTTCTTACAACTTCTTTCTTTATTTTGACAATTTGGGATTTGATTTCGATCCAGGTTAAGATAATTTGATTTAGCAACATGAACCATCTAGAAAGATATTTCAGCTCATCTTAAAATAAACTGTTGCATTTGGACAGCTGAATGGTTTTTCAGGCTCCATATCCAGAATTTGCTAACTTTCCACTGACCACACTTGGAATTTAGAGACCCAGTTTACATTTAGACAACTATGTTGAGGTATTTTAATCTGAAAATTGATCCTACCCCTTTTGCAATGACTCTTTGTTGTAGATGAGGTCATTATGTAAACTGACTACTTTGAAGATCACCATTATATTCTCCAGGTAAAATGAATACACTTTATCCAGATTAGTCTGTTGACTTTCAACTGTCTGGAAAACCTTGTCCAAGTGTGGTCTTTAATTACACCTTTGTTTTATTTTCCCACTATCATCACAACTACTATCTAAACAAAGGAATTTGCTCTTGTGGGATACCCATACCAGCAGAGACTCGTTTTCCACAGCTTGTCTATAGTTGTCTTCCTAGCTTCCTAGTTGCAGTTTTTATCAGAAGAGTCTATCTCAACATCTTCATTTCTGTAATGGAACATATCATTCCTCTCATTCATAATTATCATTTTTAAAAATATAATTTGATAGGATGAAAGACATGCATACTTTTTAATTTAACTGACCTCTTTTAATTCCTTACAGAAAACTCCTTCCTGCTTAAAGTTGATTTTAAGTCAAGTGGCTTCAGTGCTAATTTAAGCATGACAGAGTCTTCCTCAGCAACTTCTGAACCAAAACATTGGCAGCCTTTACTCTTCAAAATTTTTTTTTCATGGTAAATTTTACAGTGGTCCACCTGCCTGCCCATAGTGGTAAGATGTGTCCATGTCTCTTTCCTTGCCAATATTCATTTCTGTCTCACTCAGGAGAAGATGTTGGAATCTCCTTCCACAGCTGTGGTCACCATATGTGCAGTGTATGCACATGGTTTAGGGACATTAAGAGGGTCAGATATGGATATGGTGTTCTGGTCACATCACACATTTATATTTTTTGCCCATCATGGAGACAGAGGAATTTGGAGCTAAATCTGCAGTCTTTGTTTATGATCCTTATTTTGTTGACTGACTATGTAATTTAGATTTATCAGCTTGGGAGGACCACAAATTGTGAGTTAAGTCCCGGTACTATTAACTGGCACTGTCTACTTTTTTCAACAAAGTATTGCAGGAGAGGGAATACAAAAAACAAGGCAGCAGACTATGTGCTGCAGAGGTGCTATTGTTCTGGCACAAGTTTTTGTTTTATTTTTGGCTGTTCACTGAATTCATCCTTTTGCACTTCAGATTATGCAACACACACACACAAAAAAATATCAGAAAACTGACATTCTTCTACTCTAATACCTGTGTAAGATTTTAATCCCCAAATTTCTATTTATAAAGCTGAACACAGCTTAATCAAAAAAGAAGAGACTGCATCTACATAGATTAAAAAAAATGTGAAAAACTATTTCAGCTAATTTGACTAAGAAACTACTCAAACTAGGAACATCTCAACACTTCAAACTGAATCCAATATATTTACTGCATGCACAAATTTAAAATTATAAAAATGAACTGTTTGTACTGAAGATTTTTTAAAAAACATAAAGTAAGTCAAGAATGTTTTCAACTGTCCTGTTGGCTCATTACCACCCATTAATTTGTGATTTTTTGATTGCTGGTTCTAGTTTCCTCATGGCATCCTCTACAGCAGAGCTTGGCTGCATTGCTGACAGCAATCAGGTTTTTACAACACCTCCCCCACGTACAGGGAACCACATCCCCACGTCCCTCATCCTTGTGCCTCCATCCATTTGCCATGGTAGTGACCATCCACGAAGCTGGTGCTGCTTATTTAGAAGTCAAACATCCCAGGTGGAAACTATGGGGCAAGGCAGGAGACGTGCGACCATGGGGAGAAGACACGGAGGCAGTGTCCATATATACCAGTCTGGCCATGTTGTTTTCACCGCACTGAAAGTCAGCACCACTGTGCACACAGGGATGCTGGCTGGCTGTTTAGTTCCAGTGCCACGTGTGGAAGGGTTTACCCTTAGAGTGGGGCTGCATCAGAATTTGCCTGCAGTGAGGAGTATCAATAGTGCTGCTCACTGACTCCTCACTGTAGACAACTTCTGATGCAGCCTTACTCTGAGGCAGCTTGGGCCTCTATTTTTGTCCCTTTTCATTTGCTAGCGAAGTCGTGAACACAAGATTTCTTCAGATGTCAGCAATACCCGGTGATTATTCCCCTGCTCACTTATAACTGTTTAGTAGCTGAATCACTTCCCAGCCAGCAATTGTGAGCTCAGAGATGGAGGCATCTGTTCACACAAACTGAGGTGTGGGAACAAATTAACTCTAGGTTGAAAAGGGGTGAGGGGGGAGGGGAAGACACAATTTAAACACAGGTATCTCAAGCCCTAAGGCAGGCAAGACAGCCCAGCAAAATGCCCCACACTGCCCTGTGATGTTTTTTGATAGGGACTTCTCAAAATCACACAGGAGAGGTTTTTGAAATTACTAATTAAAAAAATCATGAACAGCAGAAAAGCTGCACAGTTGCACCTTATTATTGTCTGTTGCCAGTCCAACTCAGATTTTCATGTTGTAGCTTCATCTAAATGGTTTACCAAATTCTGTCACTATGCTTGGAAATATGATTTGATTGTTCTGGTGCAGAAAAGCTTTCACTGGTGTGAGATGATTAAGGGCTTATCAGTATGGACTTGCTGGGTTCTGCTGGCTGAGGTGCCCCTAAGCCTCTGAGCCACTAAACAGGAAGCCCTTTTCTTTTTTTTTTTTTTTATTTAAATATATATATATATATATATTTTGCTCTCTTCCATGGCTACTCACTGTATTTCCTAAATACAACAGACTGCCTCTCAGCATCCGAGCTGGCTTCCCACCCCTCCTTCTGATGGAAGCCTATTCAAGAACAGTCCTCACAAGCTTTGCCCAAAGCTGTTATGTGGTCTGATAAAAGCCTCAGGGACAAACACACAGTCAACCATTTAAACATCTTTTCCAGGGGAATATGCATTCCCGATGGCAATTTTCCTGAGGTTAATTAGAATATGTTCAATGTTCATTGTATTTCCATCATCACAGCTTCCCTACAAGCTGCCTGAAAGCAACACAGACCTTTACAGATCTTACCTCTAATAGGGACAGCTTTAGACTTGGCAAAGGATGGGCAAGGAGGGGAATGGAGGAGCAAAGAGGAGACAGGATAATGGTCAAGCCTGAGGCAGAAGCAACAGTGAACATTTGTAGCCATGCAGAATTCACCCAGGAGCCTATCTACTGAAGTCTTTCACACAAAATCTTTCACTCATAGAATAATGCATACCCTTGTAACACCCTCCTGTGTGTCCTACAGCCAATGCTGGACAACAGAAAAGACCAAGCCTCCAAACAAACAACCCCCAAGTCCTAGCATAATTTTTAAATAAAAGAGCAAGGCCTCAAAATCAGATTTTGCTTTATTTATTTATTTATTTTTGCAACCTTTATCTTGCAACATGCCTGATCTGGACAGCCTCAGGCTTTTTTTTTTTTTTTTTTTTTTAAATCTCCCCATAACTGTTGCCAGAATTGCCTTCAGCAGTGAATATATGTCATCATTCCTGCAGTTTTTTATATCTATACATTCATTAGTTTCAGGAGCTCTGTATGGATGGTAAATGATCTCATGCAACAGAGTACAGTGTCTCTGAATCCACAGTAACTATAAAACACAGACATTTTGCAACGTGGTTTGGGCTTAGGTTGGTACATGTGGTGCTTTGGGTCTGTATTTGGTTAGGTTTGCTGTCCTCCAGACATCAAGGGTCAGAGGAAACTGCTGTGCTCGCTGGCACGCACATGCTGTGATGCAATTAACAGTTACCACCTTTTTCCTTTGAGGTTAAGACCTAGAAGCAACAAATTAAATGTTTCCCCACTGCTGTTGTTGCTAAAACCACAGGAAGACTTGCACATATGGCTGACTCTGAACGAATTTTCATAGCAGTTCCCCCTCAAAAAAGGGGAAGAGCCAGGGACTTTTTGTCCAGATAAGGACTCAGGAAACAGGGGAGTTGAGCAAAGGCACAAGCAATGCTGCTGCCCTTCATAGAGAAGAGAATAGAGCCCAAGGCCACTTGGATGCAAGGGGAAGATGTAGTGGCAGCACTGAGTACCTTCTTTCAGAGAAACCTCCAGAGGACACTCATTTTCAGACCATGCTTCAAAGTGAGATGGCACAGCTGTAGGGTTTGACTTCAGAGTGACAGCCCTGTGAAGGATGGGTGTTTGGTGTGCATTAGAACTGGAGATGAAAAGTTACTGTGACTTACTGTCTTCATTCTTATATAATATAATTGGCTTATGAGTAGAATGAACAAAAGCATAAGAAAACAAAATCTGTCTTCCCTCACCCAGACTCTCAGTAGGCTGTACCTTCAGCAGCAGTACAAATGTCTCTTTCCCTGGCTGATGGCTTTAAAAATCATAGGTAAACTATAATTTTTGAGAGCTCCACCTTTCCAAAAAAAAAATGGATGAAATTGGCTTGACAATGAAAAGGTGATGGGCAGAATCACTGGTCAACCTGCAGGCACCCAAGCCCCATCTCCACAGAAAACTAGGCTAGAGATCTTTTCTGCACAATGCAGGTATTCAGGTGTGCTCCAAAACTCAGTCAGAGCACCTGCAAGATCAAACCTGGATTTCAGTTTTATCCTTCGCATTGGCTCAGAGCTGCAGACAGACTATTTCCGACACCCAGATAGAGGGTGTCTCAGGAGTTTTGTGAACTAGAGAGATAGGGCTTGAAACCACATCCTACAGGAGAGGACTTTGCAGACAGGCAGCTCTAGACTCACATCAGCTGCTTCTCTGAGGTCAGGCAGAGGGCTGGAGTCAAGGGAGAAATTGTAAATTCTTTGCAGACTTTTTGCCAGAGTCAAAAATGTAGGTAGGGATTTCATAGAGAACTGGTATTATCATAAGCAAAACCTAATGATTTTACTGGCACCTAGATGCTTAGGTGTTTATTCATCTTCCACTCTTCATAAAGTTAATTAAAAGATCTCAGGATAAATAGTTCGGTTATTTACTGTAGAGCTGGCTATTTATGTGACAATTACCCTCACTATTCATACTCAGCTGATTAATCTCTAGAAGAAGCTGAGGCCCTGTGTGAATTGATAACCTCAGGTCCTCATGCTGGGTGGGGTACTTGTCAGCCCAAAATGTCCCTCCCCAGCATCCAGCAGTCGCCAGGTGAAGAAAGGAAAATGGGTTTAGAGAAAGAGAAAGTCAAGGCCTTGGTAGACCTCATGAATCTTTTTCATCAGGAAAAGAAAAATTGCAGTCTCCCCTTGTTATCTTAGGAAAGGTTAACAGTTAATGAAGGCGAGCCAGTTTGTGCTGATAAGCAGAGCTGGAACAGTACAGCACAGTCAAAAGAGCAACAAAATCTTTATCGGTTCTCAGGAAGCCTGTTGTTTGTGAGATTGTTTTAAAACAAAATTATATCAGAAAAGTGAACGGGAGAGTTTGGGAGCTAATGCCAAAACAGAATATAAGACAACTTCCTGGCACTTGCCTGAGCTGCAAAAATGCTGTGGTTTCCTCAGTCCAGATTAGACATGTCACAACTGCTTCTGCTGCCTCTGAACCAGCACCAACAAAAAACATAGCAGAAAGCCACTCTGAAGTGTTTTGACATTTTGAATGTGCATTTGGAGTTGCAGATGAGGATCACTGGGCATTTTCATCTGCTTCTGGAATAGCTGTTTAAGAAGTGTAACTCATCCAACATCTTAGCTGGGCAGGTCTGAGGGGACAAAGTTTAAAGCTGAAATGTATAATGATGAAAAGAAGGTTCAGATGCTAGTATGACAGGCAATTAAATTTATATATTACTGAAATTTGTATTGGATCACACATGCATTACATATTGGTCTTCAGAGAACAATAGAGAAGAAGGGATTTCAGTTCAAGTTTTTGGTCTGATTTATTTCTTTATTTAGCAATATTGTATATAGTTCAGTACAATGAACTAAAATCTAAGTAGATGCCAGGAAGACTCCTCAGTTAAGAATTTATTTCAGTTGTTTCCTCCTATGTTCCATTAGTTCGTTTGGGGAAACAAAGACCCTCTTGGCATTATACTACTAAACAGAGCAGTCACCATGCCACCAAACTTTGCTGGAACAAGTGTTTCCACCAGTATGAAACTAGGAAAATGTAGGTGCCCATGGATAGGTTTCACATAACCCCTGAGTGCCCTTACCGTAACAATTCTAGCTTTGTATGTCTTCCCAATATTCCCATCATGGAACACAAATATTTCCCAGGGTCATATATATTTTCCCCCTTCTTTCATGCTCAGATATAGCTGTTTGCATCTGCCTGTAAGACAGTCCTCTCCTCTAACTTGGCGTTAGATTATCTTTAGTTCTCAAAACTGCCCATGACGCTAAGATGAAGCAATACTCCCCTGTTTTTGCTAAGTCCTAAGCACAAGCTGCATAGTAACCACTCTAAGTCCACTTGTGGAATCACCACAGAGCACAAAGCATCTCTTACTTGAGTTTAAGATCACTTTTCAATATTATAAACAAAGTAAAATATGCCAATTAGTCAAGTGCATATTATCAAAGGAAATTTTTAAGCAGTTGAATAAAGAATCAGAAATAACATTTTAACTGTATAATATGAGTTGTGAAACATCTCATTTGATTCATTAATTTTAATTCATTCTAAATGTTGCATAGAAAAAATAAAAGATGAGTTAATATAATAGAGAGACTTCTGTTCTCTGGATTCCCTTTTCCTTTCACTAACATTAGGGGCCCTGCACTCACATTCACTTCAACATACTCCATCCTATCTGCAGTGCTTCCAGTTCCTACTTCCACTTCCATCCCTGCTCCAGAGTTCTCTCTCCTGCACCCAGCATCCCTGCAATCCCTCTCTGCCTCTCCTGTGTCCCCTTCCATCCTGCTGCCCCACATAGCCTGATCCCACCCCACTGCTTCACCTGTGTTTCGCCCCTTGATTGAACAAAAAGAAGGAAAAAAATGAAGCAATTGGGAGCAGGGTATGTAACAAATGGCCAGTGAGTGGCTGCCTCAGGGCTGTGAGGCAATGGCAAAATCCTGCCTTTGCCTCAGTGGAAGAACTGGTAGGGTATTTTCCCTCCACATCTGACTTTGGCAGAAACTATAGGACTTTAATAGTCCTTTGCCAAATTCGACTGAGGTGAGGCAGCTGATGGAAAAGAAGGGAAGGGGAAAGGGAAGGTTGGAATAAAACAGACAGGCAGAGTTGCTACATCACCTTTTGATGACAGATACCTCCTTGCAGTATTTGAATGAGATGCAACAATGATTGGACATTAAAACATCTTTCAAACACAGTAATGATCACAGCCTAAATCCATCCACCACGTAAGTGCTTTATAATGTGAAAGCATACTATTTGGTGGCATGACAACTACAAGATGTCAGATTCTGGTTGCACAGATATTCGTTGTTCTGTTGCCATTAATACTCCTAATCTATGTCAGTAAGAGTGTTGGAAGTGTGTTAATAACACATGAACCAGACTACTGAAAGGATTACCACCAGCAAGGCACCTGTTCCCTGTCCCCACAGACACTGCCTGTTCTGCTGGAAACTAAATCCTCCAAAAAAAAAGTCCTTTCAGAGTCCATGGAGGAGCTCTCACTTCTGTGTAATTGGAGGCAGGGCAGAGACTGCTTGGAAACATCACCTGTCCCAGATTTTAACCACTTTTTTTTTTTTTTTTTTTCATTATGGAGAGGGAGAGGTAATGATGAAGGAAGCCGGTGAAGTTCTTTGTAGCCACCAGTGAAGGGAAGGATCTCATTCCTCTGCCAAGTTATTTCTCTAAGGGCAATGGGCACCCTGGCATGTGGAAAACAGTTCTGCATGGCTTTCCTTTCCTGTCATGGATGCTTTTGCCTGTTTGTAGCCCAAACTTCTTCCTGTCACCCTTGGTCTGGCTCTCGCTGAGATGAATCACACACTCTTTGCATACTGCACATCCCCAGGCAAAATATCTCATGGAAAAGCAACCTCAGTTTAGTCACAGTTTGAATTAGATCCACTCAGGCACACACTATAGGGGGGTTTTGTTGATTTGTTTGTTGCATATATACTGGCTGTTAATTTTTATTGCTTGTAAACTTTCTCTCTATAAAATCTGTGTGAGAGCTGGACTACCATGTTAAAGGAAAGTTACCAGATGGGGAAAATATGGTTGATTAAAGTGGCTGTTTCCATGTTTGCTCAGTGTTGTGACACATCTTCACATTGGGTAAGGTGATTGGCAGAGAAATAACAGCAGTGAGCACTGATGAATGTATGTGTCATGTATAAATGCCTGGAGCTGACTAGGGTTTGGATTTTACAAACTTCAGAGCTCCTGAGTCTGATTTGTTGCAGGTTTTGCTGAAAAAAAATGAGAAATAAATTAAAAATAAATCAAAAAATAATTGTTACAGTTTCTGGTTTAGACTACTGAATGCAAAATTAAGAAAAGGCAGGGAGACTATCTCAGAGAGGGAATTAAGGTTATTTTAATATTAGAAGTACTCTACTGTATGTATCCTATTTATTGCTATTAGCCTCCTTCTTTCCTTCTTACAAGAAGGAGGGATAGTTTTCTAGTTAACCTTGAAGGTTTAGGCTGATCTTCCAGCACTATCACAGATGTTGAATATGATCTGGGAACCATGTCATCTCCTGTTCCTTCAGCATCCCATCTATAAAATGGGGATAACATTTCTTCCCCCTTAGTATTGAACCTTGCATTCCTCGTGCAAGTTATTCTGCCTATGTATGCGCATATAGAAATATGTAGAGATATAGACATGTATACAGGCTGGTCCCCGTCATCTCCGGCTCTGATTTTTTTGACCTCCTGCTGGTGTTATAAAGCAAGAATAAACAGTAGGGAGCAAGTTCGGTGGGCAATTCCTTAGCTTACTTAATAGTCTGCAAATGGACATCGATGAGACCTGGGACCACAGGTAGCAAACAGAGATGCAATGGACTGATGGAAGGTCATTTGCACCTCAGGATTTTTAAAGATTTCAAGAGGTCTTGTTTCCTTAGATAGAGGCAGGTCTGCTACCATCCCCAGCTGCTGGGATGGTAGCATACCACAGCTTCAGTCCCTGTGGGTGTTGTGCCAGCTGCTGCTTGTCTCATATCGCACCCATCCTGAAAAGCCTGTTCATCAGACTTTCAGCCTGTACCTCATCTTCTCCCCTTGTTAATTGTCTTAGTGATTAATTTATATGGGGAAATGGGTGCCTGGATAACCATGTGGGGTCTGACTGAAAACAAGGGTTTTTACTACCAGGTCTCTCTATTTGAATCCAGTTATTGCAACTGTAACTAGCAAAGACCTGTGGGGGGAAAAACAACCAACCAAACAAACAAAAAACAACCAACCAACCAAACAACAACAAAAAAAACACAACAGTTGAAATGAAAGAAGAAAGGTTTTTTCAGGTCTTGCAGGGAACACCTGAACAATGGGAAGCTTCTCTCCAATTGCATACACCTTTGATCTAGATTGCTAGATCTGCATACACCATGAAACAAAAGGCTCTTCTGTTGGACAGAAGGAGAGCACAGTCTAAATCTAGATGGTGACGAGATGTGTTTCAAGATTTTCCAGAGTGAATTACCCACAGCTGTGGTAATGAAGTAAAGATCTGCTGAAAGGCCATGGAGGGGCCAGACCAGCTTTTGAATTTCCCAAACAAAAATCAAAGTCAAGGACAAACAACCCTGAGGTTACTATAATGCTAAGCTGACATGACTATCTGTAGACCTCCCTGTACAACGTGAGAGATTCTTGCTATTAAAGCAAGATGATTGTGTTGGTGCCTGGGTGGAAGTCCTCATCTCCTGGCCCCAGAGGCAGCAGAAACACCCACCAGCAGACGTGAAAAGCAGGCATAAAGGCTAGTGCTAGTGCAAAGGATGTTTCTGATGAACACAACTTTCTTTTCATTTCTCTCACAAATATTTGCCCAAACCTCATTTGATACCCAAAGAGGTATTCTGCCTCATAAAAGGCTTTGCAGTGCACGGTCATCTATAGAGGACCAAGCAACAAATTGCAAACCTTGGCGATGAATTTTATTTTAAATATTCTTATAAATGGAGAAATAATCAGACTTCTTCTAGCTTGATAATTTATGAGCTAGCCGACAGGCGATAGCTTATAATATTCCTTTAGAGGCAATGAAGTGCTTTCTGCCAAAAAGAACAGTCCTTCAGAGGTTTTTAAACTTTTCTAAGCTAGGCTTTTCCTCTTGGGCTTATTAGCTAAGGCTGCCTGCCTGTCCGGAGCATGTTCTAGGGGGAAAAACACAGTATGGGATAATTTCTGTATAAGAATATGAAATGCAATTTGACTGGGCAGTATGATGTTAAGCAAAATAATTTATTTCAAGGGAGGCTATGCCATGACAGTAGTTGAATATTCAAACATAGCCACTGGCTAAAAATTCAATCAACAGGGTATCCCCTTTTGGGACTTCCTTTTCAGGGACTGATATGCAGACAGTAGGCACCTTTCCCTTGACAGTTCTCCATCAGTCACTCTGAAATTAAGCAAAAACCTTTGCTTTCAGCATCACTCTAATGGTGCTTCCTCTGCTGGTGGCCAGTTAACTAAAAAAAATAAAAATGAGAGAGAGAGAGAGAGAGAGGAAAAAGAGCAATTTTTTGGATTGATAAATAAACATTTCCTGATGATCCTTGCAGAAAATTTGGAGATAAAGAAAATGCATGTCCAGAAACAAAAACAAAGTATAAACTGCTACAGTGTTTTGTTCTCAATTTGCAGACATGACACAGCACTCTTAAAAACAAGAAAAGATCATTTTGCACTGTCATACTTGTTCCTTCCCTGTTTCCATGACTGGCAGCTTTCTGAACTGACAGTTCTGGTTGCAGCCCGGCGGTCAGCCCAGGGCTGGCTCTCTCGGCAGGTGCCTTTCCTGTAGGGGTCACTTTGTGGCATTTGGCAGAGCCAAGCTGATATGTGGTGCAGACCACTGGACCGTCCAGGCACAGTGACTATGGAGGCATGCCATGTATCTGGAGGTCAGCACAGCATTTGTAGATGGACAACCAGCCTGATTCTGCTCCCATGTACAAATAGCGTAACCGATGTGGATGAGTTATTTAATCTTTTTCCATGGGTAGAGAGTGCAATCTGTTCTGTTGCCAGGTCCATTTAGGCTACACAGATAAAGATTTTGCAAAACATCCTTGACCTTGCCACAGTGTTTGCCCAATCTTTACAGAATTTCAATGCAAAGAGGCATGCTCTGCTGGGGAACAACTGAGAGAAGGAGAAAAATGTCACTCTGGTGCTGGCAGTGAGTGGATACAAAAAATTCAGATTACATTTGAGTTTTACAGCACCACAGGAACTGATTAAATGTATGCTTTCTTTTGATGTAGTACTCTGTTTGCTCACTCTGCTGATGAGGGAAGTACCAGGGGCTGCTGTACAGTGACTAATGCTCCTCACATTGCCAGGACCCCTGGTTTCAGCCAGACGATCTATGGGTTGTCATGCCCTCATTAGCAGTGTCCTTATTGGGAAGAACTGCTTCACATCCCAGCTGGACAGTGTGTGACCAAGCACCTGTGACAAGCAGAGCTTTCTGATTTGGCTCAGACAAGGGAAAGCCCACACGGCACCCATGCAGATCTTCCAGCAACTCCCGCTTCTTGCCACATCTCATCTATGGGCAAGGGGCTGACCCAGCCCCTCGGGTAACCCAGCCCCTTTAGCTTTCCTGCAGCACAGCTAAATGCCAACTGCCTTGTGGCTACTTGCTCACAGTAGCCTTGTGCCAAAGTCCATAGGAGACCTGCTACTCCTGCCTGCTGGCATTGCAACTGCCTCATCTTCCTAAAAATACGCTCCATTCTAGCCTGAGAATAGTTGTTTATTTTTTTTCCCCTGATCTCATTTATTTCCCATCACTGTGCCTGTGATTACTCTCCCTCAAAACCCTCTCTCTCCCTCCAACCAGCTTGCCTTGCCTAATTCCTCCTGAGACGTTATCAGCTGGGATGATGAGCAGCTGAGCTCCCTGTATTACTGCTGACGCAGGCAGGCTAGCAAACAAGGGAGCCAGCGCCAGCCTGGCGGGATCAGCTTTATGGCAGCAAGGGAGGGAGGCTGCTGGGCTGACACATAGTGAGAGAACACAGCTCCTTGTCTTTGTCTCCATTTTCCTCAGGCACAAGGGAAGATGCATGTGTTACTCTGCCCTCCCCTCGCCAAGCAGCTCCTGGCTACCTGGCTGCTCTGAGCTTTGCCCTGTGCACTCTGCTACATAGCCAGCTGGCAGCTTTGCAAAGGGATTCAAGGCTTTGTTATTTTAGTTTTGCTCCCCCTCACACACACCACTTGGATAAAGAAAGGCGTGTGTGGTGTAAGTGCATCAGGCCTCCCTAGCAGAAAATGCCACGTGGCTTTGGGAGTTGAAATGTCACCTGAAACAAGATGAAGCATGCCCTTATTTTCTCTCCACAGAAGGGTTTCAACAGGATCCTCAAATCTTCACTGCATGGGCCCTGTGACCACAGCAGCTTTGGGTCAGCAGCAAAAACAACAAGCCACCAGAATCATAGTTTACTTCTGCTGGCTCAGAAGCCCCACCAGCAGGTCGTGTGCCTTGTACTGCAGATAAAACTATCGTGTCAGAGCAAATCTAGAGTCGGTAGTGGCATGCAGGGAAAGTACCACAGTTCAGGAGCATGAATGTGATGATTAGGGAGTCCAGGCTCCCAGTTTCATGCAGCTCTTCCATTGTGGTAGTGGATGCTGGCAGCATAAAATCATAGAAACGCAGAATCATAGAATGGGTTGGGTTGGAAGGGACCTCAAAGATCATTTAGTTCCAACCCCCCTGCCATAGGCAGGGATGCTACCCACTAGATAAGGTTGCTTAGGGCCCCATCCAGCCCGGTCTTGAACACCTCCAGGATGGGGCATCCACAACCTCTCTGGGCAACCTGTTCTGGTGTCTCACCACCATCTTAGTGAAGAATTACCTCCTAACCTCTAATCTAAATCTCCCCTCCTTTAGTTTAAAACCATTCCCCCTCATCCTGTCAATATCTGATTGAGCAAAGAGTTGCTCTCCATCTTTTTTTTATAAATCCCCTTCCAGGTTGCAATGAGATCGACCTGGATCCTCTTCTTCTGTAGGCTGAACAGCCCCAGCTCTCTCAGCCTTTCTATGTAGAAGAGGTGCTCCAGCCCCTGGATCATCTTTGTGGCCCTCCTCTGGACCTACTCTAACAGATCAACACCCTTCTGGTGGTGGGGGCTCCAGACCTGGACACAGTACTCCAAGTGAATTAAGCAGCATTAGCATTGCCATAGCTCACAGGGCTGGAGGCAGCCCTGTGAGCTATGTGACCTGTTATGGTGGGGATAGGGCTCTGCAGCCATATAGCTCTCCTTCCTCAATCTACTGGCCTCTACTCGACTCTCCTGATTTGAGCACTTGGGATCTCCATTAAGCCTCAGGTCTTGGCATCCACTGAAGATACGGGAAGTTCTCCTTTGTCCTAAAGCAAGGGCAAGTTTCCTCTTCTGCACTTGAAATTGTGCACGGAGTACACTCAAGTGGATGCCAGCTATATGAACAAGTTTACAGTGTTATGACTTGTGGGTATTCAGAGACTGCTTTTTGTCCCCAAACAAGCACAACACCACCTTGAGATGGGCTCAGTGCATTGAAATTACTGTGATGAACTGCTGTAAAATCAAATCAGGAAAATTTTACATAACCTGCCAGTATTTGTCCTCCCTGCTGAGCTACCTTTCTCTGTGTGTTCATCTGTGAGTTATACTCCTGGTGAGGTGGTGTTTCTTTTTTTTTTTTTAATTATTATTTTTTATTTTTTGTATTTGATTAAAAGAGAACGTTTATGTTTATGCTGTGCTTCACTAATGAATCTGAACTTGTGTATGAAAGAAGGCAAAGGAGAATCTTTTCTAAAGGCTTGAATGTCCATTCCTGCAATGGAAACTATAAAATTACACAATATAACAACTAAATAAAGCTTTAAACAGCACTTTATCCTGTAAAATTCTCACTTAATTCCTGGGGAGCAAGGCTGATGCCAACGGTCATTGTATCCAGCTAGACATACCCTTTTGTATCTCACTGAATACATAAAAACCTCAGGCAGAGAGCCATTAGCGTCTGCTGCTTGCTTAACTGTGGTTGGCTCATACTATTTTCCATCAGCCTGTGTAAAATAAATCCCACAAGGACAAAAGCTAAAATAAGTGTTACTACATACATTCTGCATGAGGTTTTTAGAGCACAGCAGAAAAACAATGTGTCACCCAATGCTCAGTGCAGAAATCAGCGGGCAGATGGTGGCCCTTGGGGTGTGATTGAGTGGGTTTTTTTCACCACTAGATGACACTTGTGGCTCTGGGAAAGGATCCGGCCACCCCCACCACTGGCTGCAGGTAGCAGAAATGCTGAAGTCTGAGGTTAACCCGGAGCCTCCTCTCCAGGTGGGGAGTCGTAGGATCGCCTCTCAGACACTGTCATTGCCTGATGTAATGGAAATTTTTGAACGTTAAGAAGCCCCACTGTTTATCTTGCAAAAGTAAGGCGAGATAAAAGGATGAGTTTGACTTTGAATTGCAGGAGGTTTCCCTCCCAAGAGAAGGGTAATGCACATTCAGTGAGAGGGTTTCTCTTATTGAGCTGTGGCTTATGGCTATGGATTAGTGAGAAAAGTTAGGGATTTGGTGGTCAAAGTATGGTGTGCCAGGGCCCATGTCCCGCAAGACCCCAAACTCACTGTGAAACCGTGGCCATGTTGTGCCTCTCATCTCTGATCACTTTCAGAAGGCCACAATGCTTCTGTAGTATTAATGCTAATGCCCAAATTTTGGACTGCAAAGATAGAACAACTCCTTGCTACCCAACACTCTCATGAGACAAAAACTGTTCCTATATATAAGTGCTAAAATACCATAGGGTAACACACTGTAGCCACCACTGAACTGGAAAACATTTTGAACAATGATCTCCATTCTGCTTCAGAACTTGACTTTGTATTTGATATTGTATTTGATACTGCTGATTTTTGACAGAGTAGTCAGTTAAAACAGACCCTGGGATTCAAATGGTGATATAGGTTCAGACTAAAACAGCACTCACTGTGGCAGCAAACGTCAAGGGATACATGAAGGTGTAGATCATAGAATCGTAGAATGGCTTTGGTTGGAAGGAACCTCATAGATCATTTAGTTCCAACCCCCCCTGCCATAGGCAGGGACACCACCCACTAGATCAGGTTGCTTAGGGCCTCATCTAACCTGGCTTGAACACCTCCAGAGATGGGGCATGCACAAATTCTCTGGACAACCAGTGCCTCACCATCCTCTGAGTGAAGAATTTCCTCTTAACCTTGAATCTAAATCTTCCCTCTTTTAGTTTAAAACCATTTCCCCTCATCCTGTCATTATCTGATTGAGCAAAGAGTTTCTCCCCATCTTTTTGATAAGTCCCCATGATGGTTAAGGACAGTTGTAATCATATTGTTTAAAGCTGCCCTTGAAGAAAAGGCCACATCTTTTTGACTTCTGATGAGTGTGGATGTATGTGCTCACTGATGACCTGACAAATACTGAGAAAACAAAAGGGTGCAGAGACCAATTCTCCTAGAATCATAGAAACAGGAGAATAACACATTCAAGCATAGCCTGAGATAGCAGCCCTAGCCCCTCACCTCCTATTGATCTGAACAGACTGTTTGGACCATGCAGAATCCCCCTGGATTGCACTTCCACAGATCTGCTTGCAAGAAGAGAGATTTATGTTTCTTACAGCTTAGCAACAGATTATAGAGATAATGGGTGCAATTTGTCAGCAAGCTAACCTTTACAGAAACTTCCTAATGTGGAGATCTTCCTCTCACATTGTGCATCTTAAAATGAATAATGATGGTCTCATGAATTTTGCTGTTTCAAGATTTCTCTGGCTTATGGTCTTTGTTTCCTCTTTTTCTGCAGAAATTGAAAGCTCCTTCCGAATGCATCTCCTCAACATGCAAGCTTGCAGTGCTGGCCAGGCAATTAACAACTTCACCCACAATCAATACATAGAGTTTTCCTGAGTATATAATGCCATGGGTAAGGAGATGAAGATAGATTTTTCCTGTGTAAGCTTTCCACAATGTACCTGAGTGTTTACATGTCTTGCAGTAAATCTACTTACCTCCTTTTAATCATGATGATTAAATCAATTAATGATATTTTACTTGTCTGTCCAAAAACTAATAAGGAGAAGATTTATAAGCAAGCAGGGTGTGCTTGATAGTGAATTACGGGATGGAGACTCAGGAGACTCGGGCTAGTCCCTGGATCTGCCATACTGAAAAGTCTAGTTAAGACTTCCACAATGCTGGAGAAGACTGAAAAAACTCCAGGGTACCAGTCCCCCAGGCTTAACTTTGTTTTTGTGGCAATAGAACAAAGCAAATGCTGTGTGTTTGATTAGAACTATTACCATACAAAGGGGAAACTAGTCCATATTAGGGAGCCAATTTACAGGAACAGTTTGTTTACTTTTGGACAAGAAGTACTGCCATTGAGAGCCGAGTCTCAAGCACAGCTCCTGCTGACTTCAGTGGGAATCCAGTGTGAGTCAAAAGTGGAGGCTCAGTAGTGCTCTACAGACAAGTATGATCATAATTATAGTGAGGATTATAACTGGAGACTTTTGAAGTCAATCAGGCTGCTTCTGTTAATATCAATAGCTGTCTGGTGCCTAAATTCCCTAGACTAATTCTTTTTTAACACCTCAGCCATAAGACTCATCATTAAACAAATGCCATATCCTAATATATACTGCAGCTGAAACACAATGAGAGCTTCAATCTGTTTTTTAATCTCTGTGATATTCTGTCTTGTTGCCCACATACTGGGGAAGAAAAGTTTATTGTAGGCAGAAGACTGCACGGACTGTTCCCCATCAGAAGGTTCTCCATCTTCTTGTCCCTGAGAAGTGATAGGCTGATGCAAACCTTTGCTGCAAGATGACATTTGAAAAATAAGTAATAAACAAAACTTAAAACAAATTTAAGAGGTCTACTGCAGCTCTCAATGCTGCAAATCAAAAAAAAAAAATGCTGAAAGAAAATAGCATACTAAAATGTATCAGATTCATAAGTGGAAGGAAAAGTCATTCAAAAGCCTAAGCAGCACAAAAGTTGGTGGTCTACAGCCAACTAAAAAAATGCCATGTCTTTTAAATTAAGTTTAATGAAGTTAAGAGAGTTTTCTAAACAAAGGGTATTCCAGAAAAACAATCAATCAAACAATCAGTCAAACAAACATAAAAACTATTTTCCCCAGCAACAACAACAATCCATACCACACCGTGAAATGTGTACCAGGGAATTTTCTTCGGAGTTATCTACCATAGAGAAGTACAAAGCATTACTTGTCCTTCCCTTGTGGAAGAAGGCTAACTATCTGAACTCTGAGATCTAAGGGAAGAATGCAATCCTTTGATTCTGAGACTTAAGTAACCTTTCTCTACTCCTTTCTTTGCTCAGCCATCAGCTTTTTAAGAGTTTTAGCAGCTGTTGGTCAACACATGCCCTTTGTTTGTAATTTCTTTTGAAACCTCATGGGAAAGGGAAATGACTTTTACACCTTGTGAAGGGGTGGGTGTCAAAATGCTGAAAACTTGCATAATTAGGGACTACGTCTTCATTAATGTCCTGAATGTTTGAACCCAATGGCACGGCATGGCTTACATCCATCCCAGTCAACTCCCTTTCCCTTAGGTAGTTGTAACCAAATGGCCTACTGGGCACTGCCCCTGGACCATACAAACACCTTAATCATGTCAGGATGCCACAGCATAGCACTCATTAGCCTGTGCCAAAGCCAAGCCAGGGACTGTGCTAACAATGCACAACACAAGAGTGAGGGCATGGCCCCTGGTACAATTCAACTTGTACAGTTACCTACTCAGTCTGTGCAAGTTTACTTACTTGAAGGGGAGAAAACTGACCCTTGCTGCCCACCAGTAGTTGATACAAAATGGACTGATTTTCAGTGCCTCAATTTGAAGCAGGTTCCTCAGCTCCTCAAAAAATCAAATCATTTTTAGTTAGAGACCTACCTTTTGGTCACTGATTGGGAACGTTATGACCTGTCTTAACTATAATGTGTTACAGAATTAGAGGGGCAATTTATGGGACAATAGATACTTCCCTTTGCAAGTTCCTGAGTCCCCAGTGCATTATATCCTTATAATGAGTCAATAAAACAAGTCACAGCTACAGAACAATGAATGCCAGGAGGCACTGTGGACAGCAGGTATTTTTAATGATTTAATCTATCAGCCTCTTGAACAAGCACTTGCACTTTTTAGAAGTTTAGTGCACTACACCGTACAAGGTAAGTGAGTATTGGTATTTCAGCTGCACCTCTTGTACTGCAGCGAGATCAATACCCTGTTCCTCTGTCAGCCTTGCTGGAGGAGAAAGGTCAGCTGAGCCGTTATCCAGCCTGAGGACAAGCACCGAAAACAAAAAGTGGAAAAAATCTTCTAGAACTCAAAGGCTCGAGGGAATTAACACTAGACGCAGCATTTCATTGGGGTTTGTAGCAGTGAAGATTCATCCACTGGATGGATGAGCTGCATTTGGGATTAAGTGCGGAGCAGTTACACATTTGGTCTTTGAATGGGCAGAGGAGTTGAAAGCCAAAAAAAAAATCCTTCCAGTTCAAACAGATTGATTCTCCTTCAAAAGCAAAATAGGGTGAGGCAGGGTGCAGATTTGAAGGGCCTAGCTGGAAGACAGAGCTTTTGTTATTTTGCAGACCGGTGCCTTCCAGTCACCATTTTTCACTTTATTTCCAGCACTGCTCAAAACTGACTACAGATTCCGCTGCGGGGTAAGCAAAAGACTACGAAAAGACTCAGAATGGAGCCGGGCTCGAGCAGAAACGAAGCGTTTCCCTCTGGTAGCACGGGACCGTCTCCCTCTGCTGAGCTGCTGCCGCAACTGCTGCCGCCGGAGCCTTGCACGCCCTGCATCGTCGCTCTGCCTCCCATGTCGCTGTCCTCTGTCCCTGCCCCCGCCCCTCCCTGCCCCTGCGTGGATGCACAGATAGCAGCAGCAGCAGTCCTCGGGCATAAGGGGCTTGTGGAACAACGTGCCTGGCAGGAGGGACTAGTGCACCCAGCCCAGGATCGTGGGCAGCCCTGAACTTTTGGCAAACAGGTCCTCAGTTTGGCAAAGAAGCACCGAGTGTTCCCGTGTGTTTGCCTGGACTGGGTTTTTATGAGGCTAGGAAACAATTCATTCAGGTGGAAGGTGTTCCACTCCTCAGAATGACTGTAAAGCTGTCATATTTTGTTTTAGTAGATACAAGATTTTAGATTTTATGCACGAAAACAGCAGCATCAGGACTGCACAAAAATCTACAAATCATTTAGTAAGGTAAACACTCTCTTAATTACCTTATTCACTGTGTATATTACCTGTTGGCATTGGCACAGTTCAAGTGTCTCATTTTAGAAATTTCCTCCAGGCAATAATCATCATTATGAATTTTTAAAAGTGGCTGAATGACTCAGCATCCACACTCAGTTGGCCAGCTATGCATTGCCTCTACAGTGTCTGTGCTATCACTGCCAGAAAGTGACCGAGGAACAATTCTGTAGGTTGCTCTTTAAAGTAATTTACACTTTATCCATGTTACTTCCTCATCTAGACACACCACCACCAGGATTACAATAAAAAAAAAAAAAAGAAAAAAGAAAAGGCAGCAATGAAACCAGTGGAACCCCTACCCTAAAAAGCATAAAACAAGGAGGCTTGGGGTCCTGTTGTATCTGAAGACAATATATTTAAACACACCATCAAGGGTGATATCTCAGAGTGCCCTACCCAGCAAAACTTCATCTGCATTCCACCAAGCAGGGACTCAACCACACAAAATGTCTCACGCTTGATTTCAACATCAGCACTGTTGTGTCAGTGCTGGCTGTGTGTTAAATTATATGGATGATATGCCCAACACATGTACTGATAGATACAGAGAAAATAATAGACCTCTAGCTTTTGCTAAGGTCAGTGAAAATATGGGGAATAGAGTGCATCTTGGCTTGCTTTTCTCTGCATCCCATTTGTAAACAAAATGACAGGGAAGTATTTTTTTTTTTTTTTTTTTCACTTTAAACAGGTTTCTCAATTTATTTCTTTATTTTGTTTTGCGGTGAATAAATCAGAGACTTTAAGAGAAAGCAGATACAGATATAGACAAATACCCTAAACAGCACTTGATTTTATGCACAGTCTATGCATAAATGGTATTTCAGAGCATCAATTATCAAAACCGTTTCCATCTGCAATGTAGCAGCTGCAATGTGTTAAGACTGTAATACATATGGGGGAGAAAGCAAAATACTCAGGAAGCTAAGATACCAATAAAGTCTTTGAAACTGCTAACAGTAGTGTAGGTGATAGCCACTCAAACAAGCATGAGAAATGTTCTTTTGGGAAACACACCTTTTGTAATGGCACAGTAGAAAAGCAAGGGAAAATGCTGTGACATACTAAAATGAAGAGTAAGGAAAAGCTCAGTGGAAGCAGCTTCTGATTCCTTCATTAGCTGAAGCTCACATCCCTCATGACACGTTTCTGCAGTAGAAGAGAAAAAAGTATAAGTATTGCTTCAGGCATTTGAGATTGATTTCTGGTCTCTCTCTCTTTTTTTTTTTTTTTTTTTTTCCAGTTCCTAAAAGTCATGTTTTTAACAGATGTGTAAAGCCTTGTGATATAAAAGTTTTCATACCTTTGTCTATCCAGATGGCTAGAATCAGCTTTAGTCATTCTTGCCTCTCTAGATCTATGGTTCTAACTTCTGCCCACAGCTGTCTCCAGAACTATTCAAGGTATAGCTGCAGTGAAAAAAAAAAAGAAAACAAAAATAGAGACATTTATTGACTTAAAGTTGAAGGGGTGGAGTTGAGTTATGATTTCTGGCTTGGGCAGAGTGAAGGAAAGGAAGATTTTTTTTTTTTTTAATTATTTTTATTTTTTGCCTGTTTGGGTCCCTTTAGGCAGCTTCTTCCTTCTCTATGTGTAAAGTTGTTTTGCTTATTGTTCAGTTATTCATACCACAGCTGATTGCTTTGACTGCCTCTGCACCCTGCCTGTAGCTGATATCTTATATCTTCTGTGGGTGTTTTTGCCACCTGTAAAATATCCAGCTTACCTGGAAAGGACATTAGATCTAGGACACTCCAGGTCACAAAACAATGGTCTCGTTTTAGCAAGACACTTCATTAGTCTGACTTACTAGCAAGTTAAACCTTACCAACATCACTGGACATGCAGCTGGTCTCTTCTCCTCCCATGTTCTAGTTCAGCAGCTAGCTGGCTGTGACACAGAGTGTGGCTTTCCCTTGCACTTCTCTGTGTCTGGTCTCATGAGCATTGCATGGTGGCCCCAGTTCAAGGGGAGCCAGGCAAGATGTCTGTGATGTCCATCTGAGTGGGGCATGCGCCTACAGAGACCCTTGCTGAGGGGACAGAAGCATGGCAGTGGCTTTTCATAGCTTGTGCTGCAACCACTGGGGCTATCACGTGCTAGGCAGACACCTCTCATGTGTCCCCAAAAAAGGAAGTGTTTTGGTGCTTGACCTTAGGGAGAGCTGCAGGTACTGTGCAGATACACCCAAGGTTTCAGAGAGGAGTGTGCCTGACATGAAGCGACATGTCCTGGCTACAGTTGTCTGTTCTTTAGCTCAATTTCAGATGAATTTGCTAATCTCTGAACCGTCATCCCTAATCAAGTTCTTACTATCACAGAAGTCTGAGGTGCAAAGACTTATCTGAAACACACACACAGAAACCTCTCTTTTCTGTTATTTCAGCTAGTAACATCTTCAGAGCACCTTTCTCTTACGCTATTTTCTCACTTCATACCATGCAGACTGTCTTTTCACTTTTTCTGATTTCCTACTTCTTTCCTGACTTTGTTCTCTTTTGAGGTAGGTACTACAATAGCATCTTGGTTTTCTGCAAGAAAATTTAAATCACTGAAACATTACCTGGATGGTAAATTTATTAGGGCTGATTCAGGAAATAAATGAGAGGAAAGAAGAGCTCTGAAAGTGAGATTTCTCTCATTCTGCAAACTGCTGTGTGATTATGCAAAGCTGTTCTCTTATGTTTTCTGCCAGACAAAATATGTAGACACTTTTCTTGCCTTTTGGAGAGGAAAAGCTGTGCATGTGCATAAATGCTGTATCTCTTCCTTGAATTAAAATGAGACCTTACATAGTGGGTAAATTGCACATTGCTGGGGTGAGCAGACTGGCAGCTCAGAACTGAGCCTCATTTCACAGCACATTGCTTGTCTCAGCAGCGAGGCATCCTGGAACGGCCATGGTCTGGTTTTTGGTCTGTAACTCACTGTGTAAATGCCAGCCAAATTAAAGGAAAGCAGATGGGACAAGTCATTTGAAGATTAATGAAGCTACTTGCGTTAAAAAGTAACTTTAGATATGTATTTTAATGGAAAAGATCCTTTCTCATTACTAATAGCTGGTCAAAAGGAAAGGATCAAGCAGTGAAAACAGCTAAAGCCTAGCAGAACACAGCTAGAATTATTACTGTGATTAACTCATTAGGGAGTTAATCTTCATTATTCTGAATTATCAGTCAAGGACTTTATTTCTTTCTCAGGTTCCTACATCACTTTGTAAATGCCTCTGAAACTTTATAAAACTTTCTCTGATCAGAATGTCTAAGCATTTTCCTCTGTATAATGGTCTTTGCACTATATGCAAGAGAAATGGGTATCAGGAACCAGTACAGCAAAAAAAAATCTTTTAGTTTTACCTCTACAAAAAAAACAAACCAAACCCTAAAGAGATCCCTAAATGTGTCCCCCTGCTCTAAAGAATCTCTGATTCAAAATTACAGCACATCACCAAGTATAACTGCAAAATATTTTCAGAACTGCTCTAAACTGTGATCTCATGAGGTCTCTCGATCTGCATAGCTGATCCACAGGAAGGGAACCAGGCTCAACTCTCACATGCCACTGCACTGACTCCTGAAACTGCTTCTCCTTGTGCACATCCTCAGCAAAGACCAGGTACTGAGAGACTGCCTGACTTCATTTTAAACACAGAGATTAGAACTAGCCTTGTGTTTGGTTCATGAGCTGGAGGCACTGAAGGCATGTACATAGATGGGTGTTGCCATATTTTTCTTCAAAACTAAGATCTGGCATTTCAGGGGAGAAACACATAGGTCTCCAAGTCACAAGACAACTAAACTGCAACATTTAGAGATCAACATAGATATCCAGGCTGTTCTTCATATACAGACTCTTCCATGTACAAACATCAGATGTTACATAAGTGACAAACTGCAAATTTCTTGGGGATTGCTTTCTACAAGTAATGTTAGAATGAAACTGCTAACAAGAAACAAACAAACATAAAAAAAAAACAAACAAACAAAGGAAAAAAAGCTCCCCAAGCCCTCTACTCTGTGACTTGAAGACACCAGGTACCTGGTAAAGTATGCTGTCATGCAGCCATTCCTCCACTGCGCTTCCAAAAAGACTGTCATAAAAGATCACGCAATTGTGTCTTGATTCAGAAATGCTTCTCCTATCTATTCTGTTCTGTAAAGGGCTCGACCCCATGTTCCAGTCTTTTGCTGAAGTCCTTTACTGAATAAGAAAGAACATAGTTTAAAACTTATCCTTATACCTTTACCTAATCCAGCCCTAAATGTCCAAACTGAGCATAAACAGGATCAATTCCAGAACTTTTATTACAGGAAACCTAGAGAAAATACAAATGCTTGATGCAATATTATATCTTTCTTATAGGAGCAATCTGTAAAAATAGGATTTGAGCAATTTCTTGTACTTAATATAGGCAATAAGTTCCTTTGATATAAAGGATAGTTAGATTTCACAAAATTGCGATGCTTAAAAGCTGTCTTTCTTACTCCTAAAGGGCAAAAGGACAAAAGTGTTTTATCCATGCGAACACACATGGCTTGACTTTGGGGCAACTTGGTTTACAAATTGGAGGCAAAAAACATATCATTTTAAACACAACTGATACTTTTACTTATTTGTTTTTCTTAAAGTGCGAAACATTATAGCTCCTTAAATTACTAACAATGACTTCTTTGAAATACAGGCACATTTTATTGTAAATTTTGTTCATCTCTACCCACTAACTTAGCCTGCATTGTAGTACATAATGTAAAGAGCTGTAGTGTTGCTGTAAAACTGAGGTTTTAGAAATTTCATTCATTTCTGGGTCCAATGTTTTTGAATTCTTCAGCACAATCCAAACAAAGCCTTTTGACTATCAGGCTCCATTACAATGTAAGTGGATATTTTGGCTTTCTGGAATGTGCAGAAGTATTTAATAACATGGCTGCTGGGCTTCTCTTAAAACAGTACATACTCCAAAGTACACACAATTAAATAGTATGACAATAACTCCCTCATCATACCTGCATTGCTGAATTGACAAAAGAGCCACTAAAGACAGAGCAGATTCTGACTATGCCACAGAATTTCTTTAAAATAAGGAAATTATGAAGCTTAAGCATTGTGCATAACATCAGAACTAGATTTGATATTGTAGATCTGAGTACACTGTGTCTAAGTTTCTGTCATTTTATAACTGTTGTGATCATGCAGGTTATTAGCTGCAATTTTTGACATTTAGATGTCGATTTTGCTGGCTTCTGGTGTTGGATTGATTTTTACAACAGAATGTCATTATAGCACTTGCAGTGACATCAAGAACAGAACTTCAGCTTGATCTTCCTCTACAGAAGCTCATTAGAGATTCACATAAGAAGACAACCAACACGTGCTATTGCCATGGAAACAAGATGGAATATTATAAAGCAGTGTAGCCCATATTCCAAAATAGAGAGGACAAAGTCAGAGAAATTATAGCACAAGACTGACAGGCTTTTTATTTGCAGCATGTATGGGTCAAAGCAGAAGCTAGCTCCTGCTCTTTGAAATAAAAATCATCAGTGCAATTTTAGGACTCTGTTGTCAATTCCTTATTAGCAAACACAAAAACTCAGTCCAGTGAGTTTAGTTTATGTTGTATGGGAGGAAGGGGGCCGAATGGAGGCAGAGGCATCACAGCAGGTGTGTAGGTGTGACGATGTACAAAGAACAAACATCACAGACTGGTAGAGGAATGAGCCAAGTTCAAGTCAAGCAGTAAGGTACTGATAAAACAGAGGTGAGCAAAACCAGTAGAAGCTGAACATCTGGTATGTCGTTAAGATGCAGAAGAAAGGCTAGTTTAAAATGCAATGGATATCCAGTATCAGTGGATGGTACACAAAGGATAACATTTCTTGTGATTTGCATTAAACAGGTGATTCTCAGTTTCCCATGTATTTAGATAATAAAATGGACATATTGTATATATACAACATGTAGGCAGTCAAACTTCCTAGACTTCGGTGTGTGACAACATATAGAAAGTTCTTTAAGCCATTTATAACAGCTCCATCTGGTCTAGAAGGAGTTTATTTATTTATTTATTTTATTTTTTCCATTGTAAAAGTTTTGACCATTCTCTCTTATTACAGAGTGCTAGCTAGTATGTATTTTTTTTTTGCATTTGATGACAGTATTAAAAAAATAGGAATTCTACACCAATCAAAGCAAGAGCTGAAGGGAAATATTTTGCACTTTATGCAGAAAGCCTTTGAATGCCATTTCATACACACACAGTTTCTACCTTTAAGAAACATTTTTAAGTTCCAGCTGATGGTTTATTGTAATGACTTTGTACAAAGCCACCATGGGAAAAATATAGTTAAGGAAAGATAAAGAGAGTAATAAGATTTAAGGGATAATTCAACAAGCCTTGGCTGTGCCACGAGCTTGTCACTACAGAGAGCTACTGTGAGATTCAAAACCACTTGAGAGAATGATGCCAGATGTGAAAGGGAAAAAATACTACAGTACACAGATAGCTTGTGAGTGCCTACTAAACCAGACTTTGGGAAGCCTTCCAATGCCTGTGTAAGAGATATGTGGTATGCCATTATTTAATTATTATAAACTCACAAGTTATCATCTATTTAAGGACCTCATTTTTCTGCCATGTTAAATGACTTCAAGACTGATAGGTTACATTCACTGTTCCAACTCTGTCTCATTCTTGACTGGCTCCATTTTCATTGTTTGAAAAAACAAGATGAAAGCATGATTTGGGGAGAAAAGTCTGAATGTAATATGATTTTTTTTATTGCAAAATGTATTTCCAGTAAAAAGTATAAAATTTAATAGTTCAGAGTACCATTTATGACAAGCAAAATACCAAACACTTTGATAAAAAGAAGAATACTAAATCAATTTTTTGATAACAGCAGTCAGAGAGATAAAATGTGACATACTTGACACAAACACTGGAAAATAGCAACTAGTCTTTCATCTTTGCATATAGATTTTATTTCCCAAAGAGTTAAGTACAATTCAGTAGTACTATCAACTACTTTCTTTTTCCTAATCCTTTTCCTTGCTTTTTTTTGTGTGCATCTGGGCTTTTCTTCTCTTGCTCTGTTTGCAGGATTGCTTCTTGAGCTGCCAGCTCTTCACGTTTTCTGCGTTTAGCCTCTAGCAGCTTGCTTCTGTACGCTTCTCGAATGCTGTGAACTTGGCCTCGTGTTTCATCTAAGGATGCCTAGCCAAAACCAGACAGCAACACATGAATCTGCGTTTCATCACAAGTAACTGCATCCTTTTAGTTATATTTCACTTTCTGACTATATAAGTACAGGTAGGGCCTCTCTCCTTTTCTTGTTGCCCGGATATTAATTGTTATTAATTTGTCACAAGGACACAGCTATATATATATATCTTTTTATTTTATTTTATTTATTTATTTATTTTTAACTGCTGGTTTAATAGTTTAATAAGCTAATTGTGTGGGAAAAGGATAGGGCAAAAAACTGGTTACATATCTGGGTCTAGTCCTGCTTCTGTTACTTACTGTCTTTGTTGTGTTAAATAAGTCAAAAACAAAACAAAACAAAAGCACCTATTTTTCATATTCCACATTAAAAAAAACCTTAAAACCTAGTTTTCAGAAGTACTGAAATTGTTTAGGAGCTCATGTCTCATTTTCAGAAGAAACTCAAGGAGCCTAAATCACATTGGCCTTCAATGAGATTTAGGCTAAGTGGGACTTGGACACTTCTAAAAACTTTTTTCTATTATGTTTCCATCCTGGAAAATGGGGATACATGGAGACTTTTATATAGTTCTCTGTGGTCTACAGATGAAAAAGCTGTAAAATTACTAATCAGCACAATATGCATATTTGCAAGTAACTCAGATTACTACGGTGGAACATCTTAAATGTACATGCTTCCTTGAAAGAGCTGACAAACTACTCTAGAAAAGTTTTCCCTAATAATGTATGTTAGGCATCCAAAGTCATAGCAACATCTGAAAATGTGGACACATTGTTATTAGGGATTAGGGATCAATCAGTCACTGGTAGAGGACTATGGCTCCTTGCAGGCTTATAGTTAAGTAATATAAACAAAGCTGGCTGGGTACTTGTTAAGGAGGTGTTTTCAAGTTATTTCTATTAAAGAGTTGGTTTAATCTAAAATTAATTTTACTGTCTCTTAGACACTTTTAAGAACTCTGAACAGTCACCAGCTGATTGTTAGTGGTTACTGTATCACCACTGTGTGACAACACATTTTGTTCCTGTAGACAATCAAAGGTACATTTTTTTCCTGTTGACAATCAACAGTTAAGCCAATTTCGTTAGGATATTTGTACCAATTTCATGTGTGATGTATTGGTTGAGTTAATCCTAGCAATGGAACCTTCAATAGTGATACCAGATTTATTATATGTACCCATGTTTCTTTAAGGATTAACAATTCCAGTTATTTGTTGACATCACATATATTCCAGCAAGTCTGTGTTCTCTGTCTTTGCTGTAGGACATTTTAGGAGCAACTCACTCCTACATGAATTATCTTGTTCTTTATTACTTTGCAAAACCCCAAAGACAACTCCATAACATTACAAAATAAACAAACAAAGATGCTTTATGAAATGTACATCTGGTCATATATATCAAATGTTCAATTTCTTCTCACTTTAAACTATACTGTTATGGTGATAGTCCTAAAATTCTGTTTTTGCAAATAACTATAACAAGAATATATTAAGAATATTCATGATGTTGTGTAGTACTGTTTCTTTTGTTTGTTTGTTTTCCTATGGACTTTAGTTTTAAACTTTGCCCAAGTGAAATTGCAAACTTGTACAATAATTCCAACTACTGATATGGAATACAAAAGTTTTGAGAATTGTTGATCAAGATATTCATGCTGGTGGATATCAGAGTAACAGTTACAGGAATGTAAACTTGAAAACCTACCTGTAGTTTCTCATACATTTCAAGTATATTTTGCTTCAATAAAGCTCTAGCATTTTGCTCTTTTTCTCTTTGCTCCAAAACCAGCTCTCGAAGTTCTCTAAAATGGTTGATTTTTTCCAGTTTATGTATCTCTTGCTGTTGAATGATAGACTCATTTCTTAGCACAGATTCAGACATTGTTTTTCTGAAGGAAAAACAAATATATTTATCTTATTTCTTATACAGGGTACTGTATATTTTTTGTAATACCTATATGCATATATTTGGCTTACATAATGTAAAGTAACCATTGTCCAGTTAGATATGGTTAAGGAGTCACCTTTCCCTATCTTATACTTAACACCAATAAGGAAGTGCATTGGTGAGGCAAGGTCTTATACTTGAGCATCTATTTAAAAATATTGGTAAATATCATGCTCATCTTTGAGCATATGAAAAACTTCTACATGTTACACGTTTTGAATTTGCAAGAAATATCTTAGTTTTTTAGAAATATCTTAGTTTTTTAGAAATATCTTAGGAGTTTTTGGCATTATAATTCAGTGCTGAAATATTTGTTTGTTTGTGTGGGGGGGGGGCCGCCCCCAATTGGCATAATGGCAGCTAAATGGATAATATATTTTTTTAATCTGACTTAAATGATGAGTGTAAAAGTCAAGGAGCTAAAGACAAATGAAATCGTTTCATAACTCAAGCCTATGGAAGATCTTTTCCCATATTTTCTATTGTATTAATATTGTTCATTTCAATATAACCCAAGTTTCCCTTTAAATTTAAAATTGAATTTGGGCAATAAGCATGGTCTAAGATCTTTTGCAAATCAAGCAGTTGCATAAATGCCACAATGAACACAGTTGGACTTGTGCTTGAACTTGATTCTGGCTGCAGCACAGCCAATATGCAAGTGCATGCATATTAGCTAGACAGGTTCATATTGACACATGTAATAATGAAAATAATTATTTTGAATAAAGCATATGATTATTTCAGTTATTAACTATTATCATTAACTAAACCACATTTGTTAAATATATTGAGCCTAGCACCATATCATGACAAACTTCGTATACATTTCTTTCAAGATGATCACTGAAATAAACATATTTGGATGCATATGAATTTCCTTCAGGTTTTTATGTCACATTTTCATTACACGCAATGCAGTAATTCTACTCCTTTGACATGCAACACATTAAAAAAAAAAAGGCAAAAATTATATTAGGGTGTAGGAAAGCACTGATTTTCTGATTTTAAAAAACATCCATGCCAGAAAAATCAAAGTGGAAAACCATCAAGATACCATCTACACTCTACATTTACTACTACGTGATTCTGTGCATGTGACATGAAGGACAGATTAAACATGATCCAGGATTGCTTACATACTTTAACAAGTATGTAACAGAATTGTAGTTTATGTCAGTGATGTGAAGGACTAAGTCTTAATTCATGTCTATTATATGGCATAAAAATATGGAAGAGATATAAGTGCTTAAACAATTTTACTGCATTTACTAATACCTATATATATAAAACCCCTTAGTCTTTCATTTTTGTGTTTCACTGGCAAATTTTTCTTGCTGTAGTTTACCTCATGTAAGGACTAAGGTCTGGAGGCTTCCATTTTTTCTCCTGTATTGGTAAACTTGGGTCAATAGCTGCTTGTGATTTTCTCTTTTCTGAGGTAAGAGAAAAAGAACCTACAGCAAAACAGATTAAAACGGTTGTTCTGTTATGGTAGGCAGGTCCATCTAATTTGTAATATAGCTTTTTTTCTCCTCTCTTGGCTCAGCAAAATGAATTAATAATAGAGAATACGGGTTGGAGATGATTTAATATTTCTGTATTTTTTACTTCTGATACTTATGATAGAATCAGAGATGCTAAAAAAAATACTAGAGTGAAATTTGTACATGTATTTTAGATAAATCAAAATGACACAGGAAGGAGTGTAAATATAAACAAGAATAACCAATTTAAAATGCCTAGAGAATAAATTTTAATAAGCAGGGAAACACTTTCATAAACAAACAAAATGTCTATAAAAATCTGATTGCTCAGTCTTGGCTACAATTTAAAAAATTATATTCACTTTTGGGCATATGTTTTGTTTGGAAAATAGCAATCTCAAGAAAAAAAAGCCCCATGACAATTTAAAATTGTAAGAATGCAATCTTAGAATGTTTTTAACCACATGGATAGTATAGATGTTATGCTTTAATGTAGAATGCTCACAGTACAGGGATACATATGATATTAAGAATGTCACTGTGCTGAGCTGTGTTGTGATTATTCCAGCACTTACTTCTTTCAGTTCATCTGGCTGTGGTGGAAAAGTCCATGAAGTTTGATGAAATTTAATGATGACTGCAATAGTTTATTTCCATAAAATCACTCTTATTAACCTATTTATTACATTAATTAATTGAAACATTTAAAGATATTACTAAAATTTTCTCATCAACAATAGGAAAGAGGTTTCTGAGCATTAAAAAATAAAATAAAAAAGTAAACCTCTATATTTACATAGACAAATATACCAGCCTTCTCTGTCGGTGTAGGAAAGTGACACAGAATTCAGAAGTACTTCAGACACTGCCCATCAGAAAATTATTCTCTAGAGCCTAAAAATTCTCATTAAGACATGGAACATTACAGAAATGTTCAAGAACATTATTGACTTTTCCCGCACTCTAGGGAACTGAACCATAACAACTTAAAGTCACTGGGTTATCACCTCTTTAATTCATGAGACATTGCATTGCACTCCAAATGCTTAGTTTAGAACAAAGAACCTGGTAGACAGCTGTTAATTTTGAAGTTCTTACCCAATAAGTTAAATAAAATAATATTTTTTTCAAGTTCTTCTGGAATGCAAGAAGTAAATAATGATGTATTTGTCAATAATATAAGGTGAAGACTATTTCTGCTGTAACTTCTGAAACATTCCTGGGAGGATTAGTTACCTGTCTGACAAAATACTAATCTTTATAGGTTATGTACTAAGTTCCATGCAAATATCCATGGCCAGATATTGTCATAAGCATATTGTCATGAGTATTATTATTCTTTATTATTCTGATGACCTGATTCACGTCATTATTCACAGGAGAAGAAAAAAGAAAAAAGAAAAAAAAAAAAAAAACTTGCAGCCTTGCATCTAGCTCAGATTTTCATCGGCGTCCAATAATTACTGGGGAATACAGAGGAAGACCCCATAGAAATTGTCACCACTAAGAAAAATTAGACAGCTCTTGTGCAAGTTTCTGGGAAGCTGGTGCTGCTCTGTATGTGTTTTATGCACTTTTTGACACCTCACTTCCAGAGCATTGTCCATGAACATTAACACAAAGAAAATGTGTACATTAGTAGTAGTAGTGTCTTAGTGATATGCAATTTCAGCTGCAAAACATTTAAAAAAATATTTCTATACTTATGAGCTCTGGGACAAAACTTGGAATTGAGGGAGTAGGTATTTTCCACTGAACTTCAAAAAACACCAGCTTTATTTAGTGTTGGAATTCTAGCATGGTAGGACTAGTCTGCAGCTGGAGCAATATAACAATTAAAACAGAGGGGACAGAGAAGATAGAGACTAAGCATGCCACTGTGCATTTGGACATTAAAGGGGTTGTTCTCTCCATTTACTTACATTAAATATGTTTTAAGGAACTCAATAACCTATGCAGAGTGCCTTAAATCCTACTGTTTAATTTCACATTGTACATTAATACACTAGTTGTGCTATGTACAGGCTATATTTGGGAACCCATAGCAGAAAAATCTGTACTGTGGTGTTTTACACCACATTAATTTTTAGACATTTCTTTCTTTCAAGTGATTAATATAATATCCCTTTATGTCTTAAAATTACAATGCTCAAAAATCAAGATGACATGCCTGACAGAAAGTTATACCCTTACCTCTTTCCTCTGATCTGGGTGTTAAACTGGCAACGTCAGTCTCAGCTACAGACTCCTCTGAATCTCTTGCAGCATGCTTATTAATAAACTTCATGCGTTCCTGAAAAGCCTAGAGAACAAAGTTTTAATCCAGATAAGACTTCTATTGCATACTTTAAAACCCAAAGAATTTTCAAAGTAGGAATCTATAAGCAATCAATAGGACAGCACATCTTTGAATCCAGCACATGTTGAGATATGATGCCAATTTATTATTACTGGTGAGTATATTTCACTGGTTTGATCTATGAAAACATCTGCTCAGACAACATGAATAGCATAAATGAGGCACTTGGTGGAAAAAATATATAAATACGAGGACTATGCTTTATGTTAGAATCATATTCAAACTATCATTGCAGCAGATTTTTTTTTTTTTTCTGAAATAACCTGTCAACATTACACATCTATTTTTTTTTCTAGTAACGTTCTTGAACCTTTCTTTGTTTAGTTTTAACGTGTTGCACAGAGGTGAAATAAATTGACACTAATACTTAAAGTTTATCTTAAATTTAAAGCAAGCGTGCCTTGAGTATATGAATAAGAAACTCTAAGTAAACCTTAGTAAGATAGTAGCTCAGCAAAATGGAAAGTAGGCAGCACACTTTGAAGGGTTTGACTCTTCTCAGTTCATACTGTTTATATTTAGTATATATCCCAAATAAGAAAATTATTCTGTCACTAATGCAGTATACAACTCTGCCTGGGTCAGGAAACAGAAAAGATGCTAGGATTAAATGAGTCCTGAGACATGGAATGTGTACACTAAAGATGTAGTGAACTACTGCAAAACCCCTGACCTCCAGGCAGTTTAAAATACTCTTTGGATTTAAAAAGAAAATCAACCCCTGAAAACAGGGTCTGTTTCCTCATAGCTGAACACATGGTCAGAACCCCTCTCACTGCATCTCTTTAGGGAGCTAGTACTTCATCCTAGGAGCTTGGTGATTTGTAGCCTTGGTGATTTGGGCTTCATCCTAAGGAATGGTATCTATGAGTGCAAACCCTCTCAGGGTACATTATCTTTGATGCTAAGCTTGTCTTTTCAGAAGGTGACTTGGGCTCATTGGGCTTTCTCTTAAGAGCTCAGATTCCAGAATGAAAAGAGGAGCCAAATGTCAGCCTGTAGTCAGGTGTCTAATTCCCTGGGTCAACAGGCATGTGACTCCTGAAATAACAGATGCTGGGGACAGGTGATGAAGAAGAATGGAGAAGAGAAGCTACTTAGAATAGCAGACACCCAAGTTAAACCTTTTTTTATTGTATTATGTACATTTACTACTGCATGTAATTTTCATAATCATAGCTGGTTTAGAATATTGCCATAGACCTAAGGAGCTTTTAAAATGGAAGCCTTTAGCTGTATTTCAGTTGATTTTCAGAGTAAAAAAAAAAAAAAAAAAGACAATGGTGATAGAAAGGCATTATGAAGAGTCTATCAAAGTGGGTACATCAAAGTGGCCACATCAAAGTGGAGTCATTTCCAGTTAATCTTTAGGATGCAGTGCTTGCATTTTCAGTCCCAGCACAACCAATCAAAACCACAAAGAAATGCATCTCTCCTTAGATCAGAATTTAATAAAATGGTGTCAGAAAATTTTATGAGCTTTGCATACATGGAAAAGAAATGAGAAAATCAGCCAGCATAACTGGGAAGACCCATGAAAGAGGTTTCGCTTCTGAGATGTACCTTTAACACTGTTGTGTTAAGAGCCCAGCTGCATTTGATACATCTGAATTAGTATTGCTTCTCCAAAATGGTGAATTAATACAGAGTGGCATGTACAGGCTCATGGGTACCTGCAACCCGGAAGGAATTTGGAAATCCTGGCTGTAGAAGACAATTAGATTGATGATATGGCCAGGTGCCAGTTCTTCAACAGGAATCTTCCTGGCATGTTTATAGCAGTCTTTCTCACTAGAATCTGTTCATGCTAAACATTCAGCTTGCCACAAGTGGCAGCTTTGCAGTTGTGTAGAGGTAGCAAGTGTTCTAAGGAAAATCTTTTCTCTGTTCAGTAAAATGGAAACTAAAGTCTCTGTGATCTCAAGAAGCCTAAAGTAGACGATATAGATTCCTGCCCAGAAGTCATGCACATCAGCATTTTTGATACTTCAGGCTGTGAAAAAAATTCCCGTCTTCCTCCAAGTGGTGAAGAGGAGAGTCAAGAACGTGTCTCAGTTTTGGTAACTGCTCAGCCATCACAACAGCTTTCACAACTTGTGAAGACACATTACCACAAGGATTGCTCTCTGATTACCTTGACAGCTCTTCCTGGCTCTGCAGACTCCCATGCTTGTTTCATGGCTTTGATCTCATCTGCTCGCTGGGTGTCTTTCTTGACCTCCAGAACTTCTGCCTCTCTCTGCTCACTAACTAGACGTAAAGTCCAGTACGGTTTGTTTAAAGCAGCTTGCTGAAAGTGAAGTACCGTAAACATAATTATCAATATAGATCTATTACCACTATTAGGATGAAGCTATATTTCTGTACCTTTGTAATTGTCACAGCTGGTATACATTATACATTGATAGACTTTGACTTGCATAACTAAACAAACACTGGCTGCCAAAGGAAAGGAAAATTGCTTTGCAACAAGCCCCTCTAAGGTAGTTTGTGTGCCTTGCCCAAGCCCTATCCAGCATGCTCTAGTCAGTCTGAACATTTTTTTCGTGTAATTATCTCCCTGTCAAGCTTTTTTCTTTCTTTCCTTCCCTACTTTCCTTTCCTTCATTCCATTCTTTCCACTTTTTTTTTTTTTTTTCCCCAGAAGTCTTATTATTTTTTTAACCTGGATTTTTTTCTGTAGAAATATATCTTGCTCTATCTCTGTTGGCATCAGATTCTTTCCAATCACTTCCCAAATTCTCTAAACTACTTTAATGCAAGCTTCTCTAAAACCATAGGATGCAAGTAGTGCTCAAAGGATAGGAGTCTCTATTCTGCTGTCTGACTAATAAATAAAATACTGTGCTGCACATATTTCTCAAAAGTGTACCATCTCAAGAAGCTTGAAGCCCATGATTCAGAAGTAGAGATAGGAGCTCAGCTTTTCTTCAAGACTAAAGGCAGACATCTTCTTAATCAGCAGGCACTCTCATCTTGAAACCTGCATATATTTTTGTGACAGACTGAAGAACGCCCAAAAGCTATCATCCCAGCACCTGTAGCATACCCCAACATTGGAACTGAAGGCAGATATCTGACACAGCCTGAAGCTGCATCACATTTATGTGGCTAACCGTCTCAAATGCAGCCACTCTGACTGCTCTGGAAGAAGGGTTAAGGCACTGTTCCCGAACTCAGTATGATGAGGTGTGGATATGAATCATAAGGAAGCTTGCTGTGCAATAACTTTAGTCTACAAAACAATCCAGTAGAAATTTCCTCACAAAAAAATTTATGGAGATGCTCTCCCACTGAAATACCACGCATGAGGCAGCCAAAAACAAAAAAAATGACAAAAAACAGCAAAGGCAATGCTACTAAAGGAAGATCTGCCAGTTTCTTCTTCACCTTATATTAATCTGTTTGTAATCCATAAAGTCAGTTATTACTTTTAAAGCATGCATAGAGGTTGGTCAACCACAACACATTCAAACTATCCTATCACAGATGAGAAGAATTTGCAAGCAGGTAAGTGATTTTTCTGCCACTGTATATCTATAAGCTAATGACAATTGTAACATGTAAGAGAGGATCTAACTTAAGGGAAAGACCTATTTTATCACCCTGAGGGTCCCATGAAAACCAGTACAAGTGACTCTAATTAGAAATCAAGATGACAAATTAATGGAATTTAATAAACCTTCAGCAGAGACAGAAACTAGATGTCCAAAAGAAACTGCCAGTGGTTGCGTTGCACATAAAGAAACGAGCACATCACATCTCTAAATGCAGGATACCTGTCTTTTACATGTGCAATTCAATCATTCTCGGGTATAAAGTAAGAAGTTGGCAAAGCAGGGCATAGAGAAACACAAGGGACACACTAAAAGTGCTAGTAATTCTGATCAACAGAGCAGAAAATACTTAGCATAAATATTACACTTTCAACAAATCCAAATTCTTAATTTTTTTCTCACCTCATATTCAGGTTGAAATACAAGAGACGTAATTGATCCCCTTTCTTTATTGGACTTGTCCTTTTCTGTCTTCTCAGTTGCTTTCTCTTTTGATTTTCTGGTTGATTTAGGAACACTTGCAGACCTTTGTCCTTCAAGATTATTGGGCGCTGGGGGAAAACTGTGCTCCTCGTGTTTTTCACCATGTGCTGTTCACATGTAGTTATGATGCACAATTAATTGAAGGATACCATTGTCATCCATAAATGTATTTTCCCCATATAACATACAGGATGGAATAACAGAATAGAACAGCAAGAGGAAAGACAAATAAAAGACAAATAATTAGTTGATGCTGTCAAGTACTATACTATCATTAATTATTGGAATAAGAAATAAACTGGGGACAAAACAACTTTTAGGAATAGACTTAAAAGGTAGAACATATTCTGACAGCTTTATTTGTTCTAAATGGCACTTAATAGTCATTTTACCAGAGTCCCTGCACTGCTGCCTTGTCAATGGGTCAGTCCAAAAAGGAGATTGCAATCTACAGTATAACAATCTGATTCTTAGTTATTTTATATAGTCTCATACAAACTCTGTCAGTGCAATGCACCTGGTAGGTGAGAAGCTCAAAGTAGTCAAAGCCAACATTCTCACTACCTCAAATCCCTGTAAACCTGAAAGAGTGGAAGGGAAGAAGCACACACACAATCAAAACAGACAAATGAACAATCAAACCCCACCCCAAAACGTAAGAAACTTGAAGCAAAGAAACATATTTGAGACGATGCATACTTGGGAAAATTAAAATTATAATTTTGAGAATAATCAGATAAATTTTTGGATTAATTATTTAATCTTCACAAGTATGTGCTCAATGCATGACCTGTATTTGAAATAAAGATGCTGAGAAATGACATTTGCGACACGTTGATTCTGCACTGTCTTAGCTGGTGGGAGCTATTAACAAGACTTTTTGCATGCCGTATTCTTGTCAAAAAATAAAAACGGATAAATGAATTCTACAATAGAATACGGATTTAATAGCATTGGAACAAGACAAATGAAACAAGCTGGACTGGATCCACAACACTATAAGATTAAAGATCAGTGTCTGAAATCTGTCTCATCCCATATTCATAGTGCTTGAAACATAAAACAACGGCTGAAAACCTAGATTTGATCAATTCAATCAAACAGGCAATTTCTCTCTTCGAAAAAGAGGAAATGAGTAACTGTTTTAGAGTCTGAAAATAATAACAAGGCACCTTTCACTTAATGCTATGCTTTTCTAATCTCTTTCCATGGAGGGCAAATCAAAGTGCTGCTTGATTTGCTCCAAAGTCTACTAAGATATTCTACTGGCTTTAATGAGCATTGGATCAGATCTGCAATGCCATGGCTGAGTTTATATGGAAATATAAAATGTAAATTTGAAATTTATACAAGCATATTTATAACATACATGTAGTAACTACACATACAAATGTATATAATATATATATGCATATTAAATCATATATTATATGTGTTTATGTATAAATTACATTATGTTCTCCTCGTGCTACTTAAATAATGTACAATGGTACCAAAGCGCTAAGCATAAATGGATTCAATACAAACAAAATATGTATTAAAAAAGGAAAGCAAAAGTTAAAGCAGTCTCTACAAATATTGAAGCTACTAAAGCAACTCCAGAGGAAATGCAAATATAAAATAGTGATGATGTTATTTGAAGTTATATCATTACACAAGTGTCTTTCCATTTAATTTCACATTATCATAACATATCAGCACCATAAATCAGACTAGTGCACATGCATTATTCAGTGAATTATTAATTTTTAAAGATAAGTTATTTATTGTTTATAGAAACACCAAAAGACATTCAGTGTCATTAGCTAAATCATATCAGACAAAAACTATCTATGGCATTGGATAACACAAGTTTATCTGGCTTCTATAAAGATTTTACAACTCTGAAATTTACTATTTTGATGCTCTGGATTTAATTACTAACTTCTCAATGTATATCACATGTGAGCATATGAAATGAGAGGGCTAAAATGAGCTATCCTGTTTTAATTCCTAGTGTGGGGTCTTAGGACAGTATTCAGTTGAGCTCTCACAGCTAGCTACCCATGGATTGTGTTGTCCATGTTTCCTCAGCAGATTTCACTGATTTGGGGATCATCCTCCAGGATTCCTGGAGTGGGCACTGACTGCAGTTGGGCAATACAGCTTGCAGACCACTCAGGCTGTAAGGGAGAATGTGAGTGGCTCCTTGGGGCTTTTCCCAAGGCCAAAACTAGGCAAATGCTTTGCACTGAGATGCAATAAGTAGAAAGGCAGAGAGAGAATACAGAAAGTAAAAGGCCATGGCTGAATTTCAGCTGACAACAGATGCACCAATCATCAAAAACTCTCAGTGGCAGTTACTGTATATGTATGGCACACAGGAAAGTTTGGGCATCACACCAATTGACAGCGATGACAAACAGCTGGTAGCAATTTTTGAAATTAGCTTCTCTAGAACTTTACAATCATTTGTCAGAGATTCATTTACTCTAATGCCAGAAGAGACCATAGTGACCGTCCAGTCTCATTTGTCCTGTCTATGACAAGCTAAATAATTACACCAAATGATTCCTGTCTGAAACTCATAACTTCTGATTGAGATACAAATAGTTTCTTTTTGGAATGGTAGGCAGTTATTCTCGATTTGCAAAATTAAAATGACAGAGAAAGTATCTTGTTCATAGGTAGAATACAAAGGATTCTTCAGAAGTTTTACTTGAGAACATATCATGCTCCCACATGCTGTAAGCATTTAGCGGGACTATACAGTAGTTAACAGAATGGACTGTTGTCCCAGACTTTTAGGTTTAGCTGGACAATGACTGAGAATCTCAGCTGTTGCTTTTCCTGTCTCTGACTGGACCCTGAAAAGGATTCTGGACAGATAGCAATGTCAAGGATCGTTTAAAGCTGGGCTCGTCCAGACACTTAAGTTGCAGTAAAGCTGCACCAGAACAGAAGTAAACCACCAATACAGTTGCAGTAGTATGGGGAGGTTAAAGCATGGCTTAGTTGAGTACAGGTCTTAAAACTGTAGCACCATCATGTATTCTCAGCGGTCTATTTTTTTTTTTTTTTCTCATCTTCTTCATCAAACACCAGGGAAGTGATCACTTACTATGGACAGACAAGATGGGAAAGAGATGAAGAAAGGAATATCCTGCTAAACTTCTCACTAAATTCTGCCCCAGAATGAGACAGCAAGTCCTCCTGTAGGAAGACAGAACAATTGCAAGAAATTTTCACTGCTCTGGAGGAAAAAAAAAGGTAATATTCCAAAGGATATTGCCTTTCCTGCCTTTTCAAACCTACCTCTACTACCTGGTTTGGGCAATCAATCTCACCCTACTATGCTAGTTTGATAGACAGACTTCTCTAGTTGACAGCTGAAACTGATGAGTTAACTTGGGCAATATCTGAAATATGTGTTGCAGTCAGTATTCAGCCCACACTGATGATTCAACTTTGGGTTGCTACAGTTGCACAATAAAACATCTGCTCTTACTGCAACAAAAGTAAAATCTAACCCCCCCCCCCCCCCCCCCGTACCTTCCCCTCCAAAAGTGGTTGAAAATCAAATATACAAAACAAGTCTTAAAATAATTTTGCGCACACAATCAACTTAAAATGGTATTGGCAGTTGCAAGATTTCCTTCTATTTTTTCTCCTTTTGCATAAGAATCCAGACTTTATGTTTTAAATTTTTTCCACAGAAGTCTTGCACCATTAACAGATCCCAGGGAGTAGGAAGAGATATAGATAAAAATCAATATATATTTTTGGCACTTTCTAATTTCTGTTTACTTGGGTTATCCTGGCTAATACTTTTTTATTGTTTCACTTGTGCAAAGTGTTATTTAATAAAACATTTTATAAGATGTTATAGTATAATAAATATTAGTCATGAAATAACTTTTGCTAACAGTTCTACTTGCAAATATTGTCAAACTTCAGTATTAAGGATTATGAAGAAAGAAAAGGATAACAAAAAGCAAAGACAAAAAAAAAAATCACAACACCTGTATGCTGGAAAACTTTCTTTCTTAAAAAATGTTCCTAACAAACATTTAATACCAATGAGTGGTATGAGTCTTCTAAACAGAGACTAGTTTAATAAACTGGTAAATGGTGATACAAAGCAGTAATACTCTTTGCAGTGATGAATGAGCTTTAATACAAAACTAACTCCAGATGGCACTGTTACCTTACATGAAAAAGTGGTACATGAAATTGTGATTTGTTACAAGAATTTTCCACCTGGCTCACTGCAGCTTTCTTAAAAATCATATGGTGAGAGGATGTCTTTTTGCCTAAGCACCAACATTGCTATTATATGAATTGTGTGTTTGACAAGTGGTGCTGGCAGCCTGAGATGGTAAATCTCAGTTTTCAAATTGGTTTAATTTGAAAACTGGTTCACCATCAGAAAAATATTCAGAGATTAAATATTGTTTACTTCAAAATACCTATTTATACTAAGCACTCTAGTTAAATATTGCTGTTAATAGGGGTACATGAAATAAATGATAAGTAGTAAATACAGGAACTGTTGGTATGTGTTGTTTTTTAAACTGTTGGTGGCTTGGACAATCTAGTTTTTATTCCATGAGAACACAATCAATTGGTATTCTTATATAAACAGAAACACATAGTTAATCTGAACTGTGAAATAGATTTTGGTTACTTTGAGAGGAACCAATTATTGGAGGACAGAGAAATCTCTATTTAAAAAGAATCTGAATAGAAAATTCTCATTAACACTGACTGTGACTTGACTCTGGTTGACTATAAATGAGCCAAGATATCAGCTAGAATGGAGAAGGGAAGTTATGACTGGAGTACTGCCACCAGGAACTGAACATGAGACTATTCAAATTAATGACAACTTTCAGTAGTATCAGCTGAAAACTAGCAAAAAAAATCAGGAGATTGTGACCTCCTTTGACCCACAGTTTTACAGACCATGGTGGCAGTTGTAGGAAAGGATAGAAAACAGAAGCATGTCTGGTATGTTAAAAACAAGCTGTAGCCAACTCAGAAGCTTAACACAATGCAAGAGGATGCAATTTTGTGAAGAATGCAACAAACTAAGAGGGTGGAATAACAACTAAAATAGTTGTCTGTGCATCCATCTGTAAGGCATAACCTCTCATATAGTATTGTGATCATGATACAGTGTAATCTGTCCCATTTTCTACTCAAGCAGATATAACTTTCCATATGAAAAAGTCAGATATCAATCCACATTTCGGAGGCATAAACTCTGAATTTACAAGTTATGAAACTGGTCCTCTGTCAACTGTGGTGACTAACGAATAATAAATCTACTACTGTCTAAACTGAAATTAAATGCATGAGTTTACAAGCAGAGGTTGACCTAAAGATATTATAGTGGGAGATGCATTCTACAGATATTGAGACAGTTAATGTGATTTATAAACAAATACAATGCATCTTCAATTTGAAACAATTGTCAACAAAGCAACTAGAAAATCAAAGTAACAGATTTTCATTTTGGCCAATTAGTAGAATTTTACGTACATGCTGATGCAGTTAGCATTTAGATGGTATCTTGTTTGGCTGTATAGGTAATATAAATCTTGTGCTTTCTTACAACGTATTATAAGGTCATTATTACTCTGCAAGCATTACTCTAACATCTTAACGGAAAGATGCCTTCAGACTCTAACTGATGATGAAATTTCATCTCACAGTTTAGCTCTTCCACCAAATATATTCTACACATCAGCTAGCAGTATAAATAGCTAGCATTGAGCCCAGAAGTACTGCATATATGCAGTGTGGCTTTTATTAATCTATGACCTAACTAATGACCTAAAATTGAAATTTCACTGTTCTAGGGAACTTCTATATCTTATTGACTGCATCGTGATCTTCACTCAGAGTGACAGATTACTAGATTACAACAGGTGGGACTAATGTGAACTCTTCTAAATGAAATACAACAAGGAAGTGCAATACATTTCTTTGGTGCCTGTGGGAATCTGGGGTGGAGGCAGAAGAATACCAGAAACCAAAAGAAATATTCCCTCTAACAAGAGACTCAAGTAGTAGCTCCAGAATTAAGACTATAACGTAGGTAAAACAATGCTAGAAACCTGGTGACAAAATAAACCTCTAAACAGCATTTTTGAGAGCAAGTTTTCACAAATATTACTGCTGATAAACTGAAATCTGTGGTAGCTTTAAGCTTTTTGTTTGTAACAATGCCTAATAAATTATGCTTTGATATTGGACTACCTTGAACTATAAGAGATATTCACAAGTAAATGGACTGACGCCTTCACACTTTAAAGAAAAAAATATATAAAAATCAGTAACATCCCATTTCATTTGTAGCTTCTCTAACCAGTAAGTACATCTATATAGGGTTAGATTGTCTGACAAAAGCTCATCTGCACACCCACAAAACAGCTCAGAGAGACAGTGGCGGGAGGGGGAGCCCCAAAAATACCCTGCTGAGCTACTCCCAAATCTGTCCCAGGAGCCATCAGCCCCAAATTCAGGATTTCTGAGGAACACCCTGTCCAGGCTCCTCCAAATAGCTGTCCAGGCATAGAACCCATGACAATGAGACATGAGGAGCAGCTATCCAGATCACTTTTCCCATTTCAGGTGGTTGCAGCCTAGGGGTTGGATGCATTACAGGATGTGGGGAAAAAAACAATTTGCTACAGGATTTATCATGGGATATTTAAGGGAGGAACCAAAATTGGATAAAGGGGTAGATTTGGGTGATTTGGGGAGGAACAAGAGTGGGAAAATAGAGAAAGAGGTTAAAAATTGACAGCTGCATCTCAATAGTTTGTTGTTCAGCACACTTGTCCAAATGTGCCTTGTGCCTGAGCTGTGCAGTCTGTCCTGTCTTCTTACTGAATTCCTTTCTAACTCTTTCCTGAGTTGATTCCATGTACACATGTACAGATGGGGGTGTAACTGGAGCCAGACCATGGGTCAGAGGGCCCATATGTCTGCAGTGCAGCAACTAGAGAGAGTGTTGGTGTGCAAGCAAGCATGTAATTGCTAGATATGATCAAACTGGACCAGTGAGTGAATAGACAAACTGGGTTGGGAGCAAGGGGGTGCATGGGTCTCTAAGGGCCAGTTCTGGATGCGGGAGAGCCTGTGCACAGCTACTGGAAACTGTGATGACCTGGTCAGCTGCATGTGTGCACACTACAGTTTGTACCAGCAACTGGTGTATAGCTGCAGCCTCAAGGGAACTTATTTTCAGATGTCAGCAGCTGGAGAGGCTGGAATCCAGGGACCAGACTAGGTGTCTAAGTCCAAGTGCTGGAAAGATCCACCTTATACATGTATAGTCTCACTAGACTTCCATTCTGTCCAGAGAAGGGAGCAGGATGAGGCCATTCGTGCTGCCTGTGTTCACGTGAGCACTCTTAGCACCTGTCCATGATCTGTATGGTTGGCCATGTGTATATATATCTATATATGTAGTTTCCATATGTTCTGTGTGCACATGCCTGCTGGGAATATAACTTCGGCCTCCCTACTGGTTGGACCTGGCAACAGGGAGCTACAGCAGCCTCAATCCAGCTGCTGGATCCAGCAAGATGTATTTTCATTTACAATATTTAGGGTTTAAAATATTCAGTACCAGTGGTAAAAGAAGAAAACATGAGACATTTGTATAATTTCTAAGATACTTACTGATATTCTAACTAGTTTTAAAATGTGTTGTTTTTTATGTCCCTTAAAAAGAAAAGTGAAGGGGGGGTGCCGCTCCCCGCGGCCGAGAAGGTTGTGGAATATTTATGCAATTTCTCCATCCCCTTCTTGGCTAGAATACAAAGCATATTCTTGGGACCTGTCCCAGTATTGTCTCCTGCCTGAATTCTTCCCCTGGCAGTACAGAAGTAATACATATCCTGAAAACAGGCCTTTTGTCCCTTCCTGTTAGTGCATTTTCTTAAATTATTAGCCGGCATACATCTCCACTTTCAGTAGAAACTTCTATATTTGGATTGAGTTTGTCAGGACATTGTGCCACTTCATTGGTCTCTCAGACATGCTTTGGCAACTCTTCTAGAATCCTACCTAAAGTTGAGCCCTAAGAAGCTCAGGTAAGTTTCGCAGAGTAACCTCTGATTTCTCTATCATTTTTGAATTGAAGATATGGAATCACACAGCTAAACTCCAGTTCTATAAGCCTCAGAGAAAAGAGATTATTGCTTAATTATTTCACTCAAACAGTGAATAAAAGAAATATCACATGCTCTTGGCTTTTAGCAATATACATTAAAAAAAAATCAGTAACATAAAGCATCTAACTAAATATGTATTAAGGGTGACGTACCTTTGACTTCATTTTTCTCCATTTCTTTCAGTGTCTGAACAAACAGCAACTGACTCTCTGTAAGTGGCCAACTATTATATAACACCAATGCCTGTATGATATACTTGTGAGACTGTGAAAGTAAATGCAATATGTTAACATGCTGAGGACATAACAACTACAGAAAGTATTTAAAAACCCTGTAGGTTAGTAAAGTAGCAGCCATTGAACTCAGCAAATGAAACACATGATTAATTTACAAGCTTGCACATTACGGTATTCACAAGAAGCTTAAAAAATTAGTGTTAATTCCACAGATTTTATTTTAATTCCCGTGAAATTAAACAATTACTCATGTGTTTAATGAACTGAAACTAAAATGGACTATACAATAAGGAGCTACATTCCATTAAGTTTCCATGTTACTTTCCTGTGTATGCCATGTGCTAAGACAAAGAATTCTGTCTCTCATTTTAAGACCTAATACAGAGCTTTGAGCACTAATACTAGCATTCAATAATGTCACAAAGTGAGGTGGAGATGGCAGGGTCAGTGGGTTGTCTGAAACATTTACACTGAACAGGAAATGATTCATATATATATATATATATATATATATTATTGTTTTCCAACTTTTAAAGCCAGTATAGAGTCAAAGAAACAGCACTGGAAATTATTTATCAATGATTTTTATTTTCTTAGAATATTCTGTTGCAATTGAACTAAATTGTCAGGAAGAAGCCATAGAGAAACACATGGAAACAGAGAAACAAGTAGTGCTTGAGGAACAAAATATTATTTTCTAAGAAAAGCAACTAATACTAGGTGAAGTTAAGAGAAATTCACAATTTTGACATCCTTCTCTAAGCAACTTTAGGCCGAAGAAGCAGATGTGTGTGTTACTAAAGCATTCAGCTGACTGGCAACTGGTGCTTCTCTAGCAGAATTAATAACGTTGGCCTTTTCTTACATCACATGTCAAAGAAAAGTCGCATTGAAGCATCAGAAGTTTAACTTGTAACTGGTATTTTTTGTCTCTTAGCTGCAAGCCATGTTATATTTGAATTAAACGTGGTATGTGAAGAATGCCTGAGGACTAAATACATCTGCCTCCTCGATATTAAAACAAAAATGACCCCTTGTTAGTTGGTTATGCATATAGGTACATTATCCTTTCTCCACAGCCTCACTCAGAATCTAACAACAATCTGAATTTTGGCTTCCTCATTCATGCCTCAGGATATCAGATCTCCACATGCACTAAAAGAATTATCAACACCTCTTCACTGAATTCCCTACTAAATTCCAGTAATTTAAAATCTCTTACTTGTTGTGGTCTTCCATTAGTATTTTCAAAGTTTTCCAAGAAGAGAGATTCTTCTTCTAATGTAAATAAACCTTCTTTCAAAGATCCTGGCTTGAAAGAAGCTTTGGTATCCTTTGGAGTTGAAATATGACCTTTTTTTTTTAATCCTCCAGTTTCTGAATCCTTCTTTGTAATGCTTTGAATAATCTGGGTTATACTTCCTGCAAGATGAATAAAAATGTGTTAATTTCCAGAAATTCTGTGAACTACTAGTATAAGGTAAACAGGTGCTCCCAGAAACTATACAAAAGAATTACTACTATAGTCAATTTTCTCATGCTGCATTGTAATCATAAGGTTCCAATTAAAGTTATGCTTATTATCCTGATTTCATTCTGCATACAAATCACGAACCCCTTCATAGTAAGAAATTTGAAAGACTGTATAACTAACTGTTTTTATTCTTCATAAAAAAGCTTATAATTTGTTTCCCTGCAAAATCCACACTCTTCTCCAACACTAACCATCACAGCGCTGTACTATATATTACATAATATGGATAGCCTTGTACTCTATATAATGGATACCCAATTAACCTAATTTAATAAATTGTGTGCATTTGCAGAAGGAGGGGAGAGATGCATTTGCCACAGTTCTGACAACTGCTATCCTTACAGAAGTCTCTTACATCAACCTGACACAGATGACAGCTCAAACAAAGCCAGTCTTGAAAAGAGGTATAGAACTATTTGTGATCTATCTTTTATAAAGTTATACCCCGATCTCTTACAGGAGGTATTAATGTGGAAAAACTGAAACTGGGAATGTGCTAAATAAAGGCTATAATAGAAGTACTAGTCCAGAAAATTTAAACCTGTGCACATTCACACAAAAGGAAAATCTTTCAAAAGGAAGTGTGCAAGAGTAGGTAATTCTTTCTCAGGCTAAAGAAGTCAAGACTACTCTGGGATTTATGTGAAATTTGTACCCACGTCTTGTGACAGATGGAAGAAAAATATAACCCTAGGAATTCTGAATGCAGGTGAAAATGAATAACACTAGCTTAATACTCAATCTGACATTCTGAAAAGTCTCATATACAGAGATGAACTCCTCTGCAGTGAGTGGTTTCTAGGTTTTAGGAGCTCTGCAGCTGTCTTCTGGAGAAGCCTACCTCAAACTTGTATGATAAATGGGATTCAAGGGAGGTGATATCCTTTAGGCTGTAATCAGCTTTCAGGAATGCCTCAACGTCCTCTTCTTCTCACTCTCCTAAACTTGAATAGCATAAGCATTCAATAATTCTATAATAGTTTGCCAAGAGGATGATCTTGCCATGACGATAACTCAGTTTAAAATGATGTAGTCCTACATGAGACCACACGCTGGCTGGAAAATTCCCCGAAAAGCATACACAAGCAAAATAACACTTCTAGCCATTGTCACCAGGTGGTGCTGTTACACCAAATTACTTTTCCTCTTGCATACCTATCAGTTCATCTCGTTTTTTGTAGGCAAAGTTCTGACTAGAAGGAATTCATACCTACTTTGATTCGGCAGTGCCTTCTGGAAAAACTACATTTTCACAAAAGGTGGACTTTGTGATATATAGAATGCCTATATTTTCGAAGAGAACTTCAACGTTAAAGCACATGGTCTAGTATTGTAAAAATACTACTACTAATAATCAGCAAATAGTCACTGCCTCACAGTTTCTCCTTCCCAATGATGCATCTCTGCATACTCACACGCACTTAAATGGCATCATAATATGCATTTCACTTTCAAATACATTATAAAATCAAACAAACATACAATTCATAAAAGAATTTCATTACTACTTTTTTCCAGTTAGAATTCAGTGGCTCCACTTCTGAATATGAACCTGAAATGACAACACTCCTATTTTCAAGCATGTTACTGTAACTGATATCTCTTAGTCTTTCTTCTGTGATGAAATAAAAGCCTAATGTGTGTGCATGATTTCTGAGGATATTTTGAAAAGTTCCTCCTGTCTCTGTCCCCTGCTTGCAGTGGCAAAGACAAAAATGTCCCCGTTAGTTATTCTGCTCCATCCTCTCCCTTCCCACATCAGCTGGAACCCATTTATCTTCTCTTTCTCCTGATAGTGCCTTTCAAATTATTCCAGTCTTCATACTATGATCTTTGTCAACAAGCTGGTTTCCTGAAGGAAATTTTTTCGTCACATTACTGAGGGTAACTTGGCAATTTATTTCAAGTATTTGTAGTGTTGGTCCTAATCTCAGCTATCCTATACCTTTTCTACTTCTATTTTCACCAGTTTACTGTTAAATTTACTAATCCATTCCCACGTCCAAAAACAGTAATCAAAAGCAACCATTGATTACCATGGTAATTCAGTCACAGTATTATGATGGTCTCTCCATGACTTCCTTTAAATACTTACATTGTCATCTGATGAATTACATTTTAAGAGCATATTCTCTGTAGTATTTAATTTTGCTTTACTGGAAATAGCAATATGCATGTTTCATACACATGAAGAAATTAGTTAATTTTCCCATGCAGCATTGGAAATTTAGATAAAATATTTTTTCTAAAGCATCAAGTTGCAAAACTATACAGTTCAAAATAGTGAAAATGAACACATGAAATACAATGCTATTTTGGGCTTTAGCAAAGCAATAATCTGGTATCTGTACAATTTGTCTTTGCCTTAGGATCTGAATATGCTCAAACAGGCAGAAACTGATTGATTTACAGAAGACTCATTGTTTAAAATTCTTCATAAAAGGACTTAAGAATTTAATCTTACAACACTGGTGCATAGTGGTGTACATGGAGAGTACCGTAGCTGACTTGATTGCTTATAAACAATTGCTTTATTTAAGTGAATTTGCAACACTTATGAAGAATATACATTTTCAAAATGAAAACTATAGATGTAGTGGAAAATTCAAAATATTACACAATATTACTAGTAAAATTGAAATGTCTTAATAAGTGAAGTGTATATAAAACTGAAACAAATGAAGATTAGGCAAAAAAATAAGATGTCACAACAGTAGCTGATCTCAAATCTGCTAGATATAATAAATGTAGCAGAAATATGTAGAACATGCATCATTTACATTAAAAATGACCTAAGTTTTGCAGGGACAATTGTAGAAAATACACCTAAGAATCATGTACCTCATTAAGTTGTATTTATTGCTTCTGAACAGAAAAATTAAGCACCACTTAGAACTCAAATGTCAAACAACTGGCTGAACATAATTTTAGATGACAAAACCTTTCATTACAGTTTCTTTTCTAGCTTCTTGAATACCCAGCCCTAAGGTTATCAAACAATAAAAATGCCAGTAACAAACAGCTGTTATATGATCATAGCTCTTGAACACTGAGTTTGGCAAAACTTAAACTTCTGAAAGTCTGGAATTGAAGCATTAAAGAGGATACCTAGATAAGATAACTATGCTCTCCAGAGTGTGCAGGAAGTTGTCTTGCTCCATCATAGGGATGAAAACAAAGTGTTACTATAATCTCAAACTGAAGGTTGTCTCTATTCAGTCTGGTTGGAAATGAGTACCTGCTCAGTTATACGTAATATCCAAGCATACTGGATTAATTTTGCATCATGAAGAAAAAAGGGAAGGAAAAAAAATACAACACATGAGACTTTGCCCCTATCACAGGACCAGTGAATGACAGAGACTGGAAGAAACCTCTGGAAATTATCCATTTCAAATCCCCTTCTCAAAGCAGGGACAGGTGGAACAGGTTGCTCACAGCCACTTCCAGTTGTGGTGGGATTATGTCCAAGATGAAGACTCCAACACATCTCTCAGCAACCTGTTCCAATCTTTGACTGCTCTAAGAGCAAAATCAGAATAAAAACTTTTATAATGCTTACTTTTCCATTTCTATATTTCAGTTTGTGCCCACTGCCTCTTGTCTTGTGAATGGGCACCACTGAGAAGAGCCTAGCTTTATTTTCTTTCTCTCCCTGTCCCCTACCCTAGGTATTTATATGCTACCAGCTTTGGACACAGAGTATATATTCACAATGTTGGTTTGCTGGATTGCACAGAATCGGTTTTAATTAATGCCCTCTGGATTTATGTTAGGTACAATAACTAGTTCCAAAGCATTTGAGCAAATATGTGAATTTTAACATATTTATGAAAGATGACCTTTGTACACAGACCAGTTCTCACCATGAACAAGAGCCAAGTTGACAAGACTGCAATATAATGAACAGCAATAAAATTTAATTTTAAAATATTTTTTAAAAAAGAAAAAAGAAGAAAGTACACCTTTAGTGAATAGACTTCTCAGATTCAAATTTTCAGGCAAAAAATGAGTGGAGTGGTGGGTGTTTATTTCAAATAAATTTGGGCTAAATTTTGTTTAAATTCATATGCTCCCATAAGGGAAAACTTCTTCAGTATCTCACTTGCTGTCATAAAGAGTTGACAATATGAACATTTAATAAATTTGCAAGTCTTGGGCAAGTAGTTTTTCCTTCAGTGACTTCCATTTCCATGATGATCATTATGTAGCTGCTGTAGAGGCAGAGTCAAAACTAGACAGTATTTATCCTTAAGAAAATCTCACTTATTCAAGAGTCTTTTAGCTTGTCCTCTGGCTTATATGATGGATAAGAAGCCAATAATTGTGCTTCTGCTAAACGGAGTGATGCTCAAGATGGTGCATTCAAATGATAGGGTTCAGTATAATCTATGAATATTCCACCATGTACTGTAACTTGGGCATCAGTTTCTTAACAAAAACAAATCACTGAACTTTCAGATCAAACAAATAAAGGCAAGATCTTGAAAAGAAAGTATATTTCAGTTCTCAAGGACAAGGAAAGCATATGCATGATATTTTCAGAACTGAGAAACTACTTCAATTATTCAGTCAAATCTACTTAGTTAAAAAATAAGGCCAAGCCCCAGAAGAATAAAATAACGATGGACATCTTATTTCAATCATTTTGGTATCTCTCCTCGTTGCTGAGGGACAAGGATTCCTACTCATTGCTCAAGAATACAGCTGATTTCACTCAATCACAAAACCACTGGGGATTTTATGAAAAAGTGGGGGAAAAATCTATTTTCTGTGGTTATCTAAAGTTACTGTAAGAATATATATGCCATAGTGAATGAAACTGTCAAATACTGAATACAATACTCACCATTGGAACTCAAATGTGTTTCATTACTCAAGAAATTAAAAGCAGGAATGACTGCATGGCCCTTTCCAGTGACACTCACAATTTCTTCCTCATTATCTAGGACTTGTAGTTTAAAGAACACATCTGATTTAGAGGTTTGTACTTGCACTGTGGTAATATGTGATGCTGAGACTTTTACTGAATACCTAAGGAAGAAAACAAACAAACAAACAAACAAAACCACACAGCAAATGACCAACAATACCAGATCTTTTTTTTTTTTTGGAAAGTACCTGAACATTGTTCTGTGCTGGAGACAAACACTTAAAACTGAACTTGTAGCTACCTGTTTTCCTGCAATTTGATAGGCTAAACTTCCTGTACTGTAGTTTAGTGCAGTGAATCCATGATCAATATGTGTGGATGGCTGAAAAAAAAAAAAGGGGGGGGGGGGGGGTGGTCTTGCCATTTCTTTTTTACACTACCTTATAAAATGTCCAGATAATCATTCTCCCTCGTACTGCACTAGAATTTATTGAAAAATATGGTTAGACAGATGAGAGAACTCTTTCAATTAAAAAGTAACCCAGCCAAAAAATAAAAACACAAAGAAACAAACAACAACAACAAACAACCCTCTAATTAATAATAATAATAGACTATTAAGAAAAATTAAATAATGATTCTCTGATTTAATATGTTCTCTTAAAGCAACCTACATGCCTTGTAAAGTATGTAGAAACTCTTCTACCAGAACTGCAAGATGGAAATTGGTCAGATGAATCAGAAAACAGTGTTGTGTTTCTGAATTTTATTTCTAGCTTTGTTTGACAAGCTGAAAAATATACCAAACTTTATGCCTCCTCCCCACTTGCAAAAATCTAGATTTTAATGCATGCTTAATCCCCCAAAGTAACATAGGATTTCAGTAAGTCATATATGGATAATTTCAAGATTGAGCCTAGAGAAATGCAGAATACTGTTACTACAATCTTGGAACTACAAGTCTGTGTACTTCATACCTGTTCTTCATTAATCAGTTGCAATATTTCAGAAAACACTTCCATTTATGATCTGTTAAACCTGGTATTGAGTATTGATGGACCATAAAATTGAGATGCTTGCTTTAACACCTTCCCATTCTAAGAATGAGGAAAGAACACACTTTTCTGTCATGGATAGTCCATGTAAAAGGCAGAATTTAATCATTCTTCTCTCAATATTTACCTGAACATTACATGTTTATCATTGGGTATGTAATATTCCTCAATTTCTTTAGTAGAAAAGATGTTATTTACAGCTTCACGAGAGAGGAACGGGAGTGGACTATGAGAACCGATGAGCCGGAGCCTCCATCTTCCAGCAGCCACAGACAGGTCACCAGTACATGCTTCAGCCATAAATGTATATCCTTTCTGAGGAGGGAAAACAAGTCATTTTACTTATTAAAAATGCAATCACTGACTACATGGAACACACCATTTGTGTTAGGCTTATTAGAGTAATAAGATGTACTTCATAAGCAAGAATCTTATTGCTTTATTATAGTCTTACTAAACATCTCTTATTACGGGAATTTATATTTGGTAAAACGTTATAAAGCAAGTCAAATACAATCTCATCTAACTTCAAACTTGGTCTTATTTTTGGGGAGGGACACAACCAACAACAGAACAAACCATACTAGTCCTACACTCTGGGGAAATGTCACAGAGTTTCAGTTCTCAAAGATATTCTCCAGAAACTAGGCTTTAGGGACAGTTTGCATTAAGGTAATTACCATACAAAGTTGTTGCCATAAGACAAGATAATGCATAGTGTTAGTGTAAAATAAAGTAAAAATCATTGGAAAACTTTCTGGTTGCCCTAAGAGAGCAAAACTTTCAGTTGCTAGTGTACCTATGGGAGGCAATAAAGAATGGGTATTGAAAAACAATTGTAGACTGTAAAACTGCGTTAGAGGTAGTAAGACTGGAGTTAAGAACTTCCTGATGACAATCAAGAAGAAATAGAAAGCAGTACATGAGAATCAAAAAGAACAGTTGAAGAAGATGGTGAAAGAAAAAGTGAGAAGATATAAAAGATACATAAATAAATGAAGTACAGATTCTTGTGAACAACACAAGCATAGATGTCCTCACTGACATTATAGGTAGGAATTTTAAACTAATTATTTATGTTCTTAAAGTGGTAATTATTTCTTATAATTCACAACATAAATCACAGTATCCTTAATTAGACATAAATAATAAATAAATATTTAAAATAGAAATACTATAATTTAAAAAATAAACAAACAAACAAAAAACAATTAAAGATTCTGGTCCAGCATCAACAAGCTTAGCAAACTTAAATGATTAATCAATATCATCTATAAATTTTGAATAAAAGGAGAGAAAAAAAGCTTAGATTGTACTATTGATAAGAGCATTCTTCAAACTACTTGACTTCTTAGATTTCTTGTTTCTTTCCTTGCTGCTATGAAAGGTTCTCATATAACGTCCTGGCTCCTCAGTTTATGTTTTCCAGCTGTCTTGAACTGTTCAAACAATTAGGGCTCTTTTCATCGTTCTTATTTTTCCGTCTCATTAGAACTATGCCAAATGACTCAAATCACTTGAGACTGTTCCAAAGAACAATACCCATTTTTTTTTAACTTCTGAACTAACTACTTTAAAAGCATATATATATATATATTTAAATGATTCCCTGCTGCCTAAATCAATTCCCACTGTAGTCAGTGAGAAGCAACTATCAAACTCAAAAGGAATAAAGTGAAAAATCAGTTGAACACTTTTCAAATTATACCCTTAATGACTTATTTCCCAACTGCAAACTCTCAGCACTTTGACTTGATATCATCACTCCTTTTCTAATCATCAATAAAGAATGCAGATGTGCCATCTCAGATTGGCACATATCACTTCTGAGAGGCTATTAATAAGGAAGAATATTTCACATGAGCTTGTCAAATTCAAACTGACTGACCCCTTTATTTACTCCAGAATATTAACCAGGAAAACAGAACTCAGGTGAGGTGGAATAAGACCAGGAAGAAAGGAAAAGCTATTTTGGAGAAGAGGAAAAGAGACTGTGACTTTCTATCAACACTAAGATGCACAAGTTGTATTCTTTCCAGGAAAAAAATAAAAATAAAAAAGCATTACTCCATTAATACGTGACTCTTACATGACTTGAAAAGTTGACGCATTCTCTTTTTAATGTTATGTTGAGGAGAATATGAAATTTCACATTCTGTAGAAAAGAAGAATTTCTAAAGGATGTACCAGAGGTAAAATACTCCCCATGGTTTTGCTAAGACATTACTTCAAAAGGCTAACCTGTTTGTTTTTGTCTACATGCCAAATGTAAGAAAGAAGTGTGCTCTAAAGTGTTGATGCATTTGAAAACTGCACAGCAATTTTAAGACTGTAGATGCTTTTAACTCCAAGGGTGACCACAGCTGAAGATGAGAAAACAGCTATTTTGGCAATTCATGCACAAGACATTTAGCAAAAGCTAGCAGAGCTCACATATATGAAAGCATAGATAAACATAGAATATAAACATGAAAATAACTTATTTCACTGATAAGCCAGACATTTTTCCTGAAGGAGGTAGTGTGAAAGTAAAGGTGAATACAATTTGCTACATGGAAATATCGAGATCAGGTTCAATCTAAGGTTAAATTAATATTCCGATTTTTAATAATTTTATTTCAAGTAAGACATTAAATGTCAGGTTATTAATCTTATTTTTATGAAAATGCTGGTTTAATATAAAAGCATTTTTAGCATTATAAACAACAACAACAACAAAAATTCAACACATGATTAATGGACCTAATACAGATTTATCTAGTCTTTGTGAATTCTGAGAAGAGAAACATGGAAAGCCAGAATGTAATTTATAAAGTCTCAGAATTAGTTTTTATTTTGTATTAAAAAATAAACAAACAAAATGAGTGTTACCACTTAAACAGCAAGGATAAGAAAAAGAAGTATGAGAAGTCAAATGGCCAATGGCAATGTAACCAGGGAACTCAGAATTAAGTCCCTTCTTCAAATTCTCCAAACTAGTTATACCAACTTGTTATTTCAAACACTAAAATTTCATGTTCCACCCAAGAAGTGGCCCAAGTGAAATTTCTTTGAAAGGTTCTCACTCTCTTTTTGGCCTTCTGCTAAATTTCCATTGAAAGAAATCAATACTTTCCAGGAAAAAAAAAAAAATGTAGAAGAAAAAAATCTTGAAAAATTCTTAAGTAGGCCTGTGTTTTCAGAACTGTCAAATAATAAAGGGTTACGATTTCAAGGCTTCTGAATTTTTTAGAATGAATGTAAAAGAAAGGATTCATTATTTTAATCTGTATGAACTGTAAGCCACTTTACAACCTTTATCACTATTCGGTAATAGCAACCATTCAAAACTATGATTCAGAAGAACTCACACATTTAAATATGTAATTAAGCACACAGTTAAAAATCTTCACCATTCTAAACAAGTGAAAGTCGAAACTGAGAGGGATATAGCCAGATACCCAAGTGCTTTCTGACAGCATGATGTACATGAGAAAAATATATTTTTAATTCATATTTATAAAGTTAAGGTTCCAAAATCTTCATGTTTTGCGTAAGTAATGCAGAATAATTAGAATTGAGATTTAAAAAAATGAGTAGGCACTGAATAACAAAGCAATTACAAAGCAAAGTAACTGAATTTTGCAGCTGGTAGGAACACCAAGTAATCATCAGTCACTACTGAAAAAGTGAATATACCCAGAGAACTCCTATCTGATTTATGTTTCATTCTTAAAATTCTCCAAGAGACTTTATTCCACACTTAGATTTCTTGTTTCATTTCACTCTACCTGTGAATCAGAAAAGTTCTTTTTTTCATATATCACCTAAATTAATTTTTCTATTAAAAAAAGTGATTTCCTTATGTCCTTCAACAGCTAGTTAAGACAAACAACTGATCAGTGTCCTCAATTAGACTTCTGGTTTATAAATTAAATACGTTGTCAGTAATGATTTCTTACATCTTTGTTGCTCAGCTGAAGATTGAAGAATGCTCATCTCTCTACCATTTTCTATGATCTGTATAAAAAAGACAGTGGGGAAAAAAAGAAAAAAAAAACTGCATCTAGCAGTTGAGAAAAAATGACTGTGGAAGAAGAAAATGTAATACAAAAATAAATAAATAAAATCTAAATAATATGAAGCAAGTAGCTAGTTTCTATCTAGACTGTAATATCTGCAGAAAGAGGACAGACATTATTGCTAGTCTGCAGATTTTATTCGTACTGTAAAGTTCATTTCAGAGTGATTTAATGTATTCCAGGAATGACTCTGCAGCAGAATAATATCTGCTGATAAAGTTTCTATTTCACTCTGTTGTTAGCTGCTGATTCATAGTTTTGAAGCAGAATAACTAACTGGTAGGTTTATAAAAAAAAAAAAAAAAAAAAAAAAAAAAGAGCTATATTAATATTGACATTTCGGAATTCAGGCATGCTGTATAATTTATTGCTTGATGTATGACACTGTTGATTATTTTTTATCAAATACTGTTAGAAAGAAAGGTAACAGATTAAAATAATGGAACTTTATTCTGTGTTTTATGACAATCACATAATGCCTTGTCAAAATGAGAAACTCAGTAGTAGTGATTAAGAAATTTAATAAAAACAAGTACAAAAAATACAGCATATATGTACAATACTGTTTTAATATTGTTAAATCAAAATCACTCTTTACTGATATTAACCACACTTAATTTTGTAAAATTTAAAGTCATGAGCTGAGAGAATAATAACTGAAATATCTTCTCTAATTATTAAGTGGAGAGGACTTCAACAAGGAAGAATAGGAGGAAAAAAAGCCATTTAATTTAGTTAATGACAGAATCACTGAGGTTATTATGTGCTGTGTCTATAAAAAAAAAAAAAAAAAAAGGATTATAGAAAGTTTCACGTGGGGGTAGGGCATAGGAAAATGAGCATTTCCAGTATTTAAACCATAGTCCTGCATAGTATTGGTAAGATCTTATTTGGAATACTGTGCACAATCCTGGAAGTCTTTAGAAAGAAAGAAAAGCACATGAAATGGGAGGACACTTGAGAAAAACAAATAGTAAAATTGGGGAAGTGGAAAATGAGTCTTACAAGACAGAAATAGACAGCTGTGGCATGCTAAACAGGACAAATGCTGAGTTGAGACCTGAAAGAAATAATAAAATTTGTGATAGTTCTTTCCACAGCTTGTCACTTTCTTGAAAGGCACTAAGTGGTGTTCAACACTGAGACTTCTTTTTGCAACCTGCCACTTGCCACTGTTGGATTCCAAACTGAACTTTGTTTCCCAGTAGAATACACACCCTACCTCTGAAGATCCCAAATTAGCTCTGAGAACTTGAAGAGCTTTTCTACAGCCCTGCATATTCCTCTAGCAGTAGCAGTCCTTACCTGTCACATTCAGCCAGCTTTCAGTACGAATGCTAGATAAATAAGTTCATTCTTTTGGGGGTAGAGGTGAAAGTACTTGCAAGTACGAGTTGCAAAAGAAGGATAAGAAAAATACTTCTGTGGTGTTAGACTAACATCAGTTCCTTGCTATTGACAGATGAGACTGAGAAGGCCAAAACATGAACTTCTCTTCCCTAAAAAGATAAGCCATGGGTACTGTGGCTAACATAGTTAACAGTAGAGATAACCTTAAAATAAGTGGTAAATGATTATATTAATTTCACTTTTAGGCCTGATGAACTTCTGAAATGAATAATAATTAAATAACAGAATAAAACAATTGCAGAGGTATTTATTTATGTTTCATAATTGACGGAGGAAAGGTAACGTACTTGAGGACTACAGAACTATGATGTTACTTTTTTAAAATGGACAAAGTTGCCTAGAAAATTATCAGACAGCAAAGATTCAATGGCTGGAAATATTATGAAATAAATAATGAAATGAACCACTTGTAACCCCCTCAATGAAGCAAAAAGATTATTAATAGAAAAAAAGTTACATACCAATCAAGTTTCCTTCTATAGGAAAGCACATGACAGGAAAAAAGGAGGAGAAATGGTAGACATCATATATCTTGCCTTGAGTAAGACTCCGGACACTGTCTCTCTGATCATTCTTATAATTCTACAGAAATGCTGTCATAATGAGGAAACTAGAGTGGATGTTGGATAACCACATCCAAAAAAGCACATATTCATGACCCAGTTTGGAAAAGAAGGTTGCAGTCAGTGAGATTTCAAAGATTCAAACCTGGAACTGATTTCATTCAATGTTTCTGTTAACAATGTGGATGATGGAAGGAAAAATATGTGTTTAATTAACTGATAACATGAAGCTAAGGATTGTAACTTATGTAAGGATTGTAACTTGTAAGGATTTTGTCTCCTTAGGAAGACAAAATAAGAATTCAAAGTTATTATAAACCAGGGAAACAGTCAAAAAAATAAAAGGCATTAAAATCAATAGTGAAATACAACATATTTAGTCAAGAACAATAAACTACCACATTCAGTTCTTCAGAAAAGCACCTAGGGCTACAGCAGTATGAGTCAACAATGCTGTTGCAAAAAAAAGGGAAAGCATCACAGCCAGATTTATAAGGCAAAGTAAGCCCACCCACAAGACATGTAAACTAATCATTTCTTGCTCATCATTTGTATGGCCTTCAGTAAATCCTTGGTGCAAAGCTTTGTGTGCTCAGAGTTGTACATCATAAACAAGAAAGAATGAAAACTACAACTGGGAAGAGTCCAGAGGAGAAAGTAATCAAGAGTGTAGGAAACATACCTTGCAAGACTGAGCAAATTGTCATTAGCCTAAAGACAAAAAGGCAGGAGGAGGGGAAGGTGTGATAATTATTTAACTACATTTATTTATTTATTTCCAGAAGCAAATTACTCTAATGATTCTTAGCGTCTTTGAGGGGGAGCACATCTAAAGCTGTATTTGGCATCAGCACTACAATTATCATTAGTACCTGAAGAAGCATGTAATTTGATAATTGCAAGCATGCCTTATAAAAGGCTATTTGTGCCACATTCTTAGTTTGGTCCTTGACTCTTCAAGGTTATCCTGCCAGGTGAACAGCATCAGCCACAATAGCCAAGTTGCCTTTGATTAGCACAGCTCAGGGAAATTGGGTGATATGCCTCCCTTTAGAAATGATCAAAAATAACCAAAGAAAATTAAGACTATTCTTTTCACATTGAAGGTTTAGCATGGAAGAAGGTCATTGACAGTCTGTTTAAATTTGCTAATAAATACGGGTATACTTCTAAGCAGAACATTACAATTTAGCTGAAAATATCTACAGAATTCCAGCAATCATTATTAAAATACTTTCCATCACCACTCTTCACATTTACCTTATTTTTGGGATAAACCTGAGGTGTCACTTTGAAAAAGACATGTGGCATTTCCTCCAGAGTGTCATTATCAACTACATGAAGTCTACAAGAAGGGATAGTGGTATACATCTTTGGCACTATAAGCATATCTTCTGGAACAATAAATATTTCCCTAAAATAAAATAAAATTCAAATTACATTCAAAATATTTTCTCAAATTAAGTGATTTATGTAACATGAAGTATACATTAGAATTTAAGGAAAATTACGTAAAATTATGTTTTGAATACAGATTAGGAAAAACACAATGTATCAATATTATTTCCTCATAAGAATCATATAAAGCTGTATGAAACTCACCTAAAAATCACAAACCAAATATTTGGTGGCTGATCAGCATATGTTACAGCATAGTCGGCAAAAGATACCTTACACCACTCATCTTCATAGCAAGGAAACTTTCCAATTGACTTACAGTTTTTTTTAAACATCTCTCTGGAAAGCAGAAAAAGAGATAAATATTTAAATCTAATGAGGAGGGGACATATATCTTGACTGACTTATACTAATCATGAGCAACACTGGTTTGCATCTGACCATAAATATAAATGTGGTTATTAAAAGTTTTACTACTACTACTACTATTTTCTCTGTTAGTTATTCACACTATGAAAACGTGCTCTTTAGGTTCAAGAATTAATAGCCTGTAATGGCTGATACTTACATACAAATATTTGTGTCTCTCAGTCTATCTGTGCTGTTTTTTTTTTTTTTTTTTTAATTAAATATATATATATATATATCCATGAGTATAACTTCAATTTCTTTACATTAAGCTGTCATCTTAAAGATGTGGCATCATTAGGAGATTAAAAATTAAACAACATCTGTTGTTTATTTATTTATTTTTTGGGTGGGGAACAAGACAGCAATAAAAATAAAAACAAACAAATTTAAAATGTGATTAAAATTGTTCCTTACATATAGGAAGGAACCTAAAAGGGTAACTTCAAAAGTTATTATTTAGGCAAATAAGCTCTTAGGTGTTAAATTCTATGAAATTAGAGCCAACCTGACTGGCACCTAACTGACACCACGAAGTTCTATTTATCATTTGTAATATCAAAAGTTAATGTTCCCAAAACATGTCCAACTGTTTCAGTTGCTAAAATATTATCAACCAAACCTAGACAATGGTACTTTTATGTTTTCTTATCACTAGATAGCAATTGAAATTACACAAATTATCCTCACAACCATGTTTTTGGGAATGATAATAGTCAACCTTGGCATTTAATTAAGGTGAGCCACAGACTGGATCCAATATTGCCAGAAGTAGTTTAAAGCAGGATGCTTTGAAATCTTAGTCCACAATGTTTTGAAAAGGTTCATTCTGCTACTAATAAACACCATGCTTGGACACAAAAAGCATCTTGGAACCTCAGATTTGTGCACTCCTTGAAAATTACAGTATGAACAAATGCAGCAGTTGTAAATAATGCAGTTGCAAAGTCCTGATCCCACCTACATGCCAAGGTTTTAACAGGACACAGTTATCCTAATTAGAAACACTAAAAAGTGAAATAAAGGTATCCATGTGAGTGTTCCTCAAATTGCTGGGTTATATGGAGTGAGGATTTGTATCCACAGCCAATAATTATTGCTAGTTTTCACTCCTCAACCTTAGCAGAGCTGGTCTACTGCTGGACTGGTCATGTGAACACTTGCAGAGATATTTTTTAAGGACTTTGTGAAAATATGTGACCCCAAAGGCTGTCAGTCTTGAAAATGATTCCAGGAACACTGCTGAAATTAGTGCAGCTATCTTTGCAAAAGCTGTTATTAAATACCAGGGAACATAAACACTTTCTTTCAAGCAAGTGCTGCAAACAGAGCCCCCAATTATATAAATTATGTTATAATTAAATAGCCTTTCTAATTTCAGTCATGATTCCTTAAAATGAATCAGAAACATGAATCAAAAGGTTTCTTTATATCATCTGGATAGATGTTTAATCAAAGAATCAGCATCAGATTTATACCTGTGAAACAGCCCACAGGATATTAAAAAAAAAAAAAACAACAGAAGAATACAGACAATATTCTAGTTCAATCTGTAGGAAAAAAACCCTCTAGTAACATCCTTACCTAATGATTAGAAGCGATATCGTTTTATTCAGGTAAATAAAGCACACAGAATAAAGCAGAGCATGTCTTCATGGAAAGCATCTCATCCTTTTCAACAGAGTTTAGTACATTTATTTTGTGAAACAGCAATTTATGGCAATTCTACGGAACTGGCAGCAATGAAATAGTTGAATTTATAACTTCATTACCTTAAGAGTATTACGGCACACTGTTCAAAATTTAACTCAATTGCAGTCCACAATTTTTGCAAGGTTTCTTTGACAATAGTGTTTTCTTTAGTGCCTAGAAATAATGAAATAATTTAGAAAAATGTACATAGCACCTACTTTTTTATTGTTTTTAATATACACCTGTCAAATACTCATGAAAAGCCTTACTTGCACAAATTAATTTTCTTATGAATCATTAGGATCTTATTTGGAATGTTACAGAGGTTTCACAGAGCTGATAACTACTTTTTCCTTTGATAGAGGAAAATCCCTTTATCATCACCTTTGTACTTTTCAGTACTCCTACAACATCAAAAATGATGTGACTGATATTTTCTGATTTACAGACCTTCACAATAATGTGTTGCATTGATATGAGATGATCTCTGTCCACAGTGAACACAATGTTTAGCTCTCAGTAGCAATTATAATACTAAGAGGCAGGTGCCTAGGCAATCTGTAAAGCTAAAAAGAGAATCAAACAGCTCTAGGGGATAATTCTCCCCACCCATACCTGATACCTCCCAGATGACAGCCTGTTTCCATCTGAGGATGTCTACTTCCATCTGCAGAATGGAGATGAAGACTATGCAACTGTTTTAGACCTCTAACATTTAACTTTCCAAGACTGAAGTTAGGTGAAAACCTCCTTTATTGCATAAGCAATTAATGACAAAATAAACAAACAAAAAAGTAAGAGGATGGGGAAAAAAGTTACACTTTACCACAATGACAAGTAAGAGAGGAAAAATAGATAATGGCAAAAAGGAGAACAGTATGATTAAAAAAAAAAAAAAAAAAAAAAAAAAGCCAAACAGCGAAGCACTGTAAAGAAAATACCTCAATTAAATGTAGCAGCGTAGAGGTTAATCAGAGGAACCTAAGACATTATAGAAAATTATAGAAAGGAGTTGAGGTACTCACACGTAGTTTAAAAGATAAAACTCTAGAATCTGAATCATCAAAAGAGCAGATTCCAGGCTCTGGGATTTGTAGGAGTTAATACAAGTGAAAGCTTACAAGAACTCCTAATTTACAAATGGCACTTTTTATAAATTAATAGGACACTAGACTACTTAGTGGAAAAGCTTAAGTAAGACTGGGTGCAGATGTTTATTTGGGAGAAAGGTGGCACTAGATTTACTGATGAGGAGTTGAAAGTTTGAAAGATAACTTGAGTAGATCATCAGGTGCAGGTAAATATGCAAGAGAAAGAACCCTAGCAATGATGCTAGGTCAGGAAGGAATTTCTAGCAGACAGGGATGACTTAGTAAAAAGTGACCATGTATCTCACAACACAGCAGTTTTCTTTGTCAAGATCCTCAGACATTCATATACTGTGAGGCTAGAAGGTATCTTTGTGATCTGACTTTCCATATAACAGCCTGGTTAACATGTTAAATGCCGTTTCATCACATATAAAGAATTAAGTCTTTTTTGAATTGGACGTGTATTTTTGATTTTACAGTTTTCAGTGATGAAAACCCAATACAACTCTTGTTTTATTCTGGTAAATACCTTATACTTTTTAAAACAAGTACCTATTTTTCTAGTTTGAATGTGTCTGGATTCAACTTGTATTCTTTGAATCTCAGACTAAAGACCTCATTAACCCTTCAGATCTCAGACTAAAGACCTGTTTGCTATCAAATTCCTTTTCTCATATGGATACTTACAGATTATAATGACGTAATTTTTAATCTTCCATTTTGTCAAATTCAAAACTAACAGTATACAAGTACAAGACCCTTCTTTAATCATCATCCTTACAACTCTACCCAGATACGGTCACCTAACTTTCTTCTTGGACTGCAGACACCGCAGCTGGACACAGTAGTCCAGCTAAGATGATAGAATTGCTGGCTAAGAAATGTAACACAAATCTTCAACTGCTATGTAAGATACCTCTATTTACCTACCTAAGAATGAAGCATAGCATCAGCATAACATCTTTTGAACACAGGATCAGCATTTGATGCTGTGTTCTGCTGATTATCTATTACATTCCTTAGGTGCTTGTATGGACTTGTTGGGAGAGGAATTGTATTTACTCACTATCAGTCTCTCCTATACATTTCAGTGTCCTGTGGGCAATGTAAGTAATGTGACTCACAAAAGAGTTTCCAGCAGAACTGTAACAGCCTGTCATAAACTGGGTATCTAACTAGTTTTTTTAATGATGATGTCTGGCTTCAGATAGACTGAAAATACAGTTATGGCCTTAGAAAGACTAAATTTAGATTGGTTAGGCTATGAATGCTCCAAATACTTCGTCAATATCATAATGCTGTTTGAAATGGTTATGTCAGCATTTATAGAATTATACATGATACAGGATTAGTAAGAGTTTTTCACTATGTTCTCTGAACTGAAATGGTCATGGTCTCTTGAAGAGAGCTTTTCTGCCTCCACTAAGTGTGCTCTGAATTCAAATCTCCAAAAAACAAACCATAATGATCCTCAGAAGCACACATATAAATGATTTTAGGCCAATGCTTAGCTGGATTTGTTTAAGATCTTTCTCTCTCTCTCCATCGCCAATCACCTTTTCTCACTTTTTCACTTGTAGACTCACACCACCTTTTCCTACTACCTTTATCAGAACAATTCTTTAAACCAGTTTAAAATAATTGGAAATACTAAACTCTGCCAATGACATATAGACTTCTTAAAGCCTAAGTCCAAAGTGTTATTTGCTAAACACATTAAAACAAACAAACGACCAAGAAAATAAAACACAAATATACATGAATGTACAGACTGAGAAACTCTCCAAATGTATTACTTTATTAAATTCCTTAGGATTCTCTCATCACAGGTGTCCATACATATTTTCCTGTAATTTCTACTGTATGTCTCTTCACAAATCAACATGATAATGTTAATATATAGTTTAGGAAAACAGAGACAAACTTACTTGTTGCAATGATGTAAAAGAAGGACACATATACATACTTAAAACCTTTACTTGCTTTTGTAGAAAATAAACATTTAACCCAGCTCTAAGCTAAAACTATCTTAATGTGGATTCTGCTTTAGTGTTTTTGGAATTCAATGGCAAGTGTCTTACATTACTCTTTAGAATCATATGTGCTAAGTGGCTAGACTGAACACTCTTCATAGTTTTATATGAGATTAGTCATTGAACTACAATGTTCTACTGCATTTTCACAGAATCATCTAGGTTGGAAGAGACCTCCAAGATCATCTAGTCCAACCTCTGACGTAGCACTAACAAGTCCTCCACTAAACCATATTACTAAGCTCTACATCTAAACATCTTTTAAAGACCTCCAGGGATGGTGACTCAACCACTTCCCTGGGCAGGCTACTCCAGTGCCTAACAACCCTTTCAGTAAAGAAGTTCTTCCTGTTATCTAACCTAAACCTCCCCTGGCGCAACTTTAGCCCATTCCCCCTCGTCCTGTCACCAGGCACGTGGAAGAATAGACCAACCACCACCTCGCTACATCCTCCTTTAAGGTACCTGTAGAGTGCGATAAGGTCGACCCTGAGCCTCCTCTTCTCCAGGCTGAACAATCCCAGATCCCTCAGCCTTTCCTCGTAAGACTTGTTCTCCAGACCCCTCACCAGCTTCATTGCCCTTCTCTGGACTTGCTTGAGCACCTCCATGTCCTTCTAGTAGCGAGGGGCCCAAAACTGAACACAGTACTCGAGGTGCGGCCTCACCAGAGCCGAGTACAGGGGGACAATCACTTCCTTAGCCCTGCTGGCCACACTGTTTCTTATGGAAGCCAGGGTGCTGTTAGCCTTCTTGGCCACCTGAGCACACTGCTGGCTCATATTCAGCCGACTATCAACCAATACTCCAAGGTCCTTCTCTGCCAGGCAGCTTTCTAACCACACATCTCCCAGCCTGTAGCATTGTTTGGGGTTGTTGTGCCCGAGGTGCAGAACCCAGCACTTGGCCTTGTTGAACTTCATACAGTTGGCCTCAGCCCATCGGTCCAGCCCATCCAGATCCTCCTGCAGAGCCTTCCTACCCTCGAGCAGATCGACACACACACCTAACTTGGTGTCGTCTGCAAACTTACTGAGGGTGCACTCGATCCCCTCATCCAGATCATCGATAAAGATATTAAAGAGAACTGGCCCTAGTATTGAGCCCTGGGGGACTCCACTAGTGACCAGCTTCCAACTGGATTTGACTCCATTCACCACAACTCTTTGGGCCTGACTATCCAGCCAGTTTCTAACCCAACGAAGCATACACCAGTCCAAGCCAAGAGCAGCCAGTTTCTCGAGAAGAATGTTGTGGGAAACAGTGTCAAGAGCCTTAGTGAAGTCAAGGTAGACCACATTCACAGCCTTTCCCTCATCCACCAAGCGCATCACTTTGTCATAGAAGGAGATCAGGTATATCAAGCAGGACCTGTCTCTCATAAACCCATGCTGACTTGTCCTGATCGCCCTGCAAGTGTCGCGTGATGACACTCAAGATAACCTGCTCCATGAGCTTCCCTGGCACTGAGGTCAAACTAACAGGCCTATAGCTTCCCGGGTCTACCTTCCGGCCCTTCCTGTAGATGGGCATCACATCTGCTAGCTGCCAGTCAACTGGGACCTCCCCCAATAGCCAGGACTGCAGATAAATGATGGAAAGGGGCTTGACCAGTTCTACTGCCAGTTCTCTCAATACCCTCGGGTGGATCCCATCTGGCCCCATTGACTTGCATACATCTAAGTGCTGTAGCAGGTTGCTAACCATTTCCAAGTGGATTGTGAGGACCACATCCTGCTCCCCATCCCCTTCCACCAGCTCAGGGTACTGGGTATCTAGAGAACAACTGGTCTTGCCAGTAAAGACTGACGCAAAGAAGGCATTAAGCACCTCAGCCTTTTCCTCATCTCTTGTCACTAAGTTTCCCCCCACATCCAGTAAAGATGGAGATTCTCCTTAGTCCTCCTTTTCATGTTACTGTATTTATAAGAACATTTCTGTTGTCTTTAACAGCAGCAGCCAGATTGAGCTCCAGATGAGCTTTGGCCTTTCTAATTTTGTCCCTACACATCCTCACAACATCATTATAATCCTTCTGCGTGGCCTGCCCTCTTTTCCAAAGATCATAAACCCTCTTTTTTTCCTAAGCTCTACCCACAACTCTCTGATCAGTCAGGCCGGTCTTCAGCGCTGGCTCATCTTCGGGCACGTGGGGACAGACCGCTCCTGAGACATTAAGATTTCCTTCTTGAGGAGCGCCCAGCCTTCCTGGGCTCCTCTGCCCTTCAGAACTGCCTCCCAAGGGATTCTGCCAACCAGTGTCCTGAACAGTTCAAAGTCAACCGTCTGGAAGTCCAAGACAGCAGTTTGACTGGTCCCCTGCCTGACTTTGCCAAGAATAGAGAACTCTACCATTTCGTGGTCACTCTGCCCAAGACAGCTCCTGACCTCCACATCTCCCACCAGTCCTTCTCTGTTTGTGAATAGAAGGTCTAGCGGGGCACTTCCCCTGGTAGGCTGACTAGCCAACTGCGTCAGGAACCTATCTTCCTCGCTCTCCAGAAACCTCCTAGACTGCTTCCTCTGAGCTGTATTGCAATTCCAGGATATGTCTGGGAAGCTGAAGTCCCCTACGAGGACAAGAGCCGATGATTTCGTCACTTTTGCCAGATACCTGTAGAATTCCTCATCCTGGTTTGGTGGTCTGTAACAGACCCCCACCAGGATGCTTGCCTTGTTGGCCTTCCCGCTGATCCTAACCCATAGGGAATCAACCTTATCATTCCCAGAATCAGTCTCAATTTCCACAACATCAAAACACTCTCTAATAGAGAGCCACACCACCACCCCTTCTGTGCTGCCTGTCCCTTCTTAGGAACCTATAGCCAGTCATTGCAGCACTCCAGTCATGGGAGTGGTCCCACCACATTTCAGTGATGGCAACCAAGTCATAGCCTGCCTACTGCACAATGGCTTCCATCTCCTCCTGTTTGTTGCCCATGCTGCGCGCATTAGTGTAGATGCACTTCAGCTGGGTCATTGCCTACTCCCCCAGCCCTGACATTTTTCTCCCTGGCACACCTCTAACGAGACTTATTCCCTCCCCATCCCCCTTTCTACCTAGTTCAAAGCCCTCTCAATGAGCCCTGCCAGCTCCTGTGCTAGTGTCTGTTTTCCCCTTCGAGACAGGTGGGATCCATCTGCAGTTAGCAGGATGGGTGCCAAGTAAAGTGCCCCGTGGTCAAAAAAAACCCAAAATTTCTGTGTTTCACTTTAACAAGGTATAATTAGGAACAAAATCTTTACAGTAAATATAAAAGATGAAGCGTGAAACATTTTTTTTTGAGTTACTTTTAAAGGACGCACCTGGTTTTCTGCTGTTCAGTACTTTCCTCACATAAGCCCCCCTCCAAATGGCTTGGAGTTTAAGAGCCGCTGCTTCTTCTTCAAAAGTGGGAATTCTTTTCTGCCATATACCAGATGAATTAACCTCAGAACTCTCCGAAGTAAGAGAATGAGCAACATCATTAAAGCTGGAAGTCCTGTAGCTGCTTGCTATGAAGTGAAAAAATAAACAAATGATTTGAGAGCTATATTAGAGAAACACAGTGGTTTATGCATAAAACTTCCATATATGACAAAAATAGAACTCCTAAAATTTTCCTCCTATAATGATAAAAATAGTCACCATATACTGCGTAATTATAAAGTTAGCATGCAGCCACTATGCTACTGCCAAATACCAAATCATCAAATCCATTACTTCTTTTTAGAGATAGCTATTTCAGTGTATTTACAAAAAGAGAATCTTTTAATATAATTTCAAAATAACCTTCCAAACATAAGATAATAGAATTTGATGTGTCAAAGCCTGAATCTCCATATAGCTTAAAAGAGCCTCATAACATTTTAAGTGCTTCTATCTGTCAATCTGATCATTTTATGAAGTAATAATTTAAACACTAACATTATTCAGAATATGATATTCACCCTTTGCTAAGGAGCTGTAGAATAAGGGTAGGATCTATGATAAAGTGGGAGTTCATTTATCTGACTGTGACTTTCTGTTATCAAGGAGTTTTTGAGTGGAACAGAAATCAGTAGGATCTGAAAAATTACTAATGAACTCAGTGAAGGAATCCTTGCCTAGAATTAGCATCCTGGAAGCCATCAGTACCAAGATTTAGGGGGAGGGTATGGGGAGAAGCACTACAAGGAAGCAGTGCCAGGAGGCCAGTTTGGAACTGCAACAATGTACAGTGAGGAGGGTGAGACAGAGAGAGGGGAAGGAAACTGAGCTCCAAAATGAAATACCAACAAACAAAAAAGAGGAGAGAGCGCTGCTTGAAATATGGGACAAAGTAGCTTAAGGAAAGATATTGCTGTCATCAACAAGATCATTCATTTCAATCTAATCTCTTGTATCAATCATTGATAAAATTGATTGTTTCCAACCATCAATACTCATTATTGTCTTATTTCCAAACCCCAGAAAGCTCCTTTAATATCTAGTGACTCTGAAACACTCTGTGTAGTGCTGTTACACAACACCACTTCAACAGAGAACAGATCAGAACTCAACAAGATTCATAGTACAACTATTTTTTTAAGACAGAAGCATGTAAGCACAGACTGGAGGGAACCACTGGAGGCTATCTGGTCTAATCTGTGAGGCTAAAGAATATATGGATATACAGTCACTTAATTAAATGTTGATTTGTTTCTAAATATATAAATACGGTAATTTGGTTGTAGTGTCATGCACAGAAATGACAAAACCTCACTACCTATTCATATAAACTGTCAAAAGTTATACCAAATCAGGGTGAAAACTGGAAACACTGATTGTGAAACACTGAATGTTTTGTAAAATTACATGTTCTTAAAGATGTATTTTTAAATTTATTTTACTTTTTCATAAGAACAAAAATATTTTGACTTGTAACATGAGTCAAAGTAATGCTAGCCAAAATTAAATATTCTGATCTATAAGTTTTGTTTTGACTTCACTTTTCTTACTATTTTATCTTTTAAAGAGAGATGTGTGGTATTGTGAAATGCTTTAAATCAAACAATATTCACTAGTGGATGCTTCAAATGATCAGCATTTGACATTACAATTAAACTGATTCATCAAGAATTTCTGACCTTTTTTATTTGTTAATTACAAGATACACTGCTATTAATAAAACTGAAGTTCTCCAAGCAGCCCAACAAAACTTAGTTCAACAGTGAAAGTGGTTGCAGTTTTCTCCTGATAGTGTGGATACTATAGGCAATGCAATGTAATGCTTTTATTGATTAGGTCCATTTTGCATATAGTACTAGAGAGACATTTTACATATTCAAATAGTGGCAAACCTTCCCTCCCCAGTATTGGAACTCAAGTTCAAATCCAAACAGAATAGAAGGGGAAACAAATGTCTAGAGTTAACCCTTCAGTCCCACCACATAACTGTGTGATCACCCTCTTAAACACTATTTCAAGAAAGAAAAGCTTGTTCCAAAAGAGAACAGGGCTCATATAGGATTTCTCAAATATGGTTTACTCAGATAAGCTTATAGCTAACAGCTTGACTTGTAGACAACATAAAGTTTCAGACCAGAAGATTCTTATAGAACTGCACTCAAAAGGCACTCTACAAATTCAAATGTGGAATCTATCCACAAGAAAGAAATGTAACCTTTGAATTGTGCCTAAATGATTGTCAAATGACCAAGACTCTAGACTTGGAAATCAGTGTCAGAGACTGAGTTAGTGAACTGAGTTACAGAGCCCAAGAAAACCAGTAAAGCATAAGCAGAGGGAGCATGCAACAGAGAGCAGCCAAGCAGCATTGAACTATTAAGACCATCTCACCTCATCCCATGTAACATCATCCTGATAGGCTTTCTTTTCTAAGAAGCATCACAAACCTCTGTAAATTCAGTATCTCATGATTCTCGGAAGTTCTGCAGAGTCTCTTTATTTACTCTCTTTCCAGAAAACCATAGAACAGTCATGACAAGGAGAAGCAATCAGCTTCAGAATCTTCTTATTGTAATACTGCATGGACTTCCACATTTCCTGTGGCTCCTGTGTCAGCTTTTCCATAGGGGTGGATGGTATTTGGCAGACAGATAAATGCCACTAGGTTGTTTTCACGGTGACTTCTCAGAAACTTTGCCAGGCAGGGCTACTAACTGCAGTACATTGTGACATACCTTGCCATGGGCAAATCTTGTGGGTTATTTAGCACACAGTGCAAAATGAATATGCTAATACAAAATGGAGGTGGCATTTAAAGTTCAGACTTGCATAGATCTACCCTCAGACACAGACAACAAAAAGATTTCACTCATCTATTATGGTACTTTACAGTGATAAGAGTTAGTTTTCAAAAGCTTATAATTCAAGTTGTGATACGATCTATGCAACTAACCTGACAATGCAGCAGTGTTGTTGCAGGCCAAATAAATCAGGTCCTTCTAGGCATTCCTATAGTGCATTTGTCACCTGTGCTTTCCTACTATCTACCTATTTTTCCCCCCCACCATTTGGCTTGCTTTATGCTTTTTCAAATGTAGCTGTCTCCATTATTTTAGCATTCTGGGATGGAACCTGAACAAAAGCATGCACTTACTCTAAAGCAATCTTTATCAAGCAGGGCAAAATATATGCATCCAAAGGTAAATAAAGACAAAGGGAAACAATTCACTTTCCAACCTTTTGTGATTTAGGTCAGGAAAAGCAACAAAATTAAAAAGATAAATTTTACACTGTAGGAAAGCAAACTGAAATAAAAATTTTCTTTGCTACACATTTCTTCCACTTTTTATGATTTAGGTGGAGAATCAAAACAAACAAACAAAAATAAACTGCCATACTGTACCTCATAATTCAGTAACATGTATGAGGTCTTCGCTATATGAAAACTTCATATATTCTAACTGTGTTGATTATTCAAATCTAATGTGAAAATACCTTCTTGTTTATTGTTGACAAGTACTTAAGGTTGGATTTATTTTTGGAATACAGAAATTAGTTGCACAGTCATCTTGAAAAATGTGACAGGTGTTGTCAGCCTCAAGTATTGTTACAAATGTTAATAGACAGGCCCTTATAACTTTTACTCTTGTCTTAGAATATAAATCTGAAAAACATATTGATTTATGTAGTCATTCTGTCTGATTCTTCATCTTTTATATATCAAAAACCATAACCTTCAAAAGAGAGATTTGGAGGAAAATCCCCATTAAAGGATCAACAGAGACAAATATAGGTGCCTTCTCAAAATTTATTACATTATTTTTTCAGTAAAGATATTCATGTAAATTTTAATGAAGTTTTTTTATACCAACTTTCCAACATAAAATGACTAATGAAAGGAAAGTAATATAATTTCTTGTTGACCAAGAGCAAAGACTTCATATTGGAAGTTCATAACTGCAGAAGCTAAGTAACTAAGTAGCTAAGTAACCCTGAAAGAATGGTCTGTAAATGGTTAAAATGCATCTTCATGCCAATTTTTCAGATTAATTCTTTTTGTCTTGATATGAATCCATAAACATAAAGCTTACATTAATAAAATAAATATTAATAGATTAAAAAGTTACACAGATAGTAAAATAAGTCTATGGAAATAGAAAAGAGCCATGCATCTGACTGCCAAGTGAACTTAATTCTAATCCCTTATGCCTCCAGCCTGCATATAAAATGAGGAAAAGAACCTGCAACAAGAGAAATATTCTGGGAAGGGGAACCAGCAAAGCCTGCACACCTTATTGCCCCATTCAATGTCACCAAACTTCCTGTCACATTCCCTATATTATGATGATCCCTCCCACAGTACCTTCAGATAGCTAACACACCCTAATCACAGGCTGGAGATGAGGTGGATAGTGCTGTAGCTACAAGTCACACACTACATGTGTGACTAGCCAGAATACTAGCCAGCAAACACAATGATTTGGCAACTAATAGGCTTCCAAAAAAAAAAGGTGGGGGGGCAAGGACCGGGGGGGAAGGGGGAGCGAGAGCTGGCAGTCAATCCACCACCAAGAAATAGAACTTTAATAAAGGTAGTAACTTGTGCCTTCCCTTACTTTAATTTGATGTACACTGTAGCTATTTAAATTCATTTCAAATGATAATTTGAAAAAGATCCATGATCTGCAGTATGCCAGGCAAAATAAAGTATCTGTAAGTGCTCATTAATACTGACAAATGCAATTCAAAGAAGACAAAGAGCGATTTTATAAATTAACAAAACATAAACATACTTTCTGGAACAAAGACAAGGATTAGTTCTATTATCAGATCTGTCAGAAATCTTAGGGCATCTCATAGGAAACAAACCATTTCTCATTCTTAATGAACCAGGAGAGAAAACACAAGATTAGTGATGAGTTAATTCCCTCCAAAATAAGAATGGCAGATATGTTTGAAGTGATTAACAATACTGGTCCACTACCTGAAGACACACTGTCATCCTCAAAAATCTCAGTGTCTTTAAAATCCAAAGTGAAGGACCTGAAGGCAAATTTATATCTGTAAGGAACCTTCTTGCCCAACACATATTTAATCAAATACCAAAATGCAGTATTGAAAACCTAAAATCAAAAAGAAGAAAAACATTTATTAGAGAATTATTCATTTTTAAAGGCTGATTTATATTGCTCCTCATTAAAGTTGCAAAAACTGTTTTATTTTTCATTACATGTTTAACTTCCTCTCATACAGTAACTGAAAATTAGTCCTCACTGTGGTACTACAGTGCTTCATGCCAGCAATCAAGAGAAAGCCTGTTTCATATCTGACTTTTTAAATACAGGACAGAATGTAAAGCATGTTTTTATCATCCTAAAATAGTTTATCAGTCTATGTAAAGTGAGCTGATTGTCTCAGAACACACAATTACCATCATGACAAATGGCATTCCTATTAGAAGTTTTAGAACAGAGACAAACAATTAAATGGGCATACTGAATTAATCGATGGTACCACTATTAAAAGTAAAAATATACTGATGGATGAAAGGGGAAAACTTGGTGTCTTATTTATAGGACTAGTGATGCTTTTATTCTCAACACCCTGATGCTCTTTAAAAAGCAGAGATCCAGTCCCTTTTTCCATCCCTAGCTAGATTACAAATTTTAGAGTGTGTTTTTTCAGAGCATGTCTCACAATTTGAATTAAAGAACAGAGTAATAACTCAATGGAAAAATATTTATCTAATAATTTTTCTCTTTCATGGTCCTTATTTCCAAATTGTTCTGCTTTCTGGAAACATTTTATCTCAAGTTATGTATAGTAATGTTAATAAAAACTTTCTTTGAAAAACTTAACACTGGTGAAGAGAGAAACTACTTTAATACATGTTTATATTCATAATCATTTTTCATTGTTTACATTAAAGATAAATGATTTCCATATTTTCGTTCATGAATCACTGTTGGCTAATTCAGTGCCTCTCATTTATTTCAGGCTTTTTTGTTTGTTTGTTTTGTTGTTTGTTTCTTTCTTTTTCTTATTCCTTTAAAAATATATATACTGGTTTTGTGAGGGGAGAAGAGAGATGCCTCCTAAATTTTTCTTCAAGTCCCTAAGTTTTACACATTTCATAGTAGTAAAAACATTTAAAATTTGCATTTTCCATTTCAGAGAGGGCTTTTTGGACATGGGAGAGAGTCCAATGCAATGCAAGTCCAAATGCAGAGAGTCCATGTTGGACTTGGCACGAATATTGGCTCTTTCATAAGAGATGCACCTGGAACTGTTTATAGTTCCCCTCTTTTGCTGATTTTGAGTCTGATATCAAGCATTTATATATATAAAAAAATGGCTTAGGTGTTCTATTTTTTTTAATATCATTGATTTTAAAAATATGGTGCCCTTCCTTCTATTAAGTCTTCTAAAATAAACAATCTAAACTGTGTGAACTTTCCAGTACTTCGATGAAAGTGAAACTGGAATATATAAAGCATTGGCTGGTAAAAGAAAAAAAAAAAAAAAAAAAAAAAAAAGCTCTAGCAGTACTACCAAAGTTTACATAGATATTAAAATTAGCATACCTTCTTATATTACGTTTTTGTTGATAATATTGAAAAGTTACAGCATACAGAGGTCTACACAGGAAGTGTAACTTTTTTATCATGTGTACAAAGACAATTGAATTCATCACACACACACAGCATAAAAGTGAAATAAGAATGTGGCAGTTTCAAAACAACACAAAATAAACTTGGAAATACCATGCGTGAAACAAAAATTCATCAATGTCTACAGTAACATATGCTGTATCAATGTTTTCTGGTACCATCAATATTAGGCACAGAAAGGAACCATGCTGGATTTTTTTTTTTTTTTTTTTCCATTTCAGGTAGTGTTTTTTAAATCTACACTTAAGACATAAAATTAAATTGCTGATGTTTTGTGCCCCAAAGACTGCCTAGTGAAACTGACAAAACTAGAAGCTAAAATTTAGAGCATGTAGAACACATATTAAAAGGTGTTCATAGTAAGAGAAGATAATAATGGCACACTGTTGCAAGTTTCATTTATGCATTCTCTTAATAATGAATGCTACATTTGAAACTGTTGTGATGTCCTTTTTAAAAGTATAGTCATTGGTTTGAAGTAGACAACAATGTTAAGCCGTTAACTGACTTCTGTAGCCTTTAGATACATGTTCATTAAAATTGTTTGTTCACCTTGAAGTGTTCTTCAGCCATTCCAGTACCATGGAGGCCAGGAGGACAGTGAGCTAGCTTCAACTCCTTCAAGGCTTCAGAAAGTTCAGGCTTATTGCTGAAATTGTTTATCACATTACCAATAGCTTTCAGGATAGCTGTAGCTTGTTCTATAAATCTGAAGCTCTCCTGGGGAAAGAGCAGAAAATCAACCATTGTTAGCAAGATTGTTCTAAGATTTTCTTTTGTTTCATTTGTAGGCTGTGGTATACAAGGACTTTTTTCCTGTGCTGAAGTATTAAATTTTTCATAAATCAACTGATTGTTATTAATTTTATAAACCATAAAATCAATTATGTATTCAAAATTTAAATTTAATCAAAATTCAAAACATGCAAAATTTCACTGACTTTATTGAAATACAAATATTACAACATTATAACAAGTAGCATAATGCATATCTATTATGGATTTTATTTTTCCAATCTCTTTAGTTCTAGAATATTTATTTTAAAATAAGATGAACACATGCTGTCATCTGAAATGCACAGCATCTTTTCTATTATAAAAGGGTATAGATGAGTATTTGTGTCTTCCTGAAAAAAAATCCAAATACATGCTGCCTAAGTCATCATTAATCTTCATCAGGATTTCTGTGCAAAAATGTGGACAATTTTCTGCTAATGATACCCTCAAGTAAAGGGAATAGTCTAGCCCAAAGTCATTTTTTAATGCCGCAGCTTCTCATGTTTAAACTTCTTTGCTACAATAAACATTGTAAATTTACCTAAGCTGTTCTAACGTCCAATTATTAGGACCCTGATTCACAGAATCACAGAATGGTTGAGGTTGGGAGGGACCTCCAGAGATCATCTAGTCCAGCAAACCCCCTGCTCAAGCAGGGTCTCACCTAGCGCATGTTACACAGGATTTTGAATATCTCTAAAGAAGGAGACCTTACAAACTCTCTGGGAAGCCTGTTCCAGTACTCTGTCACCTGAACTCTAAAGAAGTTCTTCCTCATTTGGCAATGTAACATCCTGTGGTTCAATTTATACCCATTACCCCTTGTCCTATCACTGGTCACCACTGGGAAGAGTTTGGCCCCATCCTCTTTACATTGTCCCCTCAGCTATTTATAGAGGTCAATAAGGTCCCCCCTCAGTCTCCTCTTCTCGAGGCTAAATAACTTGCTTAGTCTTTCCTTGTAAGACAGATGCTCCAATCCCTTAATTATCTTCATGGCTCTACGTGGGTCCCTCTCTAGAAGTTCTATGTCCATCTTGTACTGGGGAGTCCAGAACTGGACACAATATTCCAGGTGTGGACTCACCAGGGCTGAGTAGAAGGGGAGGATCACCTCTCTCGACGTGATGTCCACACTCCTCCTGATGCAGGCTAGGATCACATTGGCCTTCTTGGCCACAAGGGCACACTGCTGGCTCATGGTTAGCTTGTTGTCAACCACAACCGCCATGTCCCTTTCTGCAGAGCTGCTCTCCAGCAGGTCAGACCTCAATCTGTACTGGTGCCTGGGGCTGTTCCTCCCCAGGTGCAGCACCCTGCACTTGCCCTTGGTGAACCTCATGAGGTTCCTCTCCGCTCAACTCTCTAGCCTGTCCAGGTCCCTCTGAATGGCTGCACAGGCTTCCGGTATGTCAGCCACTCTGCCAAGCTTTGTATAATCAGCAAATTTGCTGAGGGTGCACTCTGTCTCTTCATCCAGGTCACTGAGGAATAAGTTAAATAGCAGTGGACCCAGTACTGACCCCTGGGGGACACCACTAGCCACAGGCCTCCAACTACACTCAGCACCATTGAGCACAAACCTCTGAGCTCTGCCATCCAGCCAGTTCTCAATCCACCCCACTGTCTACTCATGTACCCCACAGTTCCAGAGCTTGCCCAGGAGGATCTACATTGCTATATAAATTTGTTGTTATACTCATCTTTTAATTTTATATTACTGCACAACTGAGCTCTAGAAGCTACACTCCCTCCCCATCTGTCCATGCCAAATATTTCGGCATAGTGCTTGCCAAAGAAATCTTGAAAATACAAATGGCAGTGATGTCTGTCTGGAATGTATGCAACAAAGACCAAAAGCTGTAGTAATTACTCCCCACGGCCTCTTATCTCAGTAATGAAAAGTCACTTGAATCAATTGTTTATTTTAGGGATAAAAGCTACTCTGGGACTCAGTGAGTAATATGTGATCTCATGGGACAAAACAAATTTTATTGATGTAACAAGTTATTTTTACTAGACAGGTATGTTTGAATATGGAATGATATTCGTACATGTATTTTACCACATGCCTCCAACAAAGAGCTTATACACTACCTCTGACATATGTATTTCACCAAGAGTACTTTGAGTATTCCATTCCACGCTGCTGTTCTGTGTGAACTACTATACTATCTGATGCTTACTTCCACATTTATACAAGACAGGTGTTGCAAAATCCAACTTGGTACTTGTTATAAAACATATTTCTTCTATCTATTCATCCATTTCATACTGAAATATAAAAACTAAATGAAGATCCAACAGTACTTCACTTTAAAACTAAATAACAGTCAGAAACAGCTTTAGCATGATGTTTGACTAGTTCTTGCTATGCATACCTTTTCTAGACTTGGAATCACAGCATCCTCTTCTCCAAAAACACATGGCACCATGCTACAGAGATGAATATGGTATCCTATGGGAGAATTTACTGTGAATAGCAGTATGTGTCGCCTACATTAAAAAAAAAAAAAAAAAAAAAATTTTTTGTTTTAAAGTCACAGTAAATCTTACATTTTTCTTTTCATAGAAACATTTGGTAAAAATGAAATCCTTTCCTAGATTTTTCTAGCTCTTCAAATCCTGCATTTCTAATTTCTTTCTTTGCAAATACTTCCGGATATAGGCTGTAGGTAAAATCAGAAAAGTCACTATTTTATTTGTTTATTTATTAGATTTTACTGTCTTTTCTATATCAAAATACATGATTTCAATATTTCATGTGGATACACCCAAAATCCCTCAGTCAGGTAGCTACACTTAAAAACACATTTGCTTTAGAAAATTTTGATAGGAAGATAAATGTTCTGGTCATAAAAATAACTTAGACCATAATTTCCATGTTTGCAGTGATAAAAAACAGAAAAATTTACCAGACGCTTGGTAGATGAACTTTTCAGATTGGTGGCTTTGTGTAGCAACTGTGGGCCAAACCACCCAACCATTATCTACTTAGGTGGCAAACAACAGAAATTCAGTATTTGATATTGGCATATACTCATCTCATTCTTGTTTAGCTCACCATACCCTACAACAGGTTCCAATCATAAATCAAAATATTCCCAACTATGGTTATACAACAATGGGGTCTCAAGCTCCTCTCTCCAGTGAGTAGTTTCCTACAGTCCCTCTGAAATACTTGAGAAATCTGCTGCCATTAAATAGTGAAGTTTCATGGTCTTATATCATTGTCAGAATGGCATTTAGCTCAGTAGGTTCGTAAAAGCTGCAACTTTGTTTTAAACAGAGATACAGCAGTGAGAATAAGAAAGGAGAGTTATATTGCTAACCACATCCCAAAAGGGCTTTTTTTAATCATATCTTGTTTGGAGTGAAATGTGAGGTGCCCCCTGGCAACTAAGAGGCAGAAGGAAGAAACTGCCTTCTAGGCTGAGCAAGTCATTTCTCATTTAGAATGAAACGGGGGAGCGGTCAATAAGCCCATTTGTTTCCCACACCTGCTGTAAATTAAGGCTTACTGAAAGCCTGAATAGAGAAGAGAGAATCAAAAGTGGGATGCTTAACTTTTAGAATTGCCTGTATCTCTAGTAGCCTTGAAGTTTGCAGGTGTAAGAAGAAGAACTTACTTTGGCTTCGCAGAGGACAGGGGTATGCAAATTTGGAAACTATGCTTAGGAAATGCACGTGCCAAAGAACTAAACTACAATCAAAATAGTATCTTTTCTATATTAATCTAAATTCAGAAAGTTAGAGGGCTCTATTAAAGATCTAATTTTAATATCAACATGCTAGTGTCGTGTTTTTTTTTTTCCTCTATGCCTATTTGTTTGTTGTTGTTGTTTTAAGGGATTTAAAATATATGACACATTTGATATATACTCTTAATTCTCTAAACTACATTTTGTTGTACTCTAAGTATGTAGTATGATACTGATTTATATTTTAGGAAAGATAAACTATCTTAGGAGAGCAGAAAAAAAGCAAGCCGAAAGTTCAGATCATTACTTTTCAAATACATTTTGTGTCATCTTTTTGAGATAAAACTGGTGTGTCTCTATTTTTGGAAATGTAAAAGGCCTCAATGAATTAGTCAGCAACTTCCTGCTTAGGGAAAGATACAGTGATGTCATCTTCTTTCACTAGAAACATTTTCAGAAACTAACAAATATAAAAGGCTTTTGTCTTTTATCTATTTATTTTAATAATCAGGCAATGCTCTACACTACATATACAGAGTTACTTACAATAATAAATAAATTACATTAAGCACTAGTAATACAGTTTTGAAACAACTTTAGAATGTAAGCTATGCAAGGCTTCTTGGATGCCCTCAGAATTTCTCCTTTCATGGTTCATAAATCCTATTTCAATAAAAGCTATGAAGCTCCTGCGTTATTCTTTCACAGTTCCACTAAAAATCATAATCTTTATATTTTTGTTGGCATTTTGAGAAATATCTCAAAATCATTCTAGTAAGAAATAATGTTAAGTAAAATTTGTATTCTAGTTCATAATATTTTTGTATTAAAACATATAAGCTAACAAACAAGATTTGTCTTGCAAAGTACTCTTAAACAAGAACAAAAAGTTCAAAATCTTTATAAGGATTTGGTTAATTATTTTAAATTCCTAGCAATTTTGAAGACTTACCAAATCTTAGCTATCAAATAGTTTGATATTTCAAAAACTTATGTTTTGGGAAATAAAACCTTCGTTACTATGTAAAGTAAAGAAATCATCTCAATCTCTAAGCATAAAGAAGCCTTCAGAAATGAAGGCTCATACATACCCAACAGGAAGATTTAACACAGTAGCTTTGGTTGCATATGTATGCATCTTCAGCACAAGCTCCCCAGGAGTTGCACATTTCCAAGAGAAATGTTCAACCATCAGCATTGCCTTTGAAGTACTAGAAGCTTCTTGTTTAGTAGCTATGATAAGATAGAAAAACAAACAAACAATACCAAAATAAACAAACAAAACATAATTAAAGGGAAGGCTTAACAGTAAAAATTAATACAAATGAATTTATGTGAATATATATCTACCTTACAGTCATTGAGATCGGTATATAGGCTTTGATAACGAACAGAAAAACAGTCATTAAAAATACTCATGTTATACAGAATATGGCTAATTTGTACTATTTACTAGAAAACCATGGCTAAAACAAGGCATTGAAAGAATGTATAAATTTGACATCTTCCAAGTCACTTAAAGATGCTCTAAAACTTCTTAAAACTTTTAGAATGCATATTCTGTTATCTTGCAAAGAAAGTGAACACCCATACAAAGCTTATATTCATATTATAGTTTAGTTATTTTAATAGGTTGATTAGGTTTTGTTATTGTTTTTGTTGGTGTTATTTTGTTTTGTTTTTAAGATTTCTTTTGGTTCTAGCTGCTGTACTCCTGAAGCACTAAAATTATGTCTATACCTGATGTTCAAATGTCTTTTTAACTTAAGCTGATCGTCATAATATTCATTAGCTTTACTGTATGCTATTCTATGATTCCCATAGAATTCAAGTAATTTTTATTTAAGTCATCCAAACTTTTGGATTTTGAAATAATCTACCTTTAAATGGCATTACTGTGCATTGGTTTAAAAATCAGTTCAAAAATCATCTCTAGTCATATTACTAACTTTACTGCATTTTTATCAACTCAGGCATAAAGTGGCTTTCAAGAATGAAAATTATGTAGATTAAAAAACAAACAAAAAACACAATGACTAAGAAACACAAGGAAATCCATATCAGAAAGATATTGATGAATGCATGCATCAAAACATAATATACTATAAAGGGATACTTTCAAGAAAATATTCATTTTCAATATGAAGTAACAAGAAAACTTTGCTTGGACTTTTAGTGTATTACCAAGAATCAATTTTACTATTTAATGCTAAGCTATGCCAAAATACTCCATGGCTAAACTCAATGGCATAAACATATTAAACATTAACATACACTTTTCTGCAGTGGCCTTACCTCCAATGTCCCAGCGTACTAATGCAGAGAAACTAACCAGTATTTCAATGGGCATCAGACTGTCCACAAGTAAATAATAGAGGACTCGATCATCAGTAGACTGTATAGAAAAAAGACATTTTCATATCTTTCATTTTTTACTATCTTTCATTTTTGTTGAATATTGCCTGTTCAGACTTATAAAGAGCATTAGATTTTGGATATTATGACAATAGATACGGTATGAAAAGCAAGAAATTAATCGTCCTTATTTCCTCCAAATAGCAGACATCATTTGAGCCCAGAGCCTCATGCTGCATATATGAACCATACCGTTCGGTTAGGAGATAAAAGAAAATGTAAGTTTCTTGAATGAGAATTCATCTACTTTTACATGATTTTCTTTGCATGTAGTACTTCAGTAGTTCCCCTAGACAAACAGTATTTAACAGAAGAACAAAATGTTTTGTGTTGCAACTTCCTGACTCTAGTTAGATACAGTAAGCTTATAAGAAATAAGGGCTCTTTTAGTTGGTAAACATAAGTGATTCTGCCTCATTATATACGGAGGCAGCATTTTTCACTCTCAACTTTAATACATAATTCTTGTTCAAATATCAAAAGCTGTAGAATGACTCTGCTGTTCCTAGATATTATTCAGAATCTGAGGGTGAATAAGCTTCTTTGCTTCAGAACTCTTTTAATACATCAGCTTTTTCCTGAAGACATATAAATACATTTTTGGTGTTTGATCCTGGAATACAACTCCTGTTAGTTTTGTAGCATAATATAAAAGTGTTTTTTATAATGCTGATACAGAATTTACCTAATAGTGTAAACAACTCATGCTTACCAATGTAAAAAATAGAATGATGTTATAGCAAAGGGTGATTATATATGTTTTTAGCACAACAGCACAGAAGGTTATATAGTCTCCATTTGATTACGGCTTGTGGAAGTATATCATGTAATTTTTGATAAAATTTGTTATGATTTGATTATAAATACAGAGAGGTGTAGAGGCACTACAATTATGAAGCACAACCCATGTAGTTAATTTTCGCAGTACAGAATTCTACGTTAAATTCATACTTGGAGTTTATGCTTAAAAGAGTACTATGTAATTGCACTACAGTTACAGCATGCAACTAGAGCTGGAACAGGATATTCAGATGTGTTGAATAACATTCTGATAATAAGAACTAATAGCAGGTTTAAAAAGATATTGTGATTTCAGTGTAACCGAGGGTTAGTTCTGCATCAGAACCTGACCGTAGGACTTAGTATGTAAAGAGAAAATGGAGGGCTAAGCTGAACAGACCCCTGATTTGGGTACTAGGTGACAGGTGAAGATGAATGAGAACTGAGGAGGGGATTTGAAGCTGAATCATTATTGAAATTAATTTAGAAAAGTCTCTAAATTGCTATGAGGCGGATTTCATTCAAGATAAAGATCGGATAGAGATGTGTTTCGCTCTAAAGTATACTCTCACTACCAACTTTTATGATTTACTTATTCAATATGTTTTGAATTATTCTGCAATAACAATCCACACTGCATATTTTTTCCCTTGTCTTAAACACAATGAAACACTTCTGGGTAATTTCTAGCAAACATCATCATTATATTGACTGTAATAATCCTAAAGTGTTATTATTTTTTCAGTAATAGCAGTTCTATGTGGTGTACCAATGAAATTTAGGAAATATGTACTATCGAATTATGTAAAGTTTTGACAAAAAATTTTAAAAGTGCTTAATATAGTCATATACCTTAAAATCTGTCTTCTGGTAATTATAAGCATATGTGTGTGGCTTATGGAAAACATACAGGTTCCTAGGAAGAAAACAATACAAAACAAAAAGTGGGAAAATAATCTTAGTATAAATGACATATTTCAGGTAAATGTCTTTTTCATTGCATAAGATACTAATTTTACTTAGTAAATGCCTTATAATCTTCCATAAATCACTCACAGGTATTTCTCATAAATGATTCAGTATTTTTTGCTTCATAAAAGGTCAGTACAATTCATCTCTGGAGAAAGCAGCTGATATTAATTTATACTTTTGCTGTACTTATAAAGTGCAGTCCACTGGAGGTCAAGCCACTAATTTGTCCTATTAATCCGTAATCTATGAATTGTAATAAGCTAATATACTTATTAATTTCCATGCCTAAAAATTACTGTAATGAAGTTTTCTATGAAGTATTTCACAGTAAGGTAGAACTCTTTTGTAAAGTTTATTAATACCTTTTTCAATTAACTGGTGACGGCTTACTTTTGGAAACTTTATCACAATTCCTGATAAATATATATATATATATATTCTGACCTTGATTTAACCAAGGACAACATTTTGGCTTCAGTGTTAATTTAGGATGGATGATATTGAATGTGAAGTCCAATGTCTTACATAAAATAAATGTTTTGATTACTCAGATATTTTATTCATGATTTATTGCTGACATATCAATTCCTACAATGACCAGAGTTTTTCTGATTTCCCAAAGGTGATACAAACTCGGAACATTCATCTCATTTTGATGGTATTGGAGATATAGACTATTCAGTTAAGGAAATGCTTTCAACAGAACTGACGGGTAAAAATTAAAATGTTAGGCACCTAAATTCTTTGAGTGATAAATTCTTCAAAGGTGAATTGAGATGCTTTTGGTAACAAACGCTATACCAGTACACTGTAAAAATAACTTAACTCAAATGCACTTAGGGCAAGAATTTAAGAAACTGACAAATGCTTGGTTTTTCTTAATATTACTGTAGTCTACAAAATGTCAACACTATTTTAACATTTGGCTAACAAGTTTAAGAGTCCATATTTTACACTCCATTGTTGGAAGGATTTTGAATTATCTCCCCGTGCCTGGGATTCCTGTGGTGCTGCTGCTATAAAAGTTATACCTTCTCCCTCATATACTCCCCCAGCGTGTCTTATCTGCTCAAGAAAAACATTAATTTATAAAAATAAAAGCTTCACACACACAAAAAAAAAACAATTACAAACTAAAATGAAAAAAAAAAGTGTGAGCTTTCTCTGAGAAAATTACTCCCATCAGCAATGTGAAGTTGTCCAAAGGAGCTGTATTTTTCCAGGCTCCTTAAATACAGAAGACAGAAATTAAAGGGATACCCTAGAAGGGAAGGTGGGGACCAGGGGAAGGCAGAAAGGAAAAATGACAGCAAAGACAGCATGCAAGCAACGTGACAATTATAAATAGCAGAATGATTTTAAAGAACATCAGAAAAGGGTGTTTAATATACAGATCAGGTCTGAAAGATATATATAAATATTAAGTAAACTACACCATTTTTAAAAGAAGAAATTTTAAAATTGGTGGGAGAATACAAAGTTTCTTTTCTGGAGTAAGTTCTGAAGTAGTGGGAAAACAAAATCTTACCTAAGGGCTGATGTGCAACATAAATGTTGCACTTGTTTTGATCCATCTCGTCTATGCTTTATATGCTACACATGTATAATGCCAAGTGCTAAGTGTGAGTAAAAATGTGACATTTCGATTTTTTTCCCTTTTAAATACAGAAGATTTCAACAACTTTTATTGCTTTGGAATTGTAACGTTCACAGACTGGGGCCAACCAGTGGCTGATGTGTCAGATGAGAGCACCCGGATTGCTATGTTCTCCATGACCTACCATGTTCTACCCACATTACATACAGTATGTAATATATTTCATGAAGCTGATGGCTGTGTTCTCTGCAGTGCTCTGGAGGGCACGCCCAAGACAGCCTGTGGCTGCACCTACAGATTCACTGCCAATAGAGACAGTAATTCTGGTCTGAAGCCTTGGGACTGCCCTGAAAGAAAGGATAGTTATACATAAAAGATCTGTTGAGAAGAAACAGGTTTTATATAGTCACATTTCACATTTTATCATCATTATACCATACATTTTAAGGAATACAACACAAAACCTCTGTTTCTTACTGGAAACAAACACAGAAGTCTTCAAAGCTAATCCAGGTTTCCTTGGAAACAGAAGTAATTTCTGACTTTACTTCTTCCTTTGATTTATCCTCTTTCTGGCTGTTCATATCAGTATCATCTGTTTCTGACATTTGTTTTGCATCAGAACTAATATTTTCATGCAATTCTTCTGCGGATATAAGAAGATACACAGATTCAATACACTAATAATATGTACATCAAAGTAAAATTATATTTATTTCGAAAAAATATCCTAAAATTATCAGGGTATTTTCCATATATCTTAAGAGTTAAAAAAAAAAAAAATACACTAAAGTAAAAAGTTCAAAATATGACTGAAACAATTCTGTATAGGTTCTTGTTGCCTCCATCTGAAATGAGCATGTAAGAAAAATGCAACAATTTGTCCAAAGCTTCTGTTCAGTGAAAAGCTGGTGTGGCAGTATGACATAATTTTTTATAACCCCCAGAAGACAAAAAATATATGTGAATGTGGACTTAAAGACCTAGTTATGCTGCTGGTACTTAGGTAGAGCTCCTTTGATACCACACACACAAGTCTGTCTAACTACTTGTTAACAGAAGTTAATTTGAACAATATTACATTTATTTTCTTGTAGAAAACTGAACTATTGTCATATGCATACCAAAATATTAACACAGAATTGTAATGTAGAAACATTTTGTAATCATTTAATAACATTTACATTTTCATTGAAATATCACCTTTCTCTGCCTTTACTCTGTGAGATTCATCTGAATTGTTGTAGATGTTTAGTCTTCGCCAAAAAGAAGTTTTGAGGAGAGCTCAGAATAGCTGAGATTAATAGAACAGTTCAAACATTAACAGCTATTAAATCAGAATGTTTCCTAAGGAAAAACATGAGGTAATATCCAAACAGGTTTTTGCAAATGAGAAAGCTAAATAGAAAAATGCATAATTTATATTTAAATATGCTTTGTAATATTTCATGATCAGTAAAACATATAGCGATCTGCTGAATAATGAGTTTACCGGATAGATGGCTCTAAATTATTTTTGCAACTATTTTTCAAGAATTAAAAGTAGTGTCATGTAAGGAGATGTCAGAAAATAAATAAGATTTCTGAGGAGTGGCTGAGGGACTCAAGATTTAATCTGGAAAAGTGGAGGTTGAGGGCAGACCTCATCATTCTCTTTGACTATCTGAAAGGAGGTTGCAGCAAGGAGGGTGTCAGTCTCTTTTCTCAGGTGACAAGGATACAAGGAAACAGCCTCAAGTTGTGCTGGGGGGGGGGGGGGAGGGGGAGAATTCAGATTGGATATTAGGAAGAGTTTCTTCTCAGAGAGGGTGGTGAAGCAGTGGAACAGGCTGCCCATGGAAGCCCATTCCTGAAGGTATTTAAGAGATGTGTGAACAGGACACTAAGGGACATGGTTTAGTGATGGGACTTGGTAGGTCAGCTTGATGGTTGGACTTGATGATATTGAAGGTCTTTTCCAACCTCGGTGATTCTATGATTCTATGAAATGTGCCAAAGACCTTTTTCTCTCCCTTACAGTATGGAAAAACATCTTGAAAGCTGGGAAACCTAGGCTTTTTCTTAGATATAAGTTAATACAGCTTTCAGGCCTTTAGTGAAATAACCACAGTGGCTTAGAAATCTGCCTGTCACAGAAAGGGTCACCAGAGCTGAACTATGCCATTGTCATCTTCCTGCAGCTCAATGTTTCACTTCATTTCACTTCATTTTGAACACCAGTGCTAGAATACTATCAATAGATCTTGTTCAAAATCAATTGGGTCAATAGATCTCTGCTACCTTCAAACAGAAGATATGTTCCACAATATTTAAAAGTCAATACATAAACCTTTATGTTGATTATGGATGCAGACTGGGGCCAGATGAAACCTTAGCCCTCCCAGTACAACTAAAGGAAAGCAAAAGCAGTGTCTACAAAATGGCTGAATTTTTCCCACTAGAAAAATGTCATATGACATAAAAATGTCATATTTTATACTTTTTTATCCATGTATTCCAAATAATATTCTGTTCAGAGCTTCCTGGCTCCATACAGAAATACAAGAAAAAAATAAAACAAACTGCTTACATACCTTGTATGCAAGAAGTGACACTTCCAGCTATGAGAAACTGCTAACACTGGGTGTTATAGTGAAAATATAATTTATGAAATAAAACTATAAATGAATTTGAAGCAAATCTTAAGAGCTGCTCAGTATAAATTAGTATTTTAACATATGGAAGTATTTGACATATGGAAGATAATTTCAGAAAATAATTGCCCGTAATTATCATATAATTTATTCCTTGAACAAATGCAAATACTAATCAAATACACAGGGATATAACGTAAGCATATTATAAAGTTAAACATGGCAAAGATCTTTAGAAAACTGCAGAGCACATTGAAATTCAGGAACTTGATACTACCTAGAACTCAAACAACAAAGATTAATGCTGCAATCAAGACCAAGAGGAAAAAAATGTAACTTGATGAATAAGTTAATACACTCAAGTATAGAAGTAATACTAAAACATCCGCTGCAACAACAACAACAAAAAAAGACAACAATGAAAAGCAGATGAACTAAGAGCAAAGCAGCATAAAAATGCAAATAATAAATCTAAAAAGGGGAAAAAAAGAAAGAGTAGCATACAAACACAGATTAGCAGAGTTTATTACACAAATACCTATTTTTATGGTAAGAAAAAATTATACTGCATGACAATCCCAGAATTATTAGAAAGAGTAAAGTTCTTAAGAAAGTGAGAATACATTTCTAAGACAGTTAACATCAAAAGCTGTCATTGGTTTTGATAAGTCCTAATTATTTTTCAAGCTCTGGCTTTTTACTGAGATGCTTAAATGTAAATCAAGCTCCCTCATCAAACTGACTACATTTTGGCTGCTGACACATTCAGTATCTGGACACTTTTTATCTGGCTATTTGCAGTCATGAACTAGCTCTTTAGGAGAACACACAAATTATGAATTGAATGGACTGCTAGCCAAATACATGGAAAAGGGCAAGATAATACTACCCTGTAAAGAAACAGTTCAAAATTTTTCAAAATTGAAAAAATATTTTTTGGCTTCATTTTTTGTAAAAAAGTGACAGACAAGCTGGTTTATGGGAATAGTTGTAGAAAAATGGAAATTTCCCATTTAGAACAGAAATTTCAAAGGGTCCTCAAAGACCCATGTGATCACTGGTTCTGATGCAAGGAAAGGATGGAGAGTCAAAGACTGGGCAAAGGAGGAGAGTCAGCCCCTTTCAGTGATGGACAGTCTGCAGTACAATTAAATTATGAGTACTGAGCAATTTCTATTTTAAAACCATGCTATTCAGCAGCACAAAGTTAACACTGTGAGGGGGCAAACTCATCAGCTTGTTGTATAAGGGGTAATGAAAAGAACTATTTGAGTTAAATAAATATGACAGCAAAAGAATGAATTTCCTACAATGCTGTGCTGATAGCTGAAGAGTTATGTTCATCTCTGTTCCTTGCATTCCTATATGGGGAAATTTATATGGTAAGTAATCCTCTGAAAGTATTTTTTGTTGTACAGACACAAAATGTGGCAAAAAGTCATTGCACTTGTTGCCTTGTAAATACTCTAAATTACCATATGTATTTTAAATTATTAAGGCCATGTGTTTGATAGCGACCTAGATGTATGTATATGTATAGATACGTATATATAAGTATATGTATATGTATAGATAGAATAGTATGGAGTCTGGAAAAAATTAACCAAAAATATTACTCTACCATCATGAACAGAACATGTGTATCTATTACACAATTTTAGCTGTTATTATGCACAATAAGCTATTTTGCTGATGATTGTAAAATGAGAGAGAACACAAGTTAAACATGCTGAAAGTAACAACAATACACAGAGGTCTACAACAACACACAGAAAGCAATGAAGAAGAACATAAATTGCAAATGCATTCCAACTATAAAGAAATGTGAGTAGAGGGTTCTTTACAATGATCATGAAAATAACATGGGGAAACAAATACTGATATTCATTCAACTACAAACTCTTTTCAAACTCTTAAACTTTTTTTTTTTTTTTTTTTGCTTTGCCATAGATTCTCACAAAATCACAGAAGGCCAAGTTTGAAAGGACCCAACTATTAGTGAAAAACTTTGCTGGGACAAGGTGCATTATTCCCCTTCATGTGTGCAAAGAAACTGAAATATCAAATCTGAGCTGCCTTAAACCAAATTACATTTTCATTATGAAAAAAAAACATTATATAATACTGCAAAGCTGAAAGTAACTCCAGCTATCAACTTCAACAGAACATCAAATTCTAGCCACTTTTATGGAAAATTTAAAGATTCTCCACACAATCAGAGAAAATATCTAGAAAATATTCTACATCTGAAGTGTACTACTTCAATATATCCCATATGTATAACAATAACATTACACTGAATAATTCCAGCATGCTTATTTGAAATTTCACTTTCTGAACTTGTCATTTCCAGACTGTATTTTAGTGTCATCATATTTCTGGATAAATATACTGGAACAGCAAGATTTCTGTGAGATAACATATAATCATGAGAATAATGTGATACCACGAATGAGTTACATCAGATTCACTATCATCTGCACCAACAGCAATTAGGAATCAGAAAAGCACTTACTCTTGTATATAGCTGCTTTATGGTAAAAACAGAGCAGACAGAGCAAGTGTAAAATTGTGAACATTCATTTTATTACAGAGCACGATTAAGTGTAATTATATGTTTTAGTACATTTATTGTTTTTCTGGCAGATTTGTAAAGCTATGATTTTCTACTCAGGACATTCTAGAGAAAGACAGTGATGCACCACATTTTTACAAAAAAAAAAAAAATTGAATTGGATTTGGTGAACCTCGATAGCATAAGTTTTCAATGGACTTGATGAGGCTAAGAAGTTTCATGTGAATATTGAACCTATTTTGTTTTATTTTATAACAAATATAAGAGGAGAAAGTTTCCTAACACAAATGCTAGTGAAGAGCAAGAAAATGATTCATTTATATGTTTGCTTGTAAAATAGCACTGCCCTCAATAGGAAGGCTTGTCAAATCTGCTATAAGTGAAGAGAAGGATCTTTCCTGTGATCAGACTGTCCATGTATTCAGCTGTCTGATGACCTGTAACCAAGCTCTGCAGACATAAAGCTATTGAATTCTCATTCACATACTTTGTACACTTTGAGAAATTTTTAGGAATTATAAAATGTGCATTAAAAATCCTATACTGATAAATAAAACATTTTAAATAAGATTTATCTATTTCTCTCAGTCTTCATTCATGATTCATGTTCTCAGACATTATGTGGAACTGAAAGTCTTAGTGAATAATTTTGGAATAATAGGAAGTAACACTCACAACCTAAACTGCATGACACAGTGCAAAGCATTAAACCACAATTTATTAGTAAGCCTTCTTTCCCAATATTTTTTTCTTTTAAAATGAATTTTTGAAATAGGGTTTGTTAATAATTAATTAAGACATTAAAAGGAAATGTATTATTTAAAGAAAAGCAATCATACCACCTAATATGAGCATAGAGCTCCAGTCTTTGAATCCAGTAATTATTATTAACTATATAAAGATGTAATAAATGTATTTTACATAGAGAAATGACAACAAACAAGTTGAGATCACCTGGAGATTGTGAGGAAAACCCTAACCTCAGCACAGAGGATTTTTCTACAGTAGTAATGTGAATTACTAGTATTATAGGTCAGAGGATGTAAACGTCCACTTTCACATTTTCCTCTGTTATGCTATGAGCACTAACCTCATGGAGGAAGCTGTCCACAGCTCCCTGTAGCACAATGAGAAAATTTGTTATAAAACAAAACACAAGACTATCATGTGATATTTTCTGGACATACACAACATACCAGTATAGGTATCATACAGACTTCTCACCTCTTCTCATGATATTTGCTGATACAAATTCACAACAAAGCAAAAAGAGCTTCTAGTAGATGATAGATGCAAAGTTGATTGATTTATACAAAAGAGAAAAATGGGAGTCATCTCCAGCATACCTAAGCCACAGGGTAAGCCATCAGCTTTCTCTCTTCTGGCTATTTTGGCTACAAGAAGAGTTTTTCAGAATGCAGCATGCAAAGATTGTAATAAAGACTGAAGGATTTTTTTCCCCAATGGAATTAAAAAGATTTTTTTTTTTTTTTGAGATAACTCTGCATTTTCCTGTTCTTTCAGTTTCAATTTCTTACTTTTGAAACATTTAAGAAGTGTCTCTCTCATTCAGGATATGATGCTGAGTGTTGATGAAGATACCTCACTTTTTAGGATTTTATCCACTTTAACAGCCAACAGTCTGATTTTTACAAATTTTGAATGATAACTGTTAAAAACTTTATCATGTTATTACTCTAGCACCAATTTCTACCATTCTTGAGTAGATTTTGAATAAGCAGCAAAGACAGCTATCTGGCTACTGAGATGCACTAACTTTAGAATCAATTAATAGTGACAGCTACAAAAATACTCCAACATCCCAACATATTCATGTCATCTATTAAGGAGACATCTACTGCAAACTACTACTTTTCTATTGGATTTTGGAATAGAACTAAAAGAGGTACAAAGCTGTGAGACAATAGCTGAAGAATTATATTTCCAGCTCATTAACTAAAGAATTTTGATACAGTGAGATTTTGGTTCTACTTACTGTAAAGATATTAATAAAAATCCTATATAGAAGTCAAAAGAAAAGACAGGCACTACAGCACTTGAAATCATTAACAGTTCTTAAAAGTATAATATAAAAATTATGTCTTTTGCCTGTACTGAATATATTGATTAAAAGCTATTTATTATTAAAAGACATTTATTAGTATTTATTCGTATAGGTTTTGCAGTAATGACTCACATTCGCTTCAAGATATTTAAAAATCATAAATGTATTTTCAGTCTTCATTATACTTTAAGTACGGTCCAGTGTTTTTTTGTTTGGTTTTCTTTATTTATAAGCTTATCTTGTATCCTATTTTGGAGTTCCTAGAGCTGGTTGATTGGTTGCACAATTTTCCAGAAAATGAGTAAAGTTTAAAAAGGCATGAACATTCATGTTACATGAAATTACTGTTTAATTACTATAGAAGCTATGAAACTGTGTACATGCTTTAATAACTGAGAGGTTGTTTATCACATTTCTCAATTATTGGAAGAAGGGATCACATTATTTTACAGAGAACAAAATCGAACATTTTTAAAACGCTATGTTCTATGTCTTTTCCCCCCAGGAGAACCAACATTCGGAGGTTTGTTGTACATGAAGCTTATCTGGACACTTCACTGACAAAGAAGGAATATAACTTCTCCCGACAACACTGCTAAAATGTTCACTTAAAAAAAGCTACTTATTTTGAAAAATGACTCAGTATTTTCCATCTGCACACTCCTCAAACACTAATCTAAAACCATAGCATTTATTAAAATGGAAATTGTCCTTTTCTCTTGTCCTTTTATTTTATTTCAGGGGATCCAAAAAAAAAAAAAAAAGTACAGTTCAGTAGAACAATAAAACTGTGTACAAAATCCAGTATATTTTACTGCAGAATAACCTTGCAGTGTGTAAAGTGTATTTTTTTCAAAATATTCTTGCAAGTCAGGGATTTTTTAAAATACCAATCTGAAAATTTCACACTATGCAATTACACCCATTCTTTGAAGTCTTCCTCTGTAAAACCAACACCCATAAAAACATAAGACGGTTCATATTCTTAACATGAGGGTTAACACCAAAGCCAAATGATATGAGACTGGCAGAAGTCTGAATATAAATTTCAAACATACTTACTTTCAGTGGGTGTCTCTGCATTATGCTGATCCTATATGAAAGAAAAAAATATATATTTTAAATGTTTTTAAAGAAAATATTTGCTTTTTGGGTAGTCCTTCCTGAGCTGTAATAAACAAGCTAGTAAGTTATCTCTGGAGGAGAGGAGAAGGAGAAGGAGAAGGAGGAGAGGAAAAGGGAGAAGGAGGAAAGGAAAAGGGAGAAGGAGAGGGAATGTTTTTCTAGGGAAGTACATGTGATCTTGAGTCTCGGATAAAAGATGTTCTATGTGCCTACTCCTATACTATTAAAAATGTTCTCTGTTACACTTTTTGCCTATAAGTTCTTTTCTAAGAACTAATTAGTTCTATTCTAGACCTGATTCTATTCTATTCTAATTGTCCATTCCTGGAGAGTATATAGATAGCTCCTTTTTCTAACAAATGTTTCTTGCTGCGCAAGTGTACACAACTGTCAATGGCGACAGCATGCCTGATTGTTACAGCATCTTCAGTTTTGTATCAGCTGCACCATACAAAGTTGCCTGCTATTTTTCTTTTTCTTTTTTTCTTCTTTTTCTCTCTCTCTCTTTTTTTTTTTTTTTTTTTTTTTAGACAAACAACTTTGTTCCGGTCAATCCCATTTTCGAGCTCAAGGAGCTGAACTAATATGAATGCAATATCCATGTGCACTAAAGTTAAAATCCAGTTAGACAGCCTTTTGGAAACTCATTTTTCCACTACACTATTAATGGGTTAACTGCACTAGCTTTACCTTTGTAAATATTGAAGCCTAATAACACTCTTGCAAACAACTTTGCAAGTTTCTTTTCTTTCCACCTCTCTGTTTAACACAAAGTGTCACCTTCCCCCTGCCCAAACTCCTCATATATAACCATTTTTACAAGGGGAAGAGGTGTTGATGTTGATGTCGATAGCACTGAGCTGATCAACATCCGGACACATGCAGTGATTTGCTGTTCTGCATTTCAAAAAGGAATTGTGGCAGCTGGACTGACTTGGAGTTGCTTTCATGCTTTTTTCAATAAAACCTAGAAGGGTAGTTTGAAGGCAGGTAGACAAAATTCGGGGAGTCTGAGTAAGTTAGACTGGATGGTAGGTCACAATTACACCTTATACCTAAACTTTGCACATTGTCATTGTGCAGTAACTTCAGGTCTGCCTTAACTCTCCTATTACAGACTTTCCTTGCCCACACAATATGCAGGAACCTGAGAATGCATCTTTAGAGGAAAGACAGGGCTTTCAACTTTAATTCCTAGCTGCAATAGAATTATTCCTGCAGCATTTTACAGCACCTCCACAGTCCCAGAATAAGCTCTGGAATCTCACCACTGTCAAATTTCTAGGTGCTTTATTTTCTCTGAACTAATTAAAGGAATGAGCTGAGTGAATAAACTACAGATTTAAGAGTCTCTGTACCAAACTAGTACAAAATAATATAGCATGTACAATGTAACTGCAGTATTTTCTTTATTAAGAGAATTTGAAAGGCCTGTTTTTGCACAGTACAAATTCTAAACTTTACTTTAAATCTGATACATATTTTTAAAGAATGTTCATGAGTCAAAGCTCAAAAGAGATCTAACATAAACAGCAATTAAGAGTAAAGTACATAGATTGTTGAAATTTTTAACTGTTGAACAATCTGGTAATTGAAATATATTACATCTTACATGTCCTTTTTAGACGCATTTCTAGCTTTTCTAAAGCAAGTGAACTGAAGAGGAAACAACAGGATATTGCATCTAAGGGACTGTGTACTTTAGATCCTCTTTTCAAATTTCTGTACATACAACTGTACAAAACCGAAGACAAGCTGTTATCACCTGTCACAGTGCATTCATACCTCAACATTTGGGTCTAAAAATCTCTAATTATACATGGGCTATATATCCTCTTTACACTGTGACTTCTGAAGTACCCGTGCATATAGCTGTCTTTTATTCTGCATGGTAGTCTACAACCTGCATAGTTCCAGAATTGCCAAGTTTCCTGTAGGAGTCACAGGGTCAACTTCCTTTTCTGCAGTACATAGTATACTTATAAGGTGCTTGCTTCTACAATGGTATGGAATGTGTCGTTCTACCTAAATCTCAGTGGTACTGAGATGACTGGGATTGTTAAGGAAGTTCTCATGCTCTTATGCTATAGCCTCAGCTATAGCATCTAAAATACTGGCATAGAAAGAGAAACTAAAGTCATTTTTCTTTCTTAATGAGCACACATTATCTGAAGGGCCAAATCTGCTCTGTCATAGTGTCTGATAAAGAAGGAATTTAAAGAAAGACTTGGATTCTGCTGTGAAATATGAAAGGATACACAGAGATTCAGGGAGAGTTTAATTACTTATTGTTCATATCAATAGGAAATCTAAATGCAAAATGTGAGGCAAATTTGCCAGTTAACTTAAAAATCTAATTAATCATCTTTTAGATTTTATAATTGTTCACACATAACTGTAAAAATAATTCTAATTCGTAGATTTATATCTATCTTGTTCATTTCAAATATTAATTTACCTTGTTTAACCTCCTAACATTAGCTAACATTATTTTACTCAAAAGCACAAAATGTTTTAAAGCTAGCTGATATATTTATAAAACCACTATCTTTTTCTATTGTAGAAATGACATATAAAAAAAATCTTTCACACCATTTTTTCTGGAAACAATCTTCTTCCAAAAATAAGTTATTTGGATATAATTGCAGGTGAAGCAATAAATCTTCAAAAACACCATTTTTAAGACTAAAAAAAATCAAAAAAGATGAAAATATTTCTTAAGATCTTGCCCTGTGTTACATTTTTAGGTTTGATGTTGGCCTGAGAGCTATATCACTAAAGTGGTTTAAAAATTTAGTCACTTGGACACATTGTTTTTTTGCTGTTCCAGAGTTAGTGTTTTCTTTAAATGTGTTAGTCTATTTTTAGCTGTGTTGTGAAATAAGGTAACAGAGATGACTTTTGAGAGAAGGCAGTGGTACTAATGTATGAACAACTGCAAAGTTGATAGATGTGCACAGATTGAGGTACCGAAATGGCTTAAACATACTGAATTACTAATATCCAGTATTATTTTCTTCAGTCTCTGATATTGGAACTGCCCCAATATAGATTTGCTATACCACAAATGTACAAACTGAGTGTTCAAGTCCCTCTTCTAATTCAGATGTGTAACATCCCATGTATACTTTATTTTTCCTTAAAAAATGAGTTTTCATTTTGTGCAGACTGAAATTAATTTCCAAACATTCTTAAAGAAAATTGATATTTATTTTTTTTTCTACCTAGCCATCCTGTAACTCAACACCAATTCACTGAGCTTAACAGACCTTAAAGTATGTGCTAAGAAGGATCAGAATGAGGAGACAAAAAAGATTGTTATGACATGAGTCTGGGAAGTTTATGGGTAACATGAAAAAAGCACAAAACTGAACAAGCTAACTAACTAGACTGACATCAGTTGTGAAGAAAAAGTTAAGTTGGAGCTTGTATACACAGGGATGACACTGAAAAATAAAGAATGAACATCAAAGAATAAGTGCGTTTAAATTAGTGGAAAAGAGTGGCAATTTTAATAGTTCTGTTCTAGTAAGTAGTATTGCCAGAGAGCTTTATACTGAGGGAGCCATGAAAAAAGTCAGAGTGTTCTTAGGATTTCTGGGTATAGCAATCAGGTAGGTCCATTAAATTATTTAATAGCCATTGCAAATTCTGATGTAAAATGTTTTTGGACTAGGCATTTATTGCTTTGTTAGTGTTCAACATTTCGTCAAAGAGAAGGTAAAAATATTTATTTCTAATTAATTTGGAGATAACTTGTATTAAATAATTTATCTCAATGAACAATATTTGTGGGATTCTGAATGAGAGAGCTGCAAGGAAACACTGTTCCAGGATAATCTTTTTCTCAAAAGAGCTTGCCAAAATTACTATTGCAGACAACTGCAATGCATACTATGTAAATTATGTATGAGGGCCTTTTTTTGTGTTTGCTTGTTTTGTTGTTTTTGTTTTGTTCTGTTTTGTTTTATCCACAAAGGTGGATAGGGAATAAAAATGAAAGAAAAAAACTAAAATTCTGAAAACTTTCTAGAACTGGAAGCTATTTATTTCACAAATAATTTTTTGCAACCAAATAGAGCAAACCAAAAATATACTTTCAAATGCATTGCAATGCATCTTGCATACATAAATTACTTATGTTCTTGTTGAATAAGAACAAAAAGCAAGCCCCTTCACTAAATAACTGGATCTTATTTTATGGAATTTTTAAAGAAATATTGACAAAATGCATTTTCTGAATAGCAGTGTGATTCAAAATCAGTTTAACTACAAAAAACAGATATTTTAAAGTTTTTTTTTTTTTTTCCTAGCAAACATCCACAAAGCTTTAAGAACTGAAAAATCAGAGAGAATAGAAAAATCAGGAAAACAAAAAAGGTGTTTGAAAAAACAATAATTGAACGTTTCTATTATTTTGCATAAGTAATTTGGGGACATAAGAAATAACGCCACATCTTTCAAATTAATATTCTTCAAAGAAGGCATGTCTAGCTCCTAAAATTTTATCTTTCAATTTTCCCTATTATCTGTTGTTGTGACAACAGATCTTAGGAAAAAGGAATCACATATTCAGTGATGTAGCCTAGTATACTTGTAGAATCATAGAATCATTCAGGTTGGAAAAGACCTCTAAGATCATCTAGTCCAACCTTTAACCTAGTACTAAAGTCCACCACTAAACCATGCTACTAAGTTTTAAATCTACACATTTCTTGAAGAACTCCAGGGATGGTGAATCAACCACTTCCCTGGGCAGCCTGTTCCAATGCAGCACAACTCTTTCAGTAAAGAATTTCTCCTATTATCCAACCTAAACCTCCCCTGGCACGACTTGAGGCCATTTCCCCTCATCTTATCACTTGGGAGTTGAGACAGATTTCCACCTTGCTATTTCCACCATTCTATTTTTATTTTTTTTACCAATGTCTCTCATGTATTTTCTTATTCGCCCTTGACTCTCCTTGTTTGCATGCTCTACTGTGACATACCAGCTTTCCACACTTAGAACGGCTCTTAACTCCTGGACTAGAAGATAAAGTCAAAGTGACATTCCAAACTACTTCTGTGTTCCTAGAACATAAATGTCTATTACTTTGCAATTATATAAATCTATATTTGTACAGGTACAGAGACAGAAGTAATCCAACCAATAATTATTATTTGTTTCTAAAATGTACACAAAATGCAAAATAGCAAAAAAACATATTCTACTGCAAAAATTTCTCTTTCACTGCAACAGTCTTATTTTTAAATAATACTGAATAAATATATCCACACACAGATATAGTTTCTAGACACTAAAAACAACAGTTTAAAACATTGAGTTTCAGATCTAAAATATAAAAATGGCATTATACTGTACTCTGAAGAGTAAACGTGTATATAGATACTCCAAAAAGTACATAGAAAAAAAAATTCCCTTTACTTCAAAATTTACAAAATAAATTATTACTTTCTTTGCCCATGCAGATACTTAACACTATCCTCAACAGCAGTTCTGTGGTCTTCGAACACATTTTGTAATCCTACAGGCAGTCACTGTACATCAACGAAATACCAAAAATATTATCCCCATGTGTATTTATCAGTTTGTCCCAGAAAGGTACTGTAGAAATTTTAAAAGTGGATCATCTTTACTACAAGATTGTAAAAATCAGCACTTTGATTCTGTTTTTCCTTTATGCAGCACTATGGATAAATATATTTTATAGAGACTCTTAAATTATTTTCTATACTGTAATCATATTGAAAGGAAAACAAAAAAACTATAGAAGAGGCACTCATTCTTTACTCGGGACAGAAAATGAATGTGAAGGGGAGAACTGTAGTAAACATTTAGAAGTTGGGAGTGCTTCTTCCCCATCTTCCCCCAGATATAATTGGTTTATTTCTCCCTCAGTTTTCAGAAAGTCAAAGAGAGAAATCAGATGCTCTTATGAGTGGTGTTTGCTGCACTAAGTATGAAATTGAAGAGATAATGGCACTGACAATTTGGATTCTTTTGTAGGTGTTGTGCTAATAAAATGACAAATGTGGAGCTCTGTTTGTTCAATCACTTGAATGTTTCTGTCTCTATTTCTCTATGCTGCAAATAATTTTCTTGTATATAAAGAACAAGGTACAAAGGAACAACTTTTTTTTTTTTTTTTATTTTTTTGATTAAAAAAAAAAAACTATGTTGATCTGCGCGAAGTAATCCTCCAAACATTTTACTGACCTGGGGTAAAATTAACTTTATTTATCATGGAAAACTGCAGTGGCAACATCTACCTAGTAATCTCTAGTGATCACCATTTCCTTTTGTGGAGGCATTTCCTCGGCCAGCTTGGCAAACTGTGTTATGTGCTATCCCTAGTGAATCTGTTTGGAGGAATTTTGAGGCAACTTGAGCAAGCCCTGAGAAATCCTCATTTGTGTGAATTTACAGTATTAGCAATATTACTTTGATAATCTAAAGAAAGAAAAAAACAAACAATAAAAGAAAAAAAAAGCATAAATATAAGGTTAAAATGAAAAATGTTAGTAAAGGTTTCCCATACATCAATGTAGCTTTAAAGCGGAATGAACAGGGAATTTGCTTAAATATTAGGAGAAGTGGCAGATAGCTTCCTAAGCTAAA
>CM021699.1:48448873-48838828 GCA_011074415.1 Stictonetta naevosa | reverse complement strand
TCATTTACATTTTCAGCATGTTCAGTGACAGAAGGGAGATGGGTCAGTGAATGAAATCCTTTTTTGATGGCAGACTGTGGGAAGCAGCTAAATAATAAAAGAAAACTCACTTTAATACACATATTTGCTCTTGGTCTTCATAACTACTATTTTTAACAGAATTTTAACAGAATTCTGTCAAAATAATTTGTATCTCCTTTATTTTGACAACAGAGCAGCACAAAAAATACATACACATATATTCCTTATCATTAGTGGCTTGGCACCACACATAGATCTATGCTTGACTAACTAACCAACCTTAAAATACAAAACCTAAGCCAGCTGAGGAAAACTAGATGGTAATACCAGAAGTGAATAAATTTCTATGGCCCACAGACAGGAAAAGAAATATATATGTGTATATACATATATATACACACACACACATATATATTTGTGGGTGTCAGAATAGTTTTTTCATTTTTTTTTCCCTCAAAAATCGGTTTCCAAATGCACCAGACAGATAAAACACATAGTAATTAAGTAAACCTTTGTAAGGCCATCTCTTGCTGTGTTAGATGGAAGCTCTGCCTCTGACTTCAGTGAAGGCAGAAGAATGAAATATAGAAATGTAAATAATTGTTTCCTTGTCAAGCAAACTAGGAGAATGATATCAAAACAATGCTGCAAACATGACAATTAGATGTGAGTAATTGTGTTATGGCAGCAATAAAGAACAGAGAAAAATGTAAGCCTGTGTTACCTAACTCTTTTATTAAGGACTAATATAATGAAACATCAAGATCTGTAGCAGTAACTTGTCACAATTATGTTCCCTTGAGACCTTCACAAATTTTTATTAGAATAAAAGCAAGAGATTAAAAACAATTTCAGTCCCAGTTGTTTATCTAAGTCCTTCACCTTATTTAGACAGCTATATTACTTTAACAAGATGTTAATTCTTGCTATATATTCTTCTTTTCTACCTGTTAATTAAATCACAGGAGACTAAATTAGCCAATTCTCATGGAAACTTCGAACATTAAATAAACCATTCTTGACAAAATGAGGTAGGTTGACCATGAAGGAAGCTATTAAATATGAAAATAAATATATAAAATAATATATAATGCAGTGAGCTGTTAGTCAAAGGGAAAACAAACAAAAAAAAGGAACTGATAACCTTAATGGAAATCATTCTTTTCCTGTCAGCAAGAAAGTGTTAACATTGAATATTGAGTATTGACTAGAAGTCATGCATACATCAATTTCTGAAACTTCTTCTCTAAGACTCCTTGTTTAAAGACCCTGGTTTTCGAGGGATTTTACAACTTCCAGTCTTTAATACAGAATATTTATACAAAGTTGTGTTTTGAGCATGAACAGCTACACTCTCAGGCTGCTTGTAAAAACTATAGTAAAAAAAATAGCATTAATTGTTCCAACTGTGTGAAGTCAATAAAAGTACTGACATGCCATTAAATTATTTCCTTCTTATGTGCAAGAAATTTAAAAAGATCAGTAGATTTAGGCAAAACTTTGAAGATGTTAAAGAATATTCCTATTTGTGGTGGAAGTGACCTATTAAATATTTTACTTTTTTTTGGCCCCCTAATTACAGAAAATTGCAAAATATTTTGAGGTTAAAATAAAATCTCTGAATTAATTAATAAATTAGACTTTTATGGGTATTTTTCGATGTATAACCATACTTTCATTAAAGATACCTGATGTACTACCTGGCTGATACATCTAATATGAAGAAACAAAAGAAAATGGGGATTAGATATTTTTTTTTTTCTCCATATAATTTTATGCCAAATTTTATACTCTACTTTAGCAAGATGGAAGATCCCTGTATATTCTTCCTGAATTATGGGAGAAGTAAAAACTGAAGAAAGATATTCAGCCACATCAGTTTCCTCTGATAATTGTATGTGACTGAGTCAACAAGGCCAATTATTTTTCAGAGAAAATCATATATATGATGGAGCCAGAAATGAGCAAGAGACTAACATTAAGTAACTGTCCACAGTTAGGTGTTACACTGGCTATCTTTGGCATATGCAGATTATGAACTTAAAAAAAAAAAAAAAAAAAAAGATTAAAAAAAATACAGTCAAATTTTGCATGGGGAGTTGCTAATGTTATGAAATTATTCTATATAATATGTTGCAAGGCCAGATGAAAATAAAAATGCCACAATATCATCCGGCTCATTAATGCTCTTTAATACTCAGAACTATAATTTTCAATGATTTGTGTCTAAACATAACCTCCAAGAAAGCAGGAGAAAAGAGAGATGAAATTTCCACACACAAAAGACAACACTGTAGAAAAAGGTACATAACAATATATTTTTTCTGTGACATAAATCAGATGAAATTGCCACAGTTCACTGAGCAATGATGGAGAATAAATGTGTGTATTACAGATCATGTAATGGGACCAAACAAAACTGTCTGAGAGGGGGCTTGCCCCAACCTATTCTTGTTAAAGATGTGAATAAGCCAGAGTTAAAAAAAAAAAAAAATGGGGAATCATATTCAGGAAAACTTTTGAAACATGAGCAGACAGCTTGAAAAGCCAAAAGGATGATGAAAATGTGCAATAGAGGGGAGAGACCTTGGACTGGAAACAGCAACAGAAAAACTCTGGTTTGTCACTACCTGTAGCTACCCCACAGGCGTGACAGCTTGTGCCTAGGCCAGACAGCTCGCTGCCCATGGATGTCGGATGCACTGAGCTTTGTGCATCCAGCTAGGGGACTGTCAGTACAGGCTGTGACCAACAGGGACCAACAGAGTAGCCTTTCTCACCAGCATGTAGATTAGCAGATTGTAGGGAGCAGTATACAAAGCCCAGCACCCCAGCTCCTAAAGGAGCTGCGCGCACACAGACGTGAACCCCAACCTGAAGTGTGTGCACACAGGGGACCCTGCACTCCCAAAGGAGGGGGTGTGCTTGTAATCTGATGCCAGGAGGGTGCATATAACAGCATATGTATGTTGCTGTGTGTTATTAGAACTTTTGGGACTAGTTGCGGGAAAGGTTTCAGATTTTTTTTTTTTTTTGAGTTTATTAACATTTTGTTAGTGGCTTGTTTATTGTAATGCTGATATTGATGCTAATTGTACAGTTCACTGATTACCAAATTATTATGTGACATCAATACAGTGCTTTGATCCTGATGTGCTTTAGACTACATGAACTGAACTTTTTTTTCCTGTGACCCAAATAAGTATGAGCCATTGTGTTTTTACAGTGAAAATTACTAAAAAATCGATGTTACTGCTGAAACTATACTGCATACTTACACATCTTTTGGTATTGTGATAGGATTCAATTTGTAGTTCAAAAACAGGCTAGCAATCTCAATGTATTGTTCAGGTTTCTTTATCACAGGCTCTGGAAAAAAAAAATATTTCATAAGAAATATTTAATACTTAATTGACAGATGATTTCCACAGGGGATTACTCACACCTAAATAATTAGACAAAGACTTCAGGAAAGAATCTCCAAACACCATGACATGCACTTGAATAAAAGAGAACAACTGGTTTGGGTTTAGGTGATGTATCATGAGCAAATTAAATGCATAACTCTCTGACTCTCAGCTTGCAAGGTATTAAAAGTGTGTTTAACCTATATGTAAAAATATCCAAAATAGCTCAGAACCATGGCAGAATATTCTGCCTTTGATGATTTCCTGTTTTCTATGCCTGTATATTTTGCTAGCATGCCTGTAAATCTTTCATAGTCAAGCAATCTCATGTTATATACTTAATATCGTTATGCAGTCTAGACTAGGCCCAGAATAAGTTTACTCTTAAAACTGTGAATAATTGCAGAAGGGCTAGTCACATACTTTAAATGTTCAAAAGATGTTTAGCAGCTTTCATGTCTCTGCCTCAGAGCTTCTGCACTGCTCTAATAATACTCCCTCCGAATTTTCTCCAGTACAGTATTTTTTAGCAACAGATTAAGACATTTCTCAAAGCATTTAAGAAATAATAGAGTAATAGAACTAAAGCAAATTATTACAGAAATGGAAAAAAAAAAAAAAAAAGAGAGAGAGAGAAAAAAGAGAGAGAAAAAGTAATCCATAATGCAGTTCTATTGAAATTATGCTACCAGATGGTAAGTATGTGCTTGAGAACATTTATAACGATTAAAATGTAATTAAAAATTTAGTTCAGAGGTTTGAGTAGACAAACCTTGAGGTTCAGATGTCACAACAGTTTCCTTTTTCTGACGGAAACGTTTCCAGCGAGGAATTGGTAGTGACTGTGGTGGTGCTACCAAAGGGCAGGACCTCGTTCTAGTAACCAGGACTGGATGGCTATATGCTTGCAAAAGCCCATATTGCCTCAGATTCTCTGAAGAACCAGCCTATGAAACATAGAAAGATAATCTGACTGGGCACAGCTCTCCTTTCTCATTGCCCCTTTCTCTGAAAAAAAAACAGTATGCACACAGAAACATCTAATGGTTTAGATAAAAAAAGAAGCGAGACCAGTTCACCTGACAACATTATCCAAAAGCATTCTATATAGGATCAATATTCACCATAAAAAGCATAATTGAATACCTAGAAGTGTCTATCTATATTTTCATTTTCAGAAAAGACTGATCACTTCTTTGAACATATTTGTACAATCATATTCTTTTGGTGCTACAAAAAACGTAAGTGAAGCGAAGTGTACAAGTAAGGAAACAACACTGACAACATTTTGCTTCAAATAAACATATTTAAAAGTACTTTTTTTTTTTTTTTTTTTTTTTAAATAGTCCTTCATGCTGAATTTATAAATTAGTGGAATTCTAAAAGTAACTGGTGTTTTACATAACTTCCGATATCTTCATAATGTAATATCACTTTGAGCAACATCATTAAAGTTAAGCTTTTTATGTTAAGGCTAGTTGTTAAGGCTAATTAGACAACACAATGAAGGCACTACAGTTGACCCATATATACCAAAGCCCTTAGCAAAGGACTTAAGAGCAATTTTAGATGTGGACATTGAATGGTGCTCTTCCCATTAAAACGATAATGGTCTCATATATAAGTCTGTCATTTTTTCTCTGCTGAATGTTCTCTTTCAAGATTTGTACATCCTTACTTTGTTTTTAAAAACACACCTTCTTTTCACTGCTAGATAAATCACCTATAACATATTTCTTTAACCCATTCATCAGCTCAGATTCTGATTGTACCTGTTCATCACCAAATGGTCCCAAGGTGGCATAATTGCAAGCAGTGCAGAGAAGACTGTGGTTGTGATTGTCAGAGTTATTAAAAGGGAGAGGATCAAATTAAATGTTTTAAGGTACATAAGCTATATATTGGCCTCATATGATCTCTGAATTTATAAAGATATTTTACAGGAACGGTGACTGGGTATACACACATTCTAATAACTTAAAAATGCAAGCTAAACCATCTGAGATTGGATGGATTTTGAAGAGAGCCAGTTAGGTGCTGTAAAAGAGAATTCATCAGCTGCTGAGCAGGAAGCATACTTGCATAACAGAAACTATTGATTTATTTTTTTTTTCATCTTGTTTGAACAAACTTAAGACAATTACACTTACTACATAAATCCAAGGACATACACACAAGAAAACACAGATAAAATGGAAACAGAAAAAATTATGGAGGAAAATTCTGGCACAAATACAATCAATGACAAACCTTCTACTGAGTTTGGGGAGCAACTCTTATCCCAAACAATTACTCCATTCTCCAAACTATAATTATTTCCATTGATGTAGTGTTTACCAGACCCCCAAACCCCCAAAGAAAGCTTGAAAATGGGCTGCCTTTTTTTTTTTATTTTTATTTTTTTAACTAATGCCCACAAGAAATCCACTACACTTCAATATTTAATTTCTATCAGCTTCCATTTTCCTATCAGTCTTTATTGTTTTAGACATACAGATTCACCTGCCTCATCCTATGTGGTCTGTCATGCCTCTTTTTCTGTAATCTCTGCATCCTAACAGACTGTGGCCAAGTCTGAGACTCAAGGCCTTAAGTGGCAGGAAGGATGTAGCCCCTGTGTCACTGTGTTCAATTTGCTTTTGGATGACTAATATTACTTACTACTAGCAAAGAGACAGTATTTTCTGAGACCTTGAATTAAAATAAATTAAAATAAAATCACAGAGAACAACCTAGTATTTGAAATAACACAAAATGAGCTGCACTGAAGAGAGGAGAAGAAGGAGGATGAGGAAGAGGAGGAGGAGGAGAAATTCAGAGTATGGAAACATAAGACATGCAAACTATTTTTTTTTGAAATTTCTTGTCTTCATCCTGTGAAGCTTGCTGGTTTTCTGAGAAAGAAGATTACATATTAATGTTCTACTTATGTAAAATGTGATTAGAATGTGATTAAATTAGATTATTAGCCAAAATAAATTTAGCTAATAATTATCTCAAGAAAGCCCACTTTGGTATTTAAAATAGTTTTCTGCAGATTATGAGTAGCTAAGTCAAAATTTAAGCATTGCTTTTACTCCAGCTTCTTGAAGTGCTAAACTTTCTCCAGCTGCTTCCACCAATTTCAACACCAATGGTAGAAATGCATATATACATACTATTTCATACAGAACATCATAACAGAAAATGTATATGAGGTAATTATTTGTAGCCTGAAAAAAAATAAAACAAAAAACTAAAATTCATGCTTTTCAAGTAACCCTTAAAATAATTATTCTTTCCATTCAGAAGTGTCTTTGTCATGATGCATCTGTTACTCAGAGACTTCAGCACTTGAAATCCAGAGGAAAGTGACATAAAACTAAAAATTGAGCATGGTTATGGTAAGAAAAAACATGTACATAATCTAGGACTGAAATACCAATTTAACTGATAATCATTACCTGGTGATTATTTTACTACACTATTATCATCATCATCATCATCATTATTATTATTTACAATGCAGTTGTTACTAAAATAAACATTCAGATAATACAATACATAATGCATTATTTTCCTGAGAGTACAGAATCTTACCATTTGATCTAATGAAAACACCTCCGCTTCAAGCAAATGTAATGGAATACAGTCAGCATATACTGCCATATCTGGTTGGGTTCGTACAGAAGAACCTAGGTAGAAAACATTAACAGGTCTTGGAACAGGGTAGCCATAAATAAACATTGTGGTTCCTTAACCTAAGCTATTCAGTTTCTCTGACTTGCTTCCATTATTATTTTCTTTGTCTGACTCTTATTCCATTCAAAACAAGAGCTTATTGTAAAGCATTCAGAAGGGGAACCATGGATGGAAAAAGTATATTGTTTTAGTTCTTGCGTATTTAGATCGTCAACAACTTTTACATATTTTACTGTTTTCACACAAATGAATAACAAAAGATACAACTTGGAAATGCAGAAGTAGCTCTTGCACTTGTTCTTTTATTTTTCTTCAAGTTTTTAAAAAACTAGATACTAGCATGAAGGTCCCAGTACACATCTAGACAGCTGAAGTGAAAGCATGCCAATTGGCAAGTACTAGCTAAAGGCTTCTCAAAAGTGAAAGCAAAAAAATGGTTTTGCTTGCAAAAGGATGAAAAGTCAGAGTTCGCAATACTTCTACCAATGGGTATAAAGACTGAAATAGGTAGTTTGAGAAACAGTGGTCAAAAACCAGGGTTGCTGCTCTTAATTCTGTCAAGGAGATGGAAAAAATGAGGTAACAATAGCTACTTCAGAAAGTGTGCAGGGGTGACTTCCCCCACTTCATTACCCCTAGAAATCCCTTGCACTAAGCAACCGCTCAATTTTCTCATACCTGTATCTGTGAAAAAAGCCATTGGTAAATCCTGAAAGTTAGAGAATCCAAAGCTGTTTGGCTGACAGACAGTACACAAATGCCAAAGGAAAATTAAAAGTCTAAAAAATACAGTATTAGCAATATGGGTCTGTGATTTGACCTAAAAGTCAGCTTGGGAAGAAGCATCTCTGCATTTTTCTTTAAACATCTAAGAAAGCATGTGCAGACAGGATTTCAGTAGAGTGGTTGTGACACTTTCCTTTCATCAGAATGTTTTGTATTTGTTCATTTCAGTTCCACCTCAAATATAGGATAATTACTTCCTATTTTTGCCTATGTTTACTGAATATTCAACTGGAAGTTGAATTAAGAATAGACATTGTCTATGAAATGGAAATACAAAGGGAAAAAAAAAAAATGAAAAAATAGAAAATGGAAATGAGAAGAAAGGAAAAGTTAGACAAGTGTCTGAAAAATATATTTTATCAGGCTTTTAAAAATCCATTTATTTACAAGGTATGCAATGTATTTTTCTTGAAGCAGTAAGACACCTCTGCATCTTGAATATTCTTTTAGGAATTGATCTTCTCAATAAAACATAAGCTCATGGTAAGTTACAGTTACTTTCTACTGGATTCTTAGTATTTCTCTCTGTATGCTTTTCATAACTGAATTAACCACAGTTTATGTTAGCTGTAGGTTTCAATTTATTCAAAAGCAAGAATACAGTCTAGGTTGAGTCTCAGTCCTTACTGACAGATCTGATCTGTTACAAATACAGCAGTAGTATCTACGATGTACCACACATTACTGAACAGAATATGCCACAAGCCATACCAATCTCATTGCACATGAGAAACATTTCTCACACACCAGTATTTCATGAATACCAGGTATTCATCATCTGGAGAATCTATTTCAAACTGATAGCCTTGATAAAATTACAGATGAAAAATGTCATAACATATAGTACAACAAAAAGTTAGGTTCAACAAAGCCTATTATTTATATCCACCAGTGTAGATCTAAAGATTTTGCATTGTGTCATTAAAGATTTCTGAATCCTTGTAGCTGCTTATATTTTACATCTGCAGCATTGCAAATTCATTTACAGAGGGTGATTGCTACACCATCTGAACAAATATTTCAGTCCCTTGAAAAAGGGAGAGTATCAATGGAATCAATCCATGTAACATACCCATCCAGTCAGTTAAAAAGAAATGCCATTTAAATCAATTAAGTCAATTAAAAAGAAATGCCAAGAATGGATATTGTTATGCTTTATAATCATTCTTAATTGTTTTTATTTAAAAAAAAAAAACAACACCCTATGTTTTGAAGACTTGCAAATAATTTTCTCGCTATATCCCTAGATTTCTCTTATAAATTTCTCTCTCTATTTTTTTTTTTATCAAACAGGAGCTGATGCTTAGTTTTAACTTTCCAAAATAGTTTGGTTGGCTTTCAATATCTTTCTGTTGAGGTGTGCAGCTCATACACTAACCCCTGCTGCTGAGTTGGGCATGAATTAACTTTTCGTATTGGAGAGTTCTTTTTTAGCCTTCAGAAAAGTGATATAGGTGTTCTTCATAATTTAAATATTACAAATATTTCAGAATGATAGCATGCATTTGAAAAAACAGAACAAAATATTAGGCTGTGGTCCCCACTTATAATTAAAAACTCTTTTGAACTGGCAAAAGGGAAATGCAAAAAAACTGTATGGATATTTTAATGTGTGTTACGTATCTCATTTACTCTGATGATTAACATTATGGGTTTACTTGTATAACTAACATTTTTTAAACATTATTATAATCTCCCAGCACTTCTGTGACATAGAAAGTGACACAGAAAATATTATTTCTAATCACAGAACTAATATCAAGGCACAATGAGACAGCAGACACAAAGAGCTAATTTGTAGAACAAATTCCCAAATACCTGGCCAGTGCCTTTTAAAGTAGAATAGTATTCCCTTTCCAGCAGTTCCAAAATCATTAGAAAAATCGTTAGTCTAGAAACATAAATGGAAATTGGAGTGGTGGCTCATTATAGGAGCAAGAGGCCTACATAGCTCACACCTTACCATCTCTTTATAGAATGAATGGACTCCCCAGGTATGAAAGTAGAATTTTTTACTAGAAGAATAGAAGAGGCTGATGAGTGGAGAAATGAATTGCCTGCAAAAGCATCCCAGGGACTGGCTGGCCACAGGACCAAAGAGCTGGTTGCTCGCAGGAAGAGCCCTGGCTGATCAGGTGGAGGATTGGTTATTCTTCTGGTTCCACAGAATAGGATAAATAGAGGAAAAAAAAAAAAAAAAAAAAAAGTAGGGACAATGCTTCCTGCAATGCATATAGTATTTGGAAAGATGCAGAAGGCATTGGTTTGAGTGCACAAGTGCTTCAGAATTGTATTTATAGAACTGTATTTATATATTTGTAGTATGTCTGGCAGGGATGGAGCTGATTTTCTTCAGAACCACCCATACGGTGCTGTGCTTTAGATTTGCAACAAAAACACACTGATAACACACCCATGTTTTAGCTGTCACTGAACAGTGCTTGTGTCAAGTCCTTCTCTCTTTCTCACTCTGCTGCCCCAGAGAGTAAGCTGGGTGTGGGCAAGAGTCTGGAAGGTGACATAAGTGAGAGAGCTGACCCAAATTGATGAAGGAGATTTCCTATCCCATACAATGTCACACACTGCAATAAAAAGGGAGGGTGTTTTCCGAAAGTAGCTGTTGCTCAGAGCCTGGCTTGGTATCAGGCTACGGGTGGTGAGTGACTGCTTTTTCATCACTTGCTTTTTTCTCTCCTTAACTATTTTTTTTTTCATGTATTAAAAGTTATTGAAAAGTATCTTTACCTTGACCCACAAGTTTTTTTCTTGCTTTTGCTCTGCTGATCCTCTCATCCTATCCTGCTGGTGGACAGTGGATGTGCAAATGGGTGGGCACTTTGCTGCCAGATGGTGTCAACCCACCACCACATTATAACCCCTGCTAAATCATAAGCCTGTAAGAGAAGTTTCTAAACACTTAGAAGCAACTGGTGTGCCAATGCTTTTTTAGAAATAATTCCAATATTTCCCAGGAAAACAAACAAACAAACAAAAAACAATTCCTTTAAAGTCCTCTTACTTGATACGTACAGTGTAAATTGTACATGGGAAATGAGCACTTTTATGGTGCTGGAAATTAAGTACTTTTCAAGACGCTGACTTTAAGAAAAATTAAAAAAAAAATAAAAAATAATTTAAAGGCCTGGTGCATTGAGTAAAGACACTGATTTCTAAGAACAATTCAGAAACATTTTGCAGCTGCTGCCTCTAGAGTCTGACTTTAAGCCTAGACTTAGTTACAAATGTTACTTCATGCACAAAAATAGTTCTACTGTCCTGGGCCACTCTTTGCAGGCTATCTGTTTCATATAGCCTACAAGTTTTTTTCTCTTGTGGCTACAACCTCATAGGGACTATAATTCAGTCCAGTACTATTTCAAATTACATTTTGAATTACATTTTGCTTTTTTTTTTTTCTTTGCAGTCTGTTAATCTCAAGTTTTATCCCTATTTTAAGCCTTCTGACTTTACAATCTGCACATATAATACTATTCAAATTCTTAGTAAGTTCAGTAGTGAAATATATACTTTTGATTCTTTTCCAGAACTCTTTTCTGATAGTTTTTTTTGGGGGCTTTGGTAATGTCTGAAAAAAAAACCAAACACTTTTTAATACTTCTTTTAATAGGCACATGTGAAAGTTGTCAGGATGTAAAATTTTTAATAAAGTTATGTTACATGTCTCTTAATCCCATTGATGTTGATTAAACAACTTCATTCAGGAAAATAACATTTTGCTAACTTTAACAGAGGTTAACAAAGGTTAAGAATATTTCATGGCTTTAGAATGCCTGCATTTCATCTTCCATTTATGAAACAGATCTAGGATAAAAGAGTTCTTTGATCTATCACATTTAAGCCCCAAGCTAGTAATCTTTCTAAATAACTTTTTTGCACGTCACTAAGGGTCTTTAAGAAAACATTTAAGAATTTAAGAATTTAAGAATACACTGTGCTTTAAATGGCAGAAGAAAGACCAAAATGTCATGTCGTTTCCTCATATGTAAATACAAAATATGATGATTTTTGATGTCCTTTCACAGATCTGGTACAATTTCCAGAATTCATTACTTCTGCTTCTCCTTTGTTTTATTTTCCCACAACATGATTGAGTGAAATGCCTAATGTCCTATTCCACAACTACTATGATTAAAAAAAAAAAAAAAAAAAAGCCTTTAGTCCAAGTTTTGTTTGCAAATTTATTAACTGTTCTCAATTAATTTCAGAATTTATTTCTCTTTAACTCCTTTACTAGTATATAACGTAGGAAATCAAATGAATGTGGTATATACTCATTGATGAAAAAATAATATTGGATTGATACAAGTCAAAATGATTTAAATGTACAATTTTAACTGGGATTTAAATGAGGAAGCAAGAAACTGATTTACATAATAAGAAACAGATTTTCATTCTTTTTATACATTTTACTTTGTAGTTATAACCTTAAAGAAAGTTGTCCCATTGACACTCACCTGCTGATTTTCAACTAGATAATATTCCAGTTAATAAATATGTTTCCTTCTGTTAGCAGTATGGGTACGCTATATATTTGCAGATATAAACAATGACAAAAATCAGCTTAATGTACATTTATGAAGAATTTTATATTTTATGTAAATAAACATGACATTTATCGACCAATTAAAATTTACATGTGGTTCATCTAAACTATATTTTGTTAAAAAATATTTAAATTTGAATGCACAAAGCAAGAACTTTCTTAATTTTTAAGGTACCATAGATGTATTGATATATAAAAAATAATCCATCAATCAAAATATATTTCCAGGAAAAAGGAAACAAATTTATTAAACAAATAAATCATACAGTAAATTCAAATGACTATTACTGGCTACCCTTCTCTTCAACAAGGAACATTCCTCCTTTTTCCAATTTCAATATACTGAAAAAAGTAGATATTGCAAATAAGTTACTACAAAAGAATAATATTATTATAATTTTTAATAAAAAAGACAATTTACATATAGAACAAATCTTGGTCCTACATGACTGGTCAGCAACTTCCAAATGTTCAGTGCAGATTTGCTTTTTATTTCAACATCAAATACAAATTTCTGAAATATTATTCTTAATATAATCTATAGGATTTTAATATGTTGGAAGGACTTCAGTCTTTAATACAGCCTGTAAAGAATCACTTTTTTTTTTTAATTAGTATATTTAATCTTTCCCCAAATAAGTTAGAGAATTAAAAAATAAATAAATAAAATTCTTTCATTTACATATATCTTCCATTTAGTTTTTAAAGTTTAATAGCACTTACTCTCAGATAAGGCTTGAGGAGAACCCTGGACTTCTGCCAGCATTTGTGAAGACTGAATTGCTGACTTGGTTTTTTCTTTTTCTCCATCTTTGTTTTTCTTCTTCCCAGTTTCTTTCTGCTCTGCTTTTTCTGTTAAGTAAAACAAAGATGAGATTTTTTTTATTTTTTTCTGATAAAATTTTTCAGCCTTAAAGTCTAATACTGTGTTAATGCTTTATTAACATTTTAGTTAAATTAAAAAACAAACAAAACTACAAAACTATTCAAAGTTGAAGAGGAATTGAGGTAGAATAAAGAGACATGTCATTCAGTTTAAAAAAAAAAAAAAAAAAGGAAAAAAAATAAAAAGGAAAAAGAGAGAAAAAAAGAAAAAAAGAAAAAAGAAAAAAAAAAGGCTTTCTTAAGATTTAAATGTAGACTTATTGAAAAAGCCAGGAAGGCTTCAGTTACACCTTCCAGTTAGTGCACAACTCTCACTTCCCCACTGTATTGTTTGGAATTCCTGAAGTCCTGGAACTGTGTCAAACATTTTCTTCACATCCCTGATCCCATGTATCAGTAGTTTCCAAAACAATGTAACATAGACTTGGCCTAAGTTCCCAGTGGACGCAACAACATATGGGAGCAACAGACATTTCAATTTTATTTTATTTTTTTATAGCTTTTATTTTTTTGTTATTAAAAAGAAACCCCTTCTATCACTTTTTTTCCTCAGAAATTATTAAATTGTTCTAGGCAACAATAAATAAATAAAATAATTGAATAATTAAAAACAAAACAAAACACACACAAAAAAACACACATAACCAGGAAAGAAAATACAAATTTTAGGAAGAAATATTAGCAAAGTTTTATGTGATAAAAAAAAAAAAAGGAAGCTTTGAGCAATATAAAAGAGGATACTGTCAGAATCACTCATAAAATCACATGGTATAAAAACATCTTCCAGAGCCAGAACCCTCTCTCTTAGATTACAGAAAAATACATTTATAATTTTAAAAAATCCCAAAATTATAATGGAGCTTCAGCACACAAGTTGGAGCCTCAGAGTTGGAAGATTATAGGGCTTCACTATAATGCTGTACTTCCCTGATTCTTAGTTGTTTCAGTTACTGACAATTCTTAAAGCTTAGGCAGGATTAATTTTACACCATTTTTTTGGAATAAATTACAGCACCCTGTTGGATGTGTAACAGTGCTGTTCCCAGTGGCTGTGCCCTTGTGCATGTCCATTCCTAATTCTGAAATATCTTCTACACTGGTGGGCAAGTCATAAGATGATAGAAAGAGTGCCTGTGAGTCCCTGACTAGTCCCTCAGCTAAGTCTCTTCAAATATTTTTATAATACTTTTGACATTAGGTTTATTATTTGAGCTTCAAATTTAAGGAATGCATTTATTTATTTATTTATTTATTTCAAAGTCGGTGAAGAAATAGAAATTTCAGTGTATGATTCTTCACAAGGGGATTGGAGGGGCAGGCTCTGATCTCTGCTCTCTGGTGACAGCGACAGGACCCGAGGGAATGACATAGAGCTGGGACAGGGGAGGGTCAGGTTGGGTGTTAGGAAAAGGTTCTGCACCCAAAGGTTGGTCAGGCACTGGGACAGGCTGCCCAGGGAATTTGTTACAGCACCAAGCCACCTGGAGTTCAAGAAGTGTTTGGACAATGCTCTCAGACACATGGTCTAATTTTTGGGTGGTCCTGTGTGGAGCCAGGAGTTGGACTCAATGATCCCTTCCAACCTGGGATATTCTATGATTTTGTGGTTCTGTTATTTGTACATTCCAATAACACTAAAAGTGTTGTGAAATTGCATCCATGCCTCCAAGTTTAAAACAAACTAAACTCTCTGATTGTTATCCCTCTGCATGGAACCACTATTCAGAGGAATGACTAACAGAGCTGAAGAACTCACTGCCAGAAAATGAAGCCTGGTTTTCATGAAAGAAGAGTCTAATACTGCTTCTAACAAGGTCCACAGTTAAAATATATATATATATTTGAATTTATAACATTGCAAATTATTCAGTGAAGCAAGAAACCTGCAGACTTGCATGAGGTATAACAAAGATAGATGAATTCGAAGGCAGAGGTTATGCTAACTTTACTAATGCTTGACCTACAAAGATAACACTACATACAACTACAGACCTTTGCCAAATTTCTCTGTTTTCTCAGGTTTATCTGGCTGTTTATTCACAGATGAAACTTCATTTTTTAACTCTGACACTTTAGTCTCTTTACATTTTGTATCTGTCCGAGAATTATCAAGTTCTGAAGTTTCCTCATTTGTCAACTTGAATTCTGGCAAAATCTCTTTCAAAAAGTCCCAGACTTTGTTCAAGTATCCAGGCCTTAAAAAACAAACACATGTACATATCAATGATAGTGATATTTGCAATAAGATAAGAATGTGTGATACTCATTTAGACAACACTATAATACAACTGACAGTCCAACTTTCTGAAAAAGTGACTGGGTTATTTTAGTAAATAAAACATGCTTGACTTTCTGTAGTAGTCAAGAGAAAACAAGCAAACAACTAAGCAAGAAACATGGTTTGTTAAGAGACAGATCCATAAAGAAAGAGAAAAGCAAACAATTAAGTCATTCTTTCCTCAAGCTTTTTTGTAGATAAAAGCTGTGGCAGGAAAATTTGTTGACCACTTTGCAACTACCCCGTATAATTAATCAATTCTAGCTCTGTCCATTAAAAACCTCTTCTTGAAGGTAGCTTCAAACAGGATTTCCCTAGCTGTTTCAACACCAGGAGTTCTATGCCTCTGCCCTGATTCCACCAGCTACAACAGAGTTTTCATAGGACTTGACAGTTGCTGCTGTGCTGATTCTTCACAGAAAGTCAGTGATTCCTGAAATAATCTAAAACTGAATGAATCATTCATGGCCATGAGTAAGTTTAATGCAAGCCAATTGCTTGAAACATTCTTTTTACAATAAAATAATTAATTGTACAACAAGCTAAAGTCATCTTTATACCTCTATTGCAAAGATTCTGTGGCACTCCCATTTCTTAGTGCAAGCAAGTTATATTTTGCAGTAGCTGCCAGATTTGTTGATACTGTTTTTGTTGCTGCTATTCTAAAAATGAACTACATAAAGAAACAAAATTAAGGTTGCTGAGATTTCTAAGTGCATGGGCTACAGAAACACTACTTTAACACCCAAATATATTAAAAACTTAAGTTGCAAGCATAACTTGGGACATAAAATTATGATTGTGGAAATAAGAGCTAAAATAAAGTATGAATTAACTTATTTAATACTGAAATGCTTTTATAAATAATTAAACCTGAATAAATTATATATAAACCAAGTTTTTATCTATTTATTCATTAGTGTGTTCATCAAAAGGAAGAAAAGTGCCATAAAAAAAAAAATTATATATTTAGAATGTGTACCTCAGTCATTCATTAAAAAACAAAACAAAACAAAACAAAAATAATGGAATGGACTTAACACATAGGAATCAAGAAAAAATATTACTATAGGTTGGAATTTTATTTGGGGGAATAAAAGCATAACAACTGTTCCAATTTAAAATATGAAAACACCTCACCAGCTGAAGTTGATTACTTCCAAATTCACGTAACATATTTTCTATAGTGCATTCTAATATAATACTAATGATAGTAATATACATAAAGTTATTAGTATTACTCCAGACATTTTATATCTGCATTCTAGAACAGACTTCTCTAACTCTGATTTCACCACAGGGTTCAATATTAATTCAAAATAAATCAATTTGAAGAACAATCATCAGCAGTTTAACATGATAAATAGCTTTACAATCAACTGCATGACCTATAAATAAAAACACACACAAAAAAATGCTTTTCTTGAAGGCAAGTTCTAGAATTAAAACCTTACATTCCCCAAAACTGATGTTAAAGGACTTGTATGGCTCAGATTCATTTTACATAATGCTTTATAGAAGTAAATATTTAACATTATGCAAAATGTTTAATAGAAGAACTTACTGGAGAGGAATAACTTCTGGTATCCATCCAGTCAGTGCATGTAGAACTGTAACGTCCTCAAGCTCTCTTTTTGCGTTTTCATGCATACTATAAGACAAAAACAACAATTACACAGAAATATAATATAACCAGCTCACCAAATTCTGTAGTCTACATTGCTTTCTGTAGAAGCAGCACAAGGCCCAAACAGAAAATAAGACTGCTGAAAAATAAGTTTTTAAAGGCAATTTTAGTTTTCCAATCCATAGCTGACTACTAGTCTAAAAATTCAAGTTTTCTGCTGTGCCTTTGCATCATGCCCATCATATTAGAGTTCCCACTTGTACAAAAGCAGTTTCAGTATGGTTAGCAAGCATACTATGTATACTTGTGTGCAGTAGAGTCTCTTTTTGCAAGGTTGGAGATGTGGGTTTGAAATCCCACCAGACCCATGAGGGATGTGAATCTAGAACTTTCCCGAACAGCTGCTCTGACTCCCAGATTATTATTAACAGTTGGCTGTTTTTCCAGTGTACCACAGTCAACTCTCTCACACGGATAGTTTCCTACTCTCTGGAGAGAATTCTGTAAGAAGATCCTGAGAGGACCAAGGCCAAAAGCGCCAGCACCTGGTCATTCTTGTGCTCTGGAGAAATGTTAGATTTCAAACACTCTCCTGCTAACAGAGTTTACAGGCAGCTATAGGCAATTCTCTGGTCAATGTGGAAGTACTTTAGATCACTCTTCTGACAAAAGTGACTGTTGATATAACCAGAACAGGAAGGCTTGACTATCCAGCTAAGTATTTTAATTCTTTTCTGAAGTTTAATCATTTAAACACCTGGTGGTCATTGCTCATCTCATAGGAACCTGTGGCCCTCATTGTCAATTGGTTGTACCATGGGCCAATTTCCATGTCACTTTTTTGCAAGTGGATCACCACACAGTCCACAACAGCAGCACTAAAAGCAGAAGTGTCAGAAGTAGCTTATAATACTCTATTTTCCATACTGCATTTTAAAAGCTTTATTTCTTTTAGGTCAAGTATCTCTAAATAATACGTTGCTTTTCTAATAAATGCTGCAAAACATTCTGCAAGCTTTATATATATATATGATTACATATATTAATATCTATAAAGTTTACTTTTGTTACCTTTTAAAATAAAAGCTCTTATGTGTCTCACATTTGAATTCGTACATTTTATCTTTTGAAAGAATATGTGACATAAATGTATTAAAAATATGCCTAATCAAAAGAAATACCTAGCAAAGAATAGAAAATAACCTGGTACACACAGTAAGTAATTGAACACCTGTAACACTTAGGGGTCTGATAAATCTTAAATATAAGGTATAATACACAAAACCTGGCCCTCTAAATATACTCTTCATAAAAATGCACAAAAAATAAAGACTGTAATTTATATGGTACTTCATCATGAAAAACATCACTCCGCTGCTTTCCCTCTTTATTCTTGTCAAAATTGTAAGGATCATTTTGAATTAAGTAGAGTATAATTTTAAGAATTTTAAATTACATTGAAGTACTTCTAAACATCTTTATTTTTCCAAAGCATATTTTCCTCTCTTATAAAAATGACCTTGTGTGCCTCTTTCTTCTTCTACATTTTGTTTCCACTCTGAGTCTATTCTTTTTTAAAGGTGAGCTGGAGCAAAAAAGCCCATCAGAATGCATTGCGGCTCCTCTTCAACTGAAGGAATGGGATTTTCTTTCCTGTCTTTGAAAACAGGATCCCCTTTTGCCTGTCCCGAAGAGAGGTAAATATTCTGTCTCTGCAGTCTTTTATCTCATTCACTTTGAAAGTATGTGACAGTCCCAATAGGACAACCATCAAGGATACTAAAGATTACCATCTTCAGTCCTCTTGGATCAGACTCCATTATGTTCTCTTCCAATTTGTAAAGGCATTTTTTGCAACTTATTTTAATTCTAAAGTTAAGTAGTAGCAGGATGTATCAAAAGCATATTTTGTTTCTACTGTATTTCTTATAAATATGCAATATATTTATCGTCCATACCATCTGAAGCACTACTTTGTTAAAATGTCTTGGATATTGCCATTTGGCAGAAAACCACATGTGAAGCCTTTTGGAATAATGGCAAAGAAATAAAGCTGATAGGGAGGTAACTTTTTTTTTTTTTTTTTTTTTTCCCAAAAGTTTTAGGTGCATGAATACACAAACACATTTAAAAAGGAAAACTCTGCCTTCCTTATCCACAGAGGCCCTTGTTTTACTGATTTACTGTGTGAGCAGTCATAAAAGTGTATATTTCTCATTATAAAACTTTTAGTAAAATACATTTTCCACATATACTAGAACATTTATTTTTTCAAATTCCATGTGACTTCACAAAATAAACTGAAATTGAGCTGACTAAATATACCTAGTATTTGCCAGCTTAATGATAGCTTTGGACAGCAACATTGGCCAAAGTTCAACTTGACAGGTTGTAGCTGGTAGTAACAAATTATCTTCTTCATTGAAAGGCATAGTATCATCCACGGTGATCTTTCTCCAGCACCCCTATGGTGGAAGGGGAAAAAAAAAAAGAAAAAAAAAAAAGAAAAAAAAGAAGAAGAAGAAAAAAAAAAACAACAAAAAACTGAGTTTGTGGGCTGGAAATGGAACATGTATGAAAGAGTACTTTGTATGTTCTTCCAAGAATCCAATTCTACTGCACTTTGATTTACATTACAGATAGCTTTAAAACAAGTATTCATATAATATCTAAGAAGCACTGAAACATTAGTCATATCATTTTATTCTTTTTTTTTTTCAGAGATTAATCTAACTGCAGCTATTCTACTTAACCTGCAAAAATAATTTTGTCTTATCAAGTGACAACTATGTTTTATTAGGTTCTATGTTGTATAAAAATCACATGCACTATACAAGGAATTTTCATTAATATGCATCAACAACTTGTCAACACAATTATTTTATGTCTTTTCAGTAATTATAAATACTTCTCCTAATCATTAAAATTTGCCATGTTAGCTGCACAAAATTTTAGATTGCTGAAGCTAAATACTCACCATCCAATAAAGTTTCACTATGTATTTGCCATAGCTATTGTATAGAGGCATGTGTCCCTTAGTAGCTTTGCATAAGGCATAAATATGTTCCCATGGTTTCCAAAATACCGTGGATGTTCCATTAGTTAAGTCCTTTCCATTATACATCCTCCAGACTGCACAAATTTCACTTATAATCCATCTCATCATCTGAAAACAAGCAGAAATATGTAAAAAAAAAATTACTTACATCTTCTAATAAAATAAAATCAAGTTATATTACAATGATGAAAGAATAAAATAGCTCCTGTTTTAAAGGAAGAAGTGACATAAAAGCTATGGTTCGTGAGAAAAAAAAAAAAAAACAAAAAAAAAAAAACAGCACAATTTTACTTAAAATCATATGTATCTACAATAACACAAAACTTTATGAAAATAGGTAAAAACACAATAGAAATTATGCTATTCATCATTTACCAAAGAAAAATGGGTACATGTGATTTCAAATTATAACTAATTTTTAACATGTGAAATACAAGTTTTAAATAATAATGTTTCAGAGCGTGTGCTTTTCTAACATATAGATTACAGATGTATGCTACAGTTTTAGAAGTATTACCAGACTTTATTACAATGGTTTATATGAACAAGAATAAGGATAACTTTTTGCTACACCAAACTTGAACTGAAATAAATTGGTGGTTCTGGGGACAGCAAAGATTTAGAAGAGATGAGAAGAAGAAATAAATAAAGAAATAGACATTCACACATTTCTACCTACCTCACTACAAAATAAATGCTCATTTGCTAAAAAGAGATCACATGAGTTTTCATTTTTGACCACCACAGGAATCTAGGAGAAAGTAAATTAGTTAAAAGACCATAGATAAATTATCAGGAAAAAAATGAGATGAACAGTAGTATTTAACGGTAGTGACATACAAAAACCAGATGTTTTGCAAGCATTTGTTAGATATTTGCAAACTCAAGATTGTCAGTTTACAAATCTTTTACCTGACTTGGTATTTCTTAAAAGTGTCAAAATACAGACATTCAGAATTCAAAGGAATCATTATTCTTACCAGAAAAAATACCAAATGAAATAAATGCATAAGTATATAAATTGAGATTTCCTCAAATTTTTCATACTATTAGCAGTTCTGCACTTAAATAGTGATTATAACATTGTTTCATATCTTGTGATTTCCTTGGCCTTCCACCAGGGTTCAAAGGATCTTTTAGAAGTATGGTTTGCTTGTTTTTTTAACATCTTACTGAATGCTAAGTGTTTGTCCAACTTTGATACTGCAAGGGACAATACAGTACCATCAAAGAGTAGAAAACAAATTTGCCTAAGATTGCTTTTCTTCTTAGGTGCAGGCTCGAATTAATTAGATTAAAGTTCAAAAAGAATTTTCCCTCCGGGAAAAATCTTTTCTGATTCCCTTACTGCATGCATTTGGCCTAGGATCACAACTCAATTTCCTGTGCCACTTTATCTATTACTCTCTGTGCCTGTGACACACAATAGTTTAGCAATTTGAGAATGGAAATATCTTAGGCTAACTAAATTAATTAGTTCATTAGAGCAATACAAGGATGAATTTTAATTCCATGTGACATGCAATAGCCTAGACTACATAATTTATTACCCTTTTCTGGTCTTATATTCTATGATAAAGGAACTCCATAAGAAAAACTGGTATTCATGTGTAACAGAATGATTTCAAATACATTATCAAAGAGAAAGTGCAACATAATTATTTTCAAGTCAATTATATCAAAAGCCATTACAAATAATTTCCCAATATATTTTAAATATACAAAATGCAATATATTTTTGAAATATACTTTAGTTCTATAAAACAACAACTTGAAGGACCATCTATGCTTCCAGCTCTTTAATTGCAAAGACTCTCTACAAGATGTTATAAAGATAATTCACAAAGACCCAAGTTATCAGCTTAAAAATGATTTACTTTGCAAACATACTTTATTGATCTTTATTTACTTTCTCTTTTCTCTACTGTCAAGACATTATAAAGAAAATGGTTAATGAAAAAATTTTATACTTCATACATTTTATATAATTAACACTAAATAACTAAATAAAATGTCTTCATTTATTAATCACAAGATATTTATGGTGTGTTTCCAAGTATGACATTATTGTGAGCAATTAAGGCAGGAAATTAAAATATATCAGGTTTCCATAGTCATCACTCATTATGTGGTCACAGTTATCTTTAGGATAATCTACCTAAAAGCAGTGTGCAAGAAGAACTTCAGTTTAAAAAGAGAGAGTGTTAGAACAAGATGGCTAAACCAATTCAAGGATTTACTGTTGTTAAAAGGAATTGTCCTAAGTTGTCGCTTATTTTTCCTTGTTTAGAGATGGACTTTGACCCCCAATTAGTTGTTTCAGTCCATTAAACCAACAGACAATAATACACTTCTTTCTGCCCCCCCCCCCCCCCCCCCCATCTTTTGTGTTCATGTTGGTGGGATGGGGGGGGGATAATGACTGAGTTTTCTGCTTCTTCTATAGCAAGCTGACTGGCTCATCAAAACTGGATTAACATTAGACAGAGGACCACTTTAACAAAACTTAGTTGTTTTTTTCTCCTAATAGTAACACGTGTTTTCAAGAGTTCAACTCAAAATATAATTACAGATATTTTTTAAGCAATGATATTCATGTCTGAGTTCAATCTTGGTAACACCAGTAAAAATATAAGCATCAGTCAGTATAAACACTGACTTTATTAAACCTTTAGACAGAGGAAATTCTTCTCTGTAATGGTAGTGAGGCACTGGAAAAGGTTACCCAGAGAAGCTGTGGATGCCCCATCCCTGGAGGTGTTCAAGGCCACGTTGGATGGGGCCTTGGCCAACCTGATCTAGTGGGTGGCATCCCTGCCTATGGCAGGGGGAGTGGAGTTAGATGACCTCTAAGGTCCCTTCCATCCCGAGCCATTCTATGATTCTACGATTAACTGCATTACATAGTTTTGATGACTGTCACTTGCCTACAGAGTCCATTTTCTTTTTGTAAGCAGTTTAGAAGTAACAGGATTGTAATTTATCAAACTAAATATCTCTGTGCCTCTCATCACTCAGTGGTGGTTACAGCTTCTTTCCTTAACACACTAAATAGCTTTGTTTACTCTTTATTTCTAGTTACTTATAGATTAGGCAGTAACATATATCATCTTAATAGTATTTCATCACTTGAGATTAGCATTAATGTTGAATAATTTACAGTATTCCTAGTAATCATAACTACTTGATCTAAAATATGTTGTACTAAAACAACAAGCACCAAAGTTTTAATCAGGTCTTAAAGAAAGTAATTGCTTTCTTCACAGTGCTCTAAAGATAGTCTAAAGGCTATTTTTAATACAGATACATGTTTCCATAGCTTTCTGGGCTGCCAGCTCTCCTGCCCTCATCTTTTAGATTTCTCTACTCAGTTTATGTATGTTGGCAGCATTTCTCATCCAATCTTTTGGTCTTGTCAATTACTCCCCTGACTTCTCCTCCCATTCCTCCATTAAAAATGAATCTTGGAGCTGCTTAGTGTTTAGCTAATAAGAAATAAAACTGACAAGCTGACAAAAGGAAAATTGACAAGACTAAAAACAAAGTTTTAATGGTGGTCACAGTGCTTAAAAACTTCAGCATTTAATTTAAGGAAAAAAAAAAAAAGTTTAAAACTTAAGATTAGCAACAGCACTGGAGAACACTCCAACCTTTAAAATGGTAGGCTGCTTATTTACTTTGCAATTCATTTTAAAAAGAAAGTGAAGAAGAGCTTTGCACAATTTTAAAATGTTATGTTTACCTTCCAGACAAGTACTGTCAAAGATGTGGACATGTTCTGAATGTGTACTGGAGAAATGCAATATTTAAGGTGGGAGAGTGAGAAAAAGTACTGTATTTCTGGTAAAGCTAGTCCATAGTTTCAGGACAGATATTTACTTCATATGTCTGCTCAAGATGCCATAGCTGGAACAAAGGGAACTTGATTTGCCATAACAGTGATTTTTAAAAGTGAGAAAACAGGAACACGAAGAAAAACAGGAAGACATCTCTCTCACCAGGTGTCTTCTAAATGAACATGGAGGGAAAAAAAAGCAGAGCAGAGTTGGAAGGGTACGCTACCATGATGTCTTGCACCAGGAGGTGCTGGTGAACTCAGACTTGGTAAAGTTTAATTTACCTTTTTATTAGAGTTAACACTATAAAGGAAGTGATTAAGATGATCTTTAAGGTCCCTCCCCATCCAAGCCATTCTATGATTCTATGATGAGAAGGTGTGCAGCAAACAGGCCTCTTCTCCATGCACAGCACACTGTGCAGACCCCCCGGTAGAATGGGTTACCCCATTTTGGTTTTATTGACCTATTATAGCATTTTAGCTGTTATAGGACTTTCTTACAAGCTCTGTTCATCACTTCTACAGTCAAACAGAAAGGATGTTCACCTTAGAACTTCTAGCAAGAAGTTCTAAAAGTGCCCTTTTAGACAAAGGCACATGTTGGTGGCCGGTAACAAGAGGGAGCTGCCTGCCAGCTCCTCTGTTGCAATGTGCTGATTGAGCTAGTCCTACAGCCCAATGCAGACCATGCTGTGCCTGTGGCACAGTGCAGCAGAGGCCAGGGCCCATTCAGGTTAACCACTGTACAGATCACCATCTCCTGGGTGCGCAATGGTTTCCTGGTCAGGATTACTATGCATGACCATGTGGATTTAAAACTATACAAATACTTTGACCTGTTGAAATAATTTTGTCTACACACTTATGAGGTAGTAGGTGTGTAGCATTTTTTCCACTATGATCTCACTTGTTTCTTACCTTATTTGTTAAAAACTCTTGGGGCCGTTTCCACGAATGCACTTTTAAGGATGTTGGCAATTTTATTTTTCCTTCAGGATCATCAAAGACATGCTATGTAAAATACGCATAAACAGAAAAGGAACACTTTTAAAACTAATTATACTGTTGTATCTTTCACAATATTTAAAATAATTCATTGTTCACATGATAATTCACTTAAGGGTAAGAATAACATAAAAAGGTACTAATAGTTTCTATAACTCTGAACTAAAACAGTGCGAAGTTCAAACTGAGAATTCAGCAAAAAAGCTGATGATGTTGTTCAGAGACAGCTATGTGGTCTGCACTGTCTAACCAGGTCTATATGAAATGTTTCCTGTAAGGTTTTAACAGACACCTTTCTACCAAGTTATTTCTAAGTACTTTTCTAACTCACTATTTCTCAAGTGTTTTTTTTTGTTGTTGTTGTTTTGTTTTGTTTTGTTTTTTAATTTAAGACTGAAATTAAATTCTTAAAGCAATATTTAGACACCAACAAAGCAGACTCCAAGCATATAAAACTGCAATAGAAATCAAACAGAGTTATAATTATACAGCATCAAGAATTAGCCTGTTAAAGGAAGGGCCTCATATACTTTTCAAATTTCCATTTCCAAAGTGATACTTCTCTGTAAACAGAAGGCATCAGGACATACAATACCTGTTTACTTAATAGCACAGTGTAGAATGAGGCTCTGATACTGCTTGTATTGACTGAGAAACTAATTATTTATGTGGCTAGTGCTTTCTACTTGTGTCTGGATTTTTAAATAAGTTTTAGGCATATTTTCCTTTTCTGTGTGTTTCATAGCCCATACTACGTACTACTGATCTTCTACAGACCAACTGAAAAAGAGTTTCTGGGTTGGAAAAACTATGATGTTTTAAGTACTTGCTGATTAAAGGAAGGCGAAAGAAAATATATCTCAAAACCATAAAAAACAAGCAATATAAACCCAAACCAAAGTCCTCTAAACATCATTTTCCCACATTTTTTCTTGCTTGCTTCATTGAGTAAGTTCCTTCAATATACCAATCTGCAACAAACTATTTAAAGTACACAAAGGAAGCAAAATCAGTTTGAAGGAGAATTAAAAATCCAGATGAGACTCAAACATGGTTCCAAAGTTGGAAAGACTGAGGATTTTTTTTCTGCATGTTGTAGGTGCTTTACTTTATACAATCTAACTGTATCACCTCAAACTGTTCTCTGCACTCTGGAACTGCAGACAGTGTTTCACATGTCCGCAAACTGAGGCATGCATAAGAAAAGAGATCAACTTGCAGTTTTTCCCCATAAAAACATTGCAAAGATGGATACATCAAGCTTTTTTGCCCCCAGAAACTGCGAAGAGATTGCTCCAGCCTGTTTGGACACTTTGGCTTCTTCCCAGATCCCCATTTTTAATTATGTTATGAAATAGATCTGGGGGTTTGGGGTTTTTTAAACTATTAATGTGCTAATAGCGCACACTTATGTTAACAGATGCAACAATGAAACAATGCACAATGTATTTAGTTTATGCATTTAATTCAGTAGGGAACTATTTAAATTTAATGAAAAAAATATAGTTGGAAATTGATATAATTATCAATGACAATTATTTTGAATTATTGAGAAATTAAAGAGGTACAAACACCAACATGGTACAAAAAAAATGCATTTGTGTCTCACTTAACTTACTGAAATAGGACTTTTTCCAGATTTTTCTTTCTCTTTTCCAACTTTTCCAGCATCCCATTTTTCTGCATTGATGTCAGCTTCATTCCATTCTGGCCAGATAGGAAATCTTGAATTACCTACTTGATACGTAGATGTCCTGGGAGACAACCAGAGAAATGAACAAAAATTAACAGTATATAATGCAAGCACAGTAGAAAGATTTTTATCAAATAAAATATTATTTTTTTAATGTAATGCCATAAAATTAGTGTTAGTAATTACAATACTTTTTGTCACTAAGATAAGCAAAATAGCTTTATTGAGTATAAACCAACACAAATAATTCATACGAGGAATTCTGTAGAAGTAAATGGGACAGCTGAAGCACAAAAACAGAATCCTAGGGCACAGTTTCCTCCTTTTCTATGCTTCAAGCCATATCATTCCTTCCTTTCCAATACAAGTCTTAACCTTCATAGCCCAATTCAACTCATCCAACAGAAGCCTTTCACCTTTTTAAGTGATTTCATTTTTGTTTTCCAGTCTTACTCACTTTAATCAACTCAAAGGAGTTTGCTATGGATAAAAGAGATATGGCGGAATGTATTTGGGGAATACGATTCCCAACTCTAGGACATTCACTACACTCTTTCTGGGATTCACAGCTCTGGGAAAAAAAAAAAAAAAAAAAAAAAAAAAAAAGTCTGTGATAAAGTATGCACAGGTCACATCTAAATTATATTCTCCAGCAGCCACAGGGAACAAACTGCACATGTTGTCCACTCAAAAGAACAAAGGAAGAAGCTGCAGGGACCTGAGAAGCAACATGACACTGAAAACAGAACAAGAGGAAAACACAGCACAAAAGGGTTTAAAAAAATCTTACTGCAGAAAAAGCACATCTACTTCAACTATTTGGATAAAAAGGACTTAGGACAAAATCTCTCTTTGGTACTCAGCAGTATCCTACAGCAGAAATACAATATTATAATGAGACTTTTGTACAACTGGAGCCTTAAAAATACACTTGCATGACACTTCCATTTCATTATGTACATCAGCTATAAAAAGCTAAAGATATTGCAATTTTATCTTCTCTTTTCTTATACCAAACACTTTTTTACCTTTCCTTTCCTTTCCTTTCCTTTCTTTTCCTTTCCTTTCCGAAACAAAAGAATTCCTACAAAAGTGTCCAGGAGATATGGTAGAAAACAGAGCTTTGGGCTACATCTGGAGGTCTATTTTTGCATGCTGGTTCCAAAATATATTTAAATACATTTTAAAAATAAAAGCCTAATATCTTTAGAATCTGGCACCTTGAGGAGATTTTAAGGGGAGATCTTCCAATTTTTGATATTTTGATATAACAGAAAAGAAAATATTGGTATTTAGTTTAAAAAATAGCATGGCTACTCTGGCTTCTCCAAGTACTTATATCATCCTGCATCACTGGCCGAAAATAATTTCACAAAACGTGAAAGTAACTGGTGCTCTGTTTTTTGTTGTTGTTTGTTTGTTTGATTGATTGATTTGTAATCCGGTAATGCACCATTCTTCTTATTTCATACTTTCCTCAAATATTTTCCATTTCTACATTGGTGCATAAAATTAGAAAAAAATACTCTCTTTACCAACCTCCCCCTGCAAAAGTTATGTCACATATAATCTTGCTTGGCATTAAATAAAAATGCATCAGCTCTCACTTTCTCCATGACCGTACTTTGGAAGTTCAGAATCAAACAAACAAACAAAAACAGAGATTCCACTATATCAGTGACTTCTTCATGGTTTTTGGTTAGTTATTTGCACATGGATATATTGAGGGGTTTTTTTTTGTTCTTTCAGAGATTGTTTTCGTTTCTTAAGAGAAAGTTAGAAAAGGGGACCTTTTTTTGCATCTAAAGCTTGTTTAGGTTTTATTTGCTCTAAGGTTTCATTGGTTTATACCTATTAAACCTTCTTTCTAGATTTCCAGGTCTGTTAAGATCTACTTTGTATTGTCATCCTAAGAAAGAAATACTGATGTTTTGATGGACATAGTACATAGTATTGGGTTCTCTAGCTGGGGATTGAGATGCAAAAGTTTTGATTGGTTTAATTACAACTCAGCAGCCATGCTACAGTTACCATCTATGCATCTGCTAACTTCAGTTGTGCATTGATGTGTGTGTGTGCTTAAAGCATGTTTTGGAGAACTAAAAGACTGAGCATTGGCATCTGAACAGCAACTGTTAAACTGTTAAACAAACCAGCCATTGTATTTGTAGTATGATACATTTAAGTGATATGGTATGATTTGATATATGTATGCTAGTTTTTCTGTAGACACAATGATTGTGACATCCATCTTCATTTGATTCACTCTATTAAAAATTTGTTTATCTATCTCCACAGTGGGATATTTGTTGCTAACTGTCCACAGGCCAACACTTCATCCCATCTTAACGCTCCATGTGGTTGTTTTAGATGGTTACCAACATTACTGACAGCATGTCCTAAAGATTAAAAAATAAACCACAAATTTAACCATAACAATATCCCAATAGAAGACCAAATCAATTTGATTCTCATCATTTTCATATTGTCTCCTGGAGACTGTTGCTAGTTTAGAGTTAAAGCTGCAAATCTTTTAACTTCCATTAACACATTAACATTTTCATGAAATGTCTATAACCACCATACTGTAGAGCATAGTTTCATTCAGACCCCAGAAAATATGCTATTAACCATATACCTGTTATCACCTTGACCACAGTTCTTGGGATGGCCAATAATTAATAGAAATTATTCTGTAACATGACAAGATATTTAGATAAATTATACCTGGTAGGTCAGTGAATGAGGCTCAGTGCTGAAACTTTTACCCTTTTATCTCTTATCACTCTTCTGGATGCTCTGAACTCCTCAATATGTACAGAAGTAAGAGCAATGTGAAGGAAGAGATGGAGATGAGGAATCTCACATCTCATATTCCCAGTTAGGAACTAATGTTGAGACACAAAGAGATGAGAATTTTGGACTCTTTCCAGGAAAAGGTAAAGAAAAATGAGTCCCTTCCCTTGGATTGCTTGAGCAGCTGGAAAGAACAATTTCTGGCCTCAGTAAAAAATAATAATAATAATAATAATAATAATGAGGAAAAAGGGCAGAGAACAAACAGATGGTTCAAATTCTCCTCCAAAAGTGCCCTTGGAGGAAAGCTACTGAACTTTTTTCCTAATCTCTTCAAAACCCAAAGAATAAGGATAAGTATATTGAAGGAAAAAGAATAAATAAATAATAATAATAAATAAATAAATAAAACTTTGAAAACCTTATTTATGGTAGTAAGTTGTTTTAAACTATAATCACTGAAATGGATTTTCAAAAGGAGCATCCGAACACCTCTGAAACTCACAGTGGAAACTATGGCAACACCCAAGTTCACAAGGATCTGGAAAGCATATGAGAACATTTAACCAAGTATCAGTAACTCCATTGCAAAATGATTTGCTCTTTTTCATCATACATACTGCCATTCTTCAGAAGAGGAATGAATAGAATTAATCATGATCAGGTGATCTACTAAGCACCAAGAGCAATACAGTTATTAATACAGTAAAGAGTAATTCCAAAAGAAAACCAAAATATGCATGCGTTATTTATGGTAACTTTATTCTTACATCAGACAGGGGAAGCAAGACTTAAAGGACTTTGTAGAAAAAAATTACACTAGTCTAAAAGTTCAGAGCTCTTATGGATGGGGGAGAGAATCAAGGCATGGACACAGTTCAGGTACAAGGAGCAGAATAAATAATTGAAAGGCATCTAAGTTGTAATGACAGTTGCTTGCAAAACCTATGACAACAGGTTTTGTATCACTTCACTTTTGTCTGCTGAGGTAAGCCTTGTCTAGGATTTTTTCCTCAAAAACCACAGTGCTCTGTGTGAAGCTAGATCAAACTGTGGAAGATTAAAGTGATACTAAAAAGAAAAGATGAATACCAAGTGATTATATTTTATAAGCATGTCATTTTAAAGGAGTTTTTAATGTGTGTCACTACTTTGAAGTGTAATATGCTCATTTCTAAATGTAGCCAACATCCTTGTAGCTGTCAGATGAACAAGTAGACTTAAGTAACTTGCCAAGAATGGGACTATTTCAAATACTTCTGCAGATATGCTAAGAGAGCGTTCATGAAACCTCAAATTCAACCTTCTGAGAGAGAAGTCTGGATTTTTTCTTTTTTTCATTTGCCTGTATGTTAATGGAGGTGAGATGGTAATTCTTGGTTTGCTTTCCAGCCTACAGAGGGGGGAAAAATGCTACGTGCCAAGTCTCTTAACACAGTTGTACAGGTGTTTCTTTGAGATTTTTTCAAAGAAGCATGGTGGAAAGGTAGAAAGTATTAGTGTTGAAACATTATGTTTTTAAAACTTATTTTTGAGTTTGCTGTCCTTATTTTCAGCCTAATTCCTATTTGTTGCCCTATAAATATTGCCAAATTTTGGTCTTTAACATTTTAAAATGTCAGCTGAATTTCTTATAAAGTTTGGCTCAGTTCTTATCAACAAAATTTAGACTTTTGTTATTTTGATCAATTTATTTCAACTATACTTTTTTTTTCTATACAAAAAAATTAACAGAAAAAAAAGTCATAAACTGAATATAAAAAACACAATAGCCAGAGTACAAGACTTGTGCCATATGCTAGAGAAAACAGATGAAGATACATTCATAAAAATGATGACAAATGCAGTGAGAAGGCATCTGAATATTTCATATAGATCATGATGAAATCTTAGCAAAGCTAAAACTAAGTAAAGTTTTCACATATTTCTGGTGAAGAATTTATGTGCCATTCAACCTTCAAGTTCACAGCTTGTGTTTTGTTCATACAGACTGTTATTAATTTTGGACTGTTTTAACCTTTTTTTTTTTTTTTTTTTTTATTCCAGGAAGAAGAGGAATATTTTTTTTTATTGCATAAACTACCATTAGTAAATAGCTCAAAGAAAGAAGAAAAACCAGGTGAGCTTCAGGACAAAATAGCATGGACACTGCTGCTTAGAATGGCAGAAAAAGTCAAGAATCTGTAGCATGTGAGAGCAAGGCTAGAAAAGCTCATCTTGCCATTTTCAGTGGTAAGAGCTAGCTGCAGTAAAGAATCTCTGCTCTTGATTCTACAGATCTGTCAAAAAGTTTTTTATGTAGAATGAAAAAAAAAAAGGCAAAAAAACTATTTAGCATATTTGAAAAATGCACTTGATAATGAAAGGTATTAGATGGCCTGAAAGTCATTCAGCTGCCAGCCTTTCATATGCTGCCTATACTAGAGGTCAGGTAAACTTTTAAAAACATTCTTCAATAATATATATATAATATATAATATAATAATAATATATATAAATTTACATTCCAAGAGCAGAACACTGAAGATTAAAATCAAGAGTTGCCTGCCAAAGCAGAAACCTTGTAATATCTAGCTCTTAAATAAGCATTTTTAATGAAGAGAGACAAAAGTATTTTATTGAGGATGACTTTATCATACTCACTTTTAGAGATGGAAATACGATATACCAAGACCAAGTTAGAGTCATAGAAAGTCCTGGTAAGAAAAGTGCCTGCTTCAGGTGAAAATTCCAGTCAAGGGAGTTGATCTCTGACTGATTTTCACAAAGCTGTTGACTCTGGAATGTGCTGCAGATGTGAGTGATGTCGGCTGAACTAAATACCTGGTTTCAAACAGTAGAGGTGACAGGCTAAGTGTAACGAGTACAGACTAACATGGGCACCAAGAGGCCGTAGCTGCATCTTGTAGTCTGTCAACATCTACATCCACTTTGCAGATAAAATTTCTGTTTGATAATGCACTGCCCTTCCAACTAGCAACAACTGATTACAGCTTATACAGTTCTGTTAATGATAATGCTTCAGAGTCATGAGCTGCCTGTCATTATGATAGATCTATAAGGATCTTTGTTCAAGTACAGTCAAGGAAGGCAAACCAAATATTAGAAGACATTAGGAGCAGGATGCCCAATATGTGAGAACATTACAATGACACTTAGGATATTATGGTTTTTGCATGAAATATTGATTGGTTCCAGCTGCCCTAACAATGTAACCAAAACTTTGGAAATTCAGTGACAGGCAACACTTCAGAGCATGGAGGAATAACAAAGTGTAAATGTACAAAATAATGAATAATATAGACAAGAGTGAATTATTTATCTGTTCTGATGACAGAAGAAAAATAATATATCTAACATAAAACACACCAAGTTTAATATCAATAGAAGGAAAACACCTGACCACTCAAAATATTTAGCCTGCAGAACTCCTTTGCATCAGATGCAACTCAGAAGAGAATAATGATCTATGGTTACTGGAACAGCATATCTCACATAGCACATACCTCTGTCAAACTCAGGACAACAAAGGAAAAATGTCCCTTAGTCCCTTTCCATCAGAGCTCTGTGTGAAATACCACTAACAGTTTGGTCACAGAGCATCCACTGATTCTGGTTGTTCTCTGAGGCAGGAAATTTAGGATCTCTTTTTAAATCCTTCTTTACTGCTCCTGACCCTCAGAAGCAATCTGAAGTCATGTTTCTCCAAATACTTGTACAGCACCCTAGAAATTATGAAACTAATAACTATTCTGAGTTGCTTCTCCCAGTGTTTCCTGCTGAAAAGATTAACCTGACCTTAGATTCAGCTATAAGAATGCTGGGAAAATTGCTGCACCTCTTTCCAGACTAGTTTGGTACTCAAATGTGTTTTTTTGTTTGTTTGTTTGTTTGTTTTTAAAATATGACTTGAGCTTTGCTCCTTTCCTTGGCATTTCTTCCTAGTTGGCTTCTGTAAAATAATTTTGTGCCTTCTGTATGGCACATGGTAACATGGTAACTAAGAACTAAAAATCTCTGCATGACAGAGCACCTCAGTACTTCTGTGGATTTAGGTCAACTCATTTACAAAGCACTTAGTGTGCCTTGACAAGAACACCAGGAAACCCCATTTCTTCAGTGTTATTACACAGAGCTCTCAAAAGAAGCTAAAGACAATTCTGTTTAAGTAGATGAATAATCCATAGCAAACAGAGTATCTAACGTGTTATTTTAGGAATGCTTTCCAGCTTCAAAGCACAATTATTATTATTTTTTTTTCTTTTGGCAGCACTATTCCGGCCATATAGTTCTCCTGCTGGAAGCTGCTTTTCTTTATTGCACAGTTCATTGTAACAGAAGTCTAGACATATATCCAATTGCATAGTTCAATTAATGGCTCATGGACAATGCTTGCCTGCAAGATCTTCTGACAGTGCTTAGAGTTACAGGGAAAGAATAACCTAAAATTAGGACCAACAGGGAGTATAGCATTTATCATGATATTGCCACCGATACATGATTTAGTCTTTTCATGCCCATAAGTCCATGAAGTTTGAAGGCTACAGATCACAACAGGCTGAGTTCTTAAGGGGTTTATTGTTTTAATTACAATTAGGAAGAAAAAACAATTTGAATACATAATTGTGGTTATCCACAAATTCAACATACTGGTAGGCTAATATATAATATGTTTATAAACTTACAATACATTTATCATATTTACTTTGGGAAGAACCCATTCTCTCACCTTCAAAGAATGAAACTCAGAAAAGTTAAAGGCAGAAGAGGAAAAAAAATAGTATTAACAAATTGACTATAAAGATTAAGTTATATGGAGTTTTATTACACAGAGTGCACACTGAAACATTTCAACCAGTGAAGCACGGGTGCTGAAAGCAAGCTCTTATCTTTTTGGCCAGAAAGTGTTTACACAGAAAATTCTAGGTGTGCTTAACTTTGTTTCTGAGACTAACAAAAACACCAGCCTCAGAAATATGAGTCATGTACAAAGTAAATAGACAAGAGAAGACAATAAATTAGAAGTGGATGTTTTATGTTCAGGCAAGACAAAGCAAACACTCCAGTAATGACTATTTTTTGTTGGATTACAATTTAATATTAGAACAATAAGCGTTTGCAGGTGCACATTGATGCAGTAAATAGCGTCTCAAGAAAAATCATAAACCAGGGAATTTCATCCAAATTGAACCTAAATCATTATGTATTTACTCACTAACATTCCTATGTCCGGGGAAAGTAAGCAATTACATGATGATATCTTTTGCCCACTGTTGCAGATGGTTAAGCTTTTAGCTACAGAGACATTTCTACTCTTTGGTTCTGCAGCTGGAAGCACTGGCATCCCGGGCCATTACAGATTTATGTTGCTTCTGAATTATTTGAGAGAACAGGGAGTGCCTTGTCATAATGGTACCACAAACAGTCAATAAACCCTTTCTAGCCCGGTTTCCAATAAATACAGAAGAATTAACCATAAAATGGTTATGGCTAATCCAAAAATTGCAAACGTATGGCATCAGCGATAAACTGGACTAGTATCCTCAATGTCTCTTGTCCAAAAATTTAAATCTGCTTCAAGCCTCTAGTGGAACTTAATCAGAACCCAGCAAATCATACTTATCTCTGTTTAAAATCTTTACCAATGACATAGACAGTGGGATTGAGTGCACCCTCAGCAAGTCTGCAGATGACACCAAGCAGAGTGGTGCAGCCAATACAACAGAAGGAAGGGATGCCATCCAAAGGGACCTGGACAAGCTTGAGAAGTAAGCCCACATTAACCTAATGAGGTTGAACACGTCCAGCTGCGAGGTGCTGCACCTATGTTGGGGCAATCCCAGACATGAGCACAGACTGGGAGACAACTCATTGAGTGCAACACTGCAAAGAAGGACTTCAGGGGTCTAGTGGACAAAAAGCTCAACACGAGCCAGCGGTGTGCTCTTGCAGCCCAGAAGGCCAACTATGTCCTTGGCTGCATCAGCAGAGGAGTGACCAGCAGGTCGAGGGAGGTGATTGTCCCCCTCTGCTCTGCCCTCATGAGGCCCCACCTGGAGTGCTGCATCCAGGGCTGGGGCCCCCAGCACAAGAAGGATGTGGAGCTGCTAGAGCAGGCCTAGAGGAAGGCCACGCTTATGATCAGAGATAATATTTTCCACAGACTTTTTCCATGTAAATTTTTAGCACACATTACAATTTACAGTAACCAGCAGTAGTAATCCAGCACAACACTGAAAGCAGATTCAAGTTCAACCACTGTACAGCTATCCATAAGACATGAGGTTGCCCACTCCTAAACTTCAGTCAATCTAGTGGGGCTCCAAAAACATCAAAAAGTTAATCTATTCAGACTCTATTCTCTAAACCGCTGCTGTAATCTAAGCCTTCAGGATATTTACCTGATAAACACACTGGAAGTAAATAAAACCACAATCATACACTTGCTGACTTGCTGACTCCTTCCCCTAGGTCTCTGGGAGTGCAAGTATGAATTAGCAATGGAGTTTTTTTTGTTGTTGTTTTTTTTTGTCTTTTTTTTTTTGTATGTGTATGTGTGTGTTCTTACAGCCTCAATTTTTAATCTTAATAGCAAACATGAGGTAATCCCAGGCTTTAGTGCAGCATCCCACTGCAAAACAGCAATGCAGCAACCTGCTACTCAGTGCAATCAGGCACACAGCTGAACTTCAATCATTGCTTCCAGCCAGTCCAGGCTCCAGCCTGTCTCTGCAGGTGCTGAAGGATCCATTAGCTGTAAATATTGCTCTTAGTTACTGCTCTCCCTAATAAGATCTCAAACTGCACTCTGACCTGCTACAATTATCCCTACACCACTTGCCTCTCTTGGCACTGACCGTTAACTCCTCACTTTTGTCCCTAATAACCCAAACACTAATTCAGATTTTTCTTTGTGCTGGCAGATGCTGATGACTTCAGTTTAATTTAGAGAACTGGGCTCAATGGCATAGAGTTTCATAAATTCATTTACAAAGCATTTTGATTCATTATCTTTGTTACTAGCCAGAATCTTCAGTGGTGACAAAAGCATCAATTCTAGCTGTAGCTGTTGAAACCTGGAAAGGATCAGATTCTCAGTAGCCTCTAATGGTGCAATTAAGAAAAGCGTTAAGGACAGCTGTTCTTTTGAGCTCTTCAGTCTGTCGTCTCTAACAACTGTATAGCTCCTGAAGGGAACAGCCACCTAATTAGAAAGCAGTAATGAAGAGAGACCCAATGGAGCATCCTGCAGATTGACCTATGTGAAGTTTGGCTAAGAGAGTACAAAGGAAATTTCCTGCCCTCTCTGTATGCTTCCAAAGTCCTGTTCCACCAGTACTGCAGTATAATCCACCAACAATCCCCATTGATTTTCCATATTACATATGCACTCTGCTGACTACTGCAAGCATTTTTTTTTTTTTTTGGGGGGGGGAAAGGGGGGAGACTAGTCTGACTAGAAATCTATCAAAATAATTTTAAGGTGATCAAAATATATTGTCCAGATATTTGTACACATTACTCTCAGAGGGCTTCTGCAGTAGTTTTACCTATAGTTGTTAAAATTATAGGACTGTAATTCTTTATGGTAAGCCTTGACTTTTCTGAGGATTTGTTTTTAAATTATATTTAAAAACAATTAACCTTTTATCTTTTTTTATCCTACTGATAGTTCTATTCAGTATTTCAACCATTGGAGACACATGAAAACAAATACCATTTACTAGTAAGAAGACAGTATTACACAAAAATGTTTTTTGTCCCTGCAACTGCAAGCTCTGTTCAGGAAAAAAAAAAAAAAAAAAAAAAAATTAAAAAAGTAAAGAGAGAGAGAGAAAACCTACTTTGCAATTGCAAAGAATACTAAACTAATGGGACATTATTTCTTTTTTTTCTGGTACATGAACAGCAACATTACTGAAGTTCCCATAGACAGACATAGACAGACTTATGCAAAGTTTGGACACTAGGAGGTGTACACAAATTTACTGAACGAGCTCAGTAACAGAATGAACATAATAGCTATTTCCTTGTCATCTATTTAAGTAATTGTCATACATACAAAGAACACTGCTTCAATCTAATAGTATGCACTTAAAAATATTTACTTCTAACCTCCACAACCCACTAAAAAGACTTGGTAAACTGTCTAATAAAATATTCACAATCATTACTATCATTAGTTTACTATTAGCAGAAAATCATTAAATGAGGAAACAGATTAATCCCTCCAACACAGAACTGGCAAACAAAGTGAAGACTAAGTCATAGGGTTACAGAGCAAATTTGTCCTATCACTGTGTTCAGCAATTTTAATAAAAATTATAAATAATAGGAGCAGCAGTATTAATATTTTGTTCCAGGGTAGATTCCTGCAGAATCAACTCGGTACTCTGATGATTTTTCTTGACAACAATGATACAGATCTACAGAATTACTTTACTATGATGCAGATGTTCCTTACTATACAGAATCTATTTCCAAATAAAGAAATAGCATGGATCTGTCAATCTGTCTGCTATCAATAGTGTTCCTATTATTCTGGTATGCACATCACAAATCCTATGACAAAGGGGAAAGCACTCTAAAAGCAATGCTGAATGCTGAACAATGAAACATTGCTTCCATTTTGCATAAATCACAAACTACAGTTCTAAGTTTCAACCATAAGCCTGATCGAAATAAAAAGCTCCCTGTAGACTTTAACAGACTGTAGTTAAGCATTTGAATCTGCCTGGTTGCTCACTCTCTCTATAGAAACTTTGTGGTGTAAAGCAGTGCTTTCCAAAGTAGGGTGTGGAAGGAAAAGGAAGAAAATATTAGAGCTTCAGTATTGCATGCATATAATATACAAATAAATAAATATAGGTATATTGAGGGAGTGTGCTCACAATTTTAATTGATAGTAGTGTAAAATCAAAAAAGGTTGTAGACCACTGGCTTACAGCACAACTAAAGAAAAGAAATACATTTCAATGTTTAACCTTTCAAAGGGACTAGGAATGCCAAAATATTTTTTTGAAGTTGGGTTTGGGGTGCAAATTCCCAACAATCTGGGAAATAAGGGTCCTTATTTCATGCTAAAAGCAAGAAGAAAGGCTATTTAAGTTATCAAAATGTTCTCAAGGGCAAACTTTTAGCCCCAGTATGTTCAGCTCCCAACTATCAACAGCTTTCACTGATTTCAGCAAAACCAGACTTCCACCCAGAGCTTTGAACAGAGTACTAAGATGTTTTCCCCAGAATGATTATCTTACTGAAAATAAACATTGTTACAGAATATAGCCTGTAAGCAACCCAAAATGCACCTACAATTTATAGAGCATGAAAAACAATACGACTGAAAAGGTAGTAAGTGCTGAATTCAGACTTGGTTTCCCAATGCTTTACAGAGCTGTGCTGTACAGTTTCATGAGAAAATTGTGGGCTACCTTTCTGGTAAAATGTTTAAGACAAAAAGGCTAGGCCAAAGTTTAAAATAGCCTGTCACTAGATTTTCTTGATTTAACTCATTACCTACAACTCAACAGACAGTGAAATATTTTTATTTTTTTTTTCCCCAACAGCCTGAACAGTAGGATTTATCTAGTAGTTTGCTGAACTTGGTATGACATGCATTGTCCTAAACCAACCACTTTTTCTTCCTTCCTTCAATCCATCTGCCCATCCATCTACCCATCCATCCATCCATCCACCCATCCATCCAAAAGGCCTTACTGATATTTCAGGATGACAATAAATAAATAAATAAATAAATAAATAGATAAATAAATAAATAAATAAAAGTGACCAGGGACAGGTTAGTCAGAAAACCAGGAACAGAACTGCAATAACATCTAGCATTTTACTGGTGAGTCTTACTCTAGGTGGAAAGAGCACAAAGGAGAGCAAATAAACACAAAAGACGTTACGGTTTAAATACAAGTTATTAGTTTGATAAAAACAAATTAATCTGGGTTACAAAGGTTCTGCATTACACTCAAGTGATTTTAACAATATCTTCTGTAGTCTAGTAACCTGTCACTAAACCACCATTAGGACATCTTCAAGCTACTACTGCTTATGTAAAACAGCCCTAGTGAAATGAGTAAATATTCCTATGCTAACACTGAATTAACACTGGCATATACTAGACATTTGTTCCATTACAATTAGATGATAATTGCAGAGTGAGGGATACATCATGTCTCTTGCCTTTTAGGTCCATCAAGAGATTTTAAGTATATAGCAAGCATATCTCCTATTCACACTCCAGAGGCATTCCGGTAAAACTTAATATCATTCAAAACAGTTGTAATTAGATATTCTCTAGTCTCGACACAGGGAAAATGATTTTCTAATCTTATTTAACCATCGTGGTCTCATTTAATAAAGCCTAAAGCAACTGCATGCTAAAGAAAAAGATTCTGTTCCAGATATTCTGATACAAATAACTCATTTCATATGAATGAATCTCTTACAAGCTTTCTATGATATGGGAGAGAATGAATGATTTTACTGTATAAAAGTACATATTTTTATCATCTCAAATAAAGAAAAAAATATCTTACACTGTAAAAATGCCTATTATGGGAAAAAAATCTTTTGGATGACAGCCCAATTAATTTTACATACAGTGCAAAGTAGGAAAATAGAACCTTACCCGTGCTAGAAAATTCAGCTGTCCCTGACAGCTTAGATATTGTCAGAAAATTTTTGATATACTGCTTGAAGTAAATATGAGGGGCAGCATGGCTATGGTTAAGACAAGAAAAAAATACGTTACTGAGCAAAGGAATGCAGAGAGGAAAAGAGAGGAACTAGAGATGTTGGCTGACCACAGCAACAGGAAAGATAAAATGTGAATCAAGATGTGAAATGTGAAACAGAAGTATGAAAATTTGAAACAAAATATTTTGTTGCAAAGGCTGGGTACCTGGATATGAAGTAAGAAGAAAGGAGCATTTTAAGACTGATTTCAAGAGAAGAGTAAGTGATAAGACCAACACCTTTATTTATGGCAGGAAAATTAAGAAAAGAAAAGGGCATGAGCACATACTTTGTGTCATTAATGTTTGTTTGTTTGTTTTGCCTGAATCCAGCCAGTGTCATGTGTGCACATTTACATAGTTCAGGTTGAGAAAGTTTCTCAAAAGATAGAAATATAGAATTCATAGATCAAAATAGCAACAGTGAAAGAACTTCAATATTTTCTATTTAGTTATTTGTCTTTGCAGGGAGAAATACACATTTTCACAGAGGAAAAATTTGTACTAAATACCCAACAAACAGGGAATAGTTTTAAAATATCTCAAGAGATGCTACTTACAAAGAAATATTTAAAAAATAAATAGGGAGAATGTTTATATATATATATATCCACCTAATTTCCTGAGATTCATTATAACATAGAACAAACATTCAAGGGATTGGGAAATATGTTCCCTTCCTGTAAATGAAATTGATGTTGCTGTAAGGGTCATTAGCCATTTAGCCCTGAAAACTTCAGCTAGCTTAGTTCCTCCAGCTGATGAAAATGGATGGCAGCATGTGATCCCCAAATTATTCTCCTGATTAAGAGCACTGAGGTTTTTTAAGCCCCAAAAAACTTTTCAGTGAGAACTCACTGCTGTCTGCTTCTTGCCGTAAATCGAATGCTTTGTACCCATAAGTCTAATGCATCTGGAACAAGATGCTCTTCAGGGTCCCTTCCAGCCTGAACCGTCCTGTGGCTCTATGATTCATACTCTGAGCTGTGGCCAACATAGTGTCCCTCACGTGTAGCCACCTAGCCATATCACAACACGACCTATCAAGTGCACGTGTGATCTCATTTCTGCCACTCTCTTTAAGGCTCAAGACACACATTCTGAATCTTTTTGGCAGGATATCACTACCTGAGAGGGCCATAACAAGTACCATAGGAGGAAGAAAGCACAGCTTCCACATAAAGAGGCAATGGGCACAAGCTGGGACAGAGAAGGTTCTCTCTGAACATGAGGCAGCACTTCTGTGCAGTGTGAGTGATGGAGCACTGGCACAGGTTGCCCAGAGAGGCTGTGGGTTCTCACACCTTGGAGATCTTCAGAAGCCATCTGGACATGGTGCTGGGCAGCCTGCTCTGGGTGGCCCTGCTGGAGCAGGGGGTTGGAGCAGGTGACCTCCAGAGATCCCCGCCAACCTTAGCCACTCTGCAGTTCCACAACTCAGTGACAAAGCTGAGCCTCCAAGGAATGAAATCAAACTAAACCAACAAACGGCAAACAACCCACCCCACCACCACCACCACCTTTCTCTTTGCCCCTACATTCAACCAAGCATCCCCTTGAGCAAGCAAACTTCCATCGCCCCGCCAGTTTGCGTGCCCCCTCCACGGCACAGTCCCGTCCCCTCCGAGCAGCGGGGGCGGCCCGGGGGGCGCATGAAGCCCCTTGGGGAACGCATGGGGTCTCTCGGGGAGCGCACGGGGCGGCTCGGGGCTCGCCCCCTCCCGTCCCCGCGGGGCAGAACGCCCCCGGCCCGTTACCGCCCCCCCTTCCCCAGTGTTGGCGGGGTCCCCGCTCCCCGTCCAGCCCCACCCGGCTCCCCCCACCCTTACTCTTTGGGGCCCAGGAGCCCGGAGTTGCTGCGGCTCCCGACCTCCTTCTTCTTGCCGCTCTTGGAGCCCATCGCGGCGGCTGCCGCCGCGTCCACCGCGTTGCCGGGCGACCTGGACCCGCGGAGGTAGCGGGTCCAGCGCCGCCCCGCGGCCCAGGGCCCCTGCGGCCAGCCGCCCCCCGGCATGGCGACCCCTCGGCGGCACGGCGGCGACCACACCGGCGGAGCCCCGGCGGCCGCTACCAGGCGGGGCGCGCGGCGGAGAAACGGGGGGGGCACGAGAGGGGGCACGAGGGAGGAAGGGGGGAGGGGAGGGGGAGGGTGGCGCAGAGCAGAGGAAGCCCGCTGGGAATAGCGGCCGTGCGGCGACCCAAAAGGTGGCAAAAAGGAAAAGGCTGAAGTTTGGCGGTGGTGGAATGGTCTTTTCTGAAGCTGAGAGGTAGCTTCCAGGATCGTTCAGAAGACAATAATTTGGAAAATAATAATAATAATAAAATAAAGATGGGAAACAAAGTGCACTTTGTCATAAATGTTCTAATCACACGAATAAGCTTGTGGAGAACACACAAAGAGTGAGAGCAAAAAGTACCCGTTTGAAATGGTAGGAAAAAAAAAAAAAAGAAAAAAAGAAAAAGAAAATGGAAAAGGGAAAAGGAAAGGGAAGGAAAAAAGGAAAGGGAAAAGAAAAAAAGACAATGGAAAAGAAAAAGAAAAGAAAGAAAGAAAAAGAAAATGGAAAGGGAATGGGAAAGGAAACTAGTCCCAGAGCTTGGAGGGCATTTAGAGCTGCAGTGGGCAAGTGTTTATCTTTTTCATATCAAAACGACTGAACTAATTGGTATCTGATATGAAGCCTACAATTACTGAAGTGAACGGAGTTTCGTCAAGGTCAGGTAAACCTAACCTTTGTCAGCTGCTTTTGGATTCAGCAAATAGTTGACTTCAACTAACCTACGAGGACTTTTTCAGATACAGTCCAGACATTACACTATCCCTATTTTCTAAATAACTCCACCTTTTTGCTATTTCCCAATCTGTAGTACATGATGAAAAATCCATGATAGAACATACGCATTCACTTAGTCTTACTCAAACCAAGTCTTTCTGAAATATGAAAGTCAATGAAAATGTATTTGTCAAGTCACAGAGGACATGAGTAGGTCAAAAGATATAAGGAAAAATATGCAGATGTTGCTACATCTAGAGGCTTGCTTTAGACAAGTAGCAGGTCTTGATTTATATCAAGATGACAGAAGGCCAAATATATACTTTTATGTTTGAAAGTGGAAAGTGCTCCAGCATCTTTGCATTTCCTTCAGCATTATGTCCAGCAGCATCCATTTTAAATAAGGTACCACGGCACACTTCTCACTTGAGAACCAAACAAACATTTCCTGTTTATTTACTTTCAGACTGAGCTGCTGGCCGCCAGACAATTATGCCATCAAATATTGATCAGGACATGCAGATGAATGATGGCAAACACAGAGGTGAGTTTGGACAGCTGGGTACTGCTTCAGTACCAGGGCAGGGCTCCACACCTCAAAGAGTTCTCCTGCATGCTTGCAGGTTGAGGCTGGAAATCACAGGACAGAGTCTGTGACCCAGAGCACAGGTAAAACCCCTCAGCTCCTTTGTGGCTTCAGTCTTCCCCTCCCCATACTCACTGGGCAGAGAAGCTAAGAGGCATTCCCTCTTAGTAGGAAAATTTCATTCCTGATCCCACTGCAGGTGACCAGTGAGGTTTGCAGCATCCCAGCAAATATAAGTTCTTGTAATACAATTCTGTGAAAGACATCAGAAAAAAACAAAACAACAACACCAACAAAAAACAAACAAGCAAAAACCTGAAATTTGAGTGCATGCCTGTAAATATTTTGGGGGTGAAGAAGGAGGAAGGACAGAAATCAGAATAGAATGTATGTGAGATCCAGAACCCTTCATTCTTTGCTGTGTTAAATCATACTTGCTATCCATGAAGTTCAAAATGCACCTTTTAGCATGAAATTCTACATGTGTTTGAAAAAAAAGGGGGGGGGGAGGGACATTAAAAGCATGTATCTGTGTGATTTGAGAAGAAAAAAAGTTTCTCAACTTTTACATCCATCAAGGTACATCCTTTTATTTATCCAGTGACTTAATTTAGAATTCCATACCCTAATAGCAACGACAAGGGTAGCCTGTGTGGAAAGACAAGTTAATCTGAATTTTAAAAAAGCTTGTTTCCCAGCTGGCAAAGAATCTGTAAGGTCAAATCAGCTGTTTCATTGGCCTAATGTCTCAGGCCATGAAGCGTATCTGACAGACACTCCCCGAAGGGAAAAGATGTTAGGGTAGAGGCAGATGGAAAGTATGAAATAAAAATAGAAGACAATGAAAGGAGAAGTACGGTGCTGCTGTATGTCAGAAATCCATTGGGATTGAATAGATCCTAAGATAACACATACCAATTAGCAATGGATGGATGGCATTCCAGTCACCACTCTTCTAAGACACAATTTTAAACAGTTATATGGTGGTGTGCATTTTGTTCCTTAAACCATTACACAGGTAACTGCTGTTGTCACTTGGAGAAAAACAGCTTTTTAGTCCTAAATATTTTGCACTTATTGTAGCTGAAAATAGCAATTAGAGAGAAGTGGAGTAACTGCTAACAGGAACACTGTCAAAGCTCCTCTCAGGAGTCTCAGAGCTCAGACGGCTCCAACTTAGATAGCTCAGGCTTAATTCTCCTTGGATTTTACACAGTGTTCCAGAATGACTGAGGAGAAAGTTTTCTCTTAAGGAAAGAAGCCCTGTGAGCGTGGTAGTGGGCAAACCTTACCAGTGTGTAGAAATACCTGACAAGGAGACTAAAGATGGTCAGATTCGTCCCAGGTGTGCCCAGTGACAAGATGAGACAACACATAAATCAAAACAGAAAATTCCACTTCAAAATAAGTGTGTGCATTGCTTTATGTGAGACTAGTCAAGCACTACCTCTGGTCTTCCAATGGGACTCTGGAGTCTCCATATTGGACGTGGCCATAAGCAACCTCACTGTAGCTGCTACTGTTCTGAGCAAGGGCGTTGGACTAGGCAAGATCCTGAGGCCCCTTCTGACCTCAGCAGCTCTGCAATTCTGGGAAGTTTTCCACAAAGAAGAGGTTAAAATTTGAGATGGAAGTTTTTGTAAGAAAAGATGCTGCATCTTTAAGTATGAAGTTGCTACAAAGATAGGAAATGAAAAGGTGGCAGAATAATGGTGACTTGCTTTTGTTTGGAATGTTGGCTCCTGAAGTAACTTACAGGACAGTGAATTGAATTTGAGCAAAACCACCTTCAAACAGACTGAAACTTCTCACAAGCAGTGATGTTTTGTTAACTTGAGTCAGTGTGACATAGAAAGCGAAGTGGAGAAAATGGATTATACACATATTTTGGGTAAACTGATGTGGTAAGACATGGTACAGGAACAAGCTGCATAGCAGAGAACAGTCTTCTAAGTCCACAGTCATCTGCCCATTGCCATTTCAAAAATATCTAATGATACTGTTTCTCATTTGAGTTTGCTAGGGACGTCTTGCCCTTTCTAGTAAGATAGACACCCCCCCAAATTTTGGTGAACCTCAGCTGTGTTACAATTTTCACTCATCTTTTTGAGTTCTTTGCTACAGCACTGATTGGTTGCATTGCCATGATAGTCTCATTTTTTACCCCAGAACTTATTTTGGGGAAGATGGTCCCAAAACACTGTGTAATATATTCTACAGTTGTCCAAGCCCGGTTTAAATATACCATTACCATTGAATTCCATGGAAAGAGTCAGAGCACATATTTAGCTTTAAGCTTTTTTAGCTTTGTTCCTCTCTTTCTCTCTCTCTCTCTCTCTCTCTCTCTCTCTCTCTAGTATTTGGGTAACAGTGCAAGCAGCCAGCAAAAGAAAACTAAATAACTCAAACAATCAGGCACTGCCACACCTTTCTTTTGTAAGTTTATGCTTGATGATTCATAAAAGGAATATCTACGTCAAAATGAAAAACTTCCTGGTTTTGATACAGTGTGAAAATCCCTATCTGAACTTTGGAGTTGAGGGCAACTGCAGTACTCTAACTACTGCATTTGTTAAGACACGGGGATACTCAGAGAAAGTAGCACTACCTCTTAAAAAGAATGCCTAAATCTTTGCCCAAAACATATTATGAATTATGATCACACCCTGAGGGATTAAAGGATGATTCTAGTTTTAAAATAAGAATCACTGCACAATCTTAATGCAGTGTTAACTGCTGAGCTGTAGAGACTACTAAGTCTCTCAGTACACCATTTTACTTTAGTATTTTGCTATTCACTTTTAAGGATGTAACTTTTTTGCAGAAGATTATAGAAGTTAAGTCTTGTTTGTTCTAATTCAAGGCAAGCTGCAAATCACAGCAAATCCTTTTTAATAGTGATTAACTTCAGTGCAGTTTTAAACAAATATTTTTGTATTGTTATAGTTCTGCATAAAGGCTAAAAGCAAAAAAGATACTCTTAAAAATGCAGAACATAAGATTCCTAGACAAATTTTGAATCATGTGATTAATATACTTAAAGAAAAATGAGGAAGACAACCATAGATAAAACTTTAAAATGTCTTCAAACTTGTTTCCCAACCAAGTAAAAATACAATCTTCAAGAAAGGACACTACAGGTTTACATTTTCTGACTTCTGAAACCTAAAAATGACAAGTCATTACGACATTTGTGCTGTTATACATATGAGAAGTGCTGTCACAGCTGTTTGAACTAATCTCATGTAATTGTGCTTAAAAACAATAATCCAAGGAAAATAACTGCCACTTGGGTGGACAATCTAATTGAAAGCCTTTGTTTCTTAAACTACTAAATAGTAGAAGGCAGTGATTTTAGTGACCTTGAGGCAAAGCATAGTTGGGAAAAAAAAAAAAAAAAAGCAATTCAAGTTCAAAAGAAAGTAGTTTGCCTGTAGAAATATCTATATAGAAGCATTAGCACTTAAACTGGCCAGATGCTATAAAAAGCAAACAGACTTGAAGTAATCTTTGTGCACAATACAACAATTCCATTGTTTTATTGGACTAAATAAACACTGAGTATAAAACCATTTTTGTGGCATAGTACTTGAATATGGAATGCATCTTGGAGGAGCAGACATTTTGTTACATCAAGACTGATAGGGCATTGTCAAAAAAATCAAATTCACTCATTGTAATCAAAATTGCTTGGACATAAAATGAATGATGGAAATTGATAATGTGACTCAAGTACTACACTAAGGAGCAGCCTTCAATACTGCAGTTTACAGAACACTCTTGAAAAGCAGTAGTTAAAAAAAAATCAAACGTATCTGAATGAGAGTTGAAAGTCCTTTCTTCTGGATTGATATGTACAAGTAAAGGATAGTCTAGAAACAGAACTAGTCATATACTCCTTAAGGAGCTACAAGCTTTCGACATGACAATTATCATAACTTAAGCTTTCAGAAGAGTCATCATAATGAACAGCTTAAAAGTTCTTAAGCTAAAAAAAAAGGAAAAAACAAAATTTTGAACAAGTGTTTTATCAAAAGACTGAACACTTTGTTGCATTTCCTAGAACCTAGGAAAAAAATAATACTGATATGTCGACCCTCTACTTGTTCATCTCCCAAGCCAAGAGTATCCAAACACCATATTTACTGGTGAATTTTTTCTTAAGGTACTTAAGGAATGTTAAAGAATGAAGCATTCTGCACGAATACAGACTAAAATAGTAAAATAACTAGTAAAGTGATAAATGATAAAATTCATCTAGTAAAATTTATTTGTGAGTCTACATAAGCAAGACAGGATGTCTAAGCTAGTAATTTTTCACTGAATGAACATGTTAGGTAGTGGTAAAAGAAACCATGATTGTGTTTAAAAACCACACCAAGTACTTTTTTCTTCCCAGTGATGCTTGCTTAGACAAAAACAGAAACAAAGCGAGCTTACAGAGCTTTATAATAGTCACATACAATACAATTTCTTTCAAATAATCTTTATCAGATAAATCTGAATCTAGCACGTTCCTTATTTTCACTAGTGGGCTGCTGCAGAACAAAGAGTTCTGTCTGAAGTGATCTTTCACATACTGCCAAGTGAGTATTCCAATTCAGAATCATTACTTATATTACTGGCATTTTCCTAATACACTTTTTTTATTCCTGTACAGTGCTACCTCGTTTTCTTACATTTTTCAGTAATTCATTATACAAAGGATGAATGTGTATGCACATTTAGAGAACCGTTACCATAGCAAGTAAAGCATTCCATAAAGGAGGAAAGAAGCAGCCAGTTCTCCATTTTAGAATCAAGATCATTAAGCTAAAAGCCAGAAGATAAAGGAGCTCCATTTAAAAGAAAAGTATTTCACCATTCAACACCACGATTTTACTACAAAGATTCATTTTATAACTATTTACTCTTACCACCACCTATCAAACAGTGACTCAGGCATTAAGTCTGTAAGAATTGCTCGAAGTATTCCCCAGCAATTAATCACTAATAAACAAGGATTTGTACACTTTGAGAAGACCGAATGCTATTAAGACTCAGTCTAACATTTTAAACCAGAGCTTATAGATTAGCTCACACTTTTCTACTACTGCAACTAAGTTACATCTAGAAAATTACATAGAGAAGGACCACTAATTGCTCCGAGTCCTTTTTTTTTTTTCAGAATTTGTAAAGTCTCATTAAACTTTTTAATGAAATTAGCTGCACAGATGGACCACACAACTACAATACAGAATGACTGTATGCCATTTCTAGCCTTTATGAAATAAGATAATGGAAACATGCCAGGTAAGACACTTCACTTGAAGCATTGACTTGGATTTTTACTCAAGTTATTTATCTCAAAATGATCCCTTAAATACAGGGACTACATGCCAGGTACTTGCTCATTTAAGATTGACATATTTCAAATTGCAAGAGGTAATACAATAGCCCAGGGCCTCTGCTCATCTGATGAAACTGAGATTAATCATTATACAATATCCTGTAGACATAAAATAAATGTTTGGTACTTCCTACTTGCCAGTCTGAAGTTAAATCAGGTCTGTCTAAACTTCCAGGTATCTTTCCAAAACAAAGATCTTAGGTAAATAACAACAGGTTTTTGTGCCTAGTCTAATTGATCTTTGTAGATTGTATTTCCTGAACATCACTCAGGCTCAACTTCTCCAGTTAGTGACCTAATAAATCAAAATTACTATACTCCACAGTTTGACAGTCTACATTCATATGGAATTTCAGAAGAGAGCAAGCCACAAAGAAGATAGGGAAAGTTCTTAAACAGAACAGCAATAGCTCTTCAAGCAGCAATTTAGACTTTTGAAAACTAATCTGTACAGGATTACATTGCCAAGACAGTGAAGATTCACACTCTGGTAGAGTCCCAGATCTTCAGTCTGGTTTTCATTCTGCTGTTGAATTTGAGAACTAAGAACAGGAAAAAGCATGGTAGCTGCTCAGCAAAAAAAAAAAAAAGTCTACCTTTACTGGCAATTTCTCCAATAAGAAAGGTATTTAAGGAACTGGACCTTGAACTTACTACACAAACTTTTTTGACATACTTAGACAGAAATCAAAAATTGGCCTTATACCATTAGCCAGAGTGTTTATGTTAATGCATGGGTCCAGTAAGTTTACTTGTTCGAAACCAAATAAACAGAAATGTCATGTATAGTCAAGAATTTTTGTCAGGTATCTTTATCTCTTCAGGAAGTTCAAAACAAATAGATTTTGCAAATGCTCCACTGGCTAGTTACTGTATGTGTACAGATATGCTTGAAGTAGTTTAGGAGATTTAAGGGCTTTAACAAGCAAGTTTGTAGTCCAAGTGAACTTCTACAAGTGGCTGAACAGGAAGATTACAGTAATTCCAGGTTAGCTACAAAGGTTAACAACCCATATAAACCAAAAAGCAAGGAACATGGTTGGTGTGCAGTTTCCTTTCTGATGTGCTACACGCTTTTAAAGAAACTGTAAGCAGCAACCAAGCTTTAAGTGTCCAGTTTGTCTGCACGTCTAATGGATTCATCCTCTGTAGTGCTTCTATGGAAGGATGACAGATCATGGACATAAACATAAATCAAAATTAGAGACATTCAGACTATAAAAATGTTCATGAGGACGATTATGCATTGAAACAGCTTTCCCAGGGGTCATTGTCTGTTGCTGAAGGTTTAAGAGCAGAAGACCACATGAAGGCCTGAGCAACCTTGTATGACCTTGCTTGGAGAAGGGTATTAAGCCTGACAACCTAAGAACCCTTTTATCTGAATTATTTTATAATCCTAAACTAGTTAAACCCAGTTTTAATTTATGTCAATCCTTACTATGATAAAGCAAACCTTTAACACAGCAACTACTAGAATGTGCAAATGTTTTCACTGATATTTGAAAACAAGTTTACACAGGATGGCATACATGATGTAGAGATACATTCTCAAAAGCATACACAAACAACATAAGATGCCCAAATATATTTATTGGTCTCTTAAAAAGTATGTTACTCTTTAGAAAAAAAGACAGCTTAGGAAATTTCAATGCAGATTAAAGTACATCTGATCTGGCACATACTTCATGCTAATGTGTACTTAAACATCAGTACCATCAGACCTAACAAGATAAGACTCCTGAAGCCAGTAGCAATAAGATACCAGGACAGAAGAAACCTTTAAAATTTAAAAGGAGCATCAAAGCCTTTCAGCCAAGCAGAGCCAGAGTTCCAGAATATATTCAAGAACTGTGTAGCCTCTCTACTCCTTTTGATTTTTGTTTGCTGCCAGAAATGCATGAGTTGTAACAAGGAAACTTGAGCATAGAGAGCTAAAAACTGGTAAGCCACTTCACCAGCCCTGAGTAGTCAGAAGAGTGCAGTACTGTTCTAAAATTCAAAAAGGGAGAGCTTTGTGTTTGATAGGCTACAAAGAACCAGTTTAACTATTTCTTTCATGACATCTCTCCTTCTCTCAGTATTCAGAACCATCTCCAGGCTGAAGAAAAAAGAAGCAAGTTGATTATAACAGGACAGTAAGATATTTACTTTATGTGCTCTTGCTAAAGTTTTCAGTGTTAGTGCATGAAAAGGTTTCTGGATGTTTATTTCTAGGTGTGCATATGGGTGAAATTACCATAATTATAGTTGTGTCAGAAGTACAACTGTATTCATTAATGTGTTTCACACGTAAAGTATTAGCTGAAAATATTCTGCTTTAGTTAGCTGGAGATGCATTTTTGTTATTATCTTTAACCATGCCTTTCCCATTAAATATAGTCATTTATCCATCTTGTTCTTACTCTGTGGTAAAAGCAGTCTACTCCACTCAATCCTGGTGAGCCCACTAAGGATGATATCTCCTGTCTGTCATTGTCCACTTCAATATTTCTGGAATGTCTCGATCCAGGAGAACTAGCAATGAGACAGACCCTCATGGTGGGGATAATAAATAAGGACAAGTGTGTAGGTGAGAAGTCAGGCTAAAGTGGGACATTACTGGTGACAAAGGAGAAGTATTCAGAAAAGGTGCAAGTGTCTGTTCAGCTAAAACCATGAGTGAGTCCTATTTGGAATGTAGCATATGTCCTAGAAGGAAAGTAGACACTGAATGTAACTTTATTCCTTTTTCAGGAGTGTAACCACTACCTTATGTTCTCAGGTAAGAAACTAATCAGACTTAGACGCAGATACTCAAGCAAGTGGGGTGACAATTCACAAGTTCCAGGCTAAACAAGAATATGTAAATGCCCACATGAATCACCTGTTCAGATAATACCAGACACCCCATATGGATTGTCACAATGCAGCACCATAGCAGCAGTTTAATTTAAGGAACAGTCTTGCTGCTCATTCCATCACATTTGCTGAACAGTGGTAGCATTAGCAGCACTGTGATTTACTCTCCGCTTTCAATGGGTCTAGGTCCAGTTTTGGTTTCCCCACATCATTCTCTTCATTAGGAAAGGTTTTATAGTTGGCAAGGATGTTTTCCACCAAGAATCGAGCAGCTTCATCTATGTTGATGTTGTCCTAAAAATATTGAAAGCAAAGAAGTCAGTCTTATTTTAAAAAGGGTCATATATTCCTATTAGAAGCTCTCCAAATACAAACTTCTCTACAGACACCAGCATGATGCAAACACCTTAGATAGATGAGGTTATGGCTCAAACACTTGTTCTTTTGCAAAAGTCAGCCAGAAAGGTTTGACACATTCACCCATATTACATACAGAATACTTTGACTCTAATCTAGAGTGCAGTCTAGGAATAAGCTTCATATACACTTGGAAAAGTCACAAGTGCTGAATTGCATTTTTGCATCAGGAAAGACAACAGATGGTTACGGTGCTCATAGTAGTGAGATACCTTCTAGGGTCTTTTCCTGTTTCTGCTGCAGTTTGGATTTTATCATTTATCTAAAAAGGACCTTTTGAATCAGCCTCAAACCCAGCTAAATCAGGGTGCCTCATCTAGCTACTCTACATTTTCTTATGCATTCTTTGATAAGTAAGTTAATTTACACACCAAAGAAGTCATGTATGCAGGATATCTAGAGTTGTATTTCAGCTTGGTACCTCAGTTGCTGTGTACTTTCCTTATTTTAAGGCAATTCTGTAAGAGGAATAAGTCTCTTCCTAACTCTTAAGGAAAAGCATCTGAGCATCATGCCAGAAATGGCTATCACTTACAAGATAACACTGTGCCAGTTTGTCAGCAGCAGCTAAAAGAAGTGGGCAAAACAAGGAAAGAGAGGGACCTTGAGGTTTAGCTTACCACGTAAAGGAATTATCATCCAGACCAGTAACTTGGTCTGCCAGACACCTTGTCTTCATCTAGAAAAAAAGCTTTCATTTCAAGCAATCAGGTTTTAAACTGTTGGATTTCACTAAGCTACTGCAAGTTTATATGTACATTGATCAAATTGGCAGACAAAAAAACAATATAAAACTCATTTATTTGAATAAAGCAGCTATCTTAGCTTAAGTTGCTACACTGAGCAATTTGCTTTTCCCTATTTCAGTCTTGCTACTGCCTGATAAAGTAGTTTAATAACAACATTATCATCTGGGTGGGTAGTAGCAAGTGAGCAAATAGCTTGTTCACTTCTAAAGTCTTACCACTTCCTTCATGCAACAGCAAAGAACAGCTGCAATATGAAAACCATCACCTAAAGATAACTTGCCTGTTTTTTGGTAGTTCAAATAGTAGGACTAACATCTACTGAATTATACTGATCCTGACACACACAAGATCAAAGCAGCTTATTGAACTTGGTTAAGGTTTCCAGTTAGTTTTAAAGCTGAGTTTACAGTGCAATTCTAATCTAATCCATACATGCTGCAAGTTTTCTGTAGCAGTAAGATATCCTGCTCACCACATCTAATTTTTGTGGAACACAGTCACATCCTATATCTCTTAATTTTCTTCCCCACGTGGCATTAGAAGAGATGAATATAACCAATACTTAGCAGTTAAAACATCTTTATGCTTACCTTGGCAGATGTTTCAAACCACCCAACAAAGCCACCTTCCCTGCAGAACTGATCCATTTGAGAGGGATTCTGGCTGCCATCTTTCTTCTGGTCACACTTGTTTGCGAGAAGAACAGCAGGGATGGGGCTGCCATTGGGAAGTAATACTTTACTGTCCAAATCATGCTTCCATTTAGAAACAGCCTCAAAAGTGGAGCCTCTTGTGACATCAAAGACCACAAAGGCACCAACTGCCTCTTTGTAGTATACTCTTGTCATGTTTCCAAAACGCTCCTGGCCTGAAAAAGCAGGGAGTAGCAGTATTTATATTTTTGTCATGAGCTGTAGTGAATATAACTAGATTTCTGTACCAGGTTAGTATATATCAGTTTAGCATTTCATTCTAATAACCTAGCTGATACAGTCTCTTCCATCCTATGTAAGCTGATTACAACAGGGCCATTATGTACATCATACATGACAAGCCAGATGCTACCGGCAGCCTGCAATTCCAACTACCACTTAAAAACACTTTTAAAACTTATTTGTTAAATAGTGCTCTTTGAGAAGTAACACTTAAAATCACTATCAGCACAACTAGACATAAGTTATCCTTTCCACAAAAAGGATTTCTGAATTATTTAGATAAACCTAGTCACTTCAGGTACAAGTTTAAGCAAACCCAGAGGCTTTAACTGGGGGACAGATGCAGCTTTCTACAAACCTTGACACCTAACAGCCTTCAGTGGATCTTCTGAAGGAATCACCAGCATTATAGATTATAGATTTTTTTCCTTAGGGACAAGCTTAGAAAGATCTAGTTTAATAGTTCTAAGCTAAACCTCTCAACTTCACCTTTCAAGTCAAAGACCTTCTCGGTAATAATTTCCAGCTATAAGAGTCCTACTGCAGTCCCAGGATTTGGTGCAAGGTGACCAGAGTAGTTCAAGTACAATTGAACATAAAAATCTGGATGTAAGCCAATGTCCAGTACTAAAAAAAACCTTCTCTCCATAAGTACAGCTCTTACAGTCAGTATACTTGAGATGTAGAATTAAAACACAGCTCAGCTTTTGTTTTGTTTGGAAGGTCAGACTGTCACATAATGTTTATACTTGAGCAAACATAACAGTATCAAGTGTGAGCATATCACTTGGAAGTCTGGGCTACTAAAAATGGTTTTCTGCTTTGTTTAGAAGTCTTCACTAGGAAAAGTGATCCTTGCACTATATCAAGTAATACAGTGTAGCACTACTTTAGCTGTTAGTATTTAGTTCACATGCAGTTTTAGAACAAAAGTTAGAATTTTAATTGGGAACATTGCTGTCCTTTGTTTATAAATATTTAAGTCTGCCTTTGATTATCAAGGACAGTTACCAGAAGAACTGGGTATTACCTTCTCACAAAGAACCAGAAATCACTAAGAACTTGACAAGTTCCTCTGCTCAACATGATGCTTTTCTAGCTCAATTGCTTCATTTTCATGTCAGTACTTCAGATTAGCTCATTCTCTACAGACATTCTCAGAAGAGACAGACTAAGCATCTGCTAGAAATGCCTGAAACCAGCAGTAGCCACAAGCAGTAGCTTCCATAGAACCATGAAGTTGTAGAAAGAGGAGCTTTTTTCCTAACTGTTCAACTTTTAAAGTATAATGCTGCATAAAACAGCATCATTAGCTGACATTCTGAGAAGAACAAGTTACAAGTTTCTTACTACCAGCAGAGTACCCCACATGAGAACAAGGAGCATGTACAAGGGGAAAGATGCACCAAGCCTGCATCTCAAATTGTCACTGGAAGAGGCACATTCCTTACACACTGTCTAGGAAACTTGTATACGAACAACTTGTGTTGCCTTTCAAGAACATGAAAAATACTGGAAAGGCATAGCAAGGTGGATTTGGTATCATCACCAATTCCTGTTATGCAGTCATATTTCCCTGCTAAAATGCCAAATGCTAGAGGGCTAAATCCCATCTTCAATTCAGGAAGCATATTCCTCTGCACCACAGGATGGGCTCACAAAACAAAAAGCATTCTCCGCATATTCTTCTGTAATTTAAATTTGCATGGAAGCAGACAAGAAGACACATACCAGTGTAGTATTACAAATTAATGCCTTTTACAGATCAAATACTCCAGTCTGAAAGCTGCTCTTTTCCAAAGTAGCCCCAACTCCAAAACGGATCACTACAGAGCTGCCTTCCCCTCTGGAATTCACATATGCTATCAACAGATGTGCATACGAGCTTATGGCTACTCTTTCATCCTGTCTGAAAGAGCTATAAGGATGGACAGCATCTTCCTATTCCATAGACATCAACAATAACACATGGCCTGCCTAAGCGATAATTTTTTTCCCCTGTGTTAACAGGTATGTGGCATGAGGCAGGAAGTTCAGTATAAGCCAGGTAGACTTTCCGTACAGTTCTGTTACCACTGACAATGCACAGGCTTTAGCCTGAGCCTCATGTATTTGAAAGTTTAACAGGAATTTCACACAAAACATTTGGAAGTGCTTCTTTGCTTGCACAAAAGCAGCCAAAGAACACTACAAGTCTGAACATCATTCTCTATATAAGCTATTAAAACTGATTTTACTAAAATTTTGCCATGCTCAGTTCAGCCAGGGATTTCTCATTTCCTAAATCCAGCAGGATTTTTGCTGTAGTAATCTTACACTGTGAGAACAATGTTGACAGTACAGAAAGAGGATGATACCCACAGAGGGGAAAAAGCTAGAAGTGGTCAGATGAAACTAGACTTAAAGCCTCCAGTACATAGAGTTGCAGAAGGAAAAGGACAGGAATGTAACTGCTTACTTAGTACGGTGCTACAGAGAGGACATTAGAGGGTAAGTCATGCTGATAGGTCTGTTGTTTTGCTGTAAACCTGGTGTTAGCACTGAGGTTACCTTTCTGTTTCAGGGGTTCAAGCTAAGCTACAGGGCAGTCATGGGGATCTGAGGTTTTATTTGGGGGGTATTTCCATTTATATGGAAGTAGCTGTGTGCAATGCAGAGTTCTGCATTCTCTAACCACAAAGTTTTCACATCTAAATGACTCAGCACACATTGTCACCATATTTTCCAGTAATTGCAAAAGCATCAATTGCATAATGTCCTGCATTGGGATCTAATACAGTTCCCTACAGCAGCATCACAGGAATGAAGTTTAGTTTACACCTGCACCAGACCTTGGGAGCTACTCTTGCTTCCCAGTTTACATCAAAACAGACCTAAAGCATAGCTAGCTACATGAAAAGAGTTAGAGCCTGGTCTGATATCTGAAGCTTTCTGTCCTTTACTTGACTAAAAGAGATAAAAGTTATCACCATAAGATTCAGGAAGCACCAGCCTTGCCTTGAAGTATATTTTTAAAAATTTCTAGAGCAATCTTTCCCAATGCAAGGAATACACAAGGGTGTCCTGTTTATCACAGCAGCGTGACTTACCATTGTGGCAGTTCTTGCTTTTAGTGGGAGATGCCCTGCATTCCTACCATTATTGAAAATCTTAATTCCTGCTTATGGGGTGGAAATTGAGGCTAGAAAAAACATGTTAAATGTGCAAGTGACTGCTGGATATGCATGGTATTGGACATGTCTGGTTCCTTCCTCCAGAAGGATTCTCCCATACTTAAAAGTTAATAGTGAACAGGAACCTACTCACTGACAGTAAAGTGGCCTATCTAGAAGTTTCCCCCAGCTATGTTTTCTGCTAGGAAAGGAAGTTTGTTTACCTCTGTCAATATCAGAAGTACAGCACAAGTTCCTCTACCCTGTAAGATCTAGTCTTAGTCTATTATGGAGCCACACTACTGAGAAACCACAGCTCTGTTACTTGCATTTAAACCCTTTTCTTGGCATGAGCACTACTGCTGGAAAGAGTCTAACCTCTCTCAGAGAAAACTAACAGTTCTGACACACTCCAAGATCTGTCATTAATGAGGAAGGAAAAGATAACCACAGGTTATAAAAGCCTGACAACTGGAAGAATGATGAAACAGTTTCTCATGCTGAAGAGATCTTTGACAGGCTAATCAGCTTAATGGATGACCAGAGCTCAAAATTTGGTTTTAAAAGTCTGGCAGTTCCACATCAAATAGTCCTAAACTGGAGAAGTAGGCTAAAGTCACCCAAAAGTGAACACAACTAGATAAAGAGTTTTATTTCCAACTAGCAAACAACTTTGAAGAACACTGCAATGAGTTTTGCAATTTTTCCCCTGGACCCAGTAATACTGGGTTGTCAGAACTCCAATAAATAGTCAAAAGTCCTCAGTTTGATTAAGACCAAGCAGCTATTTCAGCATTCAGCTCAGGGCCAAGTTAATTTGAAAGGCAGTTTAAGTAGTAAAGGAATATACCACACAAGAAAATTTTAGTCAAAAAAAAAGCCAAGAAATATCCCGCAATACTACAGTAGCAAAGCAAGTAAGAGACCCTAGTAAATCAAGTTAGGTGAGTTCAAGAAGCCTAGAAGTAGCATCCTGCTGAGGTGTTCCAGTTATTCTGCTTTTCTATCACAGGTGAATCTCAAATGCAGAACTATATATACAGTATATAATGCATCACAGGACGCTTATTAAACCATAATGAATAGTTGTAATTGATCAATGTTAGTCTGGGAATACTTGAATATTATCCTTCCCTTGCGAGAAGGGTTATCAAAGATCAGGTATTCACCATGACCATTAACAGTCAGTAGGAGTCATGCCAAAATTCAGGAAGGGTCACAAATGGCAGCCTGGTGAAAGGATTTCTCAACTGTCTTGGTTGATGGTCTGAGCACCAGGGTAAGACCCCTTACAGGACTATAGAGAAGTCTGGTTTCTCTCACTGCAGACACAAGAGAAGGAAACTCATGGTCAATGTCTAGCAAGTTAACAGATTTGGAAATACTTAAGTATCTCAAAGTCGATACATGCTTCCTCCAAAACAGAGAGGTCCAGTGCAAGCCACAAGAGAAGTCCTCTAAGTAATGATTCTGCTCCACTGTCCGCATTTATCAGTGTTACAGGAATTAGCAACAACATAGCCTAAAGTCTGTGAGGACACCAACAGGGGTACCTGCAGGGGCACTGTGGAACATCTGAGTGCAAGTTTAATACAACTTTTACTGAGGGAAATAGCTTGCACTGAGCTATTGCTATATAAAGAGTGTAAACACATCGGGCTACACTGCAGTCCATATGGGATGTTCTGTGTACATGCATAAACAATAGACCACTGAAAATACTTTTGAAGTAGAACAAATAATAAGTAACCTCTAATGAACTATTCAAGTTTTAACCCAGATCTCTGTGAACATCTAGGATAGACTCAGACTGGCACTATGCTCAGGTTTTGGTACCCATCTCCCTTGGGGAAGTCCTAGGTCCTTTATAATACACTAGGCATCTCAGATTTAGATCAAGAATATCAATTTCACTTCCTATGTAGCCACTACATTTTGGATGTCTGATGGTCCTACAGCTAGGTGTTTGACACCAGATAATAAATAGTCAGGATTGCCCCATTCTCCAGACATTTAATGTACATTTTAGCACCATGGGGCTCAGGTATGAGCTGACTGGGGCTGCTTTTTAGTGAGATACACTGATGTTACTTGCAAGCCACCACTACTGATGGTATTTCCCCTCACCCGCTCCCCACACCAGGACAGCTTGTCCCAGAACTGTCTTACCCAATTAGATTTAATCTGTTATTCAGCAGGAAGTAGGTTAACCAAACCACTATCAATATTACAGGACATGCTCAAGTGACTGCCTGCTTTTTCACATGGGCAACAGCTGTAGATCGAGAAAGTAGATGGACTCCAAGATGGCCAGCACCAGATGTCTTTCTGTTCCTCATCCTTACCCACATAAGCTATCAGTGCAAGACTGCCAAGTCTTAAACTACAGAGGTGTTGAGCAAGATCAGTAGCATAGTAGGTATTAGGAACCTCTAAGAGTTGCATAAGGCACATCAAGCTTCACTCTTACTTTTCACCACTGTGAAAGTAATACTTGGTATTTGTGGTTCTGATGACAAATGCCAAGAGGTTAAAAGAACAAGAATGACATTTTCCTGTATTAGTCTAGAAACTGCAGCTCTTGCAGTTGATTAAACAAAGGAAGTGTCATAACTTCAGCGAATTGGTAGTGTCCTTTCTTGCTAAGGGTGGTATGGGACAGTTAATGACCACTGGATGGACAACTTACTGACAATAATTGTCCCACATCCTTCAGAGAAAGGAAAACTGAAGAAATAGATAGTCAGTTAATCCCTAACTGACTGACTCCCACTTCACTATAAGAGACGACCTGTGGTACTCTGGTTATGTTTACATTAGAAAGCAGGAAGGTGCAATAGAAGCAATTCTGTTGAGTGAGACAGTATTGAGACCTAGCATCCACAGTGTGCTGTACACCACAGGTACAATGTGTATGAGAGAGTTGTTCTGGACTATTTGTGGTCATTGAAGTCACTGAATAATGACAGTTCAGGTGAAGCAGTATCCTGACTTGTTCAGATCATAACTTGAAGCATTTTCACAGGTTCTTAGAAGACAGTGTTTCATTCTTTAACAGTAGGAAGTAATTTGCTGTAAAGTGGCATTGCACAGCCAGAATCTGAACGAGTCATTTATTTGTTAGTCTTTCCATTTGATAATTCAGGTAGCTAGTCTCACTAATTTTGCTGTTTGTTATTTCTACATCTCAGGATAAGTAGGACCAATACAACAGCAGTATCACCTAGGTGTAAGCACTCAGACACCTGATTTCCATCAGTAAAAACTGATATCTGCCATCCTGATAGATGGGGAAAGCACACCATTCTTTTCCACAAAGAAAAAAGCTTTCATGTAGGAGGAACTTTACCTTAAGAACCTGCACAGCTCACAGGGAGGTTTACAGTAAGACTGAAACTTAACTTTGCTGCCTCTAGCCTTACACTAATCCAGTGATTTAAGACTGCCTAAACTAGCTTTAACAGTTTAATATCTTGTAATCTAAGATTACCTCCTCTAAGCTTAGACAAGATGCACTTGCAATTCAGCTGGCTTCATCCAGAATCAAGTCTACTATAGGTAAGAGACTGACAGTCCTGTTCATACAGGAAAGTTTAACAGGTTAGTTTTCACTTGTTCTGCTTGCAGCTTTGACAAATTGAGGAGTTCCTGACTAAGCAGATTTCTGTTCACAGAAAAACAGTCCAAACGAAATGCTTTCTAATTAAACAAATACAGCAGGTATGGAAAAAACTCCTTGCGTTGGAATTCACTCAAAGTTGACAGTCCAATTATTGCCAATAACAGCATGAACAGGTAGCTCCAATTTTGTTCTAAGTCTTAAAACAAGTCTCCTGCCAGAGTTAAGCTACTTCATGCCCAACACCCCTGATCCATCTCCTTCAGTGCACTGCCACACAGCCAGAGCTGTACTGTGTACTTAGTGATGCTGCACGGCACTGTGGCATTTCACAACACAAGAGAACAATTCTAAAGTCAGTTTGTCTCGAGATCAACTTTATCACGAGACTGAAAAAATTTTAATCTCTAAAACAGTCAATGTGCCATGGCACATTGTGTGCTACTGGAATTTTATATCAAGTAGCTGCCACACTGCTCTGCCCCGCACTCTAGTCCGGGAGCACTCAAAGAACAAGTTCCCATAGCTTTAACAGTGACACTCAAAGGCTTCTTTAAAAATACCATTTGAAAAGCTGCCAAGGTCCACACAATAAGGAATACTGGTTTGCACTTACTGCTAATCTAGAAGCTATCCCTACTGAAAGGGAGTTAGGGTTTTTCTAGCCCAAGTTAAGATGTTTATTTCTAAACAAGCTCCATAAAACCCTGAAATCCTATAATTCTTCAAAGCAACACACCACATCTACCTTTGTTCTGCATCTCTGTAGCCAGCTGACAACTTGAAATGTTGAGTATTTTACCACAGACAGCTTGAGAAGCATGTTGCACTTTGCAGTCACTGCTTATTGCCATTCATACTAGCTTTAACACCTACAAGAACCCCCAAAAATTATTCCTATGCTTTCACAGGAAAATTTATTAATTTCCTTACTGCAAATCACTTCCTTTTGACCTGGCATATCATACATCACAAGTTCTAGTATGAGTATTTGGAGGGAACAACCTGCAAAGACAGGTCAATAATTGCTGCTGCAGGAAAATATTTCCAGCAGTTCTGAAATTGAATCCCAGCATCTTCCCTCACTACTGAAGAGAAGAAACCTATTTTATACAGCATGTTGAAGACTTTCGAGACAGGCTGCTAAGATTACCTGTCTTATGAAACGCAGGAAAGAAAATGAGTTTTGAACAACCTCTGTACAGCACTTGTCCACTCAAACTGTACTTGTGTGCACACACTTCAGTGACACCCAAGCATGGTGTGGACATAAACCCAAACTGGTTAAAGGCCAAGTGGAGATGAGTATATAATAAGGCAAAATTACTGAGATCCTGAGCTGGAATACTGATGCAAGACAAGCTGGTAAAGGTCAGTCTTCATTCATGTAAGCTCCATACATTAAGAGAAAAGTGTATATTAAATGGGCTCTTTAATGGTTTCTCTCTGAAGGGTAACATACTTACCAAGTAACTTCATTTCTTACTACCTGAGCCAGTATTACTGGAATGGCAAGAATTCAGACAACACTTGCCTCAAAAAGGCTTGATAATCAATTTAAGTTAAAACAAACCAGAAAACTGTTTTCTGGTTTGTTTTAACTTACTAATAAGAAAACTTATTACTTGATGCAGAAGTTAGTTATGTTACATGACATATGCTATTCTTCCTTGTCTGCCTTCCCTTCCCCCATTTAATGGGCCCATCCATCCATTGTGCCACAGTGCTACAGAAGTAATTTTATGACCCTGTAAAAAATGTAAGCATTCTGAACTGCTATAAAATATGAACCTTATCTATTTGAGAATAAGGCTGAAGTTCCATTTAATCCATTGTGATTAGAAGCTCAATTACTAAATGGTGCTTTCATTGTGAAAAGAAATTAAGAGTGATTGCAAAAAAAAATCAATAGTAATCTTTCCTTTAAATGTGTACTAGATCAGATAGACTTAAGATCACATTTCTAGCCCCACTACATTTAGGACATGCAAGAAAGCCTATGAAGAAATTCTTAGCTTATTTCCAAGATACTGAAAGGACATCAAGTCTACTATTTAAATTAAAAAACTTTGTGCAAGATACAACTGTTCAGTTATTATACTAAAACTGCATAACACCAACTGCAAGGCTGCAATATTTCCCATGTAGTCATGGAATTCCTAGTTTTAAACTATCAGCACAAAGGGTTTCACAAATTTAGTTTAGGACAACATAGACACTGCTTGGTGTTGCTATATAATGTAAATAGAAGAATCCTAAGAAAGAAAGCATGTTGATATCCAGAATCTGTAGACCATGGAGCATCTTTTCACGTTTATGGTGCCCAGGGATGTCTGAAGGCTGAAGACACACCAAAAAAAAACAAACAAGTTTAACATGTCTAGCAGTTATTTGGATCACTTAGCTGAAGAGTTCCAAGTACAGCAAGTCATTCTCAAGTGAAGTTCATAAACCTAATCCTGCTGTTCCAGAGGAGTCACAGGAAAGGACACCCACACAAGATTTCCCACAGTAGGGTGGTTTCTGGAAGGAGCTACATAGCACATCTTCAGTTATTTCTTGTCTCTACTGCTTCCGAGACAGCATTTCAAAAGCTTTCAAAATGAGCAGTACTACTTACCCCCCACCACCACTTTTGCTAGTCCTGCAAGTTTTCAGCCAACATCATTATTCTTCTACAAAATGTATGTTTGTGTGAGTATGCAAGAAGCATTCAGAGATCAGTCTGACGTCTTCCAAATCTCTTTTGTCTGTCTGAACTTGATCACATGAGGGTCTGTCCCTGACTGGGAGTTTTCAGACCTGCCTCAGCAGTTACCAGAGGGATAGTGCTCCCCACCTCCATCACCAGATAAACCAGAAAATAGCTTCAAATCATTTGCCATTTTTTGAAATAAAGCTCCCCCCAAGTTTTGCATTCATTTCTGATACTGCTATTTATATATTTCACTCTTCCTTTTCAATTGCACTCAGTAGATTTGAGTATTAAGAGTGAGGAAAGAGCTGTGGGCATGTTATGCCTACACTCTCCAGCCACCACTCCAGCTCACCTGTTCTAAGCAGACAACTAGGTAATTTCTTCAGTTTCTTTGCAGGAGCTGCCATTTCAATCCCTATGCTGACCTTCAAAACACATTGTGGGTAGAGGACAAGTTCTTACAAGACTACCTGTAAAGACTACCACCTCCTAGCTCTATGCCTCCAACAGAACTCTGAAAAATAACTGAAGTATGCCTCTCTGGCACACAGTTGGTTACAAACAGGAAGAAGTTCTCTCGTTACCCCCTATGGGCTTTCAGGGATACATTAACACCACTTCAGGCTTACTTTAGACCTTATTTAAAAAAAGCAGTTAATAACACAAGAAACGAGTTCAGCCCTAGTACATTGAAGAAGTCTGGCAGACTTCAGGCACTTCAGCAGCACAAGTACAGACTGAAAATAAAATAAAGTACACAGCTGCTTGAAGCTAGAATATTTTTCACATGGAAGCACACTATCTCACATACCAAAAACAACCTGAATGTCTTTGAAACTCCACCAACAAAACATGCAACAGTCAAACGTTATTGTCCACAGAAAGCGCATAGCTACTACCAAGCACACTGCCTCTCCAGAAAAACCTTATTCCTTTGGGACAGGAAAGATTATCAGGTACAGCCTTGCTCCCTTGTATCTTATCCAACGCACTTGCATTTTGCTTTGTCTCGCTTCGCAAATCCTCACTTTAGTTTTTCTACTTTGAAACATGAAGCATTCTCCTTCTCTTCTACCACACCCATTGCTTCCTGCACTCACTTTTCCCATTTCTCATGGTTTCCTATAGATGTGAGCAAGTTAAACTCCTGAATAAATTGAAGTTTTAACATATACTTGTATACCTAAGATCCATTTGTCTTTATGGAAAAAATGGTTATTCCAGGTCTTCCTCAACTTAGCATTTGAGGAAGGTATTTCATCCAATATCTCCATAATATTCAGTGTTGGTTTACATTCTAACAAGATGAAGTAACGATATTTTCAAGGAGACAGGAGTTTAATAACAAATTTGCATGCTACATGTCTTATCTATCAGCTCTTGACAGCTTTTGCATCACATGCTTAGAATACCTAAGCACAACTACTCCTTTTCTGTTTGGCCTGTTCCACAGCCGCACTCTCGTAGTCAGAGCAATACTTCATTTTTAAACACTTAAGAAATTTTAATCAGCTCCTGGAAGAAGGGTACTGTTGCCAAAATTAATACAGAATGCCTCACTCAAAGCTTTCAACAAATTTGTTTACCAGTTGTTATTTGTGACATTTTTTAAGGAAAGCCAAATTTAAGTGGTCTTCTTTGACTTACCACCATTACCCTCTAGAAAGTTGCAAGTTTGTACAGGCTGGTGTGAGTGACAATGCTGCTCTTACTAGTTCAAATCAAAAGTTTGATTGATTCAGGGGAAGTCCTTATGGTGCTCTTTCAATCATATTTGAAAGTTTCATCAATACGCTGTATTCACCTCCTACACAGCATTGTGGTCAGCGTACTATGAAGAGAGCATGCTTGTCAAGTATGAATCTCTAGTGTATTGAAATGGACTAAAACACACTTCCCTATCATTAAGATGCCTTTGATTTTTATCTCTTTACCACAATGACTCACTCCTATCTCCTACTTATTTCACCAATTATTTATGTCTTTTGAAGAAGGAGGTTAACCTTTTAACACTTCCAGAATTTATCCTGGAAGAGAAACTTACCATAGCTTCACATGCTGAGATAAAAAACAAGAGTAATGCCTAAGGGCAGCTAAGGTTTAGAAGTTTTGCTCTGTATAGACATGCATATAATCTGTTCAGCTTCTTTCAGAATACTTCACACAGCAAACAAGATTTGACATTGACTAATCCATCTAACTCTCAAGCCTTTTCACTTCCATTGTCCAAAAAGCTACAACCTGTATCTCTAAAATGCCTGAGTATTTATTGAATACAGAAGTATACACACAACAGTTCCCTTCTTCCCCCTTCACTATTTCACCATCTGCACTCCCCCCCCCCCACCCCCCCGCCTTGATTCTGCTGCAGGAATCCACATTATGTCCTACCCTACAATAGGAAGGTTATTCTCACCAGGAAAAAAGAAGAATTGGCAATGTAACATTGTCATGGCCTATTAGGTAATTACATGGATTTATGACTAAAAACCTGCACTAGCACAAGAAATTGAAGTCATTCATGAACCTGCTGCATTGCAATATACAGCACAACATTCATCAGTTTGATGTTTGGCTACATTCACACCAGAAGCCAGCACAGTATCTGCATTATAATTCTCAGCTGATCGATTGAGCTACATGGTTAGTTTTTAATCATTGATTTAGTGACACAACCTTAGATTGCAGCACATGGCTCTTTGAAGAAAGCTTTTTATGATGGACTTCAAGTACAAGCTTTGATCTAGTGAAAAAATAACATGCTTTAGTATGTTTAAGGGTTTGACTTGAATTCAGAAGCCTTTTTAAATGCATCAAAATCCATTCAGAGTGCCAGCATCATGTTGCTTGCAGGGAAGTCACATGCAGTGTTACTTACCATAAGATTTAGATCTCTTAAAGAGATCTAAAGCTGTTTGTCTAAACACACCAGCAGATAAAGTTATCTACATGAGCTGTTGAAAGCCAGAAGACAGTTGGGCTAATGAGTTAAGAGGGAATGACTATCACATGCTCAGATATTTCATTACACACTTTAATAAAACGCTTTAGGGAACATATGCTGGGACTATGTAGAAGCCATCTTCAACTCAGTTCTCTGTAACTAATAACTTTTATGTAAACCTCATCCTCAGGTGTTTATAAAGATTCATGAAGGAAAGAAAGCTGCAGAATACCTTTCCAGCTCAATTACATTAGCAGTAGTATTCATGAGGGTTTCATGGTATTAATAAAATCCCTTGTATTTTAGTTTTAACAGGGGTCTGAACTACTGCTCTCATACTAGCTGAGCACAGCCCAATCAAATATCACTAGAAATACAATCACTTCTGTTCATGGTCTCATTTTTCTACTGGGGCAGGACTCCCAGCCCCTTAGAAACAGAACAGCCTAAGCCATCAGATTCAGCCAAAGAATTTATATTGCAAATTTCAAGATTGTTGTATTTACCTTCATTTTTGAATGTGAAAGGCTAGTGAGGAGATTGATATGAAAGCATGTATCACACTGTAAGATTTGGGAAACATTCCCTATTCAGTTTAGTAGGGCATCATCTGCAGTAGGCCTGGAATTGTTATGAATGATATATAAACAGTGACAGGAGAATAAGAGAGTTACTCTTCAGTCTACTGGCAATATTAGCACAAGCATCTACAGATTTATCAGCAGCTCCAAGATACAGTAAGGGCAATAAACCAAGAGTGAAAAAAATGTCTTCTAGGTCTTGAAATTAATGTATGGCTACATTATTAGAACTTCCCATAATATAAATTAGTTTTTGGCTAAACTTTGTTACAAGTACAGCTATGTTTCTGCTTAGCCTGTTGAAACATGTTGCTTTGGCAGCGCACCCGTCTGCCAGAGTCTCAGAAACTAAGGGCTGAGAAGTTAAACAGACGTGTGGCAACCTGCCAAACACCAGGACCCTAATCAGCCTTCTCTCTCTTATCTTCACAACCCCAGACTTGCTAAATTACAGCCAGAGTGTTGTAGCAGCTTGCACCAATACTGCCAATTGACTGCAAAAAAAAAAAAAAAAGTTGAAAACTGATTTGAAAAGAGAACCTATCAGAAGAGAAACCCTGCCAATATTTCCCTTGCTCTCCAAAACAGCAATTAGAAAATAATTCAGTTTGCCCTACAGCAGAAAGATCTATGGTCTGTTTCAGCATACTGCAGTAAGAAGCAGACTTTTTAGTTTGAGGTTCTATTTGAAGTGTTTTAAGACAGGGGTGCAGCAGCTTTGTGTTACCCTTCCTGCTTCATGAACTTCCACTTAACAGAGGAGAGAGATCACTGAAACAGTAACTACCAGTTGTTATCCTAGTATCCCCCAACATAGGTTTTAAAAACAGTAATTGAAGTTAAAAGCCTACTTGTTTTCATATCCAAGGAAATATTATGAAGATGGTGGAAAGGGAAGAAGAGTGCTGCAGGCTAATATTCAGGCCACACACAAAGCCAGAAATGCAGTGCCAACTTGAGATGATTAACAAGTTGAGGACACAGGCTTCTTAGAAGACCACAGCAAAATAAAGTTTGCTGTGTCATTTAATACCTCAGCATAAGCAGTTAACCAAGATATGTACGGTGTTTGATTCTCTAAGACACGTGTTACAGAACAGTTCTTAGTTATACATAGGAAAGGAATGCTGTGCTGTTTGGGCAAGCCAACATGGCTTTTCTGCCTCAGTGTGCTCTGAGTATCCTTTTAATACACAAACCCACAATCTGAGTGCAGAACTAAGCGTGACACAAGTCCCTTTCGCTCACCCCATGCTACAGGGACACAAGTTGCATTGAAATTAAGTGGATGGCTCCAAACAACCAAAGTTTGAGCATGCCTTACATGAGGCCAGTGCTAGCTATGTGAGCACCTTGAGCCTGTAACGCGGGCCTGCTGAGCACAGCCTGCCTGGAGGAGATATGTATTTCCTCTAGAAGCGACGTAGAGCAGGGGCCATGAGCAAGCTGAAGCAGTGAGCAGCTGGAGCTGAGGCCAGGCAGTAGCCAGCAAGCAGAGCAGAGCACAGCAGCCTTCTGAGAACAGCTGCAACAGCCCAGGACAAGCCAAGAGCCACCAACACAATGTTGGCATAGGCACCTGCAGCCTGTGGGAGGCCAAATATAAACCTCCCTGACAGAGGCCTCACTCTGTTCAAGCCTCAAAAGCAGACAGGAGCAGCTGAATGCAGCAGGGAAGGGGAAAAACAAGAAGCCAGGCTTGTGAGCACCCCATCCCTCACCTGCGATGTCCCAGAGCTGCAGCCGCACGAGGGTCTTGCTGTCCCAGTTGATGACTTTGAGCGCGAAGTCCACCCCAATAGTGGCCCGGTAGTGCTGGGAGAAGAGCTGGTGCACGTACCGCTTGATGATGCTGGTCTTGCCCACGCCCAGCTCCCCGATCACCAGCACCTTGAAGAGGTGCTCCCGGCACTCCGCCGCCCCGACCACCGGCCCTTCCCCGCCGGCCATGCCCGCCGCCTGCCTTGCTTTGCCTCGGCCCGGCTCTGCTCAGCCCTAAAACTTTCCTGGCCGGGGTCTCGCCTCCAGGCAGCGCTGCCCGCCGGGCCGGCCCACGCCGGGCGGTAGAGGAGAGGCCCCAACCACCTGACTGCAGTCACAGGACGCGGAAACTCCGCGCTTATAAATGCCCGGGGAGGGAAGGGGCGGGCGGCGGGGAGGAGCGGTCGGGACGGGCCCCGGGGAGCGTCCGCCGGCCCCGGGTGAGGTGGTGGTGGCGGTGGCTGGGGTCGCGATGGCAGAGCCCCGTGCCTGTCCTGGCCCGGGGCCCCAGCGAGCACCTCCAAGTAGCTGCGGTTCCCTCCCGCTCCCAAACTAATCCCGCCTCGTTTCGTCCTCGGTGTGGCTCTGGCTCTTCTACGAGCCGCACCAGGCCAAGCAGTAAATGGGCACGCACGGCCCTGAAGTCAGCAGCAAGTGGGGTGTCCGTCCCGCAGAGCGTGTGGTGCCACGCCTGCAGATTGCACGTGCTGGGAAAGAACAGCAACAACAACAACAAAATAAATAACAAACAAACAAATAATCTTTGGTAACTTGGAGCCACAGCATCCATCCCAGCCCCAAGGGTGGAAGCTGGGTGGCTCAGTCTCTGTGTCACGGCCACTCCCCAGCACCTGCGGCTGTCCGGGCACCAGTAGGTTTGGGAGTGAAGGGATGTTACCAGCAGGATTAAAGCCTTTTGTAGCTGATCTGACAAACAACCGTCTGTTCATCCTGGTTTTATACTACTTTACTGCATACACAGATTCCTTTGCTATGCTTTCAGTTGGTGGCTTGAGTGAGACAAACCTGGCTTCCTCAGCCAGCCTGGAACATGCTCACTTCCTTGTCACACAAAGGTGATGCATGGAGTATAAATGGAAGCAGGTGGAGAGACTGGCAAAATGAGGCAAAAGAGTTCTTGAGTAAAACTTGTATTTAGAGGTTTTGGTCTAAAATTATTAATTTAAGCTGTCATGCTGTATTAACTTCAAGACAATTGCTTTAATTAGAATTTACTTTCCAGCAGCAGCAGTAACATCAGAATATAAACCAAGGACAGATTGGTACTCAACAATGAGATTTTTTTTTCTTTTTTTTTTTTTTTTTCAGTGGAGGGTGGCATGGAGTAGCATCGGTTCTCTGGCAAGAGGTGGGATAGACAAGAAACATAGTAATTAGTTAGGAGGTTGGTAGTGAATGCGGCAGACGTTACTTCAGGCACACACACCTTACCCAGCATGGGTTCTGGTAAACCTCTCTAACTGTATCAACATTGACCTCTGTGTGCCCAGTTGTTGTCTGTTCAGATTGGGATTTGGCTGGGTTTTCTCCTTCTGGCAAAATCAGGGTAGGATGGAAGTACATTGTCACATGCTCAGGTGGTGGTGTGGCAGCAGTTTAATATGGTTGCAGAGGCCTAGTTCCTCAGGCTGAGATACACACTTTGGGTCTTCATTCCCTACATGTCAGAGGGTTATTATGGTATTTTCCAACCTTACAGGAGCATTTCATTAATGGATTACTAGGCACACTCTGCCATTATGTAGCCCAGGGTGCAGTGCTTGCTTATTCTAATTGCAGGCTTCTGATAACATTAGATAATTTGGTTTTGCATGCATAGATGGGATGGAACTTTTAGGCATTTCCTACCATTTGTTAGGCCTGCCTACTGCCATCTTTGTCTTACATGCCACACAAATTCATTACTGCCATTATTTTCTTCATTCTTCCTCCTCATTTTGCAAAAGTAAGGGAACATAGATCGTATCAGACAACTAATTGAGCAACTATACTATTATTAGGAAGCTGAATACAAGTACTTCAGTATACTTGAAACTTGGTATCAACAGTTCAAAAGAAGCCTGTAGGTTGTTGTTTTTTTTTCTTTTGTTTAGTTTTGTTCTTTTTTTTTTTTCTCACGTACTGATTTTAAGCAATTAGAACCAACATCAAAAATAAAGAAGTCTGTAAAAGTCATGATCTGCTCACAGAAGACTCACAAACAGTAACAAGGGCAAAATGTGACTGATAATTTTCCATGATTAATAGCTTGATCAGTTCTAATTACATTACAGCATGCCAAACATATAGCAGTAGATCTTGCCTGAACTAGTAATTTGCCTTAATTTCATTATTATTCATTTCATTCAAGCTGGCTGATATCTATGTGGAACAGCTTGGCAAAATCCAGTCATTTGCAGTCCTGTTATTACTGTTCTGCCCCTCTATGGTGCAGTATAATCAACCATGCATGAGGTTATAGAATAAAATATAATCACCATCTGCCTAGCACAGGGTAGATAATCTTTATTCTGTGAGTTAAATTTTGGTGTCACTTGGTCTTTTGCATGTAATTCTACTTTTTCATTGACTCCATTTTACCAGCTGAATGTCAGCAAAAATCCCCTACTGAACAAGGGTTGTTGGCATCATGGTATGGTAATTGGGATTACATTAAATTATATCGTTGCCTTCAGTTGCCTACACTGGCAGACAAGGAAAAGGTTATTATCATGCCATTTTAACTAGCTTAGCTAGTCGGTTGCCTTTAAGTAAGGTGCCTGCTTCATATCTCAAATAGCAATTGTAAAAATTACTACTTTTTTTTTTCTTTCTTTCTTTCTTTCTTTTTTTTTTTTCTTCTCCTTTCCCTGCACTGAAGATGTCTAAAATGAGGAAGAAGAAACATAAATCTTACAAAACAGGCTTTTGGTACATTCTTAACCTTAACACTGAAGGCTGGTCTGAATAAAAACTAGCTAATTTTTTTACACTTACTGTTTCCTGGTATTAGCCTGCCCATCCACTGAAGTTATTGGCTAAATTATTAGTTTATCCCCATTTCAGAACACTGTCTTCCCAAAGCAGCGGGGTTTGACGAGCTGGATGCACAATGGAAATGTTTCAGACTTTTAGTAGCCTAATGATCATTACATGATGAATACCAAAGGACTAGTAAAATAGCTTTACTTGTAATAAGACATTTTGGCTTTTTTTTTTTTTTTCTGATCCTCAATGGTGTTTTTGTATCTCTGTTCCTTCAAGACAGCCTCTTCTAATCTTTCCCATGTTAGTCTATCCTCTACTTCCTCTACAACATCATTTTGCCTTATCAACCTTCTATTTTCACCATACCAACAGTCATTCTTCAATATCTTCCTACTTTGTCTTTTTTGTTGTTGCTGTTTTCTATTTATATTTCCTTTCCCTTACATGTTCTCTTAAATCTCACCTCAGTTTAACCCTTTCATTTTTAAATTTTTTATTTCATGATTTCTCCCTTTCATACTCACCTTCCTGTTCTTCTGAGCTTTTTATTCCCTGAGGTAAGGGCTTCTTCATATTTCTTTGTGTCAGACTGTGGTGAGGAAGGGATAGCAGGTTCAGCCAGTCAGGTCAAGAAGGCTGCAGGAGGCACTTTATTACCTGAAGCGGAGGGATGCATTTTGTTTACTCTCTCCCATAGTTGCATTAGAAGTGAAATTTGTAGCTGAAGGGGTGGTTAGGAGCTTGAAAAGTGGAAGTTTTGGACATACAGCCCAAGGAAGATTTCTCCATGTCCAGGCAAGGAAACACAGCTGCTTGGGTTTGAAGACTGGGCAAACTTGCACAAAACATTATAGGTCTCCATGCGCTTCTCTGACCAGCTAGAGCATACAGAGCACGCTTTCTATTTTCTGTGTAGATTTCCCAACAGTCATGAAGAAAAGAAAATAATAAAAAAAAACCACACTGTGTTGTAAAATAATATTGTTATAAGAGACGGATTGTACTGCCTGGAGCAGTGTAGGTGACAATGCTTTCTTTTAACTGTGCTTTTCTAGGAAAATATCCCAAAGTACAACTTTTAGTGATAGTAACATACAGACAGCAGAAATCAATAAAAAGCACACAAGGCTGGCTGCGGTCTCTGGTGAGGACCATGGTGAAGCAGGCTGTCCCCCTGCAGCCCATGGAGTACCACGGTGGAGCAGGGTCCCATGTTGCAGCTTGTGGATGAGACCACGGTGGAGCAGGTGGACCTGCACCAACAGAGACTGTGGCCTGTGGAAGACCGCTGCTGGACCTGTAGCCCATGGCGAGGAGACCACGCAGGAGCAGGTGACCTGGCAGGAGCTGCTGCCCATGGGGAATCCAGGTTGGAGAAGTTTGCTCCTGAGGGATGGACCCCATGGTACGGACCCATATCTGGAGCAGTTCTTGAAGAGCTGCTGCCTGTGGGCAGCCCATGCCAGATCAGTTCAGCAAGGACTGCATCCCGTGGGAGGGATCCCACAGCACAGGGGACAAGAGTGACCGAGAAGGAGCGGTTGAGAAGAAGCGCTATAGACTGACCATAACCCCCATTCCCCTGTTCCCTTGCGCTGCTTGGGGGGAGGAGGTGGAAGAGGGCGGATGGAGGAGGAAGGTGCTTTTGGTTTCTTTCCTTTTCTTCTCACTTCTCTAGCTTGTTAGTAATAGGTAATAAATCTTACTCTCTCCCTATGCTGAGTCTGTTTTGCCCGTCACGATAATTACTGCATGATCTCCTCATCCTTATCTCAACCCTTGAGCCCTTTTCATCATATTTTCTCCCCATTCCTCTTTGAGGAGAGGGAGTGAGAGAGCGGATGTGGTGGAGCTCTGCTGCCCACCCGAGTAAAACCACCACAAATCCACAAACACATAGTTATGTTTTGCCCACTGAAAATATTCTCCTTCAGTTATCAGAGAGCACCCATGAACATAAAGCTAAGATTATATGTAAGTGTTAGCCTCTCTGGGACTTCACTTCCTGCATGTCAATATGATATACTGTCATCTCCTGACCACAAATGTAACTGTATTATGTAGACTTGAACTTGTAATAAGCACACAGCCTACATATATAGGACAATTCTACTTCTACTTGAAATATATGACTGTGGTAACACAGATGCCATATCTCTGTCAGTTGTGGAATGTAGGTTGGATGCCTGCAGGCAAAACTATTATTAGACAATCCTAAATATATACTGGAAAATCTAGAAGAATAAAAATATTAAACTTTTGTTAAAACCCATAAAATAATGGGCTATACACTGAAGGAACAGATGAGTGCTTTTGTCTGGAAGAGGAAGAGAAGCCAGCCAAGAGGAAGCCATGTCAAGTACAGTCCTTGGTAAACCTCTGGAGAGAGGCCTGATGGTCTTCCATAGAGGACAGGATGTTCTCACCAAGACCAACTACTTTGCAGTCCATGCAAATAAATGGTGCAGATCTTGGACTGCCATGGCAATTGAGTGTGCTTGTTCCCCACTTACAGGCTTCCTGGTAATCAGGTTTTGGGCTATGTTTGTTCTACCATCAGACAGCCTTTTGTAATAGTAATTTGCAGTAGTCAGGAGGTGAATGAATACAGTACTGCTGGGGCTCGAAAAGAGACTGAGAGACTGTCTAGAGACTTCTTGCTGTGACTGCTTCTGTTGATGTTGGGATAGGCAACAATTAAAATGTTAATATCTGCTGAAGTTTTCCTTGCCTTCTTTTGGTAAATTTAAGTCAAGGTAGATGACAGAATAAGAGAAACAGCTTTTGAATTCTCTCTACTGCATTTTTTTCTTTTTTTGCATGTAAGAATCCTTTGCTTTCATTACAGCACTCTGAAAAAGTTAGTGGTTCAATCCTCCATTGTTGAACCAGTGTAATGCTCCCCAAATGTCATTGACATGTCTGCCGATTTGTGGCAAAATCAGAGTACTTGCATATTATCACTGCAGTGCTGAAGACTGAGGACCAAGAAGGAGGAAAGTAATTGAATGGAGTTCAGAGAATCAAGACAGCCTAATTTATGAAGTATTGAGGGAAGTATTATTGTGTGTAGGGGCAGAAACCTCTTCCTGTACTAGCTGTTCCCTTCAGTTTGTATGAGGATCATATTTCCCCAGATTCCCCCAATACCTTTTCCAGCCTTCACTAGTCATCACACAAGTTGTCCTCAGTACTGCCAAGCTATGTGATGGGAAGGGAACACAATCACTTCCATGCAAGGCCCTTACGTTCCATCAGGGCCTCTACCTAGTCTCCTCCACAAAGTCAGGGTCATTTTGATCTCTTTTCAACACAGAAGACTAGACAATGGCCTACGTGATGGTGACTAATGAGACCTATATCCAAATACCACGGCTGCAAGCAGCCAAAGGTGGGGTGAGGTGAGGAGATTTACCTTGCAGCACTGGTAACGTCTCCAGCTGTGCAATGGAGAACTCTGCAGTAGGCACCAACCAGACATGAGCTGCCCTAGGCAAACACTTTTTGTATGTTTTAAACCAGTTCTGATACTTGAGTTAACCAGAAAGCAGTAGAAACTCACAATTATTATGTTTACATTGACGAGTCACCATAATGTTTTGTGTCAATCTTATCTAAAATCCTTATCATTCTTAGCTTTTCTTGGTTGCTAAGTGTACTTTTCCTGTACTGCACTGAACAATATCTGCAGCTGCAGAAGTATGACAGAAGTAAGCTATGACTTCGATACACAGATACCAAACCACAACCATACTTAATGCAACAAGAATGAAAACTGGACACTACTATAAAGAAATACATATTGGTACACATATTTAGTTTTGATTTGTTAAAACTTATTTCACTTGTAACAACCCTTTAAAGCAGCAGAGTTTGTTATGTGTTATGTGTAGACTAAAATAGAAAAATTGAAATGAAAAGTATGTAAACTGCATTAAGCTAACTCCCCATTCTGCTTGCACATCTAAGCACATGTAAAACTTCAGACGCTGTGAGTCATCCCACAAGCTCCACTTTCTAGAGGTTATTCATGTGCATGAGATTCATCACATGCAGCCAGCTTCTCGTTTTTTTTTTTTTGTGGTGAAACACCAGAGAATAAAGATCAATATTACATAAACCAGACCTGCAAATATAGCTAATACACACGTAAGCATAAATATACATCATACTTACTCATCATGGATTCAGCAGAAAATGTGGATGCTTTCCTCTGCATCCTTTGCTACACAGTTTCACAGCTATGATAGGAGAGATAAAGATGTATGACTGAAGTATATAATAGTTTCAATTTAATTTATATAAAGATTATGATGGAAGTTAGGTTGTAACTATGTGCTTTTCTTATGGCTGATTTTAACTGCCAATCACTAAAATAAATGTTCAAATAGAGGTGTCTAAGAAGCAAGAAGCATCTGACCAATTTTGAATTTACTTTTTTTTTTAATAGAGATGTTAAATTCAGTTTGTATTACCCCCGTGTCAGCGTTCAAGATCCTGCTGCTGAGTGTGGGAGTTCAAAACTTTCCAGTGAAAATAAAGTGTTTTTTTTTTTTTTTTTTTTTTTTTTGTGTGTGTGTGTGTGTGTGTGTTTTGTTTTTTGTTTGTTTGTTTTTCCTTAACTTGGGACAGTCATTTTTTCCCTCTAACTGAAATGGTTGAACAAGTCTTGCTGACAAGTTCTAGAGGTTTTCAGCCTGAGGCTGACACCTAGCATGGATAAAGCTTGCTTAAGTTTCATCCAGCCTACACAGCATTAATGGAGATTGCCAGCTTTCATCATTGGGAAAGCTAGTAGCTTCCTCTGCAAAACCGTGTTACCTTAAACCCACTGCTTCTCAGGTCTGCAGGTATTTGGATAGTGGTTTTGCAGGTGTGTCACCACTCCCAGATATATACATATATAGAAATGAAACAACAACTTACCTGTTTCCATATTGCATGTTCACTCCATCCAAATATTCTATCTGATATTCTTTCTTATTCGAAGACCTCCAGGACTGATGTATCTACATCAGCAAAATGTCATCATATTAGTTTTACATTCAGCATTCTTTAAGTGTGGAAATAACATACTTGGAATATAAATAAAGTGTGTGACTACCACGAGTATGTGAGAATGAAGCTGGGTTTAACTCCCCAATTGCTCTACCAGTATTTGGAGACAAAGCAGTCTACAGGCTCTATATCATTCACTGAATAAAGCACCTTGTTATTTTGTTTTGTTTGTTTGTTTGTTTTTCTGTGCAGGATTAGAGTGTCCTTGCAGCCAGTTTTTCTTGAGTGCATAATGCATCACAGTGCTCCAGTTCTTGACTTGCCCCCAGCCATAAGTGCCTTGCTTGGCTGATCCTTCCTGAGGAGCAGTGCCACTTGGTCCATGAAGAGCTGGCAGACAGGTACTGGGGCTGGGAGCTTCTGCCAGCTGGCTGATCAGCTGAGGGACAATGACAATAGTTTACCTCTCCTTGCTCTGGTTGGTTCCCAAGACATTCTTGACCTTCAGACTGGCATGACTCTTGGATCCATGACAACTTTCATACCGTACTGCTGACCTATCTACATTTTGCTCCTTCTCACTATAGATACTTATAATTTTTTCATAATTTTACTTTTATTTGTGGGGACCATCCTAGACACTGTTGCCTTTCATCTGCATTGTTGCAATAGACAGTTACATGTAAGCTACCATCACTTCAGGCTGCCTAAGGTGCTGCATCATTCCCTCAACCTCTTATTTATTCTCTGGATAACTCATTGACTATGCATTCCTGAACTGCCTGAACATAACAGAAAATAAAGAATTTAATCTAGGCAGAAGTTTTGGCAACTGGAAACCTGTGTTTAATGCTTGTGATATATTCTTCTAAAAGGTAGCTGCAGGATTTTTTTTTAAATAAAAATAATAATTGTACACTTTTCCATACCTAAGTTTTCAAAAACTTTGGCTCTTTTTTTTTTTTTTTTTTTTTTCCTTGCCTTTGTTTTATTTTTTTAAAATTCATTGAACTCATCAACTAGAAGGTGAGAGAAGTGAACTAATTAAACAATTTAATAAGCCTAATTTTTGGAAGTTGGATAACAATCAAACAATCATCCAAGGCCAAACATTAGTAAATGTTGCTAAACCCATAAGCAGCAATGAGTAAGGAAAAGGACATCTGGTTTATTGTTTGCTATGAAGTTATATTAGAAATTATTAAAGACTATTTATGCTGGTTTTCAAACTACCATCAAGACATTATGTAAAAATGCTGAATTACATTGTTTGGTTTTAGGATTATTCTCCCAACTGGACAATTAGAATCCTGACCTCGCTTTCCATCTCACAATAGATTAATTATGTAGCAAATCTCTTTACTTGCAAATACTTTGTTTTGTGAACACAGTCTGTTTATGTCTGAGATAATGTTCTCAGGCTTTACACTTTACATAATTCACAAGCAATAAATTCAGCACAACTATCTCACAGTTCAATCATAATGGTTCCCTAGCAGCCTACGAACAAGCTTTTGATTTGCTACGAGATTTCCAACACACATTTGTCTTTAGGTTTACTAGAAGAGATTGATTACTCTTTATTAAGGAGACAGCAATTGGCTTTTAGTCTAGGAATCTGGAAGATGGTGTTTTCCTAGAGCTCTTTGGATGGGGGAAGAACCTTTCATCCCATAGTACTTCAGTTCAGAATAAACCTAGGACAGCTTAAAGGCCTAGCAAAATTTGAAAAGGTAGCAAATATGGTGAATTCCTAAATTTGGACCAACCAACACTACAAAAAATATGGTAGAAATGGGATGTTTTCAATTACTGTCAGTTTTCAAGAAAATCAAGGGAAGAAAGACAGACAAAGGAGAGGAAAAGAAGATAACATGCACACTTGTGCCTAATCTCATAATCTTCAGTTTCAGAAAGTCATCATATTGTGAAGAGGGACCCAAAACACACAAATAAAACACACAAATCAAAGAGACAGAGACAATTGTACCAGGTTCCCAAAGAAAGTAGAAAGAGAACAAGAATTTTCTGTCACTCAGTGTAACTCATCACAGATTAAAAAAAAAAAAAAAAAGTAAAAAAAAAAAAAGTTATCATTTCTAGGAAGCCACCACAGTGTGAAATGTCAAACTCAGAATCTTCTTTATTGTTTTATTTTCAGCCACTATCAATTAGTCTGACATTTAATTTACAGAAACAAGAAGTTCTTGAATACTGCAGAAATGCTGCAGTCTGTGGTTTGTTCCCTAGTTTGTTGAATCTACTCTTCTAACTGCAGGTATTGATCTCAGTTTTGAGGGCATCTAACCACTTTTGTCGAAGAGAAACTTCCCAACAGCACACAGCAAATTCAGCGGGACAAAGTATTTTAGGCTGCAAAGCACAAACACACTCCTTTCCATGCCTTGTGTCTGTGACTTGTCTCTGTGATGGAGATACTAAAATCTTTGCACATGGCTTCCAGATGACATACATTTATTTTCCTCCTGACAACAAGCTGGCTGCTCATCAATCTCAGGTATCAGCCCTTCTGAGCTACTTTTGCAGTTTCTTAACTAAGAAACAGGTGTAAAACATAAAAGAATCTGGGTTTTGGCAGAAAGAAACTCACTCAAAGAACAGAGAATTTTTTGCTCTCTATACAGAAGTTCCATTTATTACTAAATGTGTTTACTTAAAATGGCCCAAAGCTGCAGTCAAAATTACTTCTTTTTGCTGGACCTAGCAAATGGTTTCTTTCTTATGTGCTTACACATGCCTTGCAGATCAGAGAGCCCTTCTTCAAAAATAGTTTCTCAGATATGTATGAAGTCTTAACAGCCACAGTCTTTTCACATAGCACCTTGTCACATGACACATAGATACCAGCCAAGATGCTTTTTTTTTTTTTTTTCTTCTTCTTCTTCTTCTTTTTCAAGTCTTTTTTTGTTTGGTTTGGTTTGGTTTGGTTTTCAATTGACTTACTATTCTGCTTCTTCCCTCCAGACAAATACCCAACGTGTTTGAAATTTAAAGAGTTTGACCTAATAATAATTTTGATTTTTGAGAATTACAATGTATTTTGAGACTCCTTATTTTAGTTCCAGTGATTCTTAAGTTAGTATCTATCAACTACTGTGAAGATCTATTTAAAAAAGATGGTTGTGGCAAATTCAGTAGGTTTTGAAAACTACAAGGCTAACAAAAACAGTCTTGATCAAACAATATATTTCCATAAGCTAGGTATGTATTTAGGTATCCAGGAAAGCTGAGGTGGTACTTGAGACTCATGCCTCAAAGTTTACATGTGTTTAAGTGCTTTATCAAATGACCTCTGAGAGCAAAGCCTACAGGTATACCACATACAGCAATGGATTTTTCTCCTATTTTACTCATTTTCTGGATTGAAGAGTCTTTCATTCAGCGATGTCTTGACCTCTTTGTTGAATATGCCATCAAGTAGTGCCAAGTATACTTAATGAAAATTCTAACCAATTGTTGTCGCTGTAGTGGGTATTCTTCAGTGGACTTCTATGCACAGTACAATTGACTGAAACTATTTTTTGCTTTGTATTATACAAAAAATCCACCTCCCAAAAAAACCCCTCTAAGAAATAAAGTTTCATTTGAAAAGTAAAGCTCTCAAAGTTACGAAATGCCAAAAATGAGGCTGCCCATCCAACCTGAATTTGGAACCATATATGTACATTATAATACAGTCTTTAATAACACAACCTCTTCCTTCCTCACCTTCCCCTTTTCCCAACTTCATTCACTGCAGTAAGTTGTGCTTAGAGAATCTTGCATCTGTTCAGTGTTTTTATCCTCATCACTTAACTAGAGGTTAGACCATGTAATGAATGCAGAATTATTCCTCTCGTTGTGATCCTTTCTAGAGCATTCTTCACAATAGTGCCCAAGTGAATCATAAACTTTAATGATTATACCTCTGCTATGAGATGAAATGCATTTTATCTCTATTTACAGTCTGTAGATGTGGAAGAAAAATCCCTCTCTGGCATCCATGCAGGGAATCAATAGCAGAACTGGAACTGCAATTGAGGACCCAATCCAGTGCTTGTTTTCCTGGATCAAACCACTTTGCTCTAGGAACTGCCAAGAAGCCTCAGCTCTCATTGACGTTGCAGTTTTGAGCATTTGCAATGCCTATTCATGCTCACAGCACTGGTAATCTGAAAAAGGTTGACCAGAAAATAAAAGTCCTAATGGGTACATTTGTATCTGATCAATGAAAATAAATACTTAGATTAAGCAAGTTTTTCAATGAACTGATGAAACCCATTTAAGTTCCATGTTGTCATTGGCATAATGATTCCTCATTCTCATTTCAAAAAATGCGGCTCTTCCTTGTGATTCCTGCAGTGTGCCTGCTGGGGAAGAAACCACATGTGCTAGGGTTGGCAGAGAACTACACTTGTGCTCTCAGGCCAGAGCAGATGTGACAACTGACCGGCACACCACTGACAAACTGAATGTAGGGTTGATGACCTTCATCTGCTTTTTATTATTTTTATTTTTATTTTTTTAGATCTTGGGCATGTGCTCTGAATCCTGTTCCTGACTTCCATGTGATTTCTCAGCACTTATCCCTGTAATGTCACTTCCCTCTTCTTCATTTACATAAGACTAAAATGAAACAGCTTGTTCAACACCTAGTACGTTCAACAGGACGAGCAAATGAATACGTATACAATGTAAAAACATAAGATGTCTTTCCTTAGCAAGCCAGAAGTGATATCAATTTCTTACCCAAACAAAACAAACAAACAAACAAACAAACAAAAAACAGTGAGTTTCTAGCCCTGAGAAGGCAAAAATATCTGCAGTCACATAAAGAGATTTTTCTCTTTCTGTCATCTTTTCTGCCATCTTTACATGGAGGCTGCCCCAGTACTTGCAGGGATAACAACATTATAAAATTTTGGGGTAGATAAATAAAAGTAGTAGATAAATAAAAGTAGTCTCATGTTGTCAACCTAGACAATAGAGTGTTAATTGTTTTCAGACACAAAAAATGACATAAATTGATTTAAAAAAAAACAGTCCAGAAACAAAAAGCTCTACATTTTAGTACCAGTGACTAATGTCAAGCAGTTTTTTAACTTTAGAATTGCTGATAAAATATGCCTTTTGATTCTTATAATATAGTTCAGTGAAACTTTGTTAAAAAAAAAAGATAAAATTTCCTATGATAATCTCTTTTATGATAAGTGTACAGTGACCCTGCGTTTTTTTGCTAAAATGCATTCCCCAGTGTGATTAGAGTTCATATTTTTTCAAAGGAATTTCAGACAGTCAACACATTTCCTGGGCTTGTCTAGAATTTACAAGCTCATGGCATGAGAGTTTAGCCAGAAAATTAGTCAACCTTTCATCTTTCTGGAAGCAGATAATTGGGTTTGATGTGGTATATGCCTGAGAGATTTTTCAGATGAGACATTAAAACTCAAAATCAGATCATATGTGCTTTGATTTCCACACATTTTGAGTAGCCATAACGGTTACGTGAAAGGAAGCTTTAGTGGAGACTGGCAATACTCAAGACCAATTCTGGCTGAAAGGCATAACAAGAAGTGAAGTCATCTGGACCTTCTCCCTGTTTATCACTGACTAGCAGGTTCATTTGTTGTCTGTCTCATGCCATGGTCACTGATCTTCCAGATAGTTCATTATGATCAAAACTTGCCACTTGCCAATCATAGAATTGGATTCTGAATTTAAGTGCTTTATGTGCCATTAGATATTGCTCAAAGTTTGGATGATAACTCTGTTTGCCTTAAGCTATCACTGTATTACTTTTTTCATTTTTCATTGTTCATTTCTCACACAAGAACTCTGAACATCTGTTAAAACAATAATTTTGGGGCTACTGCTACAGTATTCTAAAGAGTCCCAAAATGAAACATCTAAATCATTGTTTTTTAAGTTCCTGCAGCCTGTGTACAAAGAGTGGAACTAGAGACTGTAGCATACATGTGGCATATAATTAAACCTCTTTAGTGAAACCCACTAAGTTCTCAGTGGAGAAGCACCTTGCAGCAGTGGAAATATTTTCAGTTACAAGGGGAAATGACTGCCATTGTATCTGCCAAGAACATGCAGCATGCTTGCACATAGAGAAGACAGCAAGGAAGGCAAATGTCCCACAGTACAAAGTCTAAAATCTAACTAAGGCCAATGCACAAGTCAAGCAGAACTACAGAAGGATTTTTACATAAAGTACATCATCTATTATAATCTATTTTGTTTTGTTCTGTGTTTTGCAAAGTAATAAAAACTCACTCCCTTATTGGAATTGAGCTCATGGATATAATAGTAAAAAGGGAATTCTAAAGAGGAAATATTCCCAAAGAACTTAAGCAGAGTATTATTTGAAGGGAGATTGTACAATGCACATGGAAGCATTTAAAATAATTATCACACAGCATGACATGCAGATAGGTTGTTGTTCCTTGACAGTTCTGCCTATTTGCAATGAAATAAATCTATTCTGCACCTAATGAGCAAGACGTGGTTGTCCTTTCTTTTCACTTCTCCTTTCTGCTAGCAATGACTGTTAGGACAAGGAATGACTTTTGCTGAATTACGGAGCTTGCTTGACATTATTCCTTGCTTGACAATGGTTTTCTTGAATTGTAGGTTGCTGTGAAATGTAATGAGCAGACTGTGCAGATATGAAACTTCACACCAGAGGATCTAATTCCTTTATGTAATCATTCATTTCAACTCTGCAAGCTTTTGCTTGTACACCATGTTTCTCAGCTTTGTCACCCAGAAATTAAAAACAAGCCTGCAGGGACCTATTTCTATTTAATAATGATCTGAGTTAGAAGAGTCTCATAAGGTATAATAAGTCTACAGAGAGTGTAAATCTTTCTCACATTCCAGTTCCTCTCTGTAAACTAATCACATTTCCTTTTTTTTTTTTTTTTAATACTTGTTAGAAGAGGTAGCTGTAGTTATTTGAATGAATCAGTTCTAAAGAGTGATAAACCTTGTTGATAATTTAAAACTGCTTACACTACATTTTCCACTAAACAGCATAGAACAATAAGGATATCATGTCTAATTGCACAGACGAATCATTGTAAGGCTCAGGATTCTTGTTGTCACAAGTTCTTTCTGGAAATCTGATATTTTCTCCCTGTGGCCTGACTTACAGAAGACTGAAGCACCAGTGATATATCTAGTTATGACATTATTATAGCACATTGTCATTTCATTACCTGTGTTCAAAGTCTATGTGCACACATCCAACTGTTGAGCTCTAGCCAAGATCTAGGCCAGGAGAGCCATCAATTAATTTTTTTCCATATGGAAACTGTCAGGCTATTATAATTTTTAATATATCTAAAATAGGTGGAAACAAACTTGTGCCCAATCATAATGGAATGTAATAAATTAGAATCTATTTTCATTCTAACAACATTTTATAATTTATACTTCCTATTTCTGTGATCCTTTTTTTTTTTTTTCCCTGAGAGAAAGACAATGTTCATGCAAAAAGCAATTGCATCATTAACCACACACCAGTTTTCTTCTTTTCTTCCATTTTCCCATCTTTACTTCTGAAAATAGTGTTAAAGTTGTTATCTTTTCTAGACTATTTTGAGATACATTGAGTCCATAGCTCAGATTCTTTTTCCTACTTATTGACAACGTACACGGAGGGTTTTCCCCTTGACCACACACCAAAAAGACAAGATCTCCAGGCAGGGGGGATGGTTCCACTTTTATGACCAGTCATAGCAAAACCCATTTATGACTTTCATACATATCAGACAAAAAAATGTTCTTCACCCTGTGTTTTTTTAACCACCACTTCTTTGGCTTTATTCACACAGTATCAGTTTTGGAAAAAAGGATACCAGCATTTCTGTTTGATCAATGAAAATCTTTTCTAAACTATTATTTTGCTTCCTCTAACCTCACTACATTTTTTGTTATTCGCTAAAACAGGAAAAGGATATTCTGCTGAAGCTAGGTCACCCACTGCTGTGCTAAACAGCTCTTCCTATTGATGTATTTGAATAGAGGATTTGAACAAAACATTTTATTTATTTATTTATTTATTTATTTTAATGGGGTAAGTTCTAGTTTCGCAGCAGTCGGGTCAAATGTGTAACAATTATTTTGAGAATAATTAATCGTTTATGGTTGCTGTTTTTATAGGCTGACTTACTCTTTTGCTGTGAACTACTAAGGTTAAAGATGGGTCTGAATCCTGCGGATGCAGAGAGATATGTCCAGACTGAATGCATCTTTTTGGCAGGGCAGTTCTAGCATGAGCTGCACAGGGCAGCAGTGTCAGCTGGTGTTGCAGAGTTATACCACCTTATTGGATAACCCTATGCAGCCAACCCCTCTTGGTAGATGCACAGAAGGAAGAGAGTTTTTGTCAGCTCCACTTGTGTTGCTTGTGTAGCTGATACAACCAGATCAGCAGGGAAGCTATTCATATATGCTCTGTTTCCTCTCAGGGGCTTTGCAGAAAGTCATGTTAGCAATTCAGAATTTTTGGTACTGCTTCTCCCATCAAAATCTGTGTGTGTGAAACAATAAGGATTGTCGTGTCTAATTACATATTCACAAAGTATGGTTTGTATACATCAAGCCATCTGTTCTGATCAGCTTTTTTTCACCTATGTGTCAATTAAGAGCAAGACAAGGTTATGATTATCTTTATTTATAATATTACCCTCGTCTCTCTATCATGCTGACATTCACTTGTCATCTGACTTCCCACAACGTAAATTAGCTATAGCAGCAGGAACTCTGCAGTGTGAGCAAGAGATCCTTGTCACACCATTCCCAAGATCTGAGGGATGAGCAACAGCTCAGTCACCTCTGTGCAGCACATGTGGAGGGGAGCTTCAAAAAGCCAAGGCAGAAGCCCATGTGGGAATGAGGCAGGAGCTGGGCCCTGGGTGGCAAAGACCTTTGAGGAAGGCAATTTTCAGGTGAGGCTGAGCTACACAAAGATGAGAATCCATGATTTAGATAGCATTTTTGGTCATTGCTTTTGTTAATGGCTCTATTATTATTTAAACTTTGTGAATAAAATTGCATACCACTTCCTGTGAGAATAAATATTTGACCTTTCTTATTCTTAAACAGTCCAATTTAGCTATTATTTAAGGGGTCTCTGGACTCTGAGGATATAATGGAAGTAATTTCTGAAGCTAATAAGGAGACAACTTGCCACAAGCAGTTGGAAAGAAAAGAGGGAGCTAAGGCATGGCAAGAAACAAGTACTGAACAAATGAAGTTGAAATTGTCTGAAAGAAGGGAGTGGTTGAAAGTGTTCAGCTAAGATGCAGAGTGCAATCTTAAACCTATTCAGTCTTTACACTAAGCTAGATCAGCTTTGCACCATGTCCAAAGAGAGAAATTGTGAACCAAGTCACCAAGTCACCATCTTTTATTTTCTTTTATTTTTTTTCTCTTTTTTTTCTTTTTCCTCTTTTCTTTTTTATTTGCTTTTCTCTTTTCTTTTCTCTCTTTTTTTTTTCTCTTTTCTTTTCTCTTTTTTTTTTTTTTTCTTTTCTCTTTTCTCTTCTCTTTTATCTTTTTTTCTCTTTTCTTTTTTCTTTTACACAGGCATTTTGATCCACTTAGTGAATAGGGTAACCCAGCAATGTCCTGTATACTGCCGAGTTTATTTTGCAACACACTATGCATATCTTACCAAGAATCCACAAAGTCCATTCTAGTCTATAGACACTCATGGCACTGCAATGGGCACCTTAAAGCAGAAGGTCTCAGAGACAGTCAAGAAAGGCAGAACTTCACAAATGATGATAACCAGATTTAATCTTACCCTTTCACATGTGAATAGATTGGTATTCAAACTACAGAGCAAGTGCAAAGAAAATATGGGATTAGGACACAGCCCCATGTTATAACCACTGGATAATCACAACAGGATCCAAGGATAGGCAGCACATTTCAGGTGAGCATTGTGTGTATGCCTTCTGGTACTTTTTAATATTGCTGCTTTTATTTTCTTAAGTTGTTTACTGCTAGAGCTTATAGGCATGAATGGCATTAAGAAACTGGATTTCTTATCAGTGGAGAGAATCTTAAAATCATTAAATAATTAAATATTGCTCTAAGCACAAATAAATAAGTTTACTATGGAAATATTGCTCATGCCATTGTGATACTTGTATCTCTTAACCTAAGGGAATCAGTTTAATAAAGTGAAGACTCCATGTGGTTTAATGAAAACCAATATGACCAAGTCTTAGCTACATTATGAAAATAAGGTCAATAGAAAGTAGCTTTAGTCTGGAATGACTGTCTCAGAAGCAAAAATGAAAGCTTTATTCAGTTTTAAATATACTGAGAATCTCTATGAAAATACATTTGTCAGATCAAGTTTTAGGTTCTTATCATTCCCGTAATTATTAAGCAAAAGAGAAAGGCTTTTGTTTGTTTGCTTGTTTGTTTGTTTGTTTGTTTTTCTCCACTTGAATGATACTGAATTTATTATTATATATAGTACAATACCACTTGCAAGATGGGCATCCTACTGTGCCAAGTGTGATGCCTGGGCATAGTATGGAGGAGTCTCTCCAGCAAAGACAGACCAGGGGTTACAGGTCAGGATTGTTGTTCCCATTTGATATGAAGAACTGAAAGCCAGATCATATCGTGTGCAGAAAACCAGCCCTCACCAGAACAATTTTTTTGAAAAAGATGTTAAATTCACTTAAAGTTTAGACAAATTTAAAAATGTTTTCCAGCAAAATAAAAATTTTAAAAAAGATTTAAAGAGAAGATTTTAAAAAAAAAGAAAAACGAAAGAAAGAAAGAAAGAAAGAAAGAAAGAAAGAAAGAAAGAAAGAAAGAAAGAAAGAAAGAAAGAAAGAAAGAAAGAAAGAAAGAAAGAAAGAAAGAAAGAAAGAAAGGAGTATTCTGAACATTTAGAAAATTAGGGAAAATACCTTTATATCAGAAAGTCAGATTATTTAACCATCAGAAAATTAAGAGAAAGTCCTAACAGTTATAGAATAAATTTTCTTCTTAAAAAAAGATTATGTAAAATGTTTTTTTCTTTCCTACTATTTGCTTCTTTTTCTTGGAACAAATAGCAAAACAGTTAAACCTATATATGCTTATATAACATGGATACGTACCCAAATCAAACAATTTCACAGCAAAAGTGTGTTTATTTATGAACAAGAGATAAACTTCAGAGCTAGAAGCTGAATGCCATATTGAGTTCATGGATGTCTTACAAACCTGGTCTTTCAGCAAGTTTTGAGGTTTATATATGTATTTCCTGGATCTTGATAATATTCATTTTTAGATAGCACTGACTGAGAACATATTAAGAAAAGCGTTTTAATTGGAAACTAATTAGCTGTAACTGTAAGTTGATTAAATAGTTTTGACGAAACTTTCATTATAAAATAGTCAAGCCTGGGGGTAGATTTTCTGTCAAAAATCAGGATAATATCACTGATATATAATTGCCAGGGATTAGCTATAGGCAGTATAATATGAAGAAGATCCTCTTGATCCATAACAGGGCCTTGAGTGAAGATCCTGCAGAGCTTGTTATCACATGATGAATGTTAGCCAAGGACTCACCTGGGGATGAGTATAATTTTGTGTAAAAAAATCAGTAACGAAGTGACTAAAGATAGGAAAGACGGAGGTTTCCTTGTCTACAGGTATTGGTTGCATATGTCTTGAAGTTGTCCTGTCACTGTAATCAGAAGTGGTTTTTGTTGTTTTTGTTGTTTGTTTGATGTTTTTTTTTAACATTTTTCATCTTAAATATAACAAGGAAACCTCAAAAATGTGTGCATGAGCAAACACAATGAATTTGGCCATTGGTAAGCACTGGACTGTTGAGCAGTTGAGGGAAAGAGATGCTGCAATGAATTTCAACATAATGCTCCTGCATGTTCGTCTTCTCACCCAAATATCTTGTGGGGCTCATTTAACTTGAGAAACGTCTCTAGAGATGCTTTCTGTGAGCTGCTCCAAATACGCAGTATCTTTGAACACCATTGAGAGACAGTCACGTCTTTGACCTCTACCTCTTGGAAAAAGAGCAGGTAGAGTTTTGCTATAGAAACAAACAAACAAACTAGTATGGATACTTTTTGCTGAAAATCCACACCTTCTGAGGCCAAAGGACAAAAAAGCCCCCGTGCTGCACCTCCGGTCTTGTCCTCATGACTGCAGGTGCCTGGTCTGTGGGCCCTGGGGTAAGTGGGCATGGCTCACTTGTAAATACTGTGCCTGCCTCCATGCACAGTCACAGGCTTCAGCTCACAACTTCACAAAGGGCAGAGGGGCTCTGATTTAGTTTTAGGGTAAAAGCTGACAGGGAGGGATTGCTTTTTGCGAAATCACCAATGAGGAAGAGGAATGTGAAGAGTGTTTTATCCAAGCAGAGTCAAAAACAGTAGTATCTGAGTGCGAGGCCTGTGTGTGCACCAGGCCTCTGCTGCTGGACACCATTTCTCTCCTGGCTGTGCCACCTCCTGTCCCTGTATCCTGGTCATACATGGTGGATCATCTGTCCTTTACACCAGACTTTTTTTCCTGCACCTGTCTCCCTCTCATATCTCCAATTTTTCATATATCCAGAAAATTCGTATCAATCTGGCCACTTTTTTCTGGCCACTTTTTTTTTTATTATTATTATTTTTTATTTTATTTTTTTTCCACAACTTCAACCTCATAACAAACCTTGAAAGCCTGCAATGTCAATAAAAATAAATCAAAGCAGCCATGTCCATATATAAAGAGATTTATAGACTTTCAGAATGATGGAGAGTATCTGATCAACTAATCTGGTCCTTATGTAACATCCACAGGTCATAGTATCTTTTCAGTATCGAGCTCAGTAACCAGTTTTCACTGGTTCAGAAAATAAACTGCTTTGCTCTTGACACCAATTGATTTGGAAGTGTGGAAAAGTGCTAAAATATATATCTCCACTAAGGAGAAAAGAAAGTTTTAAAAGAAAGAGGTCTGGATAGCCTAGAGCTTGAGTAAGCACAATCTATAGCACTTCCAGCTGTCTCCTTTTTTTGTCCAGATGTATGCCACTATCTAGGTCCTGCTGGCACCCTTGAGCTTGAAAATGCTGTGAAATGTAAATGCCATTATTCTGAATGAAATTGATACAAATGAGATAAGGCATAGATTAGTGCCTGAAACTAGGGCCATAATAAAGCAGGCACTAACAAACCACCATCTGCACAGCCTGAAGAATAATAACACTGAAATGCTAATCTATAGATTGGTGTTGCTATCTGCTGTGGTTTCCAGCAAGCTTTCACTGAATTTTTCACTGCAGCTGATACCTATTGTCATGTATCCTTTAAAAAAGGCCAGTGATTAAGCAAAATTAAATTTTGTTTTTGTGCATGACACTAAAAACACAGCAAAGTAGAGAGCATCGTTCCCACCACCATTCAGGTGCAGTCCTTTGATCAGTTTACTTCAGTGATTTTTGCATTTCCTTGGTTTGCCAAGCTCAAACCAACTAATTTCAAGGAATAAGGAACACCTTGAGTTGGTTTGGTCTTTTTTTTTTTCTTATGAAAAAAAATTAAGGAAGATGTCATTTCGACAAAATTTAATATGAGAACCTCTGGGGATTTTAAGAATATGTTTTTCAAATATTGACCAGTGTAAATTAAATAGTTTCCTATTGCTTTTTGGCACCAGAAAGACTTTATTTCCCTTTGAAATTTGTTCTTCACAACACTATTCAACCAGCTCTAATATTCTGTATAGCAGGCTCTGGCAGGGCTACAATTCTTTCAATCTACTGTGGGAGTTCTTGAAAGTAATCTGTGATGTATTTTACTCTGCACACCTTTAAATCCTGGCTGCCATGGCTCACTTGGCACTTTTAAAACCGACAGACAACACCTTATGTCTGGAGTTACTTCTTGACATTACTGGGCAGCAGCCAATGCTTCAGTAACTTTTTTTCCCAGCAGGACATGGCTTTCAATAGGGCTGAGTTTCCTGTGGTGCAGCCTGTGCTGAGAGGCATTAAAAAGAAAAACTGGTGTGGCCATCCTGGACAAGGGAAAGGGGAGGAGGGGACAAAGACAAAAGTCCAGGAGGATCCTGGCTTGGAGTAGGAGAGAGCAGTGCCAAGCAGTGGCAGATGAGCCTGTACCTGGGAAGGCTGAGATCTCTGCCCTCATCCCCTCCTGGAGCATGGATGGTGCAGGCCAAGGCAAAGGCATCTCCCAGGCAATCCCTGGGCATTGGGCATGGGTCAGCATCATCCAGGAATCATTTCTCAAGGCAACCTGAGTGCAACTCCTTCATTTTGGAGAGCAAGGGACTTTAGCTGTGGGGCTGGAGTTTAGTTTTGATTCGTCTGATTAAGCACCGCTGCATCCCTTCCTGCAGGGCAGAGAATGTTTGCCCGCTACGTGCTGCTCTCTGACACTTGGACCTGGTGACTACAGTGGTCACCTGTGCTGCCTGGTTTCAGACACCATGCTCTGAAAGCTGCTGGCTGGTTTTGCATGGTAATTGTAGTGAGATGAAATGAATCCTCAACTATACAACTGTGCCACCTACACCAAAAGCAGATCCACTGGAAGTGGTCAACATTGGGCACTGGGAAGAAACAAGATCAGACCCACATTGTCTCCTGGGCCTCCATGCCAGAGGGACTATTTTTGGTAAGGAGAGCTCTATGACGCTGATTCAGGATGTCACCCTCTTGCCTGAGACAAACTTTCTCCTCACCCAAACACAAGGGCAAAACTGAAAACTCGTTTTCCAAGTGCAAGAAGAACTTGTCCTTTAGGGTGATGTAGAGGGAAGAAACATGACTAAGAACACAGGTGAAATCAGATTTCTTCATAACTCTGCTAGGCTTATGAAAGCAGTTGGTGTGTAAAATCTAATGACCCTTTTTCTATTAAAATAAATAAATAGATAATTTTTTATTATTAATTTTTGCCATCCTATACTTTTTGAATCATGTTATAAATTGTTTCTGTACCCACATTTGGAATCAGCGTTCAGGGGATACTGACAACATTAATAAAAATAGTAGTTCAGATGCCACTATTAATTATGCATTTTGATCTGCACCATTTTCATATTAGTATTACAATCTGTTGAACTGATATCACAGAGACAAAAGCTTTTGACAGCTGATTTTGTTCAGCTTGGATTCAAATGAAACAGTGTTTTATTAAGAATCCAATGAGATCTGTGCCTTTTTTCAATCCTTCTGTGAAATTAATTGTCTTATAGCTAGCAGAAGCTGAATTCTAACTTCTTCCTCTTTTTTTTTTTTTTTGTTTTGTTTTGTTTTATTAATCTGAACACCAAAATAACGGTTGAATCAAAAATTCAATGCTTGAATTGTGGTATAAATTAGAGCACATAAATAAAACACACCCACCTTTAGTAAGACTAGCATTAAAAAGTAGAATGCTAATAATTTCTATTATTTTACTGATTTTTAAAAATTATTTAATTTAAATTACATCAAAGTTTTGAAACTTCATTTCTACTAAAACTTCATTTCAACTAAAAAGAGAATGTGAAATTTGTTTCTCTCTACTCATTATGCAGTTTGTAGACAGGATGTGTAATATTTGCCTCACTGTCTCACCATCAGGATCACATGGCAATTTAGTAAATATGACCAACAGTATCTGAGGGTTCGAGCTAAAGTTATCTCCAAAAGCAATAAGATCATCCATCATTTCTGCCTCATATTCAGGCTAGATTGGCCATTTATCTTGTTTGTTCTCCACTGGTGTTCTATCTAATACTCTGTCAATAGTGTCATTATAAATACCGATTTCCAAGAGTTTTTACAAAGACCGTCTTTCAGTTTCTTACGTCCCACAGACCTTTGCTGAATTTTATTTTCTGCTAAATCCATGCAGCCTCCATGGGCTGCTCAAGAACAGCAGCAGATGTTGGGGGAGAGATGGAGGATACCTCCTTTATGTTACCTAAAATGTGGGGAAAGGAAATTGTGGCTTATCAGGAAGGTTCAGGTCTAGCTATGAGGCTTTGCCTGCAGAGGATATAGACAGCTCAAAACATGCTAACTACAGCTCTCATCAGGTACAGACAGATGCAGACTAATAGCAAAACCACTGTAAAATGAAGCACTCTGATAGTTTTTCCATGGAAACTGTTGATAGATAGCTTCTCAGTACCGACAAATATTCCACATGGACAATTTTAATTGCACTGAAAATTCATTTTCCTCAAATTAATCAAGGTGTACTGTTCTCGGCAGCTCTACTCACAGACACTCCCCTGTGCACTCTGTGCACCCTGTGCAAACTCTGGACATATGCATGAATTTTTACAATTAAACATTTTAATGGAGCAGCTAGTGGTCTGCTTGGCCTGGAGCATTCTCTGATTTACTTATCCTTTCATTTATTATTATTTTTTTTTTCAGTTATAATGTGTCCTATGTCATAACAAAGTGGTAAAGTACCACAGTGGTATCTCCAAGTGTTATAATTTCATGGACTGCTCTTAATCTTCCCTTGAATATGTTCTTTCACCTCTCAGGGTTAAAAAGGCATCTAAACAGGAAGGTCCATTTTCTCTTTGTGTATATTTCAATCACAGACCTTGATCCAGTCTTCACCGATAGAAACTCTACCAGCTGTACTAAATTCACATTTAATTTTTTGTCTTCAGTCACTTGTCTGACCCTGACAGAATCACTCCAATAATCTTTCTGACGCTTTGCATAGAAAATCTACACAACTTAATTATTTGGAATAACTTTGATTACTGGAAAAACAAACAAACAAACAAACAAACAAACAAACAAAAAGAGTAGCTTGAAATCCCTAGAAAACCATCTCTTTCCTTCAGCTGTCGTTCCACATGCAGCTGTGGAAATGTCTATTGTGTTCTTTTGACAAAAGGTGCCTACAAGTGCAAGGATCTAGCTGTGCTGGTTTTACCAGCAGCCTCTTTCAAGTTAGTCACTGTGCTTAACAACAGAGGAGAGCTCTAACCTCTAGGCTCAATTCAGAATACTGCCTGTTGCTGAATACTCAGGATATTGTTGGCTACTAATAATGCCCACCTACAGGAATAATTATTCTTTTCTAAGTCTGAAATGTCATTCAGTATGAAATTCAACTCTTTTACTCGTTTCTTCTCAGTCACTCTGTGCAAGTTATTTTGCTAGTTAGCACCAATGTTCTCCCTGTTCCCATCAAGTTTCACCATTTTATTAAATCATCATGTGACTTGCAAGTGACTGGATCGCATGGAGCTTTTAATGAAGTATTTAATTGGAAGGAAAAGCTATTGCTTTTTCAGTCCCAGCTCCTACCCTTCTTTGCTAAATCCATGATCTCTCTCTCATGCGTGTAGAGGACAGCAATTTAATAAAGAACAAGGTGGTATGATGCTAATGGGCATGGCCACTCAGCAGCTTGCCAAGCTGGGCAGTTGTGTGTACTTGCCAAAGACTGATTTTGATTAGTTACCACAACCACACTTGCTCATGCTGCCTAGTATCATTTTTATGAATATAAGAACCACTCATGACTTTTAAAAGTATCCTTTTGTCAGATATCTGTGATATTGACTCCCTTTTCAGGAAAACAGGACTTTTCAGGGGTGTCACAGTAAAATGGCAATGGAAACCGAGTAGTGATAAAAGCAACAAGTGACAATTAATTAATAAATAAACTTGGAGCATTTTTCCAGAATTATTAAAACCTAATAGCAGAAAAGTAGGCTCACGTGTGTCTGCAGTCTCACTACCACTGTGAGAGATAAGCTATTGGAGGGTACATGTTGGCCTAAATCTGCAAAGCACTTACAAGCCTTTCTGAAAGAGATATCTCCAGTGCTGCGGTAGTACCACAAGAGACGTGCTCAGAGCTTGGGTGTTTACAGACATTGGGTGTCCTCAATTTGGCAAAGTTTCTGTGGACCTCAGATACCAGGGCAAAGCAGAACTGCTATTGTGGAACTGACATTCTCTCTGCAGTCTTCACAGTTGTGTCAGTTTGAATCATTTAATATTATTTGAATAGGTTTTTAGATATACATTGGATATTTGTCTGTGTATACAGATATTTTATCCTACCAGAGACTTAATCCTTTGGCAGTAAACTCTGAAGTGCTTTGGAGCACAGCCAAGATAATACTTTCTGAAATGTTTTTGAAGTTCTCCTTCTCTTCAGAACTGTGAAAATATTTATTTATTTTTTTTTTTCACCTCAGACTATCTTTTATTTCTTTCTCTTATTTTTTAAAGGATACTGGCAGCCTTGTCAGCTTTGCATTATATATCACCAAGCATGCTTTGTGAACAAACCCAGATGTAAAGAAGTCTGACATTAAACTGAGTGTGTGCTTTGGCATCCTATGGAGAGGACATTTTCAAGGACTCCTTGTGGATGACTGGGATCTGTGTGTATCATTGCAGGATAATAAAAGACTTTAATGATGTTACAACACCAGAGCACCTGATAGATGACCTTTTTATGAAGATTATTGAATGTCAGTGATTTACCTGTGTCTCCCATTGACCCTGTAGACCCAGAGATGAGACATCGGCTAAAATGGATTTGTGCAACAGACTTAGCCTTCTGTCTTACAAAACCAGCAAGATCAATTATTTGTACAGGAATGAGTTATGTATAAATGAAATTAAAAAAAAAAAAAGAAAAAAAAAAAAGTGCTCTGTCTATGGGATGAAAGCTTGTGTTTCAGGGAGGAGAAAAGAAGGGAAGCAACACCTAAGCAAATGGCAGAAGCTTATGTTCTCGTTCTTCCTGATTACTGATAGTCTTCTCTGTTGCTCCTGGTACTGACTGCTTGCTGTGCTCTCCCTAAATACATTAAATGTTTTTTTGTTGATGTTTGTTGGTTTTTTTTTTTTTTTTTTTTTTTTTTTTTTTGAGGGGGAGGCATGGGGGTGACACTATTTAATTTCTTCCTATTAGATGATACATACGTCTTTTTAACTTCAAACATATAAACCAAGGGAGAGTTAGAATAATTCTAAGCTGATGAAAGGTTTAATTAAAATACTTTCAAACTCCTGATCTTTGTGCCTTATTTCAAATAGGTTGCTGAAACTATAAGGAAATGGCCTAAGATACCAGATTTTAAAACATTTTCTCTTTTTTTCTCCTTTTTTTTTTTTTTTTTTTTTTCCAGACAGATGCTTGTCTGTCTTAACAAACACAGGACATGATTTATACCATTTTTGACTATAAGAAAAATGTAATTGAATTTTCCTTGTTTTAAGATTGCAGATGGAAAGAATTTTCATTTGACATGGAGAAGCTCACTGAATTTTATTCTGGTTGTGAGAAAAGAGTGAGCTGGCAACACTAATTATTTGTCATTCATAAATGATTCATTAAGGACTGTAATATCACATTATATCTATCTGCATTAGATAAGTAGCACACCATTACGAATAATGTGAATTAAGGGTTAAAATATTAGAGCTTTTTGGTGTCCTCATAAATCTGCCTTTTATTCCACCCACACAGACACTGGAGACCCGACAGCACCTCTTTGGCTCCTTCCCCCTGCCACCCACAGCAGCTTATGCTCCTTTCCACAGAGAAGTAGTCAGAAAACTAGGCCCCCACCACACAAATACAGATTTAAAAAAGAAATGGACCTGGCACCAGATATATGACACTGTCCCACACAATATCCTTGTGTCTAAATTGAAAAGACAAGGATTTGATGGATGGACCACTCAGTGGGTAAAGAAATTGTCTGGATGGTCACACTGAAAGAGTTGCAGTCAATGTCTCAATGTCCAGGTGGAGATCAGTGATGAGTGGTGTTCCTCAGGGGTCAGTATTGGGACCAGCATTGTTAAACATCTTTGTCTGTGACGTGGACAGCAGAATCGAGTGCACCCTCAGCAAGTTTCCCGATGACATGAAGTTGTGTGGTGTGGTCAATACACTGGAGGGAAGGTATGCCATCCAGAGGGACCTGGACAGGCTTGAAACGTGGGCCTGTGCCAACTTCATGAAGTTCAGCTAGGCCAAGTGCAAGGTCCTGCACCTGGGTTGGGGCAATCCCAAGCACAAATACAGGCTGAGAGGAGAATGGATTGAGAGCAGCCCTGATGTAAAGGACTTTGGGGTGTTGGTAGATAAGAAGCTCAACATGAGCCAGCAATGGGCACTTGCAGCCCAGAAAGCCAACTGTACCCTGGGCTGCATCAAAAGAAGCATGGCCAACAGGGTGAGGGAGGGGATTCTGTCCCTCTGCTCTGCTCTTGTAAGGCCCCACCTGGAGAGTTGTGTTCAGCTCTGTGGCCCCCAGCACAAGAAGGACATGGAAGTATTAGAACGAGTCCAGAGAAGGACCATAAGTATGACTGGAGGCCTGGAGCACCTCTCCTATGAAGACAGGCTGGGGGAGTTGGGGCTTGTTCAGCCTGAAGAAGAGAAGACTCCAAGGTGATCTTATAGCAGACTTCAAGTACCTATAGGGGGCCTACAGCAAAGCAGAAGAGGAACTCTGTCAGGGTGTGTGGTGGCAGGACAAGGCGTAATGGCTGTAAACTAGAAACGGGTAGATTTGGATGGGATATAAGGAAGAAATTCTTCACTATGAGGGTGATGAGGTACTGGCACAGGTTGTCCAGAGAAGCTGTGGATGCCCCATCCCTGGAAGTATTCAAGTCCGGGTTGGATGGGGCTTTGAGCAACCTGTTCTAGTGGGAGGTGTCAGGCTATATGCCCATGTCAGGGGGTAGGAACAAGATAATCTTTAAGGTCCCTTCCCACCCAAACCATTCTGTGATTCTATGATATGGAACAGGGCTGCATAGCTGCCCCTGATAGTATGTGTGGGGAGATACGGGATATAATAAGCTTTCTCAGTCTTTGCTGTGTATTTTATGTATGTCCTTTGTTTTGTGTCTTGTATATTGTGTCTGGGTATGTGACACAATTAAAAGCTGCTATGGAATTGTCTTTGCTAAGTTGGTGAGGAGTGACCTTATAATGGAACAGAATATCAAAAATAGCACTGCCTAGCAAAGGAAGTTGCCAGATTTCTTAGATGAACTGTAGAATAAGAAAAAAATGCGATTGTCTCTCATTTGATTAATTGTAGTGGCAACAAAAGCCCCAAATAACACCATTTATGTTGTCAAATGATTCCCTGATGAAAAACTTTTCTTTCATCTAAATAGCACACAGTCACAATAAATGTCAGGGGATAATGGATGCATCTAGATTTTCAACAAGACAGGCTGCTTGACAGTGGCTTAGAACTGCAAGAAATATACTACTGAACTGAAATTAGAACAGCAAAGGTTCTTTTCTACACTTCTGAGTCTGGCTGACAGTCCACCCCAACACGTGTCACTGAGGACTGCTGCTCTGACACTGAAAGCTTTACAGCATCTAGTGCTATAAGGCTTTGCTTGCTGCTGCATGAAATTTTATTGAACTGTTTGGGCTGTGATTTTTCAACAGCCCAATTCCAATTTTTCTCAATTTTTAAAAGGCAGAATAAAATACTTCATTTTGTCAGTTAAAAAGAAGGTCCATCAGCTTCTTTAACAAGCACTGAAATTCAGTCTGCATTGACTATGGAGACCAGGCCTGCAATGTGTGTGCCACAGGGATAGGACATAATGGAGATGGAGACCAGGACCCTCTCCCCTGAGCAGGGAAGTTTTAGGAGGTCAGTGGGGAAGAAGACAGATGTTTCAGGGAGATCAATTCTTCTGGAGGGAGCCAGAGACTTCAACACATGCCTGCAAACTCCCTGGCCAAGTGTCCCACCACCTTTGGCTACTGGGGTGAGAAACCCTTGTTGCCACCTGGTTACTGTGAGGAATCTGCAATGAGCCAGCATATTCCAGGTCACAAGAAGCAGCCACTGAGGCTGTCACTGCTCTGCTGCTGGGTGCAAACTGCAGGCTGTGTTGTGGATTGAAAAAGAGGGTAAATTCTGTCCATAGGAACAACATTAACATGGACCATCTGCAAAATTAAACACTTAAAATGCATAACATTGGTTTGCTTCCTTTGCACATATGTGTGAAGACAGCTTTAAAAGATGGAGCAGACACCATTTTCCCATGGGCTACTTTCTATTCAATAACAGGATGAACTTGTTTTAGGAATGAGTAAGTTTCATGTGGTAAAGGAAATGTGTGCACTAAATGATGAGGGAGTTTAAGGGTAGACAGAAAGACTGTCCTTCATCAACTTGAAATACTAGGCTTGATTTTCCAGCTTTGGGCAGTCATATGAGTTACTGAAGTAACTGGAAGCTGTGCTTTTATGTATGACTTCTATACAACATTATAATGTTATGTAAATTGAAGTTGGCTGGCCAAACTGAGGACCTAAAGTTAATGGTTTGACCTTTCTTACTCTCTGTCTCCATTTTACATGCAGCTTTTTGGGACTAAAAGTGTCCTTGTGTCTTACAGGAGAGTTCTGAAATAAAAATCATTTGGTTAATTTGAATGATGCATAGTAAAGAAAGCTTGCTTAGCTTCTCAACAGTGAAGAACAAGAAAATATTGAGAAACTATTCACTATCTGAGCACAGTCCATCTCCTGCAATGAAAGAGAGAGAGATCCTGTAAAAATCAGCTGGTTATGTGGTGACATAATTAAAGGCTTTGTCCCAGTGAATGTCTGAAAAGAAAGAACTATAGGTGAGTAAGTAGTCTGACTTTGGGCACATCTTATTACAGAATGCTGGCTGTGGGGCTAGATGGTACCAAGCTACATTACTGTAGCTTTTAATGTTCAAGATCGATATTGATAAATAATCATCCACAAGATGAAAAAGGAGAATCACTCCTGTTTCTGCTATGCTATAGGTCCCCGTTTGTGCTACTGGATCCTTCTGTTGGGGCAGTAGTTCAACATATTTGCTCAGAGAAGCACCTAAATCTATTTGAAGCTAGATCAACAACAAAAAATTTATATATGCGCTTAATATCTGCTGCTGCCATTAACTCCAGGAGAAGATGAGGACTGAAACAGGATTATTATTATTATTATTATTTTTTCTTTAAATGTCAAAATAAGAATTTAGTGCTTAGCTTTAGGAAAATATTTGCAAATGTTGGTGTTAGTATGTGATGCATCAGCCTCCTCACCTGCCAAATGGGGAGGACAGTGCTACATCCCACACAACCATGCTACATTGCAGACAGACTGAATCCATCACTGTTTTATGCTCTGTAAATCTCTAGGAGAGGAGCGCTTGTGGACTTCCAGAAGTCAGTCTTTGAGGAGCACAAGTCTAAGATGTTCTTCAAGGCTGAATAATGACATAGATCCCAGAGGCAGAAAGGACCTGTGACTAAGCTGCTTACATGTGAACACAGCATTTTGGAAGATATCAAGCAGTCAGTTGAAAAAATCTTCGATGCATTTGTGAGAGAAAATATAGATACTCATAAGGCTTAAATCTATCTTGAGTAACTTCAGTGTTTCACTGGGCATGATAGTAAACACTGGGTAAATATTTTTGCTCCCTCTTACATTTTCCAATAAAAGTGCTGCTTAGTGACAACCAAAAGGTGGGCTCATGTGTCTTAGCAATTAATTAAGACCAGTAACTACTTTTTCTGCATGGCTTGATGGGAATGTCGATGATGAAAACTGACCTGTACAACCATTATCAACTGAATATTGTCTTATAAATATCAGGCTTTCTGACTAGAGTGCGAAATCTCTCTTTCTACCCAGCGAATCAGCTTTACCCTATTTCTTTCTGTAGGGCAAACATGTCTTGGAGGTGGTCTTTTGCTGACAAACGTTGAGCATATTTCTAGGAAAAGATGCAGCAGGATGTGTAATATTTCCATAAGCTTACACAGAGCTGTCCTCTTGGAATAAAGGAAATAAATCAAACCTACTCTTCTGTTAAGGATTATTTTTCCTTGTCTGAACCTGTTTCAATGCATATCAGCCACTCGTGACAGTTATGAGTTGCCAGGAAGGAAGCTACCTTTGGGGAAAGTTAGCAAAACTGGCCTGACTGGGTGATTCACACCAGGCATTAACTCACTACATCAGGTGTTCAACCTCAGCCAGGCAGCACAGAAAGACTGCACATTGCATCTTTAAATGAAGTTGTTTTAGTAGAGAGAGAAATATTATCCAGGGCCTCAGGAAAAATACAACCAGAGAATCATCTCCATTTTCTTCTTTAAGTCAAGCAGTACAGAACAGGTACCCAACACCTGAAGTAAGAGCTGTGAAACAATTTCTGTACATACCTGATGATCTGCAGGAGGCTTATTTTTGCAATATCATAAACTAATAATAAAATAAGCATCTCAGAGCTTGAGAGAGTCTTTCCAGATAGGGAGATACAAGTTTCCTTTGAAGTATTCTACAGATGCAATGATGCTTTCATATCTAGGTTAAAGAAGAAAAAGAAAGAAAAAGAAGAAAAAGAGGCTTTTTGCCTCTATAATTCTACAACTTTCATATTAGAAACTGTATCCTGATGCCACTGTCCTGGCCACTTCACATTAAATCACCCTTGTGAAACCTGGGGGTTTGAGTACCACTCAAAAATTAAGGAAAAAAGTTCAGATTTCCTCAAAAGTGCCAAAGGTGGAGAAATCCTCAGCAGTGTTATTACAACACAAATATGGGATTTCTTGTTCCTTGACACACTGCGAAGCATTGCTGTTAGGGTTTTTTTTTTTTTTTTGTTTGTTTGTTTGTTTTGCTGGACTGAGCCTAAAGCACTAGGAGGAGAATCTTGGAAAAAAATAATGTAACTCTTCAGCTAAGTTCAGTAGCTGCTATAGTCCCTTTTAAGAATGAGCTCTATTAGCTCTTCTAGGCAAGAGATGCACTGATTGCACTGATGGGGCTTCTTCTTTTGTGTTGTATTGTCATTACAGTGTGATCCACCACGACAGTGGGTACTAACTCAAAGAAAACCCCCAGTGACAGGGCCATCTGAGCTTGGCCCACCAGGGACAAGACAGAAAGGCCTGATGGACAGAGTGCACCCCTTCACCCATGCAACCTAGTCCAAACTCTGTATTTTCATGACGTAGCCCTGCTTTAATACATGTAAAAGTGAAACAACTCAGAGCAGCCATTCATGCAGCAGGTTCAACCTCTCTTCCTTTGTTTCCACCTCTGTGTGCTCTCACTACTACACCCACATAGGGGCCAGAACCATTTATTTCTATTCTCACTAGGACAGTGACAGCAGACCGCCTGCTGTCTCCTGTGACCTCAGGGTCAAGCAGCACTTCTGCTTTTGGTTTGCGTTTTGGTTAGAAACGTTAGTTGCATTTTGGCCAGATAATGCATCAGCAGAGACCCCTGGAGCAAACAAAATAACCAGGCATCTTCACCCAGGGCAGGGAAAAGCCACAGGATGGGCTGGAGCTCAGGAGCTCCTTGGGCTCCTGTGGCCATGGGGAATCCTCTTGAGGGATGGGTTGCGCTTCTGTAAAACAGTGTTCCTGTGCCACCTGTCCTTAAGTACTGAGAAGTCTCTGCACAGAATATCTTCTCTATCCCCTGTTTTTTCATTCAGGCTAGCTTCTCTGTGTCACAGGTGAAGTTATTTGTGACAGAAAGATGGCACAGAGGTAAGGGAAAGTCCAAGCAATTGTACTGGGTAATTGAGGTTAAAAGGTAAATATTGCTGGCTGCAGTGTTTTCTGCCAGCTGCCTGTTTTTCATGCTGTTGTGAGCAAAGGTGCTGAGGCTCCCAGCTGCCAGAAGAGCTCAGAGGGCTCCAGATGCTGGAGGAAAATGTGCACAACACAAATGTCTCATTGCAGTGTGCTGTGCAGGGCAGCTTGTTCTCTCCTTGGGTCCTGCTCCCAGGATGTGCAGTGCCCAGTCTCTTGTGAACAGAGCATGCTTTGTCTTGCAGGAGATGACACGTATCTCAAAAAACAGCAAGGAGAACAAAAAGGCTCTGAGTGTCTTGCAAGTGGTGTTATTGCAGCTGACAATGCAGAGATGCTGCCTGGGCTGGAGCTGGGAGTCAAAGCCTAGATCTTGCAGGGAAAATTACTTCTCCTTAGACGTACTGCCATTTCTGTCCTCCTGGGAGCTAACTGTGCTGTGGGTTGTGGCTTTATTTGTTTATTTATATAGCTGCAGCACCTGAGCCAGCCCCAGCTGATGCATCTGTTGTGGTTTGCTTTGTGTGGCCTTTTTATTCCAAAAGTCTTCACAGACCTCCAGCGTCTTGCTTTAACACTAATCATGAGGTAAATGGAAATATGAATGCAAGGGAGGTGTCCAATGTCCAGCCTAAACTATTGAACGAGGTGGCACCAGTTCTGCAGCCATGCTATATATGCTGTTGAAAAAGGCTGGAAAAGGTAACTAAGAATTAGAAAAAGTGAAGTAGCATTCAGATGGAGCTGTGAAAGAGAACAAAAGGGCTGTGGAAACCCTAATGTCTTTATACACCCCTCTCTTGCATCTGAACATGAGATGGAAGGAAAGCCAGCAGCTGAGTTCTCAAAGGTGTCTAAAGGATTTCCATGCCCAGTTTTTACTTGTATTATTTGTAAACGGCCATCCAGCTCCTTTATTCAGCTTTGAAATGCCTCTGTATAGATGGATGTATGTCCTGAAGTCATTAAATGAGTCAACGGCTCTAATGGGGACAGAGCTCGTGGCCAAGCAGTGATGCACCAAATTTGTGCCCGGCAGCACAGCTGCTGCCATATATTAGCACCATACTAACAGTTCTGTGCAAATCCTGCTGTCAGAGACAATGGAAGGGCAATTCTGCATTTTTGAAAGTGAACAACTGTATTAGCCAAGGCCAAAAAGCAGGATGGAAGGCAGGGCATGCAGCATAGCCAACACTCTAAAGGGAAATAGAGCTCAGAAGGAGAAGCTCTAAGCATCTTTGGGGGACTGCAGCCTAACACACACGGCCACCCCACAACTGAGGTTGGTGAAAGCATGGCACAAAAAGATATGACTAACAAGCGCCAGCAGCAAAAAGAGAGAGATCCAAAGATCCTCATGACTCTAAAATGGAGCTTGAAGTGAGAAATGGACTGTTAAGAAACTGAGAAGTTTAAGTACTCAAGGAAATTGATGTAAATCAGGGCATTCACACGTTTTGAGGATCACACACTTAAAGACTTTGGTTTCTAAATGAACATTGCACAGATGCACATGGGAATCCCAGCACAATTACTAGTGTCACTGGCTATTCCAGGCAGTATTTTTAAGCAGAGAGAAGAAATACTTGCTGAAGTACATTTGGGTGTACATTTGAAAGTAGTTGAATGGGGTTTACTTAGTGTTTATTACATCCCAAGAAAACACATCAGTTCTTGCCTCCTTCCCCAAACAAAAATACCTCTACTTGTCAGTGCCTTTTTAAGTCTGTAAGGCACATTTGACAGCCTGTGCTGCTGGGCATTGAGGAAAGTGATGGTGCATCGCCCCCCAAATGAGAGAGGGGCTGATAGGTTTGCTCAGCTGCAGTGGGGGAGACTGGTCTCACCTCAGTCTTCATGGACTCTGTCGAAGGAAGCTGGGGAAATAGCTCTTGCTCAGATATTGTCTTCTTTCGAGACCCTCCGCAGCACTGAATCCCACATCATACATGGTGCCTGTAAGGAGAATACACTCTTGGTGCATTGCAAAGATATGTACTGAAAACGTTGCATCAAAGGAGTGGACCAGAGCTTCCTCCACACCAGTCGATCCCCTGGGCAAACCACCTCTCCGGGGAGGAGGTCCCCCGGGGCCCTACCCTGACACAGATGCAGAGCAGCACAGGGTGCTAGGAGTCCCACACACCATACCGTGGTGTGGGTGGGGGATGGATCTCATGCCACCTACACGTTGCATAGTGTGCAATAAATAAGTAGGTGGATTGAATGTCATAGATGCATACCACTCCTAAACTCTTATCTGTCTGCACTGGTATCTGTGCCAGCTGCTTCTCCACCTACCTAGAGGCCTTCTGGTTATGGAAACCCACAACTCACAATGATATTTTACTTCTGTAGAGATACACTGCTTACACCCACCCTTGCAATTCAGTAGATAACAGATGCTCTTTCTCGGTACCAGTGACCTGTTTTCTCAGTTTGGAGCAGTCCTTTTTTGAGTGATTTACTGAGAATTGGAAGCTGAATTAGCAAAGACAAAGAATACCTTGCTTGCTTACTGAGTTGGATAGGATTTACCTGTAGCACTGGAAATGGCAACCAGTCCGTACTGTGGGAAAGCATTGGAGATGGAAGGCTGCTGTACTACACAAGAGTCTGGGACACTGAAGAATGTCAAAACAACCAGCAAGTGGATCAGGCTGCTAAGACTGAAGTGGGTCAGGTGGACCTGGACTGGCAACATAAGGATGAATTATTTATAGCTCAATGGGCCCATGACAACTCAGGCCATCAAGGCAGAGAAGCAACATATAGATGGGGTCATGACTGAGGGGTGGACCTAACCATGGACACTATTGTACAGGTTATTCATGATATTGAAACATGTCCTAAAACAAGTCCTATGGCGACATGGCACCCTGGAAAGAATCAAGTCAAATGGGATTCATTTCCAAAATAAACTCATAGACACCTGGGCCAAACAGCATGGCACTGAGTGGGTATATGACATTCCTTATCATGCACCAGCCTCTGTAAAAATCAAATGATACAGTGGACTGTTACAGCAGCTAAACTATACTGAGAGCAATGGGTGCAGGGACATTCAAACATTGGGATACACATTTTAGCAAAAGACACCTGGCTAACTAGTTAGCACTAGGGAATCTGCCAATTGAGCTAGCCTTGCCCAGTCAAAACTCTTATGTACTGTAGAAGGGGATAAAGTCCCTATAGCGCACATAAATAACATGCTGAGGAAGACAGTTTGGTTTATTCCTGCCTCGTGCAAAGATAAACCCATCTGGGGGATTGCTTTTGTTCAAGGACCTCGGTGCACTTGGTGGGTAATGCTAAAGGATAGGGAAGTCCAATGTGTACTTCAAGAGGGTTTGATGTTGGGTGAGAATAGTCCATCATTTGAATTGTACGTTAAGTGCTACATAATATTGTATGCTATCACTACTATTGTTGCTATATGCCATATCAATAGTATTGCAGTAAGAATCACCCAGATTAATGAAAAATGAATTTTGACAGAACTGGAAAAGTGCAGCAGTGATGGAACCAGAACTGGCTTCAGCATTCAACAATCCAACACCACACACCACCTTTCCTGCCCTGTTATGACAAATGGAGCCCAAAGTCATGGACTAAATGAACTCAACAGGCATTTTAGGGGGGTGGCCCATAGACTAGGGGGATGATATGTGTGTGTATATATCAAAAGACAAAAAAGATGGTGGTGATTAATTGGGATGTATTGGAAAATCAAATGAAAAAGGGTCCTAAGCATGATGGAGATGGTATGGAATAAGAGGTGTTCTGGTTTCGGCTGGGATACAGTTAATTTTCTTCATAAGGGATGGTATGTGCTGTGTTTTGGGTTTAGGATAAAAATATTGCTGACAAGACACTGATGTTTTAGTTGCTGCAGAGCTGTGCTCCGACAGAGCCCAGGACTTTTCAGCTCCTCATGCTGTCCTGCCCATGAGGAGGCTGGGGGTGCACCAGGAGCTGGGACGGGACAGAAACAGAACAGTCAACCCAGGCTGTCCAGAGGGATGTTCCATGCCATGTGGCATCATGCTGAGCAATAAAATTGGGGGGGGTTGCTTGAGAGAGGAAGGCATTTCTCAGGAACATTCTGGGTTTCAGTTGAAGGGTGGTAAGTAATTGCATTGTGCATCACTTGCTTTGTATATTTTTTATCATTATCATTATGATTTATTCCTATTACTTATCCATCCTTTTCTGTTCTGTTAAAGTGTTTTTATCTCAACCCATGAGTTTTCACCTTTTTTTTTTTTTTTTTTTTGATCCTCTCTCCCATCCCACTGGGGGCACTGAGCAAATTGCTGTGTGGTGCTGCGCTGCCTGCCATGTTAAACCACAGCATTTTTTGAATTGTAGCACTGGAAATGGCAACCAGTAACTCCTGCTCTCATCCACCATCCCTGTAATCTCTTAGCATTTGCCAAAACATAGGCCTGGGGCCAGCCACGGGGCCTGTGGCAGTACCACGCGCCTAGCTTCATGACACCCTGTCTCCATTTTTGCTAATATCCCTTTTGAAAATCTTATGCAGATAAAAATAGGCCTTGATATTCACTACAGAGTCTGCTTCTCCTTCCAAGTGATTTACAGACAGGTACTTGCCAAGTGTCTAGTGACTCATTTATTTGGAAAGAAAACCACCACAACAATACAATCTGCAAAACCACGCTTCTCCCACTCCCATGTAAGAAACATTTTCCACAGCCGCCCAGACCTTGGGCAGGACAGCTATTAGCAACCTCCTTCTCTCTTCCCTACAGAGTGACAAACACAACTCCAGAGGCCCAATTCCCATTGCTATTTGCTGCTGGTAGCCTTGTTGTGCGAAGTGGAGGCAACACGCTTATCCTGGGCCCAGTGACCCAGCTTACCAAGAAGGGCTGAAGTGGTGTGGGCCAAGCTGGTGGAGACTCCAACACACTGTGCTTGGCAGGAGGCTGAGACTAAAGCAGAAACATGCTAAGCTGCTTTGCTGCTCCATGGTCCTGGACCATGATCCATTTGCACAGTGCAAAGCTTTTTTAGATGAGCTTTTTTGGCAACTTGTGAATATTGTGACCATTTCATCTGACCCTCCTGCAGAGCAGAAGCCTAGCAAGTCTACTCTGTGAATTCTTCCCTGGTTTGAAAACTTGAAGGAAATTTGCTAAAATCTCCTAGCCATCTGCTACAGTGCCCAATTATCTTGACAATTCAAATTTGCTTATTTCTAATTGAAAGCTTTCAGACTTGTGTCTCCACAGTCTTGGATTTCATTATGTCTTTTCTTAGTTTAGATAAAGAGAAATGCGGTGGAAGGCATGTAACTCTGTTGCCTTTCTACCTGTCACATTACCTGCCGTTGGGGCTGGGGTCAAAGGATTTTGGAAATACTCTGTAGCACCAGAGTAGCCCTTTCCTTTGTCAGACTAAAGCACATTTAGAACTGTTCTGGAAATCTAGAGCCTAATAAAGCAGCTTTAGCAGGCTAGAGCATCTGGCCTTCTACATATTTTCCTTTAGCACTTCCACCAACTGTTGTTTGCTCATATCTACTGGAGTCTGTTTACATAGATTTTGCCCAATCTGCTCTTTCTGGTAATGTTCATATTGTTGTATGTTTATGTGGAGAAATTAAAAAAAAAAAAAAAAAAGAGAGAGGGAGAGAGAAAGAGAAAATATGAACTGAAATATTTATGTGGTCTAAAATGACTTCAACTGAAATGATCCTCATCCATGCTGGAGGCTCAAAGCAAAAACTGAAACTACTGAAAAAAGTAAGACTTGCTAGGCTCATTACACTAGTCAGGCTGTTTGGAAAACCATGCATAAAACAATTAGTACTAACCTCCTGTGAGAATACTGCAATTTGAAAATGAACTCATTTGCACAGCATATGTGTAGCTAGTTAGAGACCAGATAACAATGGTTATAATATTTCTTAGATAATTCTCAGATGTTGCCATCATGCTTATTCCCACATTCATCGTACAGGATTTACTCTGGATGTTGATCTAGTGACAGAATTAGCACAACTTAACATTCCTCTAGGTAAGTGAAAAAGGCTTAGGCCCATGATTTCAGGTTCTTTTTTAAAATACATATATATTAACAAACAAACAAACAAACAAACAAACAAAAACTGCAACAAAAACTCCTGTCCCTAATAAAGCAACTTATATTTGAAAATGTTATATTCTAATATAGAAGTGTAGGAATATAGCACTGTTCATTTTCATGGGCATTTCCACACTAGTTTTTCTTACAGATAATACTCTATTGTATAGTAAATATATTGGGACCTTAGCCAGTACAAGGAACTGAGGAGCTGATTCTGATACCAGATATCTGTGTAACATATGGTAATCAGTATTGAATTAGGTTTTAAGAGTTTTAGCATAGACGAGGTGAGATAAAAGCAAGATTAGGCATAAACCAGTAAAACCAAAGATGTGCATCTTCACTACTAGGCTACGTTTCACATACTTTCCAGAGATGCATTGCAAAAAGCATACTTTGTTGCTAGAAGGAGCAAAGGCTGTGGGACTATCTGCTGCTTCACCACAGTTAATTGCAGTCTGCAGGGGGCTTCACCCTGCGGGTGCTGTAGCCTGTGGCCACCCACCAGCCCTCTCTGGTCCTGCCCAGGAACTTCAGCTCAGCACAAGCCTCTGCCCCCAGCCCACAGTTTCCTGTGAGAAGGAATAGCATGCAAGGAGTGTTTTGGGATCCCATCCTGGGGGATGTGTCACCTACAGCCCCTGTGATTACACAGCTACGCAGGAGCAGCCTCCCCAGATGCTGAAGGTGAGTACTTATACATGCAGCATGGACAGGATCAGCTGCTGTGGGCTGGCTCCGCCAAACTGCAACTGGCTGCAAGGGTGGTGCTGGCAGCAGGCTTGGACTGGGTGCTCTGGAGGGAAGTGACTCTGCTGTGTTAGCCTGAAGATGTTTTTATAAGTATAAAAAATCCACTTGATCAGCAGAACCTTTACTAAGAAATAGATTGCCTACACTTAAATAAATAAATTTGGGGAAAGAAAACAAAACCAAACAAAAAACTCGAAACCTCTATAAGTGAAGAGACCAAACTTGTTGGCACTTACCGCTGAGTCTAATGTCATTCTCCGTACTCCAGCAGTGCAGCAGTTGTAGGTGGACTGACTCCTCAGGCGTGGGCTTCTACAAGGCCAGATCCAAAACAGGGAGCCACTAGAAGCATGCCTATTTGCAAGCCTAAAGAGAAAAAGAGCTAGATTTTCTATGTTTAGAGTCACTTGGGTCTGAAAATCTCAGCTGTGCTCCAGAAAAAGCTTTTATACTCCCATTTTACTGAGCCCCTAGATGAGGCATATTGCAGTTCAGGGGTCACAAAAATGTCACAGTGTGTGTGTTGCAGAGCAGGAAGGAGTCAACAGTCCCAGTACTTTGCTCTAAACAGTGTCAGTAAAGGAGACACAAGATGTCTGGGATGGGTCAACGCCTATCACTTACAGCTGTCAAAAAAGCATATTTGAGCTTCTCTAATTGGAGCTGACATCACACAGAGTCAAACATACATAGAGGACTTCCAGCAAAGGGCTGATATATCCCTACATCCTTGGGAAGCGAAATTTCCTGTCATTTCCCATTGAATTGTCTTCCACAACTTGTCAGCCCAAATGTGCACCTCTGCTGCTCCTGCTTTTTATGAGGAAGCCAAACAGCTGGTTTTGTTGTTGTTGTTGTTGCTGCTGTTTTCTAAACAAAAATCCCCCAACCCTCCATTGTCTCACTTACATGACATAATCAATACCTACCTCCCTTTGAGAGTCCCACCGTCTCTCTCACAGGATGCTGAAAAGCCCTGGAACAATGTATTACTAGACATTTCTATTTTCTACTTTGGAAGCAAAAATTAACAATCTTGGCATTCTATTTTTAAATAATAAATAGAAAATATTTATTTTACAGCATTTTCAAGATCATTTTGACAAAAAGGCAGTTTTCATCAAGCATTTGACAGACCAAAAGAAAGAACTTTTACAGAAAGCTTCATAGCTCATACAACTACATACACAAGGTGAGTTCTTGCTCTGTAGATATATTTATGTATGTGTATGCTTCCAGTTTCAACAGTTACAAACTAAAAGCTAATATACTGAATTTCAAGAAAATTCCTACTCATGATATAGTTACATTGCAGTAATAAAATCAGTGCTTAATATGTTCAAAGTAGACAGATATGAAAACCATAATACTTTGCCATGTTACCATCTCCACACCTATATGAGCCTCTTATGTTTCTTTTTCTCCTATATGTCATTTCTTCAAAGACTGGCTTCCTATTACTATCCCTCTGCTACTGACAACATATGTTCTTGGAAAAAGCACAAGAAATCTTATACTAAGATTATAAGAAGATAGAACTCATTGCCAGTGCAGTGATCAGCAAAGAAAATATGGTATTTTTCTCATTGTTTTCATTAGTAATATGCATTAAATAAAAATAAATAAATAAGTTAAATGAATAAGAAACAGCAAAAAAACAATTTCCCCCTAAAAGCTCCAAGCAGACAAAAATCAACCAACTGACCCTCAGGTGTCTTTAGTTCATAATAAAGTAGAGACATCAATCTACTGACAAAGACATAACTGTGCCTTTGGGCAAAGTCAATTCATGCTTTCCACATAGGGATGATGACAGCAAATGGCCACTAGTCATATTGAAAGGAGCAAACATTGTGAAAAGAGGATGAGGAAAAAAAGAATCCATCCCATTTTGAGAATCAGCCAAATCTCCCAATACCACTATTATATTATTAGGTCAAAGTAAAGAGATTTGGATTTTAAGAGAAGAATTGATGACTGGTGGCAGGACTTCTTAAAATTCAAGTGAAAAGAAAGAAAAGAGCAGAAATACGATGAATTTAGGAAAAAAAAAAAAAAAAAGAATACTCACAATAAATGTTTAAAAATATTCCTTAAAAATATTTTTGGAGGAAATTATTGAATTATAGAACATATACTCAGGTAAATTCAAGATCACAAAGTTCATAGCAGCTAAAATTCTGTCCTGAATATATTTCATATGTACATTTATAAATTGGGTAATAATAATTATGATTAAATTCAAGCCACAGCAGTTAGATCCAGACTTTGAACATGCCAGCCATTAGGGAGCTTTGGATTAGGTCCATCTCTAGCAAAATATATGAAGGATACAGAAGGAGGAATGAATGGCAGAGTACAGCTACCTCAAAGTGACCTTTAAGTTACAAGATTGTATATTAAATAGGAGTGAAAATGTATAGAAAGAGCACAAAACTGAACATAACAGATTAAAAGAACAATTTAGAACAAACACTGGGAATTTATGCACACATTAAGCACTGATGAAAGTTCCTGTCCAGACATGATTTTATTTTTAATTATCTGAAGCAACAAAAATATTTAAGTACTTTTCCTTTCTCACCTTTATAGACTTATACTGTTAAGTGCAAGATTCCTAAAACAGACTTTTTGCTTTTTCTTTTTTTCCTTTGTTAACCACACTTTCTACAAACACATAAAGTAACAAGTTCTCAATGCACTGGTTATTAATACTGTAGGTCTACTTCATAAAATATCTGCAAAATAAAGCACCCTATTATAAGGGTAACAACTGTCTCAGCTTGTATATGAAAAAAAATGTGTTAGCACGGCATACAAACCTCCAAAGATCTATTGAATATTTGTAACAATGAGATATAAAACATGATTGAAACATAAAAATATTCATAGTATATTTATAAGACAATCTTCCAGTGGTAGTTATTGGACATTACGTTTCACACATACTGTACACACGCATACAGAGACACAAACATACTCTCACTCTTGCTTCAAGACCGACTCTATAGCCCGCAATGAAGAACGGCCTTTCTTTTAGAATAATAGTTTTTGCTCTAGGTATACAGCTATTTTCCAATGCATTTGATTCCAAAGTAAAACAAAGGAATGATGTACTGACATGGCAAATATGTTGTATTATGAAAAGTTAGTCAATAAATATTGTTCTGCTACAGTAAATGTTGTGTAACAGTTTAGCCAACATGGTTTGCAGTTGTATACAAAAGGGCAGTTTTTCTAAGTCCTTATCATATTACAAGTACTACAGCAAGGGCTTTCATCAGAAACCTTTCAAGTCTTGATGATATTCCTCCCTTTGTTCACAATCAGCCTTAAAAAAAAAGCCCAAATCCCCCAAAAAGCAGCCTAGTATGAAGAATAAATTGTTCCAACAAACGTCTTTAAGAGCCATGTGCTTTCACATTATCTCAGCTCCCCTCTCTGTAACATGTTATGCATGTACACCACCTGCAGAAACCAGAAAAATGATTTATGCATATATGTGTTGTATACAAGTAGCTTTGTTCCTCCTCACCGCACTCCGCCCTTCCAGCTCCCAGACCAACTGGTGCCGTAGCAGGAAGGCTGCAATCATGAGATGCGCTAGGGACTTCTCCCAGGTCACACTTCCCAGAGTCCTTTTCAAGCATTGCCAAGAGAGGGTGTGCCTAAGTGGGATTTTTTTTTTTTTTCCCCAGTGTATTTATTCATTTTTTGCTATAGAAGTTGTCTTTTGGGTTTGTGCTTTGTTTTTTCCTGTCATTTTCTCAAAGTACAGTATATTTTTAACAGCTAGAGAATTTTGAGCCCTCAGAATGGATGTTTTTTTTCTTTTTCTTTATTTATTCTTTAAGTGCAGGATAAAGTTTTTGCCCTGTCATATGTGACTTTGCTCTCCTCTCTCTCCACTGCCCCTGGGGGATACATCTCCCCAGGACCTAACAGTGGGCAGCTGCCAACCTCCTTCCCATCACATCTCTCGCAGTGTCCGCGCTCTACAGGGTGGACGAGCTTTGCTTATAATCCCTCAGGATGACAGAGGCATAGGTCATGTCTGGGGGGGTGCAGAGCACCGACTCTGACACGGGGGAGCTGGGCACGGAGCTGCCCGAAGCCACCGAATCCCGGAAAGGGGATGGGGGCGTCAGCGCCGGTGAATCTTCCAGGGTGAGCTTGCTGGTGGATGGCTCCTCCTCCTCCTCGTTCTCCGGATTCTTCTCATAGACATATCCCTGAATGAGCTTCAGCTTCTCGCTCTCCGCTTCCTCAGACGGTGGAGACAGGGGCTCCCCACTAAAGGCAGATGGCTGGAGAGGCGTCAGGGGTGGCTGCTGAGGAGGCCGGACGCCATTCCCTGAGCCGGGCGTGGGGAGCATGGCGTTGAAGTCGGGGATGCCGGTGGCCAACTTGTTGACCACGCCTTGCAGCTGCTCCATGAGAGATCGAGGCTGCAGGGGCAGGGTCTTGGGGGACTGGTCGGGCAAGAAGAGGTGGGTCTCCTCCGCCGAGGCCTGCAGCGGGGGGGTCGTCGCCACCCGCCTGTGCACCACCATGGAGGGGCTGCCGGGCTGGTTGAGGCGGACGGGCTCTCTCTCTTCTTCCTCCACCACATTGTACAGAGTCTTGCTGCTGATGTCAGTAAAAGTCAGGCTCTTGCTTTGGCCGTGGTAGCTTTTAGTGAGGGGTTTGATCACAGCTGTCTGATTGCACCCTGTCTCCTGGCTCTTCACATGCACTGAGAGTCTGTGCCACATGTGCTCGCCCTTGGGAGCTTGTCTTCCACCTGGTTCAGACCATGACACAGACTTTCCATTAGAACTATGAATAAAATAAAGATGGGTTTATTTGCATTTACATTACACAGACATGGGCAGTATAACAAACAAGCCTACATAAATTCCAATCATTTTGCGTCTTTAGCATGCTCCCCAAACCCTGCCCCCCCTCCCAGTTCTTCATGTCATCCCAGAAATACTACAGAATGAAACAACAGCATTTTTAATGGCAGCAGTTACAGCAATTTCCATCCAAAGGCAATTACTGGTTATGTGTCCCACGGCCACCCTGGAAAACCCAGCCCACGGGAAGGGCTTTGGGAAGACTGGCTGTTATTTGAGGACCCTTAACCTTTTCATTTTTTTATCTAGGTTTGCTCACTGCACCTTGCAGGGGAAAGAGAAAAAGAAAAATAACATCACAGGAAGAGCTTTAATTAAGCCTGATTTACAGCTTATAGGAAACATTTTCAAACTGTTGAAAGATAAACAATCCACAGCCTTAGCCTTTGGCACCGTGGATAGCAGGAGGAAGCATTAATAATCTCTCTTTTTCTTTTTCTTCCCTGCCCCCCATCACACTTGGGAACACATTAGCTATCACAGAAATGAGAGACATCCACCAGGGCCTCCTTCAGGTAGAAGGCAAAAGCATGCCCAGTTCCTCTGCCTGCCCAGCCCGTGTGTCAGCCCTTTCTCACCTTCCCATGTCCAAACAAAGCCTCAGACAGTGCCCCCTGCTTAGGGACGTGCTGTCACTGCAGGGACCCCTCACTGGCAGTCAAGACAGACAGAACATAGTTCTTCCCCAGTGACCATTATTTACAAACCAGGATAATATGCTGGGACTGAAAACAGTCAGTTTGTGTGGGCGGAGGAACAAGCAGCAACACGATCACAGTAAGTTGAACCCTCCAACTCCTTGTGTGAACTGGATCCCAACGTTTGGATGTTTGGCTGAGGGGGAACCTGAGGGTCAGGTCCGTAGCTGAAGAGTGACAGTGCTTTTACAGCTCCCTGGGCCTTGCAGAGAGCAGCACTCAAAGCAGAGTGATATCTCATTAGCAGCTGGTGGGATGGGGAGCTGAGCTTCAGAGGACCAAGCAATTGTTTAATTGCAGGTCAGGCAGTAGAGATCATTCATAAACTATAATATGCATCACCTGGGTGGAAACCAAAGACTAGAGAGAAATTCTGAGATTATTTGTATGAAGAACCCTTATCTCAGGGTTTCATCCCTCAGGGGGCAGAAGTAAACAAAGGATTAAAATACAGGCCCTGTGATTGCAGTGCAGATGGGAGGCAGTCTGGGTGGGGGGCTGGCACAGCAGTGCTGCCTTGTGGTGCTGCACACACCAGGGGAGATCACTTCCCTTACAGCCTGCAATATTGTTCTGAGTATTTTGCTTTTTCTTGCGCTTCTGTTTCTCAGGAAGTAAATAATTACCGGTTGAATTTTGTGAAAATATTATTGGCTAACTTTGTCGTAACTGGGAGAAATTGGTACAACACAGATAATGAAAAACTGGCAAAAGGGAAAAGAAATGTACATAATAACATGGCACTGTTCTGCTGAGCAGTAAATATTCCTAGAGAAAAAGAGAATTTGTGCAGGATCCAAGCAGTGAGGTTCATCTCCAACTCCAGACTCTGGACCTATGACTCATCACCTTGGTAGGAATTGGCTCACCAGAACAGGCCAATCTAAAAAATTCATAACTCCCCCAAGCTGGTAGGACCTGGAGATGTTTGGATTTAGAGCTTTAACCTGGAGAAAAACAAAATAGCCAATTTCCCAGCTGGCTAGAATGAAACCTCTATATAGTCATTAATGAAAAGATAAGAATGAAGGTTTAGAAGCAGTACAGTTTTGATCAAAATGAGGTCTGATATGACTTTTTTTTTTTTGAAGTGCTATAGAGATAAGCAAATTACTATAGCTGTTGGGTGTGAAAGATTTCTAAAGTAATATTTTCAAATATAGAGATTTGCAAACTCTTCACACAGAAACATTTTGTCTGCTTTGAGTTCAAAACAAGTCTGTTCTTGTAGAGAGGAAAATAACTCAAGCACTCTCATTGTATTTTTGCTGATGCTATTGCTTACAAGTACTGCAAAAGGCTTTTCTGGAAAAACATGATGATTATCTGCTGTCTCTTATGCTAAGTCCACTTCTGCATCATTTACTTCTTCATATCTAGCTCTGGTGCATCATCGCACTTTAGAATCCCTCCTTACACCATCTGTTTAGTATCTATCTTACTTTGTTCCCAAGATCTTGTATTTTACATCAAAGGCAAGCGCTGTTATTTTAAGGAGCTCACTACCTCTGCCTTCAGATCTTCCTCCTATTCAGTTCATTTTCCTCCCCCTCACTCTCAAATTCCACTCTTCTGACTTCTTTCTTCCGTAGCACTCTCCGTAACGTACTTAATTGAGCCCAAGTCAACAGCCATACTTAAATCAAACTGTGCTGGGACTACAATACCCACCCGTGAACAAACCACTTAATCAGGTTTCATCTGTTACCAACTTGCTCTACAGGGAAAGCTGGTGCTGCTGGCACCTTACCTGAACCTGCCAGCCTCCAATAGCCTTGTGACAAATAGCTTTAGAGCCGCAGTGGCTCTTCATGGGGTCATTCAAGCGATTTCCACCGGGAAAACCTTTTTCTGTTATGACTCTCCTCAGTCTTTTGTTCTGGCTCTTTCCCTCAACTTACTCTGCTTGCTGTGTCTGTGCACCATGAGCCTGTCAATTAGTCATTTGAGATGGAGTCAGGGGATTGTCATGGCAGTACCCAGGCTCTGACTTGCTGGGCAGCGGGCAGGCAGTCACTCCGAGATCGGCACATTCAGGCAGAATTAACAATTAACATGCAAGAAAAAAAATCCTAACTGCATGGTCACTGTTTGCTAAGTGATTGTCACACTTTTGTTTTGAAGGATGCATCAACAGGAGAAGGTAAAAATCAAAATTATCTGTCTTTCATAATGGAGGAAAGGACGCTTTTCCACACAAAGGAGAGCACCAAGCTGGATCATGGCTGGGTTATAGAAAAGATACTCTCTGCCCAGTGAAAACTGGTGTCTTCTTGCTTCTGTCAGTATGAGATGTCCATGCAGGTATTTATTTACCTTTCCTAACTTTCTCTCTCCATTTTAAAATTTCCTACAGGATTTAGACTTCACACACAGTGCTTGGCAGTGAACTTCTTGGAGTCTCAAGCAACGTTAAGGTTTATAGTCGTGTCTATCCAGCATAACTATTTCTTCATATCTTTGTATCTAGCCTAGATGTCCTGACAGGTCCTTGGATATCCTGTTAACACATAAGATGGGCTTTGTTTTACTATGTAGGCAACAACATACATGGAATTTAGGTGCAGTTTCTGAACTTTCCTCACAGCTTTGTCTAGAGCTTTTGTATTTTAGGGTAATAGGCACAAGTACATTTCTGGTGTGAGTTTGTGCTAGATATGTAAGTTCCATCAGCAAATCTTTTGCTATTTTTCCTCAGTAATTCAAAGTGCTATTTTTAATACATGTACCAATCTTTACACTGTTTTCTCTGCATGACTCTGGGCTAGCCACTTTCACATATTTTCAGCTGATGATTATAGACACTAAACAAGCCAGAAAACAATTTCAAACCTTAATAGTTACTTGCAGAAAGTCTTTAAAAGAACTGATGTGCCCAAATCTGAAACAGCAATCCAAAATATCCCTGCCCAGACCAATCCAAAACATCCCTATCCTCAGCTCTAGACATGCCTACAGCTTTTTTGGTGGTTCACCGTTTTTTGTTAAGTGTCTCCATCTGCCCAAAATCTTGCTCCTGCTTGTGTCTAGGACTGCCTCAGACTCAAGTCCTTTCACAGTCAAAGAGGAAAGTCCTGCTCCTGCCAGTGCCTCGGGGATACGACCTTGTTGGCTTCCTTGGAGCAAAACATGGGGACCCTGCAACAGATAGTTCTTCCTCATACAGCACAGTCTGAAGATGTCTTGCTTCAGACATTGGATGGCAAAGGTTTCATTATATTTTAGAGACTGGATGTTCATGAAGTGGAACAAGGTTGCCCCATTTCCAAGAGCCAGTGGTCTATGGTAGTCTAGTCTGTACAACTCTCTGATCCTATTACCTTTTGCCAGTGAAGTTACAGCTTGAGACCCAGTGCATAAAGAATTAGGTGAACTTTCCATCCCGTGTGCCTGAACCTTTGTCTTTTTTGCCTTGATTTTTTTGTGCATAAAAATCCTTAAAAGACACCATAAGAAAGAGTTAAACAGAGTGATATTCCCCGGTTGCTTTGATGAGGTTAGCTTTAGGAACCCACATATTGGGAAATGGCTCCTCATCTGATGTAGTGCTTGTCACTGCCAGAGTGAAACAGCTGGGGATGGAGCCAGGCAAAGTGCCTGAGAATGAAAAAGAAGGGACATTTCAGGAAATGTTAGACTTCATTCCCTGTTTCCTTCTGAGATACCAGAGCTTTGGACAGATGTACCAGAGCAGGGGACAGATATATAGGATTGCTTTTTTAAAGCAGCAGTGGCAATCAATCAGCAGAAAAGATTACAGAAGAAAGAAGTTCCCTTTCTTTCATTGTCAGACTGATGCTTTGGTCAAACCTACCTCCTCATAATCACTATAGTAACTGTTTGAAATGCCACAGCTGGTAGGAGGCATTGGGATAACCTAGTGTGAAACTAAAATTTTAGGAATGAACAATAAATGCAAGGGGCTGTCTATTTTGTAAACCAAAATTAGGTCCAAACCAAACCCTAAACTATCTGATCAGCAACCAAATGAGGCCAGTGTCAAGTGCTGCCCAGTCAACAAATGATGCTCTCCCCTTCACAGGTTACCCTCCCAGGCAGGGGAATTTCTACACTGCCTGCAGAAAGGCAGCTAGCCATCAACAAGCTTTCTTCAACTCTGCAGACATGAAAGCAGCAATAAAGAGCCCGAGCAGAGCTCTGTTCCACTGCAGCCTCACCGCTCCCAGGACCCAAGCTAAACAGTTTAAGGTTTAAGTCTAGTACCTGCACTGCAGCACACTGCAGTGTTTCACTTCTGTCTCCAAGGTCTCCTCCATCATAGTATCCGCTGCAGTAAGGCTGCTGTGGCATGAAATTTGACTAAGGGAGCAAGCTGGCTTTCATCCAGGTTAGGGATATCTCCCTGTGCTAAGGAGGACCCTCTCCTCAGGGCCTTTCAGCCAGTGGGAGCAGTCAGCCCTGCCACTCATTAGTAGAGCAGGGCATGTTGGTTAACATGTTCCTGCAAGCCTGATTTTTAAAGCATTGCTTCCAAGGGCTTATCTTTTTTTTTACTAACCCAGGTTTAACCTCTCTGTGGCTCACCCAAGAGTGAGGGACCCATCACCCTCCCACCACACTCCGAATCTGGTGTGTGCTCAGGATTTTTGCTGATAAATATCACTTTTTATCACCTAAAAGAAAAAAAAAATAATCACAAAACAACTTTAGCGTTAGTCCATCTACAATGCAATCTCTACTTCAGTGATAAGAGGATCTTAGAACAGTTCTCACAGCGTGACTCCAACTCTTTCTGTGGTGCTGTATAATTAGAGCAAAGTTTAACCTCCCACTGGTGTTTCTGGAAATTCAAATTACTGAACCAACTTTTCTGTGTCGTTCCCCTCCCTTTCTTTAGGACAAAACAAATTGCTTGCCTTGCACATGGGACACAACATTCTGTGTAAATTAGAGAGCTATTTTAAATGTACCATGGAAGCAGCTACACAAAAAACAGGTATACACAAACTGCAGGAAAACATAACGCTGTCCCACTGTACCACAGGGGCAGAGCCTGATGAGACCTGAGATTGCAGTGGGTGAGCACAAACCCAGAGCCACCTTTCTAATCCCCTGCCTTGCCACCAGCTCGTGTCAAGTAAATCTAACCTAGTTGTTCCTTGTTACTCTGCTGCAAGAGGTAAATGTTACTTTAATAATAATATTTCAGAGAATAATTTCAGAGAATAATTCACTGATAATACCAGCAAATGTAATTATAATTGCTAGTATTAATTTTCAGTCTCATCTGAAAATGCAGAAGCTATGTCACACTTCAGTCATCCATCTAATTATTAGTGACAAAACTTTTGGTTTACCAGTACGTTTTGTTACACAGAAATGATTAAAAATAAGTTACTGCAAATAATTTGGAGAAATATATTTGCAGAACTTGCAAAGTACTCCTAATCAGATAGCTTTGACATTATGAAAATGTACCCAAATTGCAAAGCAGGTTGCAGCTTGCAAACTGTTCATTAAGTATTTTGAAAAGAATAACAAGTAGCTACTAAATAAATATGTGTTGCTTGGAGAAAACAACTTATTCTAACAGATAATACAAAGTTCAGGATAATGAACAGTTTGTCCCATACAGCAGGCAAATTCTTCCAGTGTTCAAGAAATGAAGATAAAAAACCTGCAAATCAAAGTGAAATTTAAAAAGTGTTTTTATTATTGAAAAATAAAAAATGAATCTGTTTATTTTGTTGTTACTGGTCATTTTAAAAGGGCCAATATTCAGAATGAGTACATCCTACAGGATGATCATTGTATTTTTTTAAGGTTTTCAAAGTTAGTTAGTGCACAAGAAATGCATGGTGTAAATTGTCATAGGTCCTCTGTGGAATCTGTATCAATGGAGAAGCACATTACCTGAAAATGTGCCTGAGGCTTCACATTTGAATAAATGTACACAGCAGTGCAGTCATTGACAATACCTGAACTGAAACATTTTTTTTTCAGACAGGCTTGAAAAGGAACACAGCTAATGCAACCTGAAAACTGAAAATTGCAATGTGTTGAGCAAAGGAACCTGGAAAGCTGAGGAACACGGGAGGAAAATGATAGAATGAAATTAATTTAGGAAAAGTGTAGGCAGCAACAACTAAGACAAAATAGCCTGTAAAACTATAAAGCTATAAAGATCAACAACTTTCAAATACATTATTTTAAAAGAAGTATTGTAGAAAAAAGATCTAGAGCTGCTGTTGAATCAGAAATTAATGGCTTTTGTACATAAACAAACCGCAAAATAGCTGAAAAATTTTGTGTTCCCCACCCAAAAGCACCATACCATGGTACAGAGATTCCATTAAGAATTCATAGGGAAGACCTCTCCTATAAATGCAGATAAACATTAATTAAGATTATGGTAGATTTTTCCTAGCTTTCTTTAATCCCTCCGTGGTTCTGTGGGCACCACATTTTTAACCAGAAAGATATTGGCAAATGGGATGCCATATAGCGAACAGCAACAAAAAGCCCCATCAGGGACAGAGAAAAAAGTTCATGAGAGAAAGCTGAAATAATGGAATACGTTCAATTTGATGAAAGAGCTCAGTGACAGATTTCAAACATCTGAAAGGCATTAACAGCAAGGATGGAAGGTATTCCACATAGTGTGTAAATGCACAGCTGAGAACCCTAGATGAAGTTACAAAAGGGAAAATTATTCTGAAAATCTGGAATATTTCCTAGCCAATAGCTGTATCACGACAGGATTAAATTCCTAATGGTTGCTCTGGATACTTGTTGCCAAAAAGTGTGCAGCAGTTTTATAGCAGTATATGAGGTTTTTCTCGACCATAACTTGGCAGATTCTGTGGTATACTTGTGAATAAAATAAACTCCCAGCAGTTTAAACCGTGCTCAAAGGGCCACCAGGCTTGCTTTAACATGCTGCTGGTGGGAGGGACGGCATTTTGAATGCAGCCTTAACCCAGTTGCCACAGGAAGCTTAGTCATGAGGCACCCCGTTTGTAATAGATCTAGCTCTCTGACATGCTGCAGGAGATAAACCAGCGAGCAAGGGCTGTGGCTTTTCTGGGTGTATCTGGACATTTCCATGGCAACGAACGTGCAGCTTCGGGAGAAAAGATCCCTGAAGCTCAAAGCTGATGTTTCTGAGTTTATTAAGATGATGAGCAGTTTTTATTATTCTAAATTTTCATGGCTCTGCATTTCTGGCCATCTCCAGGATCATACAGAGAATGGAGATCAAAGTTAGCACAATAACCAATGCTAAGAATTGCGTGCATCAAACACCAAAGAGTTTGGGGCCACTCTAGCTATCTGCCTGTAACTGAAAGGCGAGGGAAACCGTAACAGCCTTGGTGATTTCTAGCATGTCAGGGCAGCAAAGCGAGGCTTCCCCCAGGAAATCCAGACCGGCTGACTGCTGCGGTTCTGCTGGCTGAGGCTCAGGCACGAGGCCAGGAGGTGGTGATGGGCATCCGGTGAGATGGCGGATGCCTGACTTTGTGCAGCGCAGCCTGGCAGCCAGACCACGGGTCGCCGGTGGAGGATGCCCCTTCCCCTGGCCGCAGCGCAGCACTGCCAGGCCTTTGAAAGCATTGATCCAGCTTGGAGAGAAAGGGAAGCCTGAGGGGCAGGGAAGGGGGAAGAAGCCGAAATAGCATGTTTTGTGCTCAGGAGGTCTGAAAAGCTCAGCTGCTTTTTAGAGCCTTTCTTATCTGTGCAGCTGCCACAAGTGTTTGAAGTCCCATGGACTGTTTGTTGTCGCACCAGAGGTGTTTCTCAGGAGATCATGTGGATGAGGATTTTTTTTTTTCCAAACTGAAAAAAAATATCCCCAAATCCAAAGCACTGTCATGCAAAGAGCAAGAGCTTCAGCCTTCCCCATGCTCAGGAGTTTTATTCTTTGTATCCATGCTTTTTGAATATAATCTGTTGTTGCATTCGCCTTTCTTTGCTTCCTAATGGTTCCCATTCCATCACCCATTTCTGTCTCCAGACAGACAGTTGGCAATCTGTGCCTTGCAAATCTGCAGCATTAGCTCCACACCAGAAAAGAAGGATGTACTGTTAGACAGAAGTTAATAACAAAATGTTTGTACTTTTCCTTACACTGGCTTTGCAAAATTTGTGTTTCAGGAAGGCAAATCTGGTTGCTGCCCAGGCCCTGCATAACCATCACTGCCGCACCGAGTCTATAATGTGGATTACATGTATTTCTTCTGATCTGCGAGTCAGAGGGGCAGATTTGGTTGAATTAACATCACTGCTACCTGCCCGCAAGTTGCACAACCTGTGAAAGGGCTGGAATGTTTTGTGGCTGATAAAGGAGCTGAACAGCAGCTTGGGCTGCACAGGGACTGTGCTGCTCAAAATGCTGGGTAAGTGCCTCAAAGGCAGATTTCCACCTTGTCACTGCACAACCTTCCCTGGGGCAGGGAGCAGGACTGCTTCACATCTGCAGTTTATCAGATGGAAAAGATCAGAAATCTGTCCTGGAAAATAGGAGGCAAGGCCTTTCCGTTTCTGCAAGAGCTAGCATGTTTTCTCCACTGAGTTTGTGTATGCTTAAGAGAAGGCAGTATTTGCACTTTTGTTTTTGAACAGCTGGACTTTGCTCCTGTTAACTGAATGGAGAATATTCAGAAGCTGAACGTCTTTCAAAAACTGTAACAGTAAAATCTTCTCTGCTATTAGAGATATGCTAGGGCAACTCTTTGTTCCTGTGTCAGATTCTGCAGTTTTTATTTACTGCACATCATTTCCCTGCTCTGTGAATGCCACCAAACCAGCGTTTTCTGTGTTCCCTCTGCTGGCTCTGGAGCAGCAGTTCACTAACAAGCACAGTTAGTGAGAGCTGTGCACAGCAAAGGCATCTTGCTATGAGACAGCCACTGGATTTTTGTTTAAAGCACGCTGAATAATGTCATCTCCATGCAAAACTGTAAAAAAAAAAAAAAAAAAAAAGTTGGCTAAATGGAAAAAAGAAGATACAATTAGTACAAAAAAAGGATGCATTTGCAAAGTTGCAAGCATTTACAAATAAAAGTGAAGGCTTTTTTTTTTTTTTTTTTAAGTAAAAGCTGCAAAAAAAAATTGTTGAGTGTCCTCTTCATCACATCTGGACAATCAGATTAAGGCATTGTGTGAAACAGGGGACATAAGCAAATTTCCCATCTTTAATGGCATGCATCACATTTGTCCCATCATTAGACATGATAAACCAATGAGAAAGAGAAAGCAAGGGGTAAAACCACTCTTTGTCATGCAGCTTCTCTTACACATTCACTGCAGTGTGGGATTTTTCAAAGCTGCACATGTGCCGACGGACACTGGCTGGTGGGCGAGAACTCTGGCTGCCTCTTCCTGAAGATTGAAAAGAAAAAGACACCCAGTGAGTGGTTATACACATGTGCACACATGGTGGTTATACCACTCAATAGGGTGCCTGTCCCTGACCTACGTCTAAGGCTCACTGTGGTCCTTCCCAAATTTTTCCTTCTTCCTTGGGCCAGTCACCTCAACCTCCATGTAGGTTTCTCCTTGGCTCCAGAATGGTATTGTGTAAAATGGGTTCTCGTGGTGTTTGACCCCCATTTTGTCTGCTGAGCCCTGATGCACTTTACAGACCAGATGGCAAGGGCTGCTGTGCATTTAGCTGTCAGCGGGAATTCTCCCCTGGTATTCTTAACACAGGGTTAAATGATGAAAAAGGAGCATCTGTATTTCTCATCTTATCTACAAAAGCATCAACAAAATTTTTGTTGGTGTAGTTCTTAATATATACAGCTCCTGATTTTTCTCTGTGTTTCTTATTCTCACAATATGGTTTTCTAAGTGTTTGGATTTTGTTTTTTTTTTTTTTGTGTGTGTTTTTTTGTTTGTTTGGTTGGTTAGTTTGGTTTGGTTTGGTTTTAGCTCTAGCTGAATAGTCACTAGCTTTTGTTGTATGTAATTTCATTGTATGTGTTTCTATTTTCCCATTGACACATTGGCCTTTTTAAGGTAGACGTGAAATGAAGTCTCTCAGCCACTCTATCTCCAATGATAATTCCAAAAAGGATTGCAGACTGCAGTTTTGGACATTAATGTAAGACACACTATGTTTTCTCCTCTCCCTTGCCCTATAAAGCGGATGCAAGCTCTCATTTATCTTCCCCAGTATCAATGAAAACAAATAAACACGCGCGTGCTTTGACAAAAATGTCAGGTATTTTTGCACATGGAATGTATCTATGAATTTCTGAAAAAAAAAAAAAAAAAAGTTATCATTGTATTGCAAATAAAATGCAAATAAAACTCAGCATTTCTCCCCATCAAACAATCATTGTGCATGCTTGCCAGACTTCTGTTTACCTCCAAACAACAGATTCATGGATGGTATGTGCACGTACGACATACTCAGTACAGCTGCCAATAAGCCAAAAAAGCCATTCTTCTCACCACATACTAAAGCACAGGAGCACAGCGTGATGTACACAGAATACATGCATACCCATTTTGGAGAGGTAGATGCCTTGAGATGACTTCTGAACTATTATGAATAAAAGACAAATAAGACACACTGCTGAACAATTTTGTAAACCTACTCATTTTGAAGTTTCTAGAATAATTAAATTCCTTACCAGGAGTAATGACATCTCTGAGATTTGACAGTTTAAAGGAGATCATAATTAGGAACTTAGCTACTGTGCTCTCTCCTACCCCCTATTGAAGTTACAGAGATTATTAAGCTTCTGATTAAACAGAACATCCAACATCACTACAGCCCTTTGCTTTCCTTCCTCTATTGACAGAACAAGAGCTTTCTACTTTCTGTGGTTGGTTTGTAAAAAGTCAGAAATTTGTAGTTTATTTAGTCACAGGACCTAATTTTACAAAACATGTAGCAACATGTGATTGATTATCCAAGAGAAAAATACCTTTCTGAACATATTTCACACACACACATGTGCTGTATGCACAACAGAGGGCACAGAGCCACAGACAACCTTGCTCAAGGACCTTGTAAAAGGTGGAATACTTCCACTTCAGAGCAGTTCTCTGAACCTGGGTCTTTGTGAGGCAACATAGTTTACCAGTTACTGTCCCTCAGCTAATGTCATATGCTGCCACTTCTGGCTTCTTTAGCTGCATTCCTTGTCTCCCACCCTGTACTTCTCTTTATGCAGATACATCCCCGGAGTGAGTCCAGAGCATTTTGCTCTGCAAGTTCTGGGCATCTGTACATCTTGTTTTGAAATCCTGCTATGTGAAAGGAAGAAAGAATCCTGCTTCCTTAGTCCAAAATGTTTCCTAACATTTAAAACACAGTGAATTATTTTCTTACTGTGGCTGCAGATGTGCTCCTTGGCCAAAATCAAACACAGATTACATATGCAGCAGTATGCAACCTCCTAAATGCCTTGTCAGGTTTGCATTCGGTGGGAGACTGCTGTCTGAAGTGCTGCCATGCTCCATCAAAGCAGTGGTTTGCCTTTCAGTCAAAGTCAGGGGGATCCCCACACGGTGATACACAGGATATGCACTACAGAAATCAGAGTCTCAAGGTTCACGCTTCAGTAGAATTTGGATTTTGATTTAGAGTGAAATTTAGATTTATAGTGTTGTGGGAAATGCAGTGCGTGTGCTAATTATGCTTCAGTGAACTATTCTGCCATAAGTAACCATTGTCAGCTGCATAAGTAATAATAAATGCTCTTGCAATAATCAATTTGAAGTATCCTCATAGGCTTGCTTGCTCTTACTAGTAGTGTGTGGCAATACTCTCTTTACTTTTTTTTTTTTGCATTCTGTTTCTAATTAGGATGTATCTCCTCCCTTCTTCCTCCTGGCTTTGCAGGCAGTGATGACATTTCACATATTCTTCTGGTTACCAAAAGTTAGGTATCCTGCCCACCTTTAAAAATTATGTTTAAAGGGCCATTTGGGGGACTGTCTTCTAAACAGTAAAGGTAATTCCCATTGTGTCAATGACACTTATTTGTTTCCTGAGCCCAGAGGCAGGATGGATCTTCTGTGCGTTTGAAGGTGGAGTTGCCATACCATAACAAAAGCATGCGAACAGCTTTCTGATGAAATCCTGGGTGCAGTAACAGGGACCCTGCCAGAGGGTTTCTGAAGGAAGAGGATTAATTACTTTATGTTCTTTGAAGCAGAAACATGTTTCTAGACAGTTGGTCAGAACTCAGGCTAGGGAAAAGGGCTACAGAAATCTGCAGTGAGGAAAGTAAAGGGTCTGAGGGAAAAGTCACCCTTGCCACTATTTTTTCTCTTAAGTGTAAATGAATCATCCCATGAGGCAAACAGCTGTGTCAGGATTGTAGGAAAGTGTAAAATTGCTATCTATCGTGTTTTCTGTCCGAATAACTATAAAACATTCACCTTCTGCCCTGGAATTACTCTCTCTGTCCTTCCAGACTCTCCACACAGATACAGACTGAATGAATCTGTCTGGCATCCAAGAGAATATAAATGCGGGATTCTGTGTTACCTATCATCTGAAGCCAGTCAAAGATCTTCCACACTAGATGTTGTCTGAGCTGTAAGAAAGACTTTCACATCTATGATTCTATGATTTCCCATAGTCAAAAATATACAAGAAAGCACAGCTCCAGGTTTAACACAGCCTAATTTGAAACAACTGAGCATTGATTACATTAGGCAGATAGTAAGTGGACAGAATTCAAGAGAAGTGATGGTGGCATCATGCTGATACTTACAGTGGCATGATAGCCCTGAATAATTTTCTAGGTTTATTTATTCATTTATTTATTCATAACCCTTAACTTCAATAGAGAAAGGGAGAAGGCTTGTGCCACCTGCCCTGTGACAGGCTACCATCGCAGCCTGGACTATTGCCTGCTCCAGCACTCAGACTGACTGCCCTCCTCACCCCAAAGGGGCAGCTCTACAACAACACAAACTTTCCAGCCTGCTGTCTACTTCCTTGACCCCTAGCAGCCTGTGAGGTGACTGGGGAGGTACGCATACTTTGGATGTAAAATCAGATCAGTAAAGAGCTCAACAGAACACCCACCCCCAATTCTCTTGCCTCTCTAAATCTAACATCTTCCGAAGCAGAAGCATCAGCTTCTGATTTTTGTGTCCTTTAAAGTTCAGGTTTTATGTGTAGTTGTCATGGCTGGATCAAAAGCTATCCACTATAAAAGAAGCAAGCCCAGGTCCTTCTTCTGTTGAATTTCAATGCCTTTTGTAGGAACCAGAATCTGATAGATTTAAAGCAATAGATGAAATTGGGAAGATAGACTGGTTTTCAATACAAATTCCTTTTTTAAACCCAAGCCCTGCCTTCTAACTGAGTGAAGGTTAGAAATAATTGCTCTGAGTTTTAACTTAATTATGCTAATCAATTGGACAGTGGCAGTTTTTGGAAAGAAAGAAATCATTAACAGCTGCAGAGCAGAAAGAGCTGTATGTACGAGGGAGGCTATGTCATTTGCCCTCGCCAGGCAGGGTGAGGCACACAGGTAGTTACTACCTATGGAGGACAGAGGAGCAGGGGAGATTTTTGCAATGTATTTTCTCTGTTGAAATGTGGGCATCTGCTGAAGAGGACAAAGGGGTCACTGGGCTGAACACGGTCCTAGTAAGATGTTCAGAAAGACTCAGTGCAGAGCTAAGGCTGCACCTCACACCACCCCAGGCCAGCACGAGCCAGCTGTGTGCTCAGGGGAGCATCCAGCCCTCCTTGCCAGCACGGCCCTGGGTGTGATTGCTCAATGAACTGGCAAGGAATGATGGGGACAACTAATGTGGGTCGCAACTAAGCCAAAAAAAGGAAGGGGGGATGGAGGAAATATGAGTTCCCTGCTCCAGTTAACAGCATCCAGGCACTTGTCCATGTGTAAGTGAAGGGGCAGCACGAGGTAAGGAAGGCTTTGGGTGTCATTCCTGGCTTAGGGCAGCTTAAAGCATTTGTGGATTTATAGGCTATGATAGTCCAAAGCAGCTGCAGGCAAATCTCTCGGCTGTCCAGGATGGCAGCAGGAGAGATTTCTGAGGTAAGATATAAAACTAAAGTCTGAGCAATGTATATAATGGACGTTTTAGAAAATATGAGAAAGTAAAGAAAAAAGTCCTTACTTCCTGAGGACTACAGATATCCCTGGGGCCACACTTTGCATCTGCTTGAGCCCACACTTCCCCCCTGTAAGGTCCCAGAGCACAGAGGCTAGCCCCTGCTGTGCACACATGAGCTCTAAGGACCCTTATGGAGCTGCTGGCCTGTCCCTGCACACCCATGGCATTAACCTGCCACTGGGACACAAAAGCTGCTGGCAGCTCCCACATGCCTAATCTGCTCATTGGGCTCCTCCTGCAGTCATCTGTGCTGCTGTGTATGCTTTCGAGCATAGCCCCTCGTCACTTCCAAGTCTGCTCAAGGTAGCTAATCCCTTCATGGGAGCTTATTCAGACCCTGGGATCTGTGTACGGTTTTTGGTGGTAGTATTTTGCTGCTGGGTTTCTTGTTGGATGGCTGGTTTGGGGGCTTTGGGATGTACAAAACGGGTAATGTGGAGCAAGTTCCAGTTTCCAGGCAGTCCTTGATCTGGGAATGTAAGCTTGTAAATCAGCCCAAACTGGCTGGACCAAACCATCTGAAGAGATCTGGTTTATGCCATGAAAAGAAATGGCCATAAGAGAACACATAAAGCAGAACATTTTCTACAGAAGTAGAGTGCAAGACTAATGTCCTGAGCTTGAAGTAAGAAAGTGACAAGAGCAGCAATTCCTGCCTTTAACACATGCCAAAGATAAGGAAAGATTAACAGTTTGCAGACAGCTCTGAGTAGAAAGGAGGAGAGTGTCCTGGATGGAAGGTGGCTCCTGGATGGTCATTTACACTGAGTCTGTGATTCTCTGGGGATACCTGGGACTTATGGGAGTGAAACTGTGAATACCAACAAACCACTGGCCAGTGAAGGGCTGCCAGAATCAGAGCCGAGGCACTTGTTTTGCTGGAGGGGAAGATCAGTGTTGACATCTCCAGCTGTGGTGCTGCAACAGAGCTGCAACAGAGCTGAGCTGGTTTGCTGCTGAAAGGGACTACTCTCGCCCATGTTACCCAAACCAGGGGCAGCAGGGACAACCTCTCCACTGCTGACATTAATGCTTATCTGACCCTGAGGAGATCAGGCTCAAGGACCAGCTTCCCAGCAATGACTCACTTGACTCACGTTTTTTCCTCTGTAAAGTTAATTTTTCAAGGTGTAAGAAAAACACATCCTGCACACCACAAAAGAAGAACCACACAACAGAGAATGGGAAAATGACTTCAGAAGAGATAACTGAAGCAGTAAGCTAGAAATGGTAAATTGTTTGTAATGCAGTAATAAGGATCCTGGAGCTTTTCATTCTCAAGTGGGCTTTTAAGTGACAAATTGTGTGATTACTTCTAGCCTGCACAATTCTTTGCTGTTTATAGTGATAATGCCTTTTAACCTATGCTTGTCAGGTGTGGGAGGCTGAACGCCAGAGCACATATATGCTTTGAAGAATTAGCTGACTTGTTATTTCAAAATTAAATACTCCTTAACAACTCTAATGTGGAGGCAGATGTTCTAGTGATGCAATATACTTTGCTTTCTTTTTCAGCCTGTACTTAAAGTGTTTTCTTAAAGTCCTTAAGGTCTCTAAGACAACATAACCCATGTTGCTGGCCACAATCATTAGTCACGCTTTGACAGTGGATGTCCTTCTGTGTGGACATTAACTCTGTCATAAAGTCTGTTCTGCAGACTTCCAGAGTCAGAAAACCCCAAGGAAATATCTGGTAATGCTAATTTTGCCCATTCAGAGTCCTCAGGATGCAAATCTAATAACCAGGAGAACACAGAAGAATGATGTGGTCAGATCTCTGCTCTGGCTGTGAATGGTACTCTGTGCACTTGGGCAGATGGAAAACTGTATCAGATGGGTGGAAAACAAACCCTATTGGCTAAAATAAATAAATAAATAAATAAATAAATAAATAAATAAATAAAATGTATCAAAGTCAAGCAGGAAGCAAAGACGGAGGTTTTATAATTCCTCACTATTCTATATACAAACTCTTAAATCACCAGACAAAAATACTGACAGCAAAGAAATTACAAACAGCAGTGGGACAGGCACTCAGCAAAGACTGCATCTAGGTTTTAGACTGAACAGTGCACCAGGAGTTAGCCTCTGCTTTGCCACACATCATAACCAGCACCAAGCTCTGCATCTTCTGTGTTCAATGAAAGTAAGATTAAGAATGTAAAACTTTTGGATGGCATAAAATGTCAGGGGAGGTAGTCCAGATATCTGTAAATAAATGTGTCTGAATTTTGAAGTATTTTAGAAAAAAAAATGAGCTTCTGCAGGTACCTGGGCAATGTGCCGTGGCCTGTCCCTGCAATATCTGGAATTCAGCTGATAATGATAAGGCACAAATGTCTGGAGGTTGTGGTCTTACAAAAGCTGGTGCAATTGGCAGTGGTTTGTAATGCTGGGACATACATAAGCTGAGACTACTTGGCGTTTGTTTTCAAAGTTTAGTAATACTCCCATTGCCATAAATACTTGTAGCTCTGAGAGTACCATGGGGACAGGGGCTGTGTTACTGCTGGTGAAAATTTGTTTCAAAACCTTTCCTGAGATAGGGAAGAGCCTTGGAGAACATCCTAAATTTACACTTATGACCTAAGTCAGGATAGACAGGTTTTTGTGTCTTGGTAACAGCGGGCATCATCCCGACAAATTTACTCCAAATTAATGATCAACTGACAAAACAAAGTGTGGACCTCTTTATCGCAGCCAACAAAATGTATGTGCTGGTTTCTTCTACTAAGGGCTTCACAGATATTTCTTTAATAAAATGTAGAGTGATATGGGACTGAGACTAATTCTTTGTTATCAGGATTAAACCCTGCTCAGATTTCATTTCTAACAGTGTGGTAAACCATATGTGCCTGACCAGGGAACTCTACAGTCCCTTAGCAGAGGTGGACCATCTTCTCTCTCTGGGACTGCGATTCACCTATGCATTACAAGGGCTTGCTAAAAATCAGGTGCTCTGTCAGATGTTGCAAAAGAATGCTGTACTTTGGTTTGCAGCATTTAGTTATATGAGGGAGTCCTGCACTAAGGGGGGTGTGTTCATTGCAGGCAGGTATAAGTTTGGTGGACAGAATATGAGTTGCCTTTTTACATCAGTCAAGAGGTGGAAGAGGTGACATATGAGATGTGGTCCTCTTTGTGGGCTCCTATGTGCTCATGTCTCCACAAGCATGAAAAAGAAATAAATTAGCAGCTGTTCTGCATTTCACACTAGCAACTTTGCACTAAATTGTTGGAATGAATCAAGAATATTTTTCAGGCTACATCTTAACTTCAGGGGAAAAAACAATACAACAACAACAACAAAAATTGTATTAACTCTAGACAGTTATGTATAGTGCTTGTGCTGTTTTATAGCTCATCCAGAGAGTATCAGAGATAGCAACTATATCCTTCAGTACCTGATTTTTTGTTCACCTCTATATTAGCTCAAAGATGTATGAAATTGCAAGGTGTCTCAGAGATCCCCACAAAATAAACACTTGCAGAATATCCTATGTGTTTATTCTAGCAAGTATTTGTACATGAATTATCATGTGTCCATGAAAAGTCACAGCTCTATTTCTTTCTGCTGATGGAGGGTGAATAACTAAAGCACAGGGCTGAAACATCACACCTTTGAGTGAGGATATGAAGGAGGTAAAATGCATTCTTAACTTTAAAATCTTAAAGTAGACTCTAGGAGACTTTTCATTTTAGTTCTTTGTTCTGTTTCCATTTTAACATGCTGAATTAAATGAATAAATCTGTTATGCTTTTTAAAATTATATTTTTGTGTGTCCCCCTCCCCCCCGCGCCCCCCCCTCGATTTTTTTTCCTTCGTATGTACTTACGGGAAATAGAGTCTGGTATATGTAATACAAGGCAATACCTAGGGTTTTACGTACTTACCAGGATGCAACCTTCAACACCAATTTATTTACCTGATGCTCTGAACAGGAGATTATTCTTTCTTTATTATTCTCACAGAGAGAATTCTAACCAAAACGATGTGTGATTATGGTGCTAAACAGATAAACAGCATTTGCTTATACCTACAAGTGAAGGCAATTGTTTGTATCACTCACTATTTAGTTGGTGCATTTTTACAGCATCCAAACTGGATGGTTATGACTGCATTTCAGAATAAAAATGCAATAAATAATACATATAAATACAAAAATACAAGGAAATGTAATAAATGATCCAGTCAAGCAGGAAATTAAATTACAAGTGATGTTCCTATTCCTGTGTTTTATGCCAAAAAAGATGCTAGCCTCCCTCAGGCTTTCTGCAGTAGTGTGGTTGCTCCCCTTACAACAGGAAGCAGAGAAAGTGGTACATAGCTGCAAAGCTCCCCTCTGATATAATTGTGCATCTATGCATCATTGTGTTTGGGTTCTAAAATTCATTATACATGGCTGTCTGGTGCTACAGCAGTGCCCATAAGTAAAAACACATTTTATGATTCAGCATTTTGAGAGCAGCAAAATGAGACGAGCTGTAAAGTGAAATTCGCCACACCTCCTTTGGTAAGAACCAGGCTGTATTCAGAGACCATTCCTTGGGTCTATCTCTTGTCAAAAGCCCCTGGGAGAACAGAGTAGTGAATATCCACGAAAAGAAAGTGGCAAGGCTGCCTGGGACTATGACTTCTGAGAAAAGGAGGAAATCACAGAAAATCTTACACTACTGTCCTTTCACCTGAGGGGACTACCCAAATAAAATATAGTTCTGACTGGTGATGAAGAAGCAGAAGGCTGGATGGGAGGCCAGGGTACAGGTTCTGTGCCCCGTACAATGAATAAAATCTTGGGTTTTGTCTGAGGCTGGGCAGAGCGGGGAGGCTATCCTCACTGCCCTTAGTGGGAGGCCACTGCAGAACCTCGCGATTTTTCTATTTCTCTAAAATATAGTCTTGGCTACCATTTGCTTGATCAGAGAAGCAAACCCAGAGGAATAATTTTAAACTGCCAGAACCCTTGTGCTGCATTGTATGTAAGCTTGTACTTAAAGGCAATTGTCCCAGTGGCGTTGGATATCTGATCCTGCCCCCTCTCCTCAGCTTGTCTTAGGAGTGACTTGAAATTGGTTATGTATGTGTTTGGATGCTCTGTAGCTGGGATAACATGCAAGGAAAACTTACAGTGACTCCTTACAGCCCCCCCCTTATTTGTCATTAGAAGGAAAAGGTAAATTCTCTATCTTTATACTGGCTATATTACATATATATAAGCAGATACATAGCTTGGTATATAATTTGGTATGCACATTTGCCATGTCTGATTTTTAATTAATATGATTTTTAGTGTTTATTTAAATCACTAGGAAAAGAAATGTAAGTGTGAAAGACACATCTCTGACTTATCACCAATTTTATGTTTTTTCAGATGCTTGGGATAGAACTACATAATGTCTATTAAAGCAAATGCAAATTCAAGCTGCATAGCACAATATTAGATATAACTACATAGCTCAAATTTAATTAACAATGTTGCAGCAAGGCTAGAAGAGATTGACATTGGATTATTAAGTTTCAAATTCCCTTATTCCATGTTTCTTTCCAATTCTTTCACATCAATTGTAAGAGTCCCTTGGAAATAGTTAACTGTCTTCTGGGAGTTTTAAATATTCACTTAAATCAATATACTGACAAGGACTGAACAGCTTGACTGAGTTTGTTGAATTTTCTTTTTTGAAATTCACATCACATACAGGAGAGAACAGGGTAAGGGCTGCTACATGTCACAGTGTTGTGTGTCCACAAAATCATTAATGGTTTAATCCTAGTAAATAGCTCAGCAAAGCCAGCAAACATACCAACTGCTGAGAGAGAGAGTTTTGGCATTAAAAACTTTCAATTATACCTGTGAGCATGCAATATGCTTTCCCAAAAAGGTACTGCGACCTCAGAAAAGGGAGAAGGACTCAACTGTATAAGAATCCAGATGACCACTGGGGAGGGCTGCAGCGAACCCAGTGATGGGTATAAATTGGACTGCAGTGGGTGCTGCCTGCCTTCCCCATGACAACTGTGGCACCAGGGAACCAGACCAGAGCTGCCACATCTGCATCGGTGCTGTGAAGGAAGTGGCTTGGATGGGACACTGGAGCCCTGTGGACACGGTGCCCTGTGTCCTGAAGGGGGACAGGGGCCATGCAGCCACATGCATGCTGCCACAGAGCAGCCCTGCACCAAAAACTGGGCCTGGACTTCACAGGTTTATTGCTAGATTACTGTGGAAATCAACCACACAATGATAAATAAATAATTTAAACAAGCTACCTAACCTGTCCAGTATGATTTTTTCCCAGTCTTTTTTTTTTTTTTCCTCCCTTTTGATCTCCTTATTATTTCCCACTTGCAGGAGCTTACAGCCTCTGCTGTTTCAAAACTCTTCCATAATCTGCCTTACTCCTCTGGGTAAACCTTAGCAGGATGGTTGTGCAGACACAGCATATTTAAAGACTTTCTTGTAAGTGGAATGTAGTGCATTCCAAGGTCTGTAATGGTCAAAAAAAGGGTTGATGTATTGTGCATGCAATACTACCACAGTACGTGGAAAGTTTACCCACAGCATACTGCATCAATTTAATTATCTAAACTGCAAAAGAAGCTGGCCTACCTTTCAGATTCAGTGATTGTCTCTGTACTAATCGGCTGTACAATAAGAAGATAAAATTACAACATACAGTAACCTGTACAACAAATATTTAAAGATAACTCTTACAGGCTAGGAGTTGCAATTTAGGACCAAAGAAAAAACTCTGTATTGCAGACATCTAAGATTGGGCTCACGTCCTAGAGTGCAGGAGTTTAGAAACATATTCTTTTTTGTAGGAGAAGGTACAGTGGTTATTATTAGTCCTCCTTGCACTTTCCACTAAATCCTCATTTCAGATCTTTTGATGCATTTCAACCAGACAGAGTGAAATTCTCTCTGTACAGCTGTGCCAAGTTGAGATATTGTTTTTATTTGATTTCACACATTTTAGCCTGCAGAGGTCAGAACAAAAGCCATTGTTTTCCTTACATTAAAAGTTTTTTCATCTTCTGTTCACCCTTCTCTCTGTGATTCTGATACCCCTTTGCTTCCATAATACCCTACTTAAAGATAGCGTATTGGATGCATGGAGTAGTAACCTGAGAAGGAGAAAAGGGAATACTCCCAGACATCTCCTCCTGTGATGAGGCGCTCCAGTTGTATCAACTGAGAGGCTGTGAAAGATCTGCATTTGTATGACTGCAACTGAACATGCTGAACATTTACTCTCTGTTTCTGGAAGCTCCAACTCTTGCCATGCTGCACAATGCAGTTGCCTCCTCCCACCACCATAAAAACAGTGAGACAAAATGTCCTACCTTCTGGCCATACTTATGCTAAGATTCCCCTCACTGCTTGTCTGTGGGAGGCTATGAAACGGAAAGAGCTGAAGAGCCCAAAAGCCTTTTTGGACTGTGAGTCGCCAAGTGAAATGTGTCACAGAAAAACGTGGCATGTCAGCACAGCTTGCTCAAGATGAAATGGCAACTCAGCAAGTCAGTTTAAAGAGAAGGGGTAATTTAAGAATACCTGGAGAGAATTTTATAACTTGCAAGACAAAAAAGCAGATGGTTTCTAAGTCCTGGTAAGGAAGCACACATGAGTTACTAGAGGTAGCTGAGAAACATGATTCCCTGCTAAATTTCCCAGTACACACAAGAAAGGATGAAGAACAGGAACAGGCTCATGTATAGAAAGCCAGAGACAATGTACTAGGAGATGCTGGGTTGCCTGACCCTTCTTATTGGAATAAAATACAGCCACTTTGAAAGACTTTTGGTCCAAGTGACTGCCTGGACACTGCTTAGAGATGCCTGGGTGAGCAGACTAGAGGCATGGACTGCCAAAACAAGTCAAAAGGATAAATAAAAAGTATGGGCTTAGAAATATTTTAAAACAACCATTCATTTCTCAGTGAAGGCAGCTGGAGGAAAAATAACTGAATGCAAGTGTATTAAAATTAGACGGGTATACTGGTGGCTCAAGCACTAATGTGGAGTCCCGGCCACACAGTGGGTCTTGCTAGTTTGCCTTCCCATCACATCAAATTTTGCCACACAACTTATGCTAACAACTACATCTTTACTTATTCTGATTCAAAATACACTAAAATGGTGTCCAGACCTGGGCTCTCAACCAAAAATTTAAAATAATTCATATGTGAGGACTGAGGCAGTAGCTCAGCATCACCATCAAAATGGCAGCTAATTACTCGAAGGTGCACAAAGAACTTAACTCCTGTGTCCTCCTCAGCAATCCTCCTCCACTGATCCTTCTCTTGTGCAGCCCACAAGAAGTCTCGGGTCTTGCTGAGTGTCTCAAACTCCACCTGACGTGCATGTGTGGACTACAGAAAAGCCATGCAAGCCATGCAGCTCCAGCCTCCTGTACACCGAGCAGGGTCCATTTGAAGCAGTGGCTGGAGAAGGCTGGTGAAGGCCTCAGGATCATTATCTTTAATATCACTGGGTATGTTTTTTTTCTGCATGTAGCCAAGAAAGGAACCCTGCTTCCTTGGGGAGATATGTCATAGGCTAGAATTAGCTATGGTGAGGATGGAGGGAGTGCACAACAGAGTAAGAGACACACCAGGAAGGGCTGCATCCCACCTCAGCCCTTCCTCCCTTAGATCTGCCCTTGCTATCTTATAGGCACTTTCTCAGAGTGCTACTCTTCAAGCTGATTGACCTCATAGACCAAAGTAAGGTTCATGGTCAAGTACTAAGCTAATGATCACAGCAAGACCCATATCAGAAAGTTCCAATCTCACAGCTGGAAAAAAAAATAAAAAATGAAAAAGGCTCTCCTAAAAATGCTGCTATGTCATCATCCTGTAAGAGCAAAGATCTTATAATGCCACCAAGCTGCACATTCTAACAATAACTGCCCCCGCCCCCCCACAGCTTCAATAAATGCAGCAGAGATCACTCTCTCAATCTCTCCTGATGGAGCTGTTCCATTTTTTATAAATATTTAAATATTCATTTGACAAGAGAAAGAGACTGACAATATCTCAGTACTGAAGACATTCACAAGGGATCTCTAAGACCCAGATTTGAGTTGTCTCACAAAATAATACAGAGTATTTCTCTAGGGTTTGCATCAGGATTTTTTTCCTCTTTTCCAGAACACACTGCTGGTCAAGAACAGGGAGAAAGGGGGAGACTTGCCCTGGAGCAATGTGTTGTCCAGCTATAGGACATCCACCTGGGATGTGAAGGAGATGTTCTTAACCTAAGTGAATACCTTAACTATTGTCTTAGTGGCTGTTGGAGTAAATATCCCTCACACCTTATCAACTTCTTCATCCCTTCATGGGGAAAAAAGTCATCCTGGCCCAGAGAGGATTCTTTCCATCAAAATCCAATTATATGAAACATTTTGAGAGGTTAGAATTTTCTGATGGGAAACATACCCTACTGGAAAGTTCCCAGAAAGCTCTATTTAAAACAGTGCTGTCTGTAGTCACTCACGGTTCAACTCAGCCAAGTAAGAGAGAGTTCACACCTTCATGATTGCACACAGCATCTTCAGAGTGCCACAGATCAGTAAAAGCACCATGCTTTGTTATTTATGTAAAGACCAATGTTACCAAAAAAATTATTTTCATTTAAACTGTGTTGGTAATTCAGCTTGGACAGACATTTTTCAAGTTGACCTTTGTATCAGCACAAGATGTAGCTGAAGGTTTTCTATTGACTAATAGATCCTGTGTTATTGGACTTCCTAGTTAATTCTGCTCTACTTTACAAAGGAGAAAAGAAGAGCAGGTTGGCTGGCTCTATTTCTAAAGCTAGTAGTTAAACTAACAGCACAACATTGAAGGTTGATCTTTTAACAAGGTTTACATAAGTTTGATTTGCCCTTATAAATATAAACTAGCTTCCTCCATTAAAGTTAACTCAATTTAACTCTATATCTGCAAACTAATTTAATTTAAATGGATGCCACTTTTCTGTTTAGAGGAAGAAATTGGAATTCACTGGATTAGCAGAGGAGAGGTTCAATGCAGACAGGAAGAGAAGGATGAAAATTGAAAAGTAGCAAAAGAAAAGCAATCTGGCAAGAGAAAGAGATGACAAGAAAATTGAAAGTTTGTGGAAAACAGCTGGAAAACAAATCCTTTGAGTGAAACTTATAGCCATTTACAGGGAAGGACATGTGGCTATAGGGACAGACAATTACAGTATCAAGAAACATCACCACACTCAGAGATCTGACTTATTGAAGGAAAACTGGAAAATAAATCCCGAGTTTCAATAGGAAAAGAAAAATATTGAAAATCGGTCTGGAGACCATTCCTGTTGGCATTAAGCATGTTTCAGTTCTTTCAAGCCCTGTTAGCTAGTTAGCTAGGTGCTTACAAAGCTCCAGAGAATTCTACCTTTTCCTTCTTGGCTTCCTCAGTAGCTCCCAGTTCTGTGCCTGTTAGCACATCGTCCTTAGAAGCTTTGCAACAGACTCTGTTAGGAGATCAAATATCCTCCCAAACTCTAAAATGACCTTTTGTACTTTGTGTCTGTGTATGGAGAGGTGTGCTGTCCCTCCTCCTAAGCAAGCCTAGCATACCCCTACCTCTGTGTTGGCTTAGGTGAGGAACATAGCAGTAACTGTGCAAGAGGTTTAGATCAGAGATTGATGTTTTGCTTTGTAAAATAGCTGTATGCTTGACCTGAGACAAAAGAGCAAAATTCATAGTAACTACGTTTAGAGTTTTCAATTGAGAAGAGTACCTTAAAACTCTGTGTTTGCTTTCTGGCTACACTCCACTCATTGAGGCTCAACAGAGGCACAGAAATGCTTACAAAAAATTATTCAACAAATAATTTTATAAAAAGGTCAGGAAAGCTCTATTGTTTTATTAAGGTGACAATGCTGAGGGGGAAGCTATTTTCTCAAGAAGAAATATTTTCTTATATTGTGAACTGTATACTAAATTTACTATATTTAGACATTTTTAAACATATGATGTTTTTTGTTGTTGTTGTTTTTTGTTTGTTTGTTTGTTTTCTTGTTTGTTTGTTTGTTGTTTCGGGAAGGTAAAAGAACAGTGAGGACTCTGTAGCACACTGAGTTGCATATTTGAGTTATTTATGTCTCCATTCACTTTTTTTCCAACCCCTTTTCTGGTAACAAAATAAAATGTATTGAAGTAGCATAAAGACAAAATTAATTACAGCATCAGTTCTATATGGCATTACTTCATCCTTATCCTTTCCATTTCCAGGACATATGAAAACAGTTCTTATGCAAACTGAATCAAAACCAATTCTCAAGTGACTCAGAGAAACCTACAGATCCTAAAGAGATGGAAATTAACCAAATTTTAATTCTGTCAGGAAACTCACTGGTTCTTCATTATTTTGATACGTTTTTTTTTAATTGTGACAAAAATAATCTAAGCTCATGTCTAGCCCCATGGTGCTTCTTTAAAGATTAAGAAGCAATAAGATAATAAAGATTGCAAACCTTCTGACAGCTGCTCAGAGGGAGATGATGTTTGAAGTTCTCTCTCCCCCTCTGCTGCAGCTTGGTTGTTTTTACTCTTTAACAAGGAGAATAACAGGCTCAACAGATGTGGATGTAAGCTTGCGTTCACCTTCAGTTGACCTCTACAACTTTTCACACCAACACTGGGTTTGGGAACAAGGACAAGTTTACACTGCTGATGATTACGAGACTTGTTTATAATTCTGAATATTAAATAGAGAACAGGCATAGAATGATGGGTGCTTTTGGTTGACAATTATGAGGACTGTAACAAAACACTATCTTACAAACTAATGTTCAAACCCCAGCTTTCACACACAGATCCCAGTGGTCTCAGACAAGTACATGTGATTTACAACAACTCAGACACAGATTTCTGCTTCCCTTTCCCAAAAGGCTACACTTGTACTTCAGTTTGGAGAGTAATGCAGAGCATCTGCTCATAGGGGTTCGTGACCCCTGTTGAATGAAGAGAGAGATGGGAGAAGATGAAATTGGAACTTGGTTACTCTGCCATTGCCTGACCCACCCCAGAGGTAGAGGGGGTTGTGTACAGGGCTGCCTTTAGAGCAGGAGAGAAAATGAGAAGCAACTTGTCAACATCCATCCAAGATTTAGAACTAAAGGATCATTTCTACCTTTTCTGCTACATGTGAGATGAAAAAAAATGTTACATACCTTACTATTCAGCAAACTATGGTCAACCAAGAGAGGATGGCAAAGAGAGGGACATATAATACAGATAGATCTGTACCTGCATTCAATCACTTACTTTGGATTTCCAGCCCCCGGTTTCTTTCTCCGGAATATGTTGAGGAAAGTGTTGGACTTGCAAGGTGCCTTGCCGTCCCCGACATGCATACGCACCACATCTGAGGTGGTGAAGGCACTGCGGACATTCCTCTCGGGCTTGGCTATGATGATGTACATCTTAGGAGTGAACATGCACCCCAGGGCCACTGTCACACTCAGGCTCACTGCGAAACAAGTGGTGATGATCTTGTAGTTGCTCCCAAAATAGATAGGCACAAAGGCCAGCCAGATGATACAAGTGGTGTACATGGTGAATGCAATGTACTTGGCCTCATTGAAATTGGCAGGCACATTGCGAGTCTTGAAGGCATAGTATGTGCAGCTCATGATGAGGAGTCCATTGTAGCCCACAGGAGCCACAACTCCTAGGTTGCTGGTGTTGCAGATAAGGTAAACTTCCTTAATACTGGGGTAGGAGAGGATGGGCATCGGGGGCTCCAAGATGATCAGCGTGACCACCAGTGTCAGCTGTACACTGATCAAAATGGAGGCAATGACTACTTGGGCCCACGCACTCATGAAACGTGGCTTGCGGGTACAGATCTTCTTTTTGCTGCCTGCCAGAATGCGTGCAATACGGTTGGTTTTGGTCACAAGGGCAGAATAACACATGGCAGAGGAGAGACCCACCAGAAGGCGCTGGAGGTAGCAGGATGTCGTGGTGGGTTTAGCTATAAGGGTGAAAGGGCAGACGTAACCCAGAAAGATGCCAGCAAGGATTATGTAGCAGAGCTCACGGCTGGAGGATTTGACAACAGGGGTGTCCCTGTAGAGCACAAAGATAAGGGTGACAAACATGGTGACCAGGATCCCCAGGCAGGAAAAGACCACAGCCACAATAGACTCTATATTGCTCCACTGGAGGTACTTTACAGGGATGGGTTCACAGCCTGCAGTGTACAGAAAAGAAACAGAGTGTTAGAAAAGTATCTGCTTGAAGAAATAACATTTTTTTTCTGGCTTCCAGTATAATCTAAATATTAGCTTATGCCTATGTGCCATCGATTATTAAAACCATTTTACAAATGGCTGAACTGCAGCATGGAAAGGTTTAGATGCAATATGCTCAAAAACATAGCCATCAATTTTGGGTGACCCAAACATTTGCTTATGATGCTGCAAAGGGAAATGAGATTTAGAAAATATCTTCTAATTCATGTTGGAAGGACTGCTGACAAACCCAGCACATCAAAGGCAGAACCCAACACCATCACTTCATTTCAGCATGGATGGGATTATCTCAAATCAAAATGGCAGCTTTTTAGCCTCCTCAGACTAATTTATTTTAATCTGCATCAAAACAAGAATAAAAACCTGCTACATTTTTCTGAGGGTGATTTTGTAAAGAAAATAGAGTATTTGGATATCTGTTACAGGCAGAATAATCATAAACCAAAAGTCATAATGGAACTGCACCATGGATACCGTACCTTCTCATTATATTTCTGCCTTTTTTTTTTTTCCTTAACATTACCTTATTTTCACTTTTTCAAACCCTCTGCTCCTTGTTTTTCTTCTACACTCCTTTCATCAGCTCCACTAAATAATGTAATTCATTTCTTATGGAAAAGTCCACAAAACCTCTCTGCCTTTAGAAAATAAATGGAAGATGACTCCTTTACAACTAGTACAGATGTGTGAATATAGGTATCAGTTTAAATGGTGCTTAACTGTCAGAGCTCTCTCCCACACCTCTCATCCCACAAAGGAGTCTGTGCTGGAGATTTAATATCATCAATAAATATTACATAGCAAATAAAATCCTTTATGTTAATGGGATGTTGATGTTGGGAAGCTGAGCTACTCAGAACTTTCATTCTGGCTTTTCCTGATTTCTGTTCTCGACTTAGCAGTGTTAACATGCTTTTTACATGTTTATGGGTATTTTCTGAGGTTTAAAATTAAACCAGAATGAACAAGAGATCAGTACCTCCATGAGCCATTGGCAGAGCTGGGGATGTCAGGCCACCAAACTAAAGGTGGTGGTAGTTACCTTGCAAGAGAAACATTCTTTAACTCGGTTTCATTGCTGAATCTCAGCAAGTGTCCCAATATTGTGATGGGCAAGAGTCATGCTCAGCCTTTTCCTCCTCAATATGGAGTATATCTTCAGAAATCATCCTGTATAAGCTAAGAGCTTCTGAGGCCCAGAATTCTGCTCGTGTATCTTCCACATGTTGATAAAAAATTACCAGTTAATACTTATACCAAAATGTAAAGTCCTCCCTTCGAAATACAGAATAAGTAAGCAGAGGTACGGATCAGGGCTGAGCAAACAGTTTTGCTGTAACCTCATTGTGAGAAAGAAAAAAGTTTTTTTTTTTTTTTTTTTTAATAAAATTAAAAAAAAAAAAAGAGAGTAAGCCTGAGGCAAAGTCCTGACATGGAAAATTTCTGCACGAACTTTTAGTGTCTTCAAATGTCATACGAACTGAAAGAATGCCTTATAATTCTGTACTCGTTTTATCTAAGAGTGCCAGGCTGACTTACCTACAGGTAATGCTATCCCCTGTAACATCAAAAACAACAGGAATGATAGTGTATGCATCTGGATGTCTTATTTTATAAAGGAAAGGGATTCTCTTTTGTTCAGAAAGATCTGTTCAAGATTCAGATGGGTGAGGAAAAACTGTTCTTCCAATCAGTATGTTTCTGTTGAAATGTAATTAAGGAAAAGCTTTTTATTAGAAGCAGGACCCTCTGGTCATTAGCTGCAGCAGCCCTGAGCAGGAATTAGCTATTATTTTCATTTAATAGTGGACTAACAGTCAGAAGCTACTGTTCTTTGATTAATACATGCAGAGCTCTTTTCTTAAGCCAGAAGAAAGTCTGTGGTTGCTGGAAGGCTTCAGTTTTAATGTGTGTTTTAAGCTTAGCAACATAATCCATACTCATATTATTCTATCTTAACATGTTCGAAGACTTAGCCCTGATTCAGCATGTAGGTAAGTCTATTGATTGCTTTAAGCTTATCCTGTGCAAGGTTTTAGAAACCTGTTTTGTTATATCAGTGCAATTCCTGTGCACTGTCAAGCCCCAAGAGCCGCATGTGCTACAAACATTGCAAAAAACAGCCTGCACTGCTTATATCAGCAAACAGTGGTTGGTTGTCAGCATCTGTGAAGGTGGGTCATTTCCCAGCTAGGAGACAGTAGGCTCAGGAAACTTGTCAAGACAGGGGGAAGATACTCAGGAAACAGTGTAATTACAAGTTGCATACATGAAATAAATAATAATAATATTAATAATGATTTTAAAAGAGAGAGAATCAGTGGCAAAAACTTAACATTTACAAATTTCTAGTAAAAAGCTATTAGTTTTCAACTTCTATTTTCCCTGCACTTTAACCATGAATCATTTCCCAGAGCAGAAAGCTAATCAATTTTTCTTTTTTAAATTTTATTTTTAAATTATGTTCATACTGCAAGGCCAATAAGACACTCCAAGATATTTTCTGAGGTCATTAACACATCCCAGGTAGCTGATGGCCCAAAACCTTTGTAATCCGTTTCATAATAGCTCTATAAAACTTCCTCTCTTATCTTATTTTATTGCTTAAGATGGAGAAAAGTGGGTTTACTAGCTTGACATTCATTGCTCTTATAAAACTTCTGATACTATAAAAGATCTCTCTTCCTCTTTGCACAATACCTTAAGATACTACTTTTAGTGACGATTTTTCAGGTCAGGTTAAATGATCAGTTTACATCATTTATGGAAAGAAATTTCTTTGTGCCTGCTGACTCCACTTCACTGAATGCATATTTTGCAGATGTAATCTAAAAAATATTTTATATTTAAAACTAAAATTTAAATCTCTGGAAAGGATTGCTGAGCAGCAGAGACTGACTTCAAATGGAGAAAATGAACGTTTTGAAAAGCACGTCTTAGGAAATGGGTTAGTATGCAATCCATGTTTCTTAAAAGGACTAAGGATTTTAAAACCTCCATCTGTGATGGAAAATGTGACTAAAATTGCATACATGTTTAGCATTTATGATTTAAGGTAAAGGGAAAAACAGTCTGGAATGCGAGATGTTAACGTCTGTGTCTAGATGCTACGGTGACTGGCACGGTATGAATACAACACACAAAACCAAATTATAAAAACATATTTGACGGGGGAAATACTGGCAAGGAAAGAGAATTTCATACTAAATAGTACCAACAGTGACTCCAGCAAAGCCTAGAAGTCAGAGTTTGTCTAGCTCAATTTCCCTTTCTGTAACCTTGATATAAGGGTTAAAAAAGAATCTTTCTCCTCGATTAGAAGGAATGAAGAAGCTGTGCACAAAAAGACTGCCATTTTGATGTTCTCTAGGAAATCAGTCGATGGCTATGCTGTCATTTGACTGATGCCACTGTGATTTTAGAACAGCAGCAGCCTAGTCTCCTTGCTGAGAAGAAATACAAATCAGCAGGTCACTTACTGATTTCATTAAAAGTTAATAGATTGCAACATGCCCCTGAGATTTTTTCCAGCACTCATGCTTTCTTCAACTCCTTTCGGCAGTGCCTGTCATTCTGACATGCCCCCTTTTGAGCTATTTTGGGCAGCTGGTAGCAGTGAACCATATTCGCTCAAGTGCACATTGATCTCTCACTATGTTCTTGTTCTGCCTTATTGATTAAAAAGAAGTCCTAGTTTTCTTCCCTGAATAGTAGATACAAACAATTCTGTGAACCTCCAAGAATGTGGTTCTCTGTGGATATCTGCTTTAAAATTAGCAGACATTGGTATCCCAGAAGGTGAGGGCTGAATCTGAGCTTTTCCAGTGATCAGGACATTTATAACGGATGATGTAGATTTTCTAGTGTCTAGAAAAACAATATGTTTTTCCACAACTGGGGCCCTTATAGAAGCTGTTTTTTAAAAACTCCTCTTCCTTCAACCCATTTACATGAAACTTTAAGGAACTGAATGATCATTGAGATCTCTGTATCCTGATAAATATGTTTGAAATAGGTTCTGTTGCACACCACAGAAAAAGAGGGAAGGAGACTGTTGGGGTTAGAGGTATGGGGTATAGACACACATTTGGGACATGGTATAGCTTATTTTCCATAAAAAAAAAAAAAAAAAAAAAGTCAGATCAGATTTTCCAGTTTGTTGTGACTAATACACTTTTTAGCTGGAAAAATGGCCAGCTTTCCTTCCCAAAAGAAAACCCCTGAAAGTTCACTTGGCTTCAGTGACTAGCTATGTGTTTGGTGCTGCAGGAACATCCAGTTGCCACAGAGTTATATTGAAGGACAATGATGTGATAAGTTGTACAGTTGATCTTCAGCTAGGTAGTGAAATCGTTTCTCTGGCTATACTCTGCTGAATACTGGCAGCAAAATTTTGCAGATGCATCATGAGGTAAGGTCTTTCATAGTGATACAAAGCAAACCCCAAGGTCAAGGTGGTGCTTCTCAATGCATTACGTGTATTTTCTTGAGGTAATAGTTACTGTAAAGCCCAGAGCAGGTGTGAGCAGTTGACCTTGATAGGTAGAAAAGATCACAAGGATGCCATAGCATATTACTCATTCAAAGCATGTTCACAGGGGAGACAAATTCTAAATTTCCCTTTCCAAATTTTCCCTTTCTTCTGCCAGCCTTTTTTAAGATTTTATTGATGTTTCTTTTGCTGGTGGGTGTAGAGAGGATGATCCTTATACAAAAGGAAATTCTGATAGTTACTGCAAGCCTAGAAATCCCAAATAAATTATTGCTAATTGCAAGATAGAGTAAGAGGAAAGAGTATCATGTCCAACTGACAAAGATGCATTGAGCTCTTGTGATATTCACTGCGAAAACTGCAGCAAATGCTTCTAAGTTCATTGGTATTTTTAACAGCTTTATTAATGCTTTTGTTAACTAAAGGGGAGGAACAGACAGAATACGTCATTTCTTCTTAGTACAAATTTCACTGTCTTTATTGTTACTGCTGTTGAACTGAACCAATACTTGTAACACCTTTCACCCTAACCTGCATCGGGATGTGTGCTTAAATATGTCCCTTCACTATCTCTGCATACTATCACCTTAATCTCCACCACATGCCATTCTCGTTGTGCCCTGTTAAATGGGAATGCATTTGGAGGGACACATCCCTACCTGTCAGTTCAGCATTCGGCCACCAGCCAAGCTCACAGGCTTTACAAGTGAATTCATCCTGAACAAATTCATTCTCCTTGCAAGCAGTGCAAATCCAGCAGCAGCTCACTTCTCCTTTCCTGATCACCTGTAATGCAAAACATATCCTCAGCGATGAGCCTCTATAAGAGAGCACAGAAGCCCCCACAGCAAACAGGTACCCCGCCTGCATTGTTTAAATGACAGGATTCCTGTATATGGGACATTGCAAACAAATAGAAAATGTGTCCAGGATTTATATCTACCCCTTTGTATTAAAAACTGTGCTTAAAAGTTCAAGGATAATCTCTTATTACAATTTTTTTTTTTTTTTTTTTTTTTTTTTTTTTTTTTTTTCCCTGTGTGCAAAACCATTTTCCCTTTTGGTACAGTGTCACAGTAAGTGTTACATTTTCAATCAAACTTGAGAAGAGATTTAGTCTGAGAGATGTCTCAGGTTGGGACAAAGTCTTTCAGCTTAGACTTAATATCTGTTGAATAGTAAAAAGGAGTAAATAAAGTCAAATATTAGAATGAAGACTGATTCATGCATTTACATATACATTTTATAATGTTATTTAATATATTTTATATATTATGTATATATTATATACATACAAACACATAATTTCTCATTTACAATGAAAATTAGATTGTAAATCTAATTTACAATGAAAATTGTAAATTTTGTATTTACAATGAAAATTGTAAATTAGACTCTGTCTCTGTTTGTCAGAAAGGAAGAATCTAGCCTTCACTCCAGAATCTTCCTATTTATATATATGTAGAGCTAAGAAAAATACAAAATGTTTGTTTTATTGAATGATATATATATATATGTATATATTGGTTAGCATTTCCTCTGGCATTCTGTGGAAAGAGTCCAATAGACTTCAATGGGAGATGAAGCTGGCATTTTGTATGCATGTTGTTTACATATACACACATACACAAACTGCACAATCTCAAAAACAGAGAAAAGATATTTTGGAGGGCAGTAAATACCAGTACTGTTTCCCCTCCAAGACTGCTGGAGTATGTCACTAAGCCTTTGCCAAATCATCAATCATCTATGGCTCGTAGTAGCAATATACAATTTAAAAGCTGCAGATATGTTTAATAAATGAAATTAGAAAGGAGAATCTTTTTTAAGGTGATATTCCTGAATGGGCTTCTTGCTATTTTAAACTTACTGCATCCATAGCATTTTGATAGCGGTAGAACATGTCTTTATGTCATCCAGATATGGCAGGTGGCAAAGTACTTGTAGCTTGATTCAAATGCTACTGTTTCGTAAACAAAGAGTGATTTCATTTGTTTTTCCATACCTCCTGTTGTGAACATGAGATATAAATGTGCTTTTTTAATTATTTTTTTTTCCCACAGGTGCTATTTTTGGAACAAAATACTGGATTCCCATGGGTTACATTATTTTAAGGCCCCTGAGTGAATCCCAGCTACTGACCAGTGTAGGCAATGACTAAGTGAAAATCTTGTTCTTTCTCACATATGGTGAAATTTAATTCAAATCTTGTCATACTGAAAGATTCTGCATCAATGGCAATTTTAGAAAGCATGGGCCTTTATATGGGATTTTAAGAATAAAATGTTGATCTAGGAGTCTTTCTATAATTTTGGCTTAGAGTTTGGAGAAAGCTCTAAGTAACACCCTCTGTTTCCCATGGCTTGAAAGAAGATTGCTTGGATTTAGTGAAAAAGCACTGCCTGGTTATTCACATTTCTATGGAACAAAGGATCTGATGCAAACCTTAATTTGCCCCTTCAAGCAAGGCTCGCTGCACACTGATCGGACCATCCCACTCTTGTTCATCTGAATCCTGTAGTCATCGATGTTGAGCACACCCTCGTGCCAGGTTCCGATGAGGACATAGTCATAGCGGTTGGGCTCTATGTACTGCAGGTTCATGATGTCGTACCTGAAAGGGAAGAAATAGAAAGCTAGTCACTGCCCTGCAATATGAAGGATAAAAACTTACAATGGACTTACTATGAAGTAAGTTAAGTTTTTATCTTATGACGGAAAAAAAAAACTTACTATGGAGTTTCTTGGAATCATCAAATACTGTAAGATCTGCAGTAAATAAGAGCTCTGATTGTCATGTAATTACTGATTGACTGCCCACTTACATAAAACTGTGGGTAAAAAGTTGTGTGTCCAGGAAGAACTGTATGCTAAAGAAAGCAAACTCTGCTAAAGATTCACCTGTACTGTTGCACTGTTTGGATGGTGTGTTGTCCAGCCACTTTTCAGAACCTTTAACATACACTTGGTACCTACATACAGGTTGGTTCCAGTATTGCTTCTGCTGGAAACCCTGAAGTAATCATCCAATAGAAATATTTGAACTAACTAATGTTCATAACATATGCCATAAGTTAACTGTAAGCACTACTACACTATTTTCCTCACCTAACTCAGTGAAACTGTCAGGAAGAGTTAGCAGCCCAGGAACAATATTTACTTCCTTGCCCTAGGCATATAGCATGGAACATCCCAGGGCTAATATAAAAGAACCATAAAATACTCTTACAAAAGCATTCAATTTCCCTACTTCCATCATTGCCCTCCATGTGAGGTACCGATGTGTGCACATCCCTTACTGCTAAGTGTTTGTCTCCTTCTCTTACCTACAGAATGTGGCTTGTGCAAAGCAGCAATTAATTATGGTAATTTCATAATAGGAAATAAGCAAGAATGGGAGAATGAATAGTGGAGAGAGGGAAAAAACAAAACAAAACAACAAAATAAAAAATAATTATTTTTTTTTTTTTTTTAAAAAAAGGATGGACCTACAGGCTGGCCTCTTCAGACAAGAAGGTAGGTAACAGGCTTGTGTGGGAGGGCTTTAGAAAAAGAGGGCTGCAAACCAGAAATCAGTATTGGTGATGAAAATCACAAAGCGTCTTCTGTTTTACAAGCCTGGGAATTAGTTACTACCTTGTTTTTCTCTACTGGATTGTCTCAGTCTCTGGACAAAAAACTCTTTAGCTTATAATGAGTGTTGCTAATCTGTATGCACATTACGAATGAAAGGTAAGAAAAACATGAGCTGTAAATAAAATCAGGATGCTTGTTTGTGGGCAAAGTGGGAGAAATATCTGATTATTTCTTTTCCCTTATTGAGGTTCAAACAAGCAAAATTTCAACTCTGCAGTTCACAGAGGAAAGGTACTCGAACTACTCTCTAGATGCCTAGTTTTGGTAATTGAATCCTTGAGATCTCTCTAGTGAAAGATAATTTAATGAAGTGCTTACTTACAACTGTATTTAGATCTCAGTCTTGCCAACGTGCATGCTCAGATGATGTCGGTGCCACTGCATGGCTCCACTGAACCATGTAGGAAAAGGGACTCCTGCCACTGACTTCAATAGAGCTCCAAGCAGGTGCTTAAAAAGCAGCTTTACAGCTCCATGGTTAGCAATTGGGTCTGAACTGAGGAGTTTCTATGGAAAGGGGTAAATTTCAAAGTCACCAGAAAACAATTCCTTCTCACTTCACATCTCTTACAAAGGAATAACATAAAAAGTCATTCTTTTTCTCAGCATTACGAAGAGTCAGCATAGCAAGAAGCAGTAACAGCAGGGCACTTTATAATGTAGATTCAACAAATAGAAGTAAAATTGAGCAGGGGTGTACATGCTTCTTGCTAGCAAGCAGAACCTACTTGTTTTTTATTGTGATGTTGAATTAGACCAATAAAAAATCAGTTACAATGGACTGGAAAATGAATTCAGGAAGAGGAATAAAAGATTACTAAAACTTCATATTCCCTTAATGGAATTTTCTAGCCTACAAAGATTGTTTTAATTTTTGCAAAAATATAAGGCACAAAGGGGCATTAATTTAATATCATTCAAGAGCTGGCAAATTCAGGGATATGATTTTATTTTAGGTTGGAAGCCATTCTTATGTAATACTGTTCCCTTTTCTATCAGTTATTCATCAAAGAATAAAGTATGCAGACTAGAAGATCTTACACAGTCTTGCATATGACAAGATGTAGTACAATACTTGCAGCTTTGATATGCAGCTTGAATTGTAAGTGGAAAAATGTGATCTAAGAAATACACTCGGCATGGAGACATGCATAAGTTCTTTATGCTTCCCTTCTTTTCTTATATGAAATATTACGTCTTTGAGTTAAGGACAAGTTCAGTGCTTCAATAACTCTCTGTCACCATTCCCCAAGGTACACATATACAACTTTAACAGTTTGGGGATGCATCCAAGCTACAAATGATTACCCCAAAATAAGTGAATTTGACAACAGTTGTGAAGCTCTCAGAAAGTGAGGACCGTGGAGGCAGTTGGAAGCTACATGTATACAGCAGCATTTACAGAAGCTATGAAAACATTCTGCACGTAAGAAAACAAACCTTTCTTTTAACGTAAGGACAAGGTCTCAGGTATATTGTGAAATGCTACGACCAAGTCATTGAGGTCATATGAACAAGTTACTTGTGAGCCTGTCAGTTGTCCCAAGGCATTTTATGGTCAGAAGCCCACACACATTGTTTGTCTTTGAGGGGTAAGTTTCTTCATACTAGCCATAAGGTAGAAGTAGGCAGTTACCCTAGAACAGACAAGAACTTGATATGTTCTGTCCTGAAATACATGGCTCTGTGCTCTGCACCTTGCATAGACCCAAAGAAGGATGTGGTGTAAACTTCTTCATCCCTCACACCTTCTCCAGCCTTTTCTTGGAATTTGGGTGGTATGATGAATATTGACCAAGCAAATAGGATGTACTCAATGAAAGTTAAAAGTTGATAAAGCTGTAAGGGATTCAAAACAGAATTGTATGAATGCCAGCCAAGCATAACTACAGGCATCTCTACCTAATCTATCCACGACAAGCATAAATGGGAGGTTATGAGGAACTATTGCTCAAAGAACCTCACAGATCTTGCAAGTAATTCCTGGCTTTTAAGAAGGAACATTGCCTTATTCGATCTTGTGAAGTTGATTTGTTTACATTATATGGTAACATAACATTGAAAATCTTTGTACATATTTATGATGCATTCTTTCACTGGCATAGAAAAGCTGACAAGCCAAATCTGTCTCTCTCTGCTTTATTTAGGTGTCAAATGTGGTGTATAGCTTTTCATTTTGCTGAAGTACAGAAGTTCTTTGGGGTATTGATACAGTGTTGTGGCACATTCACTTATCCACAAAGAGCTTTTCTATGTGGGACATTAGAAACACTAGGATTAATCTAGAGTTGCATTCAGAGACATACAGTTCTACATGGGCATAAACTACTACTGGTGTACAAAGATCTGACCAGCTGTAGAGATATAAATGCCACAGACTGATACAAGGATTACAGCATGAATAACAAAAAGATTGTCTGAATTATCTTGCCCAAACTAATGCTAGCTCCAGCTGTGAAAATATAAATGGGAAAAAAAAAAAAAAAAAAAAAAACCTCTACCGAAAATAACTCATCAAATTCTAAATAGGCCAGGAAAAGAGAAATGAACCTTGCTACAGACCAAAATGATAGAAGGGAGAAATTCTATCATCCTGACCTACTCTGGAAAATATCCTGATATAAACCCTCCTATATTTTCAATTCGGGAACTGTTTGTTCTAATTCTGGAGTTTATACTGATGAGAGTTGATGAGAGTCTCAGGTTACAAGATAATATATAATATGGGATAAAACTGGAAAATTACACCTAAACATCAAACTACATAGCTAAAAACTAGAAAATGCAGCATATGCAAAGCTGGAGTAATGCTTTTATGGAGATAAATAGTGTATATAAAATTTAGAGATATACTAAACATTACTTTCTCAGTATTAGCTAAACTATATATACAAGATCAGATTTATACATTTGTGTTAATAAGTATGTGCAAGAATGTAAGGGAATTGCTTGCCTTTAGTTTTAAAGTCTGACTTAGCTCATTTACACCTTCGACTAAAAAAATACTGTATGCAGCACTTTATGAGAAATAAGACCAAACTGACTGTTTGTTTTTTTTTAATTATTATTATTATTTTAAATGTAATGAGCTGATTAAATGTATATACTGTGTTAATATAACAAGAACTGTAAATAGAAAATGGTAAAAAAAATTGGTCAGTTTTGATAACTGACCTTGATGGCAAGAGGAGTAAGAGTTGCTTTAAGGCCACAATGTCTTGCCATTACTCTTTGAAGACATACACCAGACTGCACACTCTTGTTTATTCCAGAGCACTCTCTTTGTGCAGTGTTGGCACTCAGATGCATTTATGCAATAAGCCCAAAGATGGAGTGAGAGAGTCTTTTATAACACTTTAATAACTCAGGAGCAAAACTAACTTAAATGAAGTAATCCGTGAGTAGGATTCAGTTAATAATGAATCATGTACACCAGCAGCTGAATTAAATTTATTTAAAACAAATAAATAAATAAATTCATCTGGGAGATGCCTCACTTAAAAGAATTGGACAGAGTCCACAGACCTAAATGAAGAGGAAAAGATTTATCAGCTGGCTCCCTTAAGAGAAACAAAGGTGATGTCCAAGTCCACCAAATTGCTGTCTCTCTCCTTGCCTGGGTACATATTGTGTCTGCTAGGGAGGGGTAGACTGTAGCAGCTAACAAAGCTGGAATTTACTGGACCCCAAATGAGTGAAACACAGTACCTTCTGGCAAACACTATTACTTATCCTGTTCTATTCTGACCTATCTTTGAACTCCAGGACAGCTGAGCTTATTTGAAGCAAGATAAGGAAAGCACACAGGAGTTCAGCAAGCAAGACTAAATACTGTCTGGCACAGATGCATGGCTGTCTCCCGAGGCACTTGGAGCAGCTGAGATCCAGTTGGAAAAGGATGTGCTCTGCAGCCCTACCTTCAAAACCTCAGTAAGCAAATGCTTTGTTAAATTCCAAGCAATTGCATTAGGCCCTTTACGTAATAAAGCACTGGTGTTGAGCCCCAGTGCTAGCTCAGACACCAAAAGTCTGTGAGATACATGGTCTGTCCTCTCCCAAAACACTAGAAATGTTCCAGGGTTTACTATAACTCCTGTCCCAGTACAAACTGTAGCTATCAATGCATCATGTGTTACCAGTGTTGTTCGTACCTACTACTAAGACTAACCCAGATAACTCTGTTTCTGTCTCACAATATGCATGCTTTTAGAAAAGCAACCAGAGAAATCTCCATCACCAAATCCAGCAACATTACCCCCTTCCCAACATCTGGTACAATTAATTGAGATAAAAAATCTCTTTACCTTCCAGGGGCGTCTCCCTTTTCATCAAACCAAACTTCTTCTCCAGAAACACCGATGAATGTGGACTTCAGGAGAAACTCCAACAGCTTGCTGCCATCAATTGGCTTCATAGCATCACACAGCCCAACGTGTCCAGGACAAAGGGAATGATGCATATTTTGGAGTCCGTGAGCCATGGCATATATAGCATTGATGACAAATCCCATTTTACTGTCCTGAACATAGTTTTCTTCTAGGCTCTCATTGCCTATGTTTGTAAAAACAAAAACAAACAAACAAAAAAACAACTTATAAACAATAACAGACTATGAAATAACAGAAAATATGAAAAAGCAGTGAGTGATAAAAAAGGGGTTTCTTATTTCTCTTATAAAGTTTTAGATGTTTTAGAAGCATAAACAAGGTGCCAGCAAGGAATTAAAATAATAATTAAAAAATAAAGTAAAATTGGCTCTTTAGAAAACCCCATTTTAATCAAATTGTCAGCTTTAATTTGTTCATTCTGGAATTTTTGCTTGTCATTCCACAATGTTATTTATGGATAAAAGGGTTAAACAGCCCAGCATCAGAATAACACATGTAATATGGTACAATTTTTGTAAGCAATTTGCTTAAAGTTTGATTTTTTGTCACATTTGAAGACTATTTTTGAAATCTCATTTTTTTTGAGGGCTAAGATAGCAATGTCTGTTTCAGTGTAAGTAAGCAAACACTGTAAATCAGCATCACATTTGAAGTTATCAGAAATAATCATGGTAGATAAAAGTAGTAGTAGGCGCACCAATTTGGGATTGCTACAGAGAGCCATACAAAGTTGGTCACACTAAGAGACATCTTATGTAACTGCGGCTTAGAAGATCTGGGCTGGGCTGGCATTGAAGTCTCTGTCCATTGATCAGGAACAATGTGGCAGTGAAGGCTTTCCCCTTTTAGCCCTGATCTGCTGACATTCAGGCCCTGCCAGAGGGTGCCGTTTGTGGCTGCATTTCAAGCCAGGCCCCACCAAGGCCGGGCCATCCCCGAGTTTCCCGTCACGAGCTGCTGGACACTGCCAGCACCAACCCCGAGTCACAGAAGACCTGAACTGCATGGGTCCTGAGGGCGTAAGAAACCCCCCTGTTTTGTTTCCTTTCCCCTGAGTCATCCTACTTCAATATGCTCAAAACTGCAAGATGCTGTCATCTGTAGGCCTCCCACGTTACACAGTGTTAACAGGCATTTGCAACCCAGTCTCTGGTACTTTGTCTAAGTAACACCTTGTCTGTGCTAGGAAAGTAGGATGTGTGAGAGACTAGGTGTTAACTGACACTTCTCAAAGCCAGGTTGGAGAAGGTAGCTGTCATTTTCATATGAAGAAAAGAGGAAAAACTACAAGTTCACTGAAACTTTCAAGTTTAAAAACAGCTCCTTCTCCCAGCGTAGATATTGCATGGCTTTCAAAGCAGGTAATCAAGACAATCCTTACATTCATCCTTGGGAAAGACTCTGATTTGGGAGGCCGTCTCCATTTGTTTGCCCTACAACTCAGAAAGGTCACCTGGGGATTAGCACAGATTCTGAAGAAAGGGATTTCTAGGTTTTGTTCACTGGGTTTCCCCTGCTCAGGAAATTGATTGCAACTGGGCAAGGAAGTCTTGCTTCAGTAGCTATTTTCCAGATGAGCAGAGCATAGCAAGCAGTTGTGATGGTGAAGAAAGAAAGCATTGTGTAAATACACATAATCTGACTGACTGGGTTCGTATGCTCCTCACACTGAGATGTGCTTGCTGCCAGCCCAACCAAACAAGGAGCAGCCAGATAAATATTTCCCAGAGGCAACGTATCTGCCACTTTCCTTGCAGGAAAAGATTCGTAACTCCCATTCAAATCACACCCCAGTCAGATCCATGTTAGAAAATACAGTGAGAATAGAAACCTTATACATACACTGACAGAATATTTAACCAGGGAAACAAACACTATGGTACTGCATGTACTACTCACTTACAGTATGTATGGTATAGTCTAGACATTTGTTCCCCAAACTAGTTTATGTGTGGTCTGAATATATTATCTCTAGGTGTGTTTTATCTGCTGATTATTCCCTTAGGACTAACACAGTGTGAATTTACCACTGCTTCTGCCTTCCTGTAGATAGAAAATGAATGTGTTCTCCATCCTGACATGAAAGAGAGGTGTAAAGCCCCTGAACTCAGCACTTCAGTGCTCTGCCATGGTAGCCTCTTGGTGGCCAGCAGCTGAAGAGATCACAAAACGACCGATAGGTCACAATGGTTTTCTACCTGAGAGTTGATCTCAGATACTTTCCTAACTTCTCAATTAATGAAAAAAGTATAGGAACATATACTTCAGTGACCCTTTCAGGGGATAATGGGAGTATCCACATACTTTTCATGAGACAAACATTCAGATGGCTGCCAGAGGTAGAAATGTTTTAAAATGAGACTATTTTCCTCAAGTATGTATGACCTCAGCAAAGCACAGATTTGGTTTCTCATATTTCAATATAATATGCATACCTCCAAAGAGAATAAATATTTGATGGTGGGAGGATTTGCTTTTGACTAAGTAGGAGTGAATAGCTAGCTTGCATTGAGGCTTGAAACGTAGTCCCACACTGCAGAGGTGACTGCCTTTCTGCATTTGCAGAAATAGTTGCACTCTAGTGGAAAGTAACATAAGAAGCCTCATCTGGAAATGAATTGTCCACAAATCAGTAATATAAAATTCCCTGTGTGTAAATAAGCTATTTCACAGTAAATCCACCATGAGAAGTCATGCTTTATCTAAATTTAACTTCCTGCTGGCAAAATCCAATTTATTTCATTTTCACCATTATAAGTTATTGATATACTCATGTATTTGGGCTTGTAAAAATTCACTTATGACAATAAGTAAGAACTGCTTTTTTGTGAAAGTGACATCATGTAATTATGTTTAGCCAGAGATAAAATACAGGAAATCAATGATCAATTAAACCTTCACAGGACAGCTTTTTAAGAAATGCAAGAACTATATTCTGTTTGTTATGGGGCTTATCTATAAAGTTGTTATTTTTCCTTTAATGGGTCTTTGAAAAGAGCAAAGCAGAACTCAAGACTGTGAAACTTTCATTTTTCCTTCTCCTCTCTCAAAAATATCACTGATCTACAAAAACTAACCTGAACACTAGGGTGAATTAACATTAAAAATAGAAAAGTATTTTGTTACCTTTCTTATTTATTTATTTTTCAAGGGACCTTAGTTTTTACTAAGCAAAGAAAAATTGTAAGTCATGTTAGTACCGGATTAATTGAAATCGATTGAATTAGGCCATTACCTTTTTGAATGACATTGAAGAATTCAGGTGTCCTAAATTTCATACTTACATATTTTTGTATTGGATGCAATGCAAATCTTCCTTCAATAATTTCCTTTTAACAGTTCTTCAAAGGTTTGGGTCATTTTTTCTTACCAAAGTTTTGTTTTTATTCTCTTTTATTTGTCAGTCATCATATGAAAGATGAAAACAAAAGGGAGTCTATACACACATACTTTTTAAAAAAAAAATATCACAACAACATCAAAAAACACCCTGCCTGTACACAACTGAAAAATGCTCCCAGCACATCTAAATGTAATACCTAAGCAGATGCAGAAGGAAGAAGACTAGAATAAAATCTCATGAAACAAACTGTGAGTCTTTCCTTTTACTGTAATGTGCCTCAAATGTAACTAATATTATCTTCAGGTAGGTACTTATGAGGAGCTGAATGTAAAACAACCATGAATATAGTCTAGTGCCTTTTGCTGTGTAGTAGTTGTGGGACTGTTGGTATTCTCAAGAGCAGAGAGGCTACTCATACAAATTTCATTTGATAAACTGAAATTAAGAAAAAATATACTATCAAATGAGGGCTAGAAGTGACGTAAACTTTAAGGTAGAAGGTAAAGACAGGAAAAGCCTATACTAATATTCAACAAGAAATTAAGCTTGAATGATTACTTGTTTGTGGTCCTCAGAAAGGTTAGGGCAGAAAGGAATTTGGGATGGAAAGAAATGTAAAAACATTTTGGTTGGAGAATCGGATCAATACCTAGCCAGTTGGTAAATTTTGAACAAATATGCACATTTGATAAAGAACACAGTCTGTTCACAGATGACTCTTGATTAGAATAAAAAGCCAAAATCTGTTGAATAAAATTGTTATAAATTATAATGTTTGAGCTGGAATAAGCAGATATTTTTATAGTTTGTTGCAGGCTGCAAAACGAACTGTCATATGCTGAATATTTAATATCATATAAAAAGATATTTTGTTCTCTTTGTCCAGTTAGTATCTACTATCAAAGCTTTCTGGCAGTCATGACAGAGGACTGAAGGTCTAAGAAATGGTATACTCTGCCTTCTTCAACTGTAGTGGTCCTTCCCAGGACCGAAATGTTTTGTGGGTAAACTATATGAGATTTTAGCTTTATTGCCAGTTGCATGGTGGGGGTCTAGGGGCTACATTCATTATGAGTGCTCATTTAAGCAAAGAAATTATTTTGGAAGTACAACCAGGGTTAAATTTCCCTGGGAAGATGAAAAAAAGAAATCGGCCGTACTTGGGCTGTGTGCAAAACAACCTGGCACAAAGCCATGCCAAAGAGTGAAGAGTGCTTTCCCAACAAGATGCGAGGCAGCAGATCATGGTAACTCCATGATCTGGTAGAGCGGTACCCAGGTTTGCAGCAAATGTCCCCATGTTTTGGAGAAATTGTGGAGGCAGATTTCCTAACCTCTCTTTCAATCCCAACATACACTCCCTTACCAATGACTCCGAGCAAACATGACCATCTGGCCCTGTACAAGTCTGTGAGTGACACAACGTGCCCTTGGCAAATAACAGAAGTCACATATCTTGCAGTGTCTCATAAGAGAAGACCTGACAAACTTGGACCACACCAAATTTGTGCCTTAGGATCTTGCAGGGAGCGGTGCAGAAGGCCAACATGCTGAACAGTTAGGTCATTTCAAATCTGGGTCCCCAGCAGCAGCAGCTACAGATTATTTTGGCAACTAAACGGCATATGAAAGGTGATGAACAGACTTAGCTCAATGTTTTTTTGTTTGTTTGTTTGTTTGTTTTTGTTTTGTTTTGTCTTTTTTTTTTTTTTTTTGAATTTTAGGATATTCGACTCCTTGGAAAAATTAGGATAATATTTGGATGCATAACTATCTAGTTAGAGCTTTATCTTTGGACTTATAAGAGAGAAAATGCAATTAATTCTACATTTCTCTTTTGTCACCTATTCCTTGATTTTTTTTTCTTTGTCTTTATTGGGAGTATTTTATCTTCTTCTTGATCAGGTTATTAAGAGCCAAATTAAAATTCTATTAAATAACTTTTACAAAAATCTTCCTTTGTTTAAGCTCTTTTGGCATTATGTGTTCAGGTATTTTACAAATATTGCCAGTTCTTTCTTTCTCACGTTCTATTTATAACATCTCTTATGTTATCTAACAACAAGGATAACAATATAATTATTTAACAAAATTCACCTTAAGGCATTGCAAAATGGGTACTAAAGATTATAATGCCTCTAAATGTAATTAGTATAGAGATGATGTGTTCACAACCTGCACACTAAATGGCTTTCTCTGCATAGCATCTTTTTAAAAACAAATGCATTCTGTTCATTAATATTATATGACAATGGAATCTGAATAAAATCTTCATCTATTGATGGTATAGAGAAGAATTTGTTGACTCCACTGCTCTCATTAAGTCCAAATGTAGTCAGAGCTAAGACGTCAGATTCATAAAAGTTATTTGTTGTATACAAAAACATCCAAATGCTCATCTGTTTCAGCCCACAATCAAATAAGCAGCTACAAGAAATTCTGAAGTTGTGTTTTCAAAAGTAACTGTCTGTTATCCAGGCAATTCCAGCTGTAGCTGCTTGCCTGAGAAGAAGAGGCCAGTAAATGTTACTGAGTGATCAGAACAAGTAATTGTGGATCAGGTCTGCAGTCATTGCTTAGATTATTGTAATGGACTGTCTCAATGACCTTGGTGGCTCTATGTACAAGCTAATGCGACTGCTGGACATTTGCGGAAAACTGATTTTGTTTGTTTGTTTCACCAACCAAAAATAGGATAAGAAAATAAAAGGCTTTGTTTCAATTTGAATTTAAAAATTACTTGCAATTTTCATGAGACAGAATGATAGGCTGAAAAATTTGCCACAGGTAAGGGTCAGGATCTAACTGCCTCCTGTCACCAATCTATACAAAATAGTGCAATGCTCTCTATAGTATAGCAAGTGGCTCTGCTATTTGGCAAGACTACAGAAAGCTTTCAGCAGGGCAGGTAAGAGATGGGGAACGTCTTACAATGTGAAGGTTTGATTTGAAAACACACCAATAAACATTGGAAATTTTACAGTACTCATGAAGCAATAAATGGAGTTCACAGGGTTGCAGACTTCATTTTCAGGCTGTCATTAAATCAGAAAGGTTTCACTTCCATTATTCAAATGTTTTTTATTTCCCCAAGCAAAGAGATTCTGTTCATGCAATTACATTTGATGTATTTTTTTCCCTGAAAAGCTAAGATACGATTACAGTTACCAGTTGAGATACCCTGCTATTTTCTTTCTGAGCACAAGGTCTCCCAGATACTGGTGAATGTTGCCTTTTAATTGAGATTGGTGTATTTCTAGTTTTAGATAAAACTACAGAGAGAAGTGAAAGCAATTCAAAGGCCAAGGCATTAACTGGATGCTGACTGCAGCAATATTTGTGTGCAAGGAGTTAAATTTTTTCACTAGCAAAGTTAGACAAATAACTAATGACCTTTTTTATCCTGGAATAAAGCTGATCTGGTGAATATATGAGGGTCTTTCTTTTTTCCTTACTTTCACCTACATATCTTTCATGGATATCAACTCAATCACTAAAGAAAACCAAAATAAGAATTCAGCCTTCAAGAGGTGCAGGTTCCTCTTTGGTTCAGATGTCTAACAAATAAACTTTAAAAGATCAGTCCCCTTTTTAGACACACTATACACCATCAGTGTCTTCAGCTTCCCTGCCTGTTTTTGTGAGGATGCCACATTATCATTCAGTGTTCAAAAAGATGTGTCTTCCTTTTGTCTCTCCCTGTGTGTTAGAAGCAGTAGGGAAAATTTTAATTAAATTTACTTTCTTGGTTCTCCATATCACGTTATGTAAGCACATCAGGGCTTTAAGAGCTTAGTGTCAAAGGCTCTAGAATGAGGCTGGCATACACAAATACAACAGTGCCACAGAGAAGCTGAAATATTATGAGGGGAAATGTCTGCACAAGCTGCTGACTCACTCATTAATCAGATGCGGGAGAGTCGTAGAGTCACTAGGCTCTGGGCAGGGGACTGAGCAGTGCTGCCAGCCCTGAGCCAATGCTGGACTCACAGGTCCAGCCCATACACAACACAACTTAGGAGCAAATCAGAAGGAAACAAATCTCCTAACTGCTCTTGTCTTCCACAGTCTGCAAACTTTGCTAAGCAGACACAGGAGTTTGAAGCCTTTTCTGCCTCTCTCTATGGACATCCAGACTCTCACACAGCCATATGACTTCAAGAAAAAGTAGATTTAAGATGTAAACACCAAGTGACAATGCACATAACTCATGCTCACATTGTGGGAGATGACAAACCCGTGTTCCAATGTGCCTGTGCCCAAGAGAGCAGAGAGAACTTTCCTTTTACATCTCCTTTTTACTGACCCACAGGAGCTAGGCAGAAGATGAGACTGTCATTTCCCAAAGGCTGGCTGCGGCTCATGCAAAGAGGAAGCGGGGCCATGCCTGATGTCTGTACGTGACAGTGCTCGGGTGAGCAGGCAAGCATGCCTGAGTGAGATTTTATACATTCACTGACACTTCCAGATGATGTGCAGCGCTGCAGCCTTTCTCTGGCTTTGGGAGAGGCTAGGGGGAAGCTGGAGACCTCTGAGCAATCAGCAGCATGACTCTGCCAGCACTGCATCACTGGAGAGGGAGGAAGGGGAGTGAAAAACAGACCTGCAGTGGAGAAAAAGCTTCTTTTCCCTTTCTCCATAAATCTGCATTGCCTGCCCTCTCTGTTGTGTTGGCTAGAAGAAAAGAGAGGGCTCAAAAGGAAATATAATGTGTTACCTAAGGGCCATGCTAACAGCAGAGCTGCCTGCATGGCAGCCACACCGGGAGAGGGCTGCCCCCGGCAAGGTTGTTGCTGCCAGTAAGAGCTAAAAGAACCTGGTCACACACACACACAAAAGAGAGAAAGAACTTTCTCTACAAGTTAATGAATATGGCACGTGGTGTTAAATACAGGTCTGGAGATAAATACTTACACCAGATGGCTTGAGAGAAGCTCAACAGCCTAATAAAGCTTCTGTTGGGGATGACATTATGGCCCAAAACCTCTCTGTTTCTTCCTTCTGGGCTAAAATTCTGTTGATGTTATAAAGAATTTTACTGAAGAAAAAATTAGGGTATATTGCCATATGAGGATGACTTGCTAAGATTCTTTCTCCTCTAAATACATCTGCAAGGCAGTGTTTGAAACCTCTTCTGATACAACTGTACATATCCACTCCTATAACCTGTCAAAGACCTAGCAGGAAATCTTTGCACTGCTTCTCTTTGTTCCTAGCTTTTAGTAGAATGACCATCATGAAATAGCTCTGCAGTGATGACTGTTTTTTTTGTTTTTGTTTTTGTTTTTAATGAAACAGACAGATAGATGTACAGAGTATAGCTCAGTGAAGGGAAAAAGGAAAACAGTCTCCCTTAGCCCCCTCCCCTCCCGCCCCCCAGATAAAATGGATCCATGCTCACGACCTTTGTGTGTGTTCTTGCGAGGCAATCAGCTTGAGAAATTCAATTCACATAATGTCCATTACCAAAAATTGACAAGAAGGTTAATTTTTAAGGTTATTGATTACCTCATTTAGGCTATTATCTTAATTCCAGTACTTTGGAATTAATAGACTGGAAAACAACAGAGGAAAATAATTGTTTTTATTTGAGATAAATCAATTTCTGTATCTTGGACTCCCAGGTAAACACAAGTCAGATTTTTTAGCATCAGTTCAAAAGGTTTGAAAATAAGTATTACTTTGTATTTATGTGCCACCTTTTTCATGGCTGCCTTTATGAGCCAAATTGAGACAAAACATACTACTGCCATAATGCACATAAAATTATGAACTTTCATTTTTTATGCACATTCTAGTGTTAATGATTGGAATTATATCATGAACAGAGTGATCTGTAGATACTTAACTTACTCAATGGTTAGAAAAAACATCTCTATGTGGCCCTTCTACCAAATGGTCGTTCATCACCAAATAAAATACTGTGGAAGACTATTGGAAGACTCATGGAACTGACCAGAAATCTGGCATGAAATTACAGTGACTTATTAATACCTATGGTCAAATATCCAAATGTAATGAATGATCATATTCAAGTTTTAAAACTAGAAATCAATAAAACTCTGCTTGTGATTCTGAACTTGGGGAATTCATCAAGGTGGAAGCAGTTTAGGCTTAAAAAAATTCTACTCTAATGCAGATAGTTAGGACATTAATACTGTGCTTGTTAATAACACTAATTGACATGTTTATTATAGGAATAGGCAACATAGGAGATAAACTGAAGTGATTCCAGTGCCTTTCTTAGAGACAGACAGTAATTATTATGAGAGCTTGACAAATAATTATGATTAATTTGTTTTTCTTAAAAGCTGGACTGTGTACAAACTGCCTGCAAAATGACCACAGCATGTTCTATTATTTATTTGAGATTATTATTTAACTTCTACAGCAAGTCATTATTTCTCAGCTCCTATTTTAATTAGAAATGAATATTTCATCTTATAAGCAGGAATAATATATGCAAGCAGATTTTTGTTGTTGTTGTTCCTTGATTGAATGGTTTGTACATGTAATCAGCAAAGACGCTGATTTCAAATCCAGATATAGCATCTGAAATCCATCTTATTATTTCATTAGCTGACTAAAATTTAATGCTGACAAAGATATTTGAACAGCCAAGCTCAACCTTTGGTTTTAAAGGACATAGGCAATAACAATTATTTTAACGGAACATTCGCAAATAGTATGAATGGAAAGGAGGCCATTTACCCTGTCTGATCCTGAACAGGCCATACTCTGATCTGGCTTCCCGTTCCCCCCATCCCAAGACATTCTTTGACTGCTTTTTGTTTATTTGTTTCAATTATTTTATTTTCTTCTGTCCTCTTTATTAGGTATATGACAGCAGGGAATTCAATTTGTTACTCCTACTGCATATTCTGTAGTTGCTTCTGTCATACCCAGTCCAACCATAAGCTGTCTCTGAGCCACTTTTTCAGACTCTGCAGGGTTCCATGAATGCCCTCAATATGCTCTCAAAGCCTCAGGCACCATTTTAATATGATTGGTTATTATCACAGAGACCTTGAATGCATCTGCTTTTCTTGCTTTCTTTACAAATTGCTCAGCTAACTTCTTCCACTATTGCCATCCTGGATCCTGACACAGTCTTTCTAAAGGCAGGATTCTACAGAGAACATTTTCTAAATGACCTGTGGAGAAACGATTTAAAAAAAGAGAAAACCCAACCTTCAGTTTTCCCCTCTCCCTCAGGTAACTATGTAACCTTGCTGCCTTACTCGCATACTCCATTAAAGACATATTTAGAACTACTATTCTTAACAGATCTGTTATTTGGAACAAGTCTGGCAGATAATGAGTTGCTGCTACTCTTACAGGAGACAGGAATGAGCACACTTAAAATCAAACTCATTTAGAAATCTAAAGATTTTTTTGCAGATTTTGATGTTATTTGGCTAGCTTCAATCATGATTTTCACCATTAATAAATGAAATTGTTTAGTCAGATGCCCTTACAGATATCCTATTATAGCATACAGAGAAGAAGCAAATGAAAAGGACAGGAAACAGGACTGATTAAATTTCAAGTGTCATTCTATTTATACGAAGCCTGAGACTTTATCTACAAGAGGAAGACAAAACTCAGTAATTGTGCTGCAGCTTTCAGAACATTAACCATCTTGGATACTTAAATTAGGAACCTGAATACATACTCAGGCAACTAATTAATTGATGTGATTAATACCTGAACTTCTCTACTTGCTGTTGACTTCCATGGGAATTATGGGAGATCAGTACCTTTAAAATCAGGCCAATTTATCTAGGTCTCAGAGTGTGCACTTCAGGAGCCTAATTTTGAGCATGTTCATTGGAAAATGCAGGCTCAGAGCAGAAAACAAGCAACCTTCATATAAAGCATAGAAGGTATTACCACCGAGTAGGGCGAAGAAGTTAAGAATCCAGTATCATTATGTGTTAAATATTCTGCACCAGTACAACACACAAACTACTAATCACATTCTTTACATCAGGGTAGAAATATATGATGAAAATAATAAAATACATGTTATTCTTTAACCTATTCTCTCTGGAGATCTCTGCTCCAATATGACATGGAGATGGCAAAACAGAAAAAAATGTACAAACTATTCTCAGTTCATTGATCTAGACCTGTAAATAACTAAGTTTTAGTTTCCAGTTGTCAGTGTATGGGCATGAGATCCTAAGAACATCAAAGGTGTGGGTCAATAATGCATGTTAACCTTGGACGAAGTACCTCATCCACGGTAGGAGACCCTGTGGCTGGCAGGTACAGAGTGGCTGGCCTAACAGATCTTTTCCTAATCTAAATTCCAGTGGTTCTGCGTGAGTCTGAGGAACAGTCAGGAGAGGTACCTAATATTATCAGTGTTAGGGACTGACCACAGCCCCAGTTCCCTGTTCCTCTGTGCCACTCAGGTGGAGGAGGTAGAGGACAGTGGATGGGCGATGGTGTTTGTAGTTTGCTTTTTGTTTCTCACTTCTCTAGCTTGTTAGTAATATGTAATATATTATATTAATTTCCCTATGCTGTGTCTGTTTTGCCCATCACAGTAATTGTTGAGTGATCTCCCTGTCCTTATCTCAACCCCTGAACCCTTTCCATTGTATTTTCTCCCCCTTTCCCTTTAAGGAGGGGAAATGAGAGAGTGGTGTGGTGGAGCTCAGCTGCCCAGCTGAGTAAAACCACCACACAGTGTATCTCTCATCAGCCAGTACTACTGGTTTTCTTTTTCTTTTATTATTGCCATGAAAAAAAAACAAACCACTTTTTCCTCATTTCTGTTCTTGACGTTAAGGTGGTATTAAGAACACCATCTTTAACTTACCAAGAATAAATTAATGTGAACACCAATGTGTATCACCAAATTCCCCACATTTACTGATTTATTTTTTTTATTTTAAATATACCATCTCCTCACACAAGAAACCTCCTTGTTGTTGGGCTGGCTTCCTAGGACCACACAGTTGCATGCTGATGGGGAGATTTTACTGCTGCCCACCCAGACAAGGCTGCAGCCCTGCAGCCACAGTCACCCTCAGAGACTGCTCTTGCCTCCTGACATCAAAGGCAGCTGCTGCATCTGCTCTGGCACTAGGGGTGAGCAAAGTGGCCTCAGTCACCCTAACTAGCACCTAGCAGAGCACACCCACAGTTTTCTTTTCAAATTAAGGGTGGGTTTCAAATGACTGGTAGAGGCATCCAGATATTTCATTGCAACTCTTGCGATATGCAATGCATTAATCACACATGCACAGATCACAAAGATCCACTATATTTTCCCCTTAACAAGCCGACTGGACATATGCCCAGAGTTGTGTTCAAGTACCGTATCACAGAAAAAATTCATTTTAAAGCAAAGCTAAGATTAGAAGCTTCTGAGTGACGTCTGCACAAGGACAATGCAGCACTGATTAGTAGCGAACTAGAGCTAAGCAAATCAGAAGACAAAATAAGTGGGCCTAATCTTTATTCATGCATTTAAAAAACAGAAGCTGGTCTTTCAGATCTGAAAGAATTTCAAAAGCATTCATTTTAGTGCACCTCCTTTTTTCCTCAGTGTAGCCAGATATGACAATGCGGCAAAAACAGTCTATCTAGCCCAGCCAAACCCAAATTACTAAAGTACTTGGGATTTCATAAGAAAGCTGGTCCTTGTGATGTGCACTCCTAGACAAAATAAGACTGGAAAAACAGGCAGAACAAACTGACTTTTGCAGAACGTAGATGACACACTGCATTGCATGCTGCATAGAGTACTTTTGCTTTGAAGGGAATAGCCCTGAGTTTCTGTCCCTGTAAAGCTGAGTCTGAACCCAGAACTAAGTTAAAGGTTTGAACTTTCAGGTTCCTCCAAAGTTGCTTTCTAATATACAAATCATAAGAATCCAAGCTGAAAAAAAAAAAAAAACTCTGGAAATCATCATCTCACACCTTGTTGTGCTGCAGTAGTACTGCTCTGGCTCAGTCAGCAGCCCAGCCTAGCTCAAGAAGCTGCTTTCGTTAGGAAAAATGTCTAGTTCCCTCCACACTGGCAGAGTTCTGCACTTCCCAGGTCCTCCTAGTATGAGTGGAAAAACAGCAGTTTGTTCTGGCAGCCCTACTCTTTGGAGCATGCATCTTCCATCAGATTATTCTCCTTACGGATATGAGTATAGTTTATTCTAGTAGGAAGGTCTGTGATTTTTATGGTTCACGTTTTACTACTCTAGCTCACAATTTATTGTTCTTTACACCACTGTTCGCCCAAGATCTATTAAGAGGACCCTGTTCATTTTAAGAATTCTATTGCCTATTTTTCAGCAAATATCCTTGTGCACAAAGAGTATCTCTGGGCTGCAGCCAGACCTATGAGTGTATGGGTGCACACCTACACATTAGATCCTGCTGTATCTCCTTTGCACCTGTATTTATGGGGTAATGAATGCCAGTAATGAAAACCTGTAAAACTGCTAGCTGAGCTTAACAACTTTCCACCTCCAGGTAAATGAGAAAAGGGAAGAAACAATCTAATAAAATACCAGGAGGGCTGACGGAAGGCAGTTGGCCTTGTTTTCTGATCAGTTACCATTATTATTTCATCAGGTTTATTTACAGATTTGGTTAAATGCTTACACCTAGGATAATTGGTCTGATGCATGAACTGCACAAAAATTTATTTCTATGAAAAAGTCAATTAATTTTAATTGCATCCTTTTGTTCTCCCCACACTACAGATACAAGTTCAAAGCATCTGTGACAGTCTGAGCAGCCAGGAGTGCCCCTGTCGCTCTCCAGGCACAGCAGACAGGAGCACAGAGGAGGCACCAGGGAGCATGATTCATATGTCCTGTTCCATCGGAGCTCCATCGGTTTACTCATGTAATGGAGAAGGCTGAATGTCACAAGCCTACCTGAGGATTGTTTTAATCCCAGAAGTGCGAACTTTGACTGTTAAAATCCACAATGGGAAATGTACCTGTAAATATTAGAGTGAGAAAACTTTTGTGATATCCCACTATAGTACAAATATGTTCTGTAAACTGTCTTCTGTGCTGTTACAATGGCATACGTATACTATTTCTTTCCGTTATTTGATGATCTCATTTTTTCATGGATTCCAAAAGAAGAAAAATAGATTTTGTGATTGTATTTTGATTGACAGCCTGTTTAATTTTTTTGGAAATATAGAATATTGGATAAATGAAGCTACTTTCTTCAAAAAATAAGCTGGGAGCAAATGAACAAAAACCCAACTGCAGGTAATGTCTTCTCTTAATTATGCCTATGATTTATCATATTATTAAACTTCCTCCTCTTTAAACCTTAAAAGCCATCTGTTACTTTGTCTGGGAAATAAAATGAGCCTCCAGCTCTCTTGTCTTATCTGCTTTTAAAAAGCCTTGACTAAAAAGTGTAGTAGCCGTAGTTCTTTCAGATAAGTTGTCCTTAATATGCTTCATTATAGGTGCCCAAGAGATTGAGATCAGAGAGTTTTGACCCCTTCTGTGGCATGAAGCTTAGATCTCCTGCCTTATACTGAGAACATAAAGAAAGAACTTCAGCTGCTTCTCTACTCCGGAGTATAAAAGTATGACAGAAATCTAAAGCAGTGGTTAGGAAGGGTGAGTCAGGATACAGAAAGTACAACAGATCTTGAAGAAGACATGATATGTCAATAGCTTGATTCTATTGCTCTATGAGGTGTTCTGTGAGGGAGCTTTATAGGATTAAAGGAATGTTCTCAGAGAAGCACCTATGGACACCTCTGACATAGCAGAATGAGTTCTAATAACATCTGCTGGATTTAATTTGTCCAGTACACAACATAACCTTAAACATTCTGAAAACTACTCAGATCAGCTCTCAGTAGAAATGCATTCATGCTTTCTGCAAAGGATAGAAACAATCAAGTACATAGCCTAAAGTGTTTTGCCTACTGATATGAGAAAATGTGGGCTCCATGCCATCTCATATAAATTAATCAAAACTAAAATTGGTCTTGAGAAAAAGTTCATGATGAAGAGAAGTTCTGAAGTTCCTGAGCTATCTTCCAGCCCTAGTGATTATGTAATTCTGTGACTTTGGCTGCACTCAATCTGATTGCTTGTCTTTCTCTTGTACCCAGACAGGAATTAGCAGATAAAGCAATCCTTTTGGCATGTCCAAGGTATGAGTAATCATCCAAGGGAACTTGGCCTGCAATCTCCTTTGGAATTAAAAAAAAAATAATAAAAAATCTACATTTCTTGTCTGCCACAAATAGGTTCACAGACAAATAATCCTTCTCCTCAAAGATCAATTGAACCAATGAATGAATCATGAATTGCCCACTTTGTTCCACTTCACTCTGTCGAAAAACGTCTGTGCTGATTGCCTGCCAATGTATTTTGTTGTCCCAGCAGATGAACTGCTGTGAGCATAATCTGATGTTTGCATCAGTTCCATAACCAATTTCATAACGGTCTCCTGTGGTGCAGAGGAGTACTCATCCCACCCAGTTCACACAAATGGCAGCCATTGTATTATCTGCCAAGAGGTGAGCAGGCATTTTGTAAATCAGCAGTTAGACCTCCACAAAAGTGTTTGAACTGTACTGAGTTCTACACCCGCTCCGTGTAAGTGAGAATTGCATTTAACTCTGGTGTATGTGGGCTCGCCAAGTCCAACAGAGAAACATTTGTCACTGTCGTTTTGTGGGGAGAAAAGGACTTCTATTCAGGCTATTTCTATCAGATCAGAGAGCAGAAAACATCCTACAGAGCTGTTGGAAGGGTGTTTGTCACTTGATAGGTGCAGTCTATCACCTATCACCTAATGTCGCTGTCAGCATACAATCTTCAAAATCTTGAAATGACTGAGTTTGATGAACCGAGACAAGTTGTGACTGCTGCTTGGAGCAATGCCTGAGGTTGAGCACTACTCTGTTCTGACTTTTCATCTGAAGAGTGTAAAGAATGGTGTGAAGTTCTAAACCTCCCATTGATTCAGTGGTCCATACAAAGATGCAGGACATGCTTGATTTCCTGAAGAATGTAGTTACTAAATGGAAAACACTGAAAATACGTTAGTGGCATAAACAGTTGAAGAAAAGTAACTTGGTACTGTAAGTGGTTTTGGCCTTCTAGAAATCAAAGAAACTACAAGAGAAGATCATACACAAATCTCTTTTCTATTTACAAGAAAAATTCTGGGCTTGAATCTTGTTTTGTTGAGAAGAGTATCTTCCATAGCCATGAGAGAGAGAGACAGAGAGGTAGACACTTACGAGAGGCATTTGGCTATAACATTAACAAAGAATGAGTCAAAAATAGCTCCCATTCTTTTGGCTATCACCCAAATGGGAAAAGTAGTGTTTGTTTTTTTTGTTTGGTTGGTTTTTTATTATTATTATTATTATTATTATACAGGAGAAAGGAATGATCCAAAGGAGCAGATTGTCTTCTCTTCCCAAGAACTTGTGCTACTACTACATAGTACTAGTACATCCAGATAAAATATTTTGAAAATAAGGTCAATTTTTGGGCAGCCCTCAGACTTCACAAATAGAAAGCACTTGTATTTGCTTCCTTCCAGTAATTCTTAGCCCACACAGACTTTTTTTCCTAAAAAAAAAAAATTAAAAAAATTCATGTACAGAGTTAATTGCAACATGAGAATTCCTGAAGAACATCAGTCTTCTCAGGGACTGAGTGAGAGAATTCAAGTAGTAATTTTTGTCATCAGGGAAGGGCGATTTCTAGGAACTTCTCTTTCCTTGCTTCCTAGAAATCCTGCAATCCCAAGCTAGTGCTGACTCAACAGTAATGGCGTGTGAGAACTTGCAAATGCAGCAGCTGTAATTGCTTGAACAAAAGTCTTTGCCTATCCATAAATGTTAGAAATTGAACTCCACATTTCAGTGGCAATTCTGAATAAATTACCCAATAAAGTGATTAGGTTGTATATGAGAAAATTATACTGGGGAAGCAGTAATTGAAGATGCTCAACCACAAACTTTATAATTATAATCTTTTCAAACTGTATAGGTCCAAGGATTTTGAATCTTTTTGAATAAGGTAGTTGGAGAAAAACACTCTCTTCTCATTTTTTTCGTTTGTTTGTGGTTGCTCCTAGGGATCCCACTGATGGGTAACTACAAATACACTATGATCTCTTAGACAACAAAAGTATATTTTGTCCTTGGTTTTCTTTTTCATTAGGTAGCTTCCTGACATGATAACTCTCCAGTGACTGAAGATGAATCTACTACCTTTGAATCAATTCCTGTTTATACAAAAGTGCAGGTGTGCTGTGTTCTCAGTAATGACTACCAGTGCACTTCTGGAATACAGAACAGATCAGGACCAGACATAATCACAATGTGTGCTAATAATGTGCATAGAGTTCTGGGAGTACAGGGGACTCAGCTTTTTCCATAATGCAGGATCCTATGTAACTAGTTACAGGAATACTGATGTCATACTGTGAGGTGAGAGTGAAAGCTCTCAGATATAATGGAGTTGAGGAGCTCGATACCAGTGTTCAATATTGATAACTTTCCTGGGGTGATGGAGTAGGACTTTAATTTGTAGTACAAAAAGGAAGTCTGAACTTAGTCTATTGGTACTTTTAATGGATTTCAAATTCTACTGTTTATTATTTATTGAGCAATATGGATTCTCTCCTTCAAATCTGTGCATGGAGCCTTCTTTGTGAAGGACAGAAGAGGCAATTCAGACTTTTTTTTTTTTTTTTTTTTTTTTTTTTTTTTATAGAGCTTGTGAAGAGGCCTGTCTCCAAACCTGTGATAGGTAAAGAAGGCAGTTTCTTGGCACTGCCATAGTGGACCTTGGAGATTAAGGCTTCATCAGCAAACATTGGAGCTGCTAGTATTTGGAGTAGCATTCTTAACCCTGCAGAAAGGTCAGTTAAAGATATGTGTGTAGAAAACTGGTGGTACCAGACAGTCACCAGTCAGCTCTGTGCAGTTAAAGAAAAATACAAAAAAATATTGTATTGATCCCATTCTTGTTGGGGACATGCATGTCTCCTGGTTCTGTAGATATACCGTTATTAAGAATAGATACCTTGTGGTGTTTTCCTTTTGTGATCTGAGACATTTATGAACTTCTCTGTTCTATGTGATAAGCCTGAGGGTTATCAGTGGTTCAACCCCAAATTTAAGAATTGAATGCTTTTCAGAAAAGCCTAAAAAGTATCACCTTTTGAAGTTTCACACAAAAACTTACAGCTTCTTAGAGGAGGGAATCATAGAATCATAGAATGGCCTGGGTTGAAAAGGACCCTAAAGATCATCTAGTTTCAACTCCCCCCTGCTCTCGGCAAGGTTGCCAACCACTAGAGCAGGCTGCCCAGAGCCTGGAAAGATGTTAGAGTGCCTGAATTATGACTATTAACTGCCAGAGTTAACCAAACCTTTTGTATTTCTGTATTTTGTATTTCTGAAGTATTATCCAGATGTAGCCATTCCTGCCTCTGATACCTGTTGTCTTGAGAAGGAAAAATCACTAGGGCAGGCACGTAATGATACTTCTGTAGCAACCTCTCCAATGTCCAGTGTCTTCAGCCCTGGGATGTCCTCAGACAGACTGGCGTGTTGTTGTTGTTGTTTTTTCCCAACCCTTATTCATTTGCTTGTTTGTTTTAGAGTCCACAGCAACCTGTGTCTAACAGCTCATCTGCATGTTCTGTGAAGAAATACCCCATTTAGTCCAGTTTGAACTTGGTACCTGGTATTTGTCTTTGATGAAGCAGATGAAAAATGACCATGTTGGTTCTGACTGAAGTTCATACTTTTATAACCAGATGCTGCAAAACTACCTGTGCTTACAATAGCCACTGAGATTCCTCAGAAACCAGACATTTTTATAGGGTATCAGCTTGAAACATTTTTACGTGAATGGAATGACCAAAACAAAGCAATTTTAAGCATCATTTCTTAAGAAAGAAGGCTATGTATTTTCATTGTGTGTACATCATTCAATGTCCTCTTAGTAATTTCTGACCTTGTTGGCTTATATTATCTCCTTTGTCTGAGGTGAAGCAGTCTCAAAAACAATTAAATATATTTAACATAAAGGAACATTCTGGTAGAATATGAAATTAATTATTGCTTTGAGGAAAAAATATCGGTACAAACTCAAGAATTACTTAGCCAGTACACCCTTCCACTAGCCTCTAAGCACCCAGATGTGCCAGCCAGTCTGCCAGTCAGCATGTCAGACCAGTTTTGAGTCAGCCACAATACTTTTTGATATGGCTCAACTGTTATTAGAGAACTGAGGGAAAACTAAAGGTAATGTGGAAGGTGTTGTTAAAAAGTGCCACTGATGGAGAAGGGAAGAACTAGAAATACTGTGGGCAGTCAGCTCAGGGAGCACATGAATACGAATGGAGATTAATGGCATCACATAAAGGGGTTGGAGATGTAAAGAACAGGACAAAAATCCATGGGAAGCCAGACTTCATTATTTTTGTTTATCATATACATCAAAATGTACCTTTTTGACTAGAAATGAAATATTTACAAATTACAAACTAAAGGTTTATATTTGTTCCAATTTTTTTTGAAATGTAACTGTTACCTATTTTATCTCATTGTGGCCAGGTAGCCATATTACACACCTCTCAGTCTCAACATAGCTCTAAAACCTGAAAGGTGAACAATTTGCTCTATGACAGCAGATCTATATTGAGAGGAGGCTGTGCCAGACATACTCCTACCAGAGTTAAGATTTATATCTGCACAATTTGGGATTGATACTTTTCACCTGTGATTTATACATTAAAAACAATCAAAGCAAAGACAAATTTTTGCCTGACCACAGATTCAAATAGGAAAACAGTTGACAGGTTACCAGTGCAGTTCTTCTGGAAGTTGGGATTCTCTAGTGGGTGCCCTGGGATGCGACACTGAAATCTGTGCTGCCAGAACTCAGGAAACCAGGGGTTGCGGGTGTTGGTGTCCAGGCGCAGCTTCAGATAGTAGTCATCAAAAGACAAGACCTCTGGAGATTGCAGTTTGATAGTGATGCCTCCGTTTGCTTCGGGTTCATAACCTTCAATGACTTCATCTCTGTCTGCCCAACCATCACTGAAAAGAGGCAAAAAAAAAACTTTATTACCCAGAGGAAAATTGTTTTAAAAAAGTAACTAGCCAAAGGCAGGCCAGCACCCCCGGAAACAAGCAATTCAGGAGAAATGTAATGGCATATCTAAAATTCAGACTGAGTGGGAAAGAAGAAAGCACAGTGATACAGACTTGTAATGAGCAGTCTGACTGACTTCATGCCAAGCCCTCATTAACTCATCTGAAATGAAGAGGATTTAGCCTTGTCCCTCTGGAAAGATTTTTTGGGCATAGCTTCTAGTGTAATCTCTTTATGACTGAATCTCTTTGCCTTATTTAGGCTATCCTGTGAAGGTAGAATGAAAGAATTAACATCAATGGAAAGGAAACTAAACCAGGATCCTGGGTGTTTTGCAGAAGAGATCTGAGCATGTATGGATTGTACACCTAGAAGAGTAATTGAAATTAAACATAAAGTGAGGAATATATTGTGTTGGAAGAGAATTTAATATTCTATTTATCAAGAATACTTGATAAAGTTGAAGAAACTAAAAAGAAAACCACACACATTCTCATACTGTATAGGGATGTGATAATGTTCTTTCTTTCTTTCTTTCTTTCTTTCTTTCTTTTTCACTCTTTATTATTATTATTATTATTATTATTATTATCTTAAAAAATGGCTTTCAATTTTCCTTCTCTGTTTATTCACTTAGAGACATTCCTCAAAATCTGAAGAAAAAACTATTTCTTGAAACATTATTTCATGGAACATCTATTTTAACAGGTTTGAACAAAGTCAATTTTGCTTAACATTCGAGTTTTAGTTTAGTTCTTTTAACTAGAAGTCCATTGATTTAGTGTCATCCTCCCATTCCTATTAGGGTCCCGTAAGAATAGTGATATTATGGTCTAATTTAAGTGCAAACATGTCAGCCATTGCTTAGTTTTAATACACTGGGCATGTCATTAGAGAAATAGATTACTCTGACATCTCAGATCTATCTGTATCTGGTCAGAATCAAAACAGCAGCACTGCTGCTGTGAAAATCAGACAGATGAAGCACTTTCAGCATCAAAAATATAACTGACCACTAAAAGAAATGCCCTTCTTTCACTCAAAAGTGTCTCTGCATCCTGCACTCCAGACAGACAAAAAAAAAAAAAAAGTTCCTTGTTAGGAGGTTCTTGCACATAACATTGAGAAGAGCATCAGAATGCACAACACACCAACCAAGGGCTTTTATGAGGCACCTGGCATGGACGTGACTGGGAGTCCTAAATGGAAAACAGGCAAGATATGAAGTAGCAAGCTCTGTCACAGTGCTTGTCAAACAAATGTAGAGTGACTATGCATTGGTCATGTGTGAGTCTTTGGTCCCTAGCCACCAGACTGAGCACCTGCATGGTTTAGCTGGCTGGGCTGCAGGCATCTGAAAAAAATAAAATAAAATAAAATAAAAAAAAAATTAAAAATAGCAGTTTGCCATGGAAATACAGGAAAGCCTATGTACTGAGTGATTTTCACACAGGATCCAAGACCCAAGCCTTTATTACAGGAAGTCATTTAAGATACGGACATCTGGCAGCACTCTTACTGAGTGACCAACACATTCCTTTCCACCTGGGCTGGGAGTTGCCACACTTTAAGACAGCACTACACGGCCCCCTTGAGCCAGGTTTTCTTCTTTGTTTCACCATTTGCCAAGGCCTTGCAGTAGAACTGGCCAAACTTTCTGGACATACCTACCACTGACCAAAATCCTCCTATAGTCAAGCAGCATAAGATACATACATAGCATGCTTGTTGCACCTCATATGTGGTATGAGAGCAGAAAGCAGGAGAAGGAACAGGGAGTAGTTCATGGGAAGGAGGCAGCAATGGCTTACGAGTCCCTTTATGAAATGGCGGTGGGCATGAGGCTGAGCCCCAGAGACCATCCTTCCTGCAGGCTGAAGCCAGCAGCATCTGCTGGGTAACTTCCTCCTTCATCCTGTGGGTTGGCCGGGTCCCTTCATACCAGCACAGCCCTAGGGATAACCACGCGGCATGGCCTAGGCCTGACAGCTGCCTTTGAATGTTGTGGAAGTGCACAGAGTTCTAAGGCCACAAATTGCCCATTTCTGCATCCTGCCTCACTAGATTGTCTTGAGATTTGGAGAGGGAAAGAAACTACAGCTCAGCCTCTCTTCATTGTCCACATGCTCAGTGCAGCTAGTAAAATGTACAGTGTGCCCCCTTACTACCTCATAGCACGTCACATTCCAGATAACAAAAAGGTAAAGGCAAAACCAGGAGACCAAGCTTGTGGGATTTCACATAATTCAAGCCAGCAATTAGCACCAAAGAGAAGAAAAAGACACATTATTTATTTTTATGTGGGGGAAAAACAAGCAAGAGGTCACTCTTACAGCATAAGTTATTGAGTCCTAATTGCATGATTACTTCATTATTTGTCACAATGTTTATGGCTTGCAAACTCTAGACTCAAGCAAAAATATTACTGAGTCAAAAAGATTAAGTAAATCAGGACATTTTTTACAAGATTTTCTAGGAAGGAGGTAGCTTCTCTAGTGGTTGGATTCCTACCAGCCAAACATTACAAGTGATTTATTTTCTCTGTCCTCCAAGTTTGCCTTGGAAAATTGCCACACTCACTCTGAAGGCAAAGCAGAGAAATTCTGCAAAGGCAAAAGAAAGTGTATTTCAAGTTCTTTGAGTGCAGCTGATGGAAAAGTTCCCCTAAATTGGAACATGGATTGTCACCTAATGTTTCTTTGTCTCTTCCTAGCCGCAAATGTTATTTGTTCTTTTTTCAACTTCCTCAAATTATTAAATCTCTCTGATAAACTTTTGTTCTGAACCAAATGTGAAGAAAAGGTACTGGAATCAGAGATAAAAGTTCATATGTGTTGAAGATCATATGGGAGCTTTGCTCTACTTTCAGTAAAGTCAAGGAAGCAAAAAGGAGTTCTCTGGTCTCTGAGGCTACTCCTGCCATCCTGGTTGGCTGTGCTGAAAAGTGCCCTAGGGGGGCCATGCAGCCCCATCAGCAGCAGTGGGAGGAGGATTATCACAGACCTAAGGCCTTTTTACAGTCTCTAATTAAATTCCTTTTTATTGTGAAAAAGAAACAAATAGAAAAAAAATGTCTGGAAACTGTGCATAAAGATGCTATAATGAATACACAGGCAGTACTGCAGAAGACAACATTAAAAATAAAATGACCTTTCTAAAGCTGAGCAACAGTATGGTCCTGATGCCCAGGTGACAGTGTACATGGCAATGGCAAAAACACAAAACCGATAGCTGATACAGGGGAAAAATGAAATCTCATTTAAAAAAGCAGTGCATGCTACTCTTTTATTGTCAGAATCCAGTACTTTCCACCTACTTTCCTTTTTTATCCTGCAGAGTACAAAGTAGCACTGCATGTTACCAATGCATCTCTCCTGTGTGCCTCTGCTTCAGATTTAAGGATGAGGCTCAATGTCCTTCACCCAAACTGCCTGCCCCTGTGACTGTCCACTGTGGCTTTTGTGCAACTGTCAGGTGTCTTGTGCAACAGTTAGTCAGAAGGTCTGTGAAAGTGTTTAAAGCATGAAGACAGAAACAGGGATAGAAAAGTGTGTGGGTTTCAAACCAGCAAGCACTCTGTTCCCTGTTATGAGGAAAAGAACCAACTACTTTTTTTTTTTTTTTTTTTTTTTTTTTTTTTTTTTTACAGTTTTGGGGTGTTTATCACAATTGAATTGTCCACTAATATTTCACAAGCTACTCAGTCCGAGTCCCATTCCAGAGGCTGACATTCATGATGCCAAATCCAAATTTCAGCATTCGGTCACAAACAAAACTCAGACAGAAAGGGAAAAACCCAGAGTTATTCTGCCTAGCTTTGGAAGCCCTATTTCCCATTATCACAGACTGAGCTTGAAGAAACTCAGGAGGGAAGGAATGCCATTCAGAGGGACCTAGGCAGGTTTGAGAGGTGAGCAAGTGTGAACCTCATGAAGTTCAACAAGGCCAAGTGCAAGGTCCCACACTTAGGCTGGGGCAATCTCAAGCACAAATACAGGCCGGGTGGAGAATGTATTGAAAGCAGCCCTGATGTAAAGGACTTTGGGGTGTTGATTGATGAAAAGCTCAACATGAACCAGCAATGTGCGCTTGCAGCCCAGAAAGCCAACCGTAGCCTGGGCTGCGTCAAAAGAAGTGTGGCCAGCAGGGCGAGGGAGGTGATTCTGCCCCTCTACTCTGCTCTTGTGAGGCCCCACCTGGAGTCCTGCATTCAGCTCTGGGGCCCCAGCACAAGAAGGACATGGAAGTGTTAGAAAGAGTCCAGAAGAGGGTCACAGACATGATCAAAGGGCTGGAGCACCTCCCTTACGAAGACAGGCTGAGAGAGTTGGGGTTGTTCGGTCTGGGGAAGAGAAGACTCCAGGAAGACCTTATAGAAGTCTTCCAGTACCTAAAGGGGGCCTACAGGAAAGATGGAGAGGGTCTTTTTATAAGGGCATATAGCAATAGGACAAGGGGGAATGGCTTTAAACTATAAGAGAGTGGATTTAGATTAGATATAAGCAAGAAATTATTTACTCTGATGGTGGTGAAGCACTGGAACAGGTTGCCCAGAGAAGTTGTGGATGTCCCATCCCTGGAGGTGTTTAAGGGATGGACAGGGCTTTGAACAACCTAGTCTAATGGGAGGTGTCCCTGCCCATGGCAGAGGGTTGGAACTGGGTGATCTTTAATGTCCATTTCAACCCAAATCATTCTGTGATTCTATGGTTCTACGAAACAAAGTTTTTTTTCATTTTTTTTTTTTCTTAATTAATTTACCATTCTATTACTGTATTAGAATGGACATTTATGAATTGTGGCTTAAGCTGAATTGTTGAACTGAAGTCACGTATATTCTTGTGACTGAAATACCAGGAGAAATATAATGGATTTCCAGTTTCCTCTCCTCTTCCAATCATGAACACCATCAGCTGCTTTTCACAAGGGCTGATGAGACAACCAGCAATCAAGCACTCTATTTTCATCTCCCCAGGACTTAACTCTTAAACCATGCGGCAGCAGTTCAACTCTGCCTTCCAGCACAGAACTCAGCATTACTGTTCCAGATGCTTTTTCCAAATAGGCAGAAAAGTAACATGTTATTGCTTATGAAAACTACTGGAAAGCTGATCTGTGATTACTGGGGGAGGTAGCACCCTTTCACATGAAAGGAAAACAAAATAAATTTGTCTGTCATGGAAATTGACTGGCACTTTGAACCCTGCACCCTTACAGGGCTTGATTTGATGGACCAAAGGTATAGAAGGCAACTGTTGTGTGCTCTTGCGTCTGGAGTATGGCATTATTGACAGCTTTGTCAATGCCATTTGCACTGGCTTACATAATGTTTTCTTAAGAAGTCTGCATTCATGATAACTTTTTTTTTTTTTTTTTCCTGCTGTGTTGGACAAGTCATATAAAATAAATTAAAGAAATTAAGAGCACAAAGCCCTTTATAAATGTCAAATAAATTATTTTCTGTAATAATCCTTCTGTCTGGGGCAGATATTCTTGTTATTTTAAAATGAAATGAAGCAGATATCCCCCTCCAGTATGGCAGCAGGGTCTCAGGTAACCAACCATAACAAATGGTCAGAATATAGATTCTCGCCTTTCTGTCCTTTCCACAAAACTAAAGCACATGTCAATATACTTTCCTTATAATGTCAATACACAGCCCTACAGAGCACGTTTCTAAATGCCTTTTTACCATTGCTCTCAAGGCTGCCAGCTGGCCTGCTGCTATGTTAAACTTCTAATAGCTTTAAATATGAGGACAGCACCACTTAAAGAATTCAACACTCAATAAAGTGCCATGGCCATTTTGTTATTTTTGTCAATAACTTTATTTTTAATGAAAATCATTATATGCTGCAATATTTTGATGCTTTATTTGGAAGGTGCTTTTTGTGCACTATCTTTCTGTGTGTTGAACACATGCTGCTTGTTTAGATTTTTAGACACATCTTACTTAGAGGCATTTCAAAATGCTACAACCCTCCAAATAGTGATAAGTGGAGTTTAAATAATTTGTAATTTGGTTCTGATAAATGCCAATCCTCCTGGTGGCTGGTCAGACCCAGAAGCCTACAATTTGTGTTTCTCTATCTCATTATAAAAATCTCTTCTGATAGTGCCCTAGTGGAAAATCCAGCATGGATTCTCACCTCTGTCTGCAGGAATACGATCTTAACAACCTCCTGTGTGCTCTTCTGGAAGAACATAAGGAAATCTAGAGCTCAGCGTAAGAGCAGTCCAGGAAGTACCAGCGTGTCACGTGGGATAATTTCACACGCTGTTCCACCAAAAAGTCAGTGTTGTTCTGATATGAGCAAAGGTGGCAGAATCAGGCCCAGAGTAATTTGCAAACAGCATAGTAACTGGCTGCTCAGCTGCCCTCTTCTGGGAGTAGACTTAAAAAATAAAAAATAAATTAACTTAAAAAAATCTTAATTTTGCCAGCCTGGTGTACTGGAAAGAAAGAAAAAAAAAATAGCTTATTGTGAAGGAGGACGAAATTATTCTCTGGCAATAAGGAGCTCTATCAGAGGTACTCAGTGTTTGCGTAACATGACTCAAACAGAAGATGCCACATGAAGAAAATTGAAACTACCCAATATTCACACGTCAGCAGCTAGCAAAGTGACTTTTCTCCTTCAGGTTATACATTGTGAATCAATTCCACTGGTCACCAATATCAGCTGAAAGGTGCTGAGCATTACTGTTAATCAGTATTAGGTCAAACCTGAGAAGCAAAAGGCTGTTTTTTTGCACTCGTTCATTCATTCAGCTAACGCAGTGGTACTACATACTTGTATTGAAAGGTGAAAGAGCTTTGAAAGGTGGAAGAGCTTTGAAAGGTGGAAGAGCTCTCCTCAGTTGCAAAATTATAAGCTCTTAAACATAGTTTTACTTTTACATGTTTGATGAGTCCTGACAATCTTAGTAGATTAGTGCAATGGCCACAGTGAAGCTCGTATCTCACTGCTGCAAGAACAGGCTGAAAGGCTGTCTGTTATCATGCTGTAGTCTGGGGTTGCTGAGCGTTGTCTGACCTCAAAATGAAAAGAATCAAATTCACTACCTCTTGTCAACTGGAAGAAAAAACAGGGTAAATAGGTCAGTGCTTTTGCTTCTGCAAGCATAAATGAAGGTGGGCAGGAGGCATCACATTCCCAAACTGCCTGTCTTTTACAGAATGCATCACAAGGTACCATGGGATTTGTACCTGGTCCCTTTCCACAAGCTGTATTGGGCTGAAATGTACCTTGAATTCCAGCCTTTATATTTGTTCTAGATGTTGACCTTCACAGGTCAGTCCAGACTCAAATCAGCTTAAAGCACTGTGAGAATATCAGCTCTGCAAACTGGCAGCAGGACAAGAAAACCACTGAAGCATCTTCTTGGAGAGCAATGGAAAGTAAAAGGGAGAGAGAAGATCACTGCCTTGAAAATCTTCCCCATGCACAAGAGAAGGTACAAGAGGAGCAATTAAGGATCATTAGGTGCCAGACTGCAGTTACCAATTTTAGACTCATAATTCACATGGTGCTAATATGCCACTGTAGGTTGTAATCCTGTCATGGACTATTAATTGAAGAACATATCAAACTTGGTCAGGGCTTGATAGGTATCTCTAGAGAGCACCAATGTGACTCAGGAAGAGCCCAGTGTGATTTATCCGTTAACTCTGATGCCTTTGAGACAGGTATGTGTTACCTAGCAGGGTCTGAACTCTGACATCCTACAGGAGGTGCTATTTTCTGAGTGAAATTGAAAGATGAGGTCTAAAAATTCTGCAGGGCCACTTTCTTCAAGCATTTAGTCATAATTCTTAGTAAATTTTCTGTTCTTGCCAGTTTCATTTCATAACACTGCATATACAATTTTTCACTTCCTGTCCGTGATAACTGATGCTGCACAGTCATAGTAGCACATTACTTCTTATATTTTACACCAGTGCAAACTGTTGGTAGGAGCTTCCAATTTTTATTTAGTGAATCAGTGGATTTTTTGAATGAATGACACTCTGTACAGAACCAAAGCTGATAAATGACTATGTCATTATGTTTCATGTGATTATCATCCACTTCTGTGTGAATTTTAAGAGTTTTTGCACCATTCATTTTTAAAATGTAGATTATAACCTCATGGACCATGGCGGATTGTCTATTTTGTAAATATGTATTTAGGAAGGTTTTAATTATCGTATGCAGTGCATATATTTACATGCCATTTACATAATGAAATTTAACTGTCTATCATGCAGGCATCTTGGGGAGTCATTGCTGTGAAGATTTGTGACACGGTTGGCATGTACACCTTTTTGTAAATGTAGTGGCTGCTTTTATGCAGAAAAGGTTTTACCATTCTCAAGGGTGCACAATGGTGCATATCTTGGAAAATCAGCAACCATACATAAATTCTCTAAGGTAATAGCTGATTTTCTAAAGGTGTACATATGCTTCCACCCCAGACTGTCAAGAAGATTGAATCCTTGCTCTGCATATTTGAAATTCACAACATGAGGCACTATGAGTGCACAGTATCTTTTCTAAGTGAAAGCATATGGGAAGACAGGGGGAGAGAGTCCAATTTTAAACAAATACACAAATTTAGGAAGCCTTAATCTTAGCATTGTGCATCATATAAGGTGATACGTGCAACTAAATCCAAGATTTTTAACAATTTATTAATACACCCTAATCTGAAAATAGAGAGATATTTCTTTTATTCTCTGTACCAGTTCCTGGGGATTTCTTTTTTATCCCCTTGCTGCTGCTGTACTGCAAATTACGTTCAAGGAGGCTCCACTGCAGAACGAATACTGATAGTAAGGGGTAGTTTCTGCTAGGCAGAACTCAACTGTAGCCCATTTTCAGGGAGAATAGTAATATTCCTGGTAAGATTTCCATTCTGTTTGAAAGTCTTATAGACTGAGGGTTTTTTTCTGTCTAACTGTGCAAAACATAAAGGGGCATAGTAGAGCGGTTCCTGCCAGTGCTCCAGTCACCTACAAACTACTCAAATCTCGGGGCTAGATCTGAAGAATTGGAAAGCAAGATCCCTTATGGAGAGAAAACAGCCTAGAAATTCATGGATAGGTATAGGAATATATACAGGAATGAGAACAGCTGAAGACATGGCCCTATCTACTTCATCCCACTCCAGCAGATCTTGCTGAATGTTTGGATGAGATTCTGTTGTGCTTCCTACAAGATTACCATAGATATCTTCCTTAACCAGGAGCAGGAAAAGTAGAAACATTTCCCTACTTCTCTCCTTGTTTTCTGTTTTGAGGTGCTGAGGAATAGGGAAATAGGAAAACATCTTAGAATCATATTTTCTTCTCTGTTTTTCAGACAAACCATGCTGAACTAAAAATACCTTGAATTCCAGCCTTTAGATTTCCCCAAGAGAGTGACTTTCATAGGATAGTCCAGAATTTTCCTTCAGTGGCTCACATTCTTGTGATTCCCTCAAGGTACACCTTAATGTAACCCTCTCATATGACAATGCTTAAGAGAAAAGAAATATATGCAGAGTTTATAGACCTTTTCCCAAATCAAATTTCAAATACACAGATCTAAAGAGGACAACCTAAATCTTACTTCAAGTTGCTATTACTGTTTCACATATGTCCTATTTCAATACCTGTACAAGTTTTCTGGAATGCTATTTCTGCACTCGTCTGAAAACCAAACCTTTACACCCTTTTATGCAAGAACTGCTCATTGTTTTGATAGCTCTTAATTGAAATCATTTCTGTAGAAAAACAGGTACTTTAGATAAAAGCATACTATCCACTCCATACCAAAGCATACTGCTATGGGCTTCAAAATTTCAAATCAAATAAAGTGGACAACAAAAGGTGAAATATTATGAATCCCATGATAGAATCACAACAGTTGTGAAACTGTTAATCAAAGCTATAGATCAGCTATATATGTTAATCAAAACATATATCAGAAACAAATGCTACAACAAAGCTAAACAAGTATTAGAAGGACATTTCCACAACAGATTTTTCTACAAAAGTTGTTTTAAATTTGTCCTCATCTGCAATTCATCCTTTTTCACCTTTTGTGTATACTTGAATGCTCATGTTAATATGATTGTTTATAAATAAGGTATTCTCCACTTACTTATTCAAAAATTGTTCATTTGAAGTTATATATTCATAAATAAAGTATCCAATTCATACTATACCAGTGAGCTACCTAAGCACCTAAACCTTTCCAGAGAAACAATCAATACTTTAAGGTTTTTACAGAATGAATAAAGCAAAATCATTAGACTTGGGTAGCCTGCTAGCACAGCATTGCATTGTGCCTGCAATGAACAGCACATGAACCATTTGCAAACCAAGAAATTGATGAAAAATGTGAATAATGAATTCACCTGAAAATTAAGCAATCTTTTCAAAAATGGTTACTGAACGTAAAAAGAGGTGTAATATCTTGAATGATATTTTCTGAGTAACCCACTTTGCTCAGGCAATACTGTTATAATCGACCCAAAGCAACTATTACAGAGCATTTTCAGTATATATAAAAGCATTATTGATTTACTCTTCTGCACTTAATGCTTAAAATTATAAATGTTTATTCATGTAGCCACACAAATGTGAAATAAGAAATCTAAGTACTACCTAAGTAAAATGCACCAAACTTATCTCAATATCACTCAGCTAACCTCTACTCCTTAAGAGCATTTGCCTAACAAGCAGATGTGCAGTAGGACTCCAGCAGCTTTTTAGTTTTTTTGGTGTATGGTATCCAATCTATATTATATCAAAATATGCCCAGAATACATCTGGAAATGATCAGGTATTTTGCTTAGAGGAACTACTGAAATGCATTGTCTTGCTTAAATGTTACTTATTTACTGCTGTTCATATTGTTCAAGCGTGACTCATTCTAGGTATTGTGCTGGCATTGAGAGAGCTAGGGTGACATATAGTCTCTGATGTAAGGAAAAGGTTCAAACAGAATCCTGCTAGCATGCAGTAGCTAAATATTATCACAGTGCATCCCACAGTAACCTCATTTTGTAGCGTCGGGGGCACAGAATAGCTGTAATGTGGTGAGTCCCTAAATACAAACTTTGGATACAGCAATACCTCCCTACCAGTCTGGCTATCTAGGAATTAGAAAAAACACTAATTGAATCATTTTATTCTATGTTAAAAAAAATAAATAAATATATATATAAAAAAAAAGACTACTATGCAGACCTATCCAAGTGTTTAAGAGAACATTACATTTTCTAAAAGCTATAGGTTTCATTGTAAGTTATATTAATCAGGAAAGTATACTGAAGATATATTCTTTGTTATTTTTGTACTGGAGATTGTGGGAGCAGCTGTTTTCCTTCAAGATCTCATCTTGATCTTGAATTGGAAGACTTTTTCTGGGCAATAATTACAGATAACTTTTCCAGTATTAGATGTTCTCTTTATGGTACCAAGAGTGCTAAGTGGCTTTATTTAAATCCTTGAATCACCGAGTAACCACTCCACAAGTAGTTTGTACTTGCATTTCACCCTCCACAACTCAGGGGTTACCTCATGCTCTGAGGCTGGGGTGCTTCTGCAGTATACAAAAGTGCCCCAAACTTCACATACAGGAAATCTCCCCTTCTACCATCCTGTCTACCCACATTGTCTCTGTGATGGATTTTCTTAATCTGCCACTTTCTAAGCTGGCCTCAGCCAGTTTCTTACTGGATAAACATTCTTCTCTACTTTTGCATGCTTCCTTTAATATGAATTTTGGGGGAAATTGAAATACCTTAACTGCACAATCCAGAACATCTACAATTAGCAAGTTCTGTTTCCTCAAACCTGAAATACTTGGGTTACAAGTACAGTCTCCATCCTCAGTATCACATCATTCCCCTGGGTGTGCTGCAAATGTCTGTGGGATTTTAACAGAGACTTGCCGGGTTGAAAGTTCACAATATAATGGTTAAATGAACTACACAAGATTTGAACTGAAAATGCAACATATATTGTATATGTTCTCTTAAATACCTAAGACGTTTGTCAACAATTACTTTCAGTATTTATGGTGGCAGATCTGACTCTGACATTACCTCAAGGGCCTCCAGCCATTTCAGCCTGAACACCAGGGCACCATGGGGACCAGCAGCCTCCTGGACCAGCTGCCCGTGGGTAGCAGGGCAGGGCCTGGCAGACTGTCCCATTCCCTCACCCCACAAGGAACAGGGCACTGGGGGCACTGGGGCAGCACCAGCCCTGGCACCAGACATCTCCCTTGGGACAGGGACAGGCTGAGGCTGGGACAGGCTGTGGGCCTATGGCCAGGCAGGACAGCATTGGGAGATATCAGGAGCAGCTCTGCCTGGATGAGCCCCCAGGGAACCGGCCAGACCAGGGCCTGTAAGCATGCATCCCCAGGCCAGTGGAGAAGTCCACCCTCAGCTGTGCCCTCCCTATGCTGTCTCTAAGCCCATGCTGACAGAGACCAACAGAGGTGTGTCCATGGCCATGATGTTGGCCTTCATTAGCCCCTCAGGCATGGCTGAACCATAGCGTAGGCCCGGACAGCATGGTGTGCACAGAGGGGGTGGCCAAGTGGGGCCAAGAAATCACACTGGCTAGTCCCTCAGTCCAAAGTGGTTTTTTTTTTTGTTTTTGTTTTTTTTTTTTTTTTTTTTTTGTCACAGCTTTTCTTCTGATTACTACGGGTTTAAAATCTCACTAAATCTACAGTAATTCTTCTTTTCCTCTCTCACTCACACAAACAATCCACAGAGCTTCAAAAGCCTGATTAAAAAGAGAATTAGAAACACATCAACACTTGCAACATAACTGAATCTTGAAGGTATGTATCCCTTGTTTTAAACGACAGATGTAGAAGTTCAGGTTTTAGCTTTTGTGAGCAACTGACAATACTGTTTTCCTACAGACAGACAGAAATTCTCTGCACACTGACAGAGCAAAGGCTATGGTCCTCCAAGCAGACAGAATGAGGATACAAAGCTCATTTTCTGTTCTGGAGGTTCCATTTTTTATGATATATGTATGTTCCTACAGCCACTGATCCCATATACTTGGGTCTTCAGAAAGCCTGGTCTCAAACCACTTGATTTAAGAGGTGTTTTTACCTCCTCTTGATGCTCATCTTTACCAAGAAAGGGATGGGAGCTTTGCTTCTAATGTGGGGCTATGCTTTTGCACTTTATTTATGGAATCATGGAATACTTTAGGTTGGAAGAGATACTTAAAGACATTACATTTCATCAAGCTATATGGTCCATGTAATCTCCCTTCAAGTAATTTGGCACACTCCTGTCATTGTCTGTAGGTCTTTATAGAAAATGTGAGTCACATAACAAGGGAGACAACAAATCTGCTACTATAACTTAAGTTCTATGCTTTTAATTAGGGAGTCAAAACTTCTTTTATATTTTATTATCCTATTGAGCTTGAAACAAGCAAGAACTCCTAGGATCAAATTTTAATAATGATGATGCCACAGCTTACTAATGGAAAACTGAAGTAAGATTTTTCAAAATAGAACCTGATTTTTTCCAGCTTTTGTCCACAGGCACAGTGGGGAAAGAATGTGTGCGCAGCCTTTCCTCTTACATGACACAGTGAGAGAGAAATATTTTTCCTTTTCTACTCTTGAATATTTCCATCATGTATAGCTTTCCCAGGCAGAGAAGAGGGATGGGTATGGATCCAGGTAAAATAAATAATTGTTTCATGCAGTAGTGGGGAGATATACAAAGAAAATCTGAAAGACACAGTGCAGAAACTTCCCTTCAGTAAAACTGCTGCATTTACAGGCAAGGAAAGGTGGAAGAGTGAAAGCCAAGGGACATCCCCAGGCTGGGCAGGGCCCCAAGACAGGGCTCAGTCTGACTATGCTCAAGCGAGGGCAGCCAAGGAGACCCAGTGGTCATGGTTGTGCTCAGCCAAGAGATGAGATCACTGGGCAGAGCATCTGAGGGTATTAATCCAAGATTCTACAGGAAAACCTTCCTTTCTGTATTCAGCTTTTATTCAGAGATTTTTTAAAAATCTTAAATAGAAACAGTAAATATCCTTTCTCATTATTTCTCTTCCACAAATACAAAATTGCTATAGTCATCACAAACATGCAACACGTGCAGACGGAAGAGAGAATGACCCCACAGCAACAAATTGGACCAAATGTTATTTTCTGGTGATCAGAAAGAAAAGAGAATTCAAAACCATGGAGAAGTTGACAAGTCCCCAGTGTTATTATTTCCTTTTCCTTTATGTCTGAATACTATGTAAGAATACATCACAGAAGAAATAGACATAGTTTATCTCTATCCACAAAATCTGAAAGAAACATTTTAAGTCCATGTTTATTACATGGGAACTGGAAATAAGCAGTTGGTTCTTGAGAAACGTTTAAAATAAAATGCAGTTTTTTGTATTGATCCATTGGAAAACCAATAAAGTCACGGGTGCATTTAAAAAAAATGAACAGCGAAAAAAAAGAAAGGAAAATGGCTTCTTCACCAAAAATATTTTTGTGGGGCAAATGTAAGAACAGCAGTCTGAATTTTTGAGTAGTTTGGATACAAGGACTCATGCTCACAAAAAAAAAAAGAAGAGCTGAGGGAAGAAAAAATATGGAGAGGACAGAGCCAAATAAAGAGTCCTACACATTTTGTGTATTATTTTCTATGAGCTTGCATGGCTGGCACTAACAGGAGAAGCCTGGGATGTGATTAAAAACTAAACAGGCACAGTGTTTTCAGCTGCTTCCAGCTGTGTTAGAAAGGAAAATTACTTGAGTTTTTCAAGGTTCCTTTAACATTCTCTTGATTACACACTGTGCTTAGTCTTCTATTTTTCTGTGGACTTGAATCCTGGTGCTTTAAAACTCCTTGTTTTGCACCCCACTGGGAACTGAAATATGGGTAGACTTAATGTATACATGCAAAAGGATTGAAGATGGAGGAGTCTTATAGTAGCCTGAGTCCTTTCTGTTTGAGGGATCAGCTATTTTATATGGAGCAGATGACTCATCTTTAGTGAATCCCATTCACTGATTGATAGTGACTCCTCTAACTGTGGTCTGGTAGCACTTATCTGTGCAATAAAATTAAAAGATATTGCTCAGCATTAATAAATATTGGTCAATTAGAGAAAGAAAGGCATATGAAGATAATTTTGCCATTTGGCTTTTGGAAAATCCATCACAGGCAGAACACACAACTGTTGGGCAAGGATGTGGATGAGAAGACATTTGGAGAGTTTTTAAGTAAGAAGAGTGTAACAAACAGATACATAACTACATTGGCAAAACCGTAATTTTCCAAATGACATTAAAACTAATGGAGGAGGAGGAGAAGGGAAGGAAGGAAGTAAATTACTACAGGGCAGTCAATGCTCTTTGAAATAAAAGCAATTCATAATCTATCCAATAGGTATTAGTCCTATTACCAGTTTTAAGAAATGAAAATTATTTAGCCCAATGCCCATTTTGACAACATTTAGGAAATAATGCTGGTGAAAAGAACAGAAAATCAATGTTTTGTTTGTGTGGTTTTTTTCAATATCTTATTGAAATGCAGCAGGTTTTTTTTGTTGTTGTTTTTTTTCTTTTACTTACATTAGAGTTGAAACATAGCTCTTCAGTAAAAAAAAAAAAATCTTATTTAAAATCAGAATGTGTTTACTAATTAATTAGAAATAGTCATATATTTTCAAACTTTAGCAGTGAACTTCACTCTGCAGTTGTTACCGGGGAAGAGGAAGGGTAGCTGTGCAGATAAGAAACCTGTAGTAACCACAGATATAAGCCAAAGGGCAATTCACATGAATGGGAATTAACTCTATTTGCCAGTCAGTTTTCCTCAGGTGACACTTGCCCTCTCACTTAGAAGGACACTTTCCCATGCTGTGATATAGGGCTGACTGTCTTCTGCATAGTGATTCCTGCTGTGGCCAAGCAACCCCTTCTCACCCCATTCTTTTCTCTTTCCTGTCTGTTTGTCTGTTATCTCCTCAGTTACTCTTCTTTTCTGCACTGCACAACCTCCAACATTCCACATTGTCTAGCTAATGGGGCTTCCTTTGAAGAAACTCCCCTGGATATTGCCATAATGTAAGTGATAGATAAACGTAAAACTTCACCAAGTATGAAGAAAATGACATTTTTTATTAGTTACTATTTTTTGTATGATGTCTCTATATGCACAGTCAGTGATTGCATGTTGGAAACTATGTTTTAGTCCCCACTGAAATACAATAAAGTCAAAATATGCCATACCAGTTAAAAAGAGTTATCTGTGAAAGAGAGGCATTGTATTAATTGTAACTATGTACTTTTGGCAGAGGAAGAACAGAACTGTTCCTGAAAGACTGACTAAGTATAAAGAATGAGATCACTACAAGAATGTTATTTATTTCCTTTGATAGAGTAAATTAAGTTTAACTGCACTACAAGATGCATGAACTCCAACAAATTTATTAATTTTATATTTGTCTATTGATAAGATTGGTCTTATAATAAATAAATGTTTGCATTCTGAATTTAAATAAAAATGTAAGTACATCTGTTTAACAAAATTAGAATTTGATCCACTACTGGTCTAGGAGATGCTTGAACTCTCTAAAATATGAGTGATAGAACACCATAACACTTTCACTGAGAACTCAGTTAGGACTTGGAAACCATGTTTTTTGCACAGAGAATAGAAGGAAAATTGGAACTATGTCATCAAGATGGAACTGAAATATCATTCCCAAAAAAAGACACCCTTCTGTCATATTATAGTCATGTATATATATTATATATGTCTGCCAAGTAATTCTGCTAGGCAAGAAAACAGGAAAATAAGAAAGGGTCTGGGGAAAAAGCAATGACATTAGCAGATAATGAAAGCAATATTTGCTAGCTAAGTTTGCATTACCCTTTTGGGGAAGTCTCTACCTCAGGACTCAAAATCTACAGGCATCAATGAATTCAGGCTTGGGAATACGTTTTCTAATATCCAAAGAAAGGAGAGGCATTTCTTTGTTATGCGCCTGTCTAATCAATGGCCAGAAAAATAGCAAGGATTGTTTTGCAGGGAAGGTTTGACAGGGAAGTGTCTGCTGGGAATTGGTTTAATAAGATAACCTTTTAAAATGGTATATTCAGGAAATCCTTAGAGAAGCACATACCAATGTTAATTTGACAGGCTTTTCTGTAGAAATCTTTTTTTTTTTTTTTCTTAAAATAAAAATAAAATAATGAAGCTCAATAGGGACAATTTTTTTTTTATTTGTTCTTTTTTTTTTTTTTTTTCCTTTTTTTGTAAAATCCCAAGGTCTAATTAACCAAATATGTTGTTTGTTGTACTGAAACAAGCTATATTTGAAACATAAAAGGCTGCTTAACAATAATGGAAAGGGAAAGCGCTGCTCCTTTATCCTCTCCCAGACCTTCTTTACCAACCTCCATCACATCAACCTAAACCATCCAATAATAATTCACATTGGTCATTAGCTGTTTTGCAAAAATTCTATTTTCTCATTTATTAAAAGTAAAAATGAAACCAGGAAAAAATACTCTTTTTTACTGTCTCGAAAATTGAGATAAGGGTATTTCCTACATATGACACAACAAAAACTTCTTCTGTCTCTGTTCCAATGTACAGCACCCAAAGACACAGTGACTCATCCTTATAAATGTTGCATATAGAATAGCATTGTCAAGTCTTCACATCTTATTCAAGTATATTGTCCCTGTGATTTTCACATTGCCATTAACCCAAATATTTGATGAGTAGACAATGAAATTGCAAGGTGTTCCCAAATTAAGAGATATTAAAATGTACATTATTTTCAGAGACTTTTTAGAGCCTTCATGATTTACATATTTCATTCTTTGAAGATTTATTTGAAAACACAAGAGTTAAACTATTATTTTATGTTAAATGAAAATCAAGATTTTTATACTGTTGCATGCCTTCAGGAAGTAGACCTGAACAGAAATACAAAATAATCTATAAATCACACACACAAAGCCGCTCTGCTCCTCCTACCAAGACCAGAGAGGTAAACTTAAGCAAAGTGCAGACACACAACACTAAGGCTAGGAAAAACTAGAGTGTTTTATTCCACAGTTTGCTCAAGTCTATTTGCCAGAAAATCTATTCACAAATAGCAGAAAATATTCATGGAAGATATACCTGCTGATCTGTACTCGTAAATTAAATTCATTCTAAATTCAACTTAGGTTTGCATCTTCATAGAGCAAAGCAACTTGGGTTCTCAGACTGATCCTACAGACTCATCACAGGTTTTCTCTTGTTTCAGAAAAAGTCTTTGGAACCAAGAGTGCATGTGAGATCTGACATCTAAAGAGTATGCAGGAACACAAAAGGAGAAGAAAATACTGTTAGCGATCGATTTTACTCTTCAAAAAATGCTGCATGATGTAAAGTTTATGCTGAAATATTTTTGTTGATTTCAAACCTCACATTCATGTAGAAATGCACTCAAAATTCTTCTCATGCTATCTTTATATGTATTCTATCCTTAAATTATCTCCCTCACTATATATTTTTTAATGTTTTTATACGCAAAATGTAAATTTTCATATATCCTTCTCCTGCCTAACAGTTTACATCCTTGACATTTGTCTATTTGTTCATTTCTGTATTTCATTCCTTCCCCTTACATCAACAGCTATATTTGAAATGCCCTTCAATACTTTTAGATGCCTGTGTGCCTCATCTTCATTTCTCTTGAGACAAATTTAAACAGCAGCTAGTTTAGTCATTTTAAACTCATTATTTTCTATCTTTATTCATGAGTTTATTTCCTTCCTGCTATTTATTTTTCCTCATTGTAATTTTATAAGCCTCTCTGATTTCTCTTAACACAGTAGCTATCTCCTTCTATATGTGTTGCAATTTCCTTTCTTTGCTCATTGTTCTTGTTTGGCTTATTGTCATCTCCTTTCACTTGGCAGAATTCAAGAATGCTCAAATAGCCAGGATGAACAAGTCATATTCTGCAGAACACATAGCACCTTGTTGATATGCATTTCTTATATACATTTTGAAATAATTGCTCTTGTAATTTATACTGCAATTTCTAAGAATAGAAAAAATCCCTGTCTTTGGTATTTCAGTATTTAATTTGAAATAATGCAAATCAGAAACAAGGCTTCTAATACATATTTGATTTAATCTTCAGACATATGTATATTACTTAGTACTTGAGGGGATGGGAAAGCTGAGTATACAACAGCTCTAGGAGTGGATTAAGCATTGGTCTTGAGAGTATCTAACAGTTTTTGTATTGCTGTTTCTGTGTATTTTTATATGTGTTTGGATTACACATTTCTACTCACCTATATTTAATTAAAAACATTTGAAAATGTGTTACCTACTTACTGTAGCCACTCCTTTCAGAACAGCCCCTACATTCCCCACCTGCACAGAGATGTTGCAGGCCTCCCCTCTCCACTCAGCTCCGCTCCTCCTGGAGCTCACCCAGTACCTGCCCTGGAAGAGTCGCCAGCACACATGCTGCTCTGCTTACGCCAGGCTCAGATGGACCTGCTCTTGCCTGAGAGACCAAAGGAGAAACTACAGGATGTGACTTCTGGCAGTTAGTCCATTTCCAACACACACCATGCTCCAGCCAAAGCTACAGACTTTAACCCTACTCGGTTCAACTCAAAATGTACATTAAATCCATCCATGCATGCAGAGAGGTGTGGGCTCACAAGGAAAGGGGCAAGGGAAGGCAAAAAAGCTCTGGACTGAATGTTCCTATGTGGGCACTTTGGCTGAAGAGGTACAGTGCATGGGAACTGGGAAATGGCTGCCTTCACCCCGTGGATTGAGTAAAATCAGTTCTATGCTAGTGTTAAATGGCTTTGAAAAATGAAGTGACTGGCTTCGAACATTTTCTCTTCAGAACTTTGGTCACTGAGCTGAAAAAAAATATATTAGGATAGTGCTGTGCTCAGGAGGAACCCAGACCTTTTCTGTTTCTTTCCTGAGAAAGAGAGAAATCACAATGGGGTGGGTGAGTTGTGGGGTTCCAGCTTATCTTGCCTCTCTACAGCATTTAGGCAGAGAAATTCAGAGATGAAGAGAAGGGGAGAAAATGTCACTGGGTAGTGGCAGGGGAGGTCTTGGGCAAAGGAATTATGGAAACAAAATCCACTCCTGTTTACATTTGTCTAGCAAAGATCGTGTCCTTCTGCGTAGCTGACTGTGGATGGTATAGATCCTTTATACTTAACAAAAGTATACAAAGTTTCATATATCCTTATACAAAAAAAAAAAAAAATACATCTGGCTGCTCTGGCCTCCAGTGTGCGGTGTGAGGTTAGCAAGGCATGTCAGACTCAAGTGAGAAGCAGTCGTGTGGTAGCTACAGAAACATTATTAGGACATGCAAGCATAGGGCCCTGTTTACATCTGCATCTTGTCATCTCCAGCTCTAATAAGGTTGGCTGCTAGGCCAACCTGCTGTACGTGTAGCAGGAGTCAAAATCAGTGAACTCCAAAACATTACAGATTTTGCCTGCTGTGTCTTTTGAGTGTATTTATTGGCATATGTACTGGTTATCTGGTGTGGCTTTTGGATGGGTTTTTCTTAAGTGTGTGGTCCCAAGGCTTCCCCATGACATTCCCAGTTCTGCACCTTTTCAGATTTGCTCTTGCCCCCAAAGTACTTGGGAAGGTAATTGTAGGGAGTTTGTAATGGGACAGCATCTGTGGGCCAGTGTTTGTAACAGGAGAATGAGTTGGAATTGAGTAATAGATAAACTTGTTACTATTCTACAGGCATTGTATGAAAAGGTTATTAAAAAAAAAAAAAAAAAAAAAAAAAAAACTGAATGAGAATCAGAAACCAAAATACATAGTAGAAAGTCCAGTAAAACTGAGAGATTATAATGGGCTAAAAAGAGAAACTGTATGGTCTTGAATTGAGAGTCAAAATGAAACTGATTCAACTATAAGATCAGTGGGAACAAATATTTTGGTCTAAAACCAATTTTTTATTTTAAAACATGTTGCAGCCAGCAGAGGTCCAGATATCCTTAACAGCATGTTAACATCCTGTTCATTTAGAAATCTCTAAGCCAGAAATAGTCTCCCAGTCATGAGACAATCTCAAAGAGAAACTTGACCATTTAGTTAACAAGTGAAGAGAGAGAATAGAAAAGTCCATTGAACATCTACTATTAATATTGAAAGAAAGTCTGTATTACTCAGTTTGTGTTTAGATCTAAGATAACTAAATAGGATGTTAAAACTTTTTTTCCCTGAAGTGACATGTTAATCTTCTAACTACATTAGATATATCTGCCTTGCTTTTACAAATCTCCATGGATAAGAGGATTTCAAGGCAGGCTACTTTTAACGCACTATGCTGGATGTGGTACTTTCAAAGCTTCCTTTGGACTTAAATATACTCCTGAGAATTTTCATTACATATTGTCTAAAGGAATTGAATCAATCTAACAAAATGTATATTGATGATGCTCTGACTTGTGAAAAAAACAGCAGCAGAAAACATCGTAACAGATGAAAAAGTGCATTTGACAGGACTATGAAATAGAACCCAAATTATAGAAAAAATGTAAGGCTTCAGGCTCCAGAAAACGTTTGAAAGAAGGGTTAAAGAGGATGGTACAGAGAAGAGAGTCAACTCCAGGCTATTCCAGACTTCAAAAAATAAAAGGCAAAGGAGTGTGCAAAATGGGAGGGATAGTAGAATCTGTGAAAAAAAAAAAAAAAAAAAAATCATGTGAAACTTGACAGTCTATTAGCAGATGTCAAGCACTTATAAAGAAGACCACACAATGGAACTCAAATGTCAAGTTGGACAGAGACTTTCAAATCTTACAGCATTAATAAAGTTCCTATCCTCAAGTATTTTGTTACCCGTACACAGACATAGGCCTTTTCAGATGCTTTGGAAAACAACTAAATGATAGGATTCCTACGGAATATGCTTAATACCAGACACTTACCAAATTGCAATGTCCATATGCATTAACAGAGAGAAAAAGAGTAGGTGAAAGGAGTTTCACATATTCACTTATGGAAATGTATTAATTGCAGGAACTAGTCACATAACATTTGTGCCCATAGCAAGGGTGGCACTGGTTATAATTGCAAAAACAGAAGGGGGGGGTTCAATATATTTGATAATATAGCATAAACCAGGAAAAATACTGATAGATATTACCTAGTGATGGGTTAGTTCATAATGGAGTGTTATGCACATGGGAATAGTAAATAAAGTCCACCTCAGAAACTATACAGTTGGATTATTATTTGTGGTATCAAAAGGCTACACAGAGAAATTTGTATCAAAAATTATCAGGGGAAGCATTAATCTGTATTTGCCAGACACAGAATCCTAGAAATTGTTTTGTCTCATCATGGTCCACTGCTCAATGGATGGAACAGTCGCAGAGGATTCTGGATTTCAACACATAACGTATCAATTCCCAAACACCCTAAACTGAATGGTCTGGTGGAAAACAACATTAATGTTGGTAAAAGGTTTTTCCCAAGCAGCTCTTTGACAGGTATGTGCTTACTGCTGGTGAGTGTATGAGCAACATCTCTAAAATGATCTATCATTAGCTGAAGTTTTGTTTAATGGAAAAATCAAGAGCTTAGTCAAAATACAATGGCAGACAAAACTGGTCTGTATGTTAAATGTTACAAGCTTAGTATGATAGGAGTTCTAGGGTGTTAAAGTTTTGGAAGCCTGGATCTGCAGGCTATATGCATAATGTCATTTGATGTACTCAAGGCTGCAGTGACTAGGGAAACTGTGCTTTGCTCACCTTGTAGAAACTTGGGAACATACTTTTAAAGACATTACAATGTCTTTCTGGAAAAATAAAAGAAAATAAAAATAAAAATAAAAGAGGAGGGGATCCGAAAGCTACTTTCCCTGAAAGCAAACCATAAGCAGGATTCTCTCAGCTATTACTCTTTACCTGCTACATAGTGTACTTGACTTTTGCTTTATGCATATAGCACATCCAAACACCAAGAGTGAAAATGCTTGCTACTTGTAATAGAAGAGTATAATTTTGAATACAGCTACAGTTGCAGAGCAAGTAGATGTCTCGCTCCCCAGCAGCTAGAACAATCGCAGCCACATCGGTAACCTCCCCAACACCAGAGTACAACAAAGATTTTTTGGGTACAAAAAGCTACACAGGATGTGACATTACTGGAAGGGATAAGATAGCTGTGGAAATGTGAAACTGGTTGGATTCAAAAAAAACCTGCAATAATTATATAGTTGGTTCTCATTCAAAAATGCTAGGAAATTGAAACTTCTCATTATCTGTACAACCATTTTAACTCCGTGTCCAACATGGAAAGTGAATTCTCACCTCGCTGAGACTAGAGTTACCCTAGAGCCATTGAAACCAATGGGGACACAGGATAATGTAGTGTAAAAAGTTTCACCAGGATTTACATCTATCTTCAAAATTGGACTTTTTTAAAAAAATAAGACTTTCAAAAGCTTCTTGAGATGACAGTGAAACAATACACCAGGATGGTATTAGTCCCTAGCATTCAGCTGCACTCAGCATTAACCTGCTCTCTAGTCTGTCTTTGCTCAGGATAGCCCAGAGCCAAGAGGTAACACAGTACAGCAAGCTGGTATTCAAAGACAATAAACCCAGACGGGCAGATTATGATGCCTACTGCTAGTGTGCCCTTTTGGCCTGATCAGACATTTAAAAAGGCCTTTATTTCCCATAAACATGACATTTCCTTTGTGGAGAATATATGTGTAGGTTATCTAGGGGATACTATGTCCATGCAAAAATGTGTAGAAGAGCAGATATGCAATCATGCTATCTCAGGAAAATATCTTTTCCTATCCTGAAGAACTATATTAGGTCTCAAAGTAGAAAAGAGTAAAAACTGAGATGATAAAAACAGAAAGGCCTGAGAATATGGAAGACTATAACCTTAAGTCAAGAAAAGAATCTAAGCCCATGTTACTTGCGGCATCATGAAAAATAGCAACTAGACATACAAAAAGGAAGAGAGGTGGAAAAAGCTCTATTGGGCAGTGTCAGAATGAGTAAATGTCAAAAAAAAAAAAAAAAAAATCTTCCAGAGGTTGAAAATAGCAGCATAACCTCATAAGTATCCCACTTTTCTGAAAGTGACCTATAGGATGAATTACTAAGATTTTAGCATAGGAAGCTGAAGATTAGGAAGACAGCATGTGGCTATAACTGAGCATGTACAGGACTAAGGATCTTAAAATAGATGACTGAGGAAAGTCACAGAATAAGTCATAATCCATTTAATAAGCTTTAGATGTGAAAGGACAGCAGCAACAGGTAGAATATTGATAATGTGATGTTATATTTAAATATAGATAACAAACACAGTAATTTAAGGGAAATTTTTGTTCCCTTATGAAATAAGGTTATGAAATAGAATTATGAAATATGAAATAGAATTCAAAGATAGTTTGGCCCATTTAAGAAGATCCAGTAAAGGTTGTAGCATCATATGAACGGGGGCAAATTAAAAATAAATTAATAAATAAGTCTGATAGTGGATTAAAACAAAAAGAAATTCAGAAACAACTGTATTTTGAGTTAGTTCTAGTTTCAGACCTTTCACGTCTGAAACATGAAAGATACATGTACTAGTTACATGTCTAGATACATGTACTTCTAGTTTTTGATTTTCTTCCGGAGTGTGAAAATCTGGTCAGCAAATGCTCAACCCTGGTCCTTCCTTCAGCTGGACCTTCTGTAGCCTGTGGAGTCTGTACCTGAAAGAGCTTTCCTAATCCAGTTCTGCTGCTTTTCAAGGAACAGTGCTAACTTTGCTATCTCAGTGGTGTCTATGTTCCTCTCATTAAACTGAAAGCATTTCCAGAGGTCAGCAGGAATTTGAATACTCACCAAATTCCTGATTGTGGTTTCAAGGAGGCCTCACAGTTTTAACCTGGTGAAGACTTCAAATTATAAACATCTTATTATTAAGTCTGGAATTAAAGAACTTAAAACACAGTTACATTATGTCTTCTCAGCAGGAAGTCCAGTGAAAGGAAGCAAAAACACAATCAGTGAGAGAACATTACAATGTGTAATGATCTAGTGTCCTGCCCAGTCCTAGGAAGCATCACGTTAGGTTATGAAGCACAGCATATGTACTTAATCTAGCCATTGAAATGTGAAATTGAATAGAAAGCTTGCTTGAGAAGAAGAGCCTTCTTGACATTAACATTAAAATAGCCTGGAGTAAGTACTGGTTATACATGTTTGGCTAAATGAATTGAAAACACATAGAGCACCCACACAGTTTTTCCAAGGTGCTGGGGTACCATAGGATTATTTATGTCTTGATCTTTAAACGGAACTAAATTCCCAGAAAGTAAATGTGTGAGATCTGGCTAGAGACAGCATCATTTTTCCTTCTACTTCCTCCCTTCATTTCTTCCAGAATACATGCTCACACCAAACCCTTTTCTGAAAAGCTGTAAGAACTTTGATGAGAGATGAAGGGAATTGCTGCAATTTTCAAAGCTGCATTAATTTACAGTTAAAGATAAAGCCCTATCTGACAGCACCGAGGACTAAGCAGAACACAGGTGATATACATAGCTCTTCACTAAGATCTCTGGTAGCTATAAGATAAAAAATAATCACATGTATTTCCTTGGATTAAAGTTTACTAGAATAATGCAAATCTTGTAAACAGGGTCTCAAAATCTTATCAGAGGAAACTGAACTTTCCCAGAACATACTCTTATAAATTTGATTAAAAATATAGCAAAGTTACTGTTCTTTTTCAGACGTTCTGGTTATAAGCAGTATTGCAGAGACATGCAAATAATGCATCATTTAAAACTTAAAATATTTCCAACTTGGTAAGAACAAAAATGTGTAATCAATATTTAAGCTGAACTATTTTACCAATCCCTACTCAAAAATCAATAGCAAATATATCCTCTAAATTCCTTTTTTAGGAAAACAAACAAGCAAACAAAAATAACTCTCCAGATCTAAGAAGCCAACAGAAGCTAACACAGAACAGCTGAGAAAGAGATATTTCTGCAAACAACAGAAAGCAAGTGTCCTCAGGTCTGAGGTGATTAAATCCAGTCAGCTTTTTGGAGCATAACTACTAGAGGTCTTTTTCTAGCATACGGTCAGTATGATATTTCACATCAAATCAAGGTAAAGATTTTTAAATGGTGCTATTGTGTTAGGACAGTCAAGTGCCACTAAGATTTTCAGATATTGTCACTTTTTATAAACAGCATTGAATAAACATGATCACACAGATCCCATAAAGACAATTTTCTGAGTCTAACCTTTGAAAAACCAGAGCTGTTAACTGGCTCACAATGTCATTTTTAACCACTCGGTATCTCAGTTTGGTTCTTCAACTCTTCATAGCACAGAGAATAGTAAACCTGAACTGGTAGATTCACAGTCAGCAAAATATGATTAGAGCAGTAACATATGAAGAGGAAATCATGCATAGAGGAAAATGCTAGAGAAAAAGCCTCACGTGTAGTCAGAGATGTGTAACATTATTTTTGTTATAATTTTACAAAATTATGGGACACACATAGTTTAGCACAATGAAAGCTCACCATCCAAATCCGTCATAATAAAGTCTTAATGTTATAGAGCTAGAGAAGTTGTGATATTGTTATTTTTAATGCTGCATAGCTGAATCTGATAGCAGAATACAGAAAATACAGAAGCTAAAAAGAAGGACATATCAAAATATAACCTTCCTGGCAAGCTGCAAAGTGAAGCAGGGATCTCAGAACTTGAGATGCATGCAACAATTTCAAGCCCATGAAATACAAAGGATGCAAATAAACCATAATGACACTGGATTATAAAAGGAATGGTCTACAGCCATATAAAAAATGCCACCTAGCAGGAGTGGAGAACAAGAAACTTTCCATCACATTAACTACTGAGTGAAAGAAGAATCCAAAGAAAGAGAGTCTTGTCTGTTTTGTAACATAATGACATATTTTCAACTTACAGAAAAAATAAATAAATAAATAAAATAAATCCACATCTTTTATGCTTCAGGTCATTTGATGTTCTTTATTGTCTGTGATAGTTATTTCAATAAGAGCTTATGAAAAAATTCTTCCTTTTCCAGTATGCTTGCCAGGGTAAGTGTCCTTGGGGATTCATGCAGTGTTATGTGTGTATACATACCTAGATCTGCCGTAACCAGTGTGTGTGGGAAAGTGGCTAACTAATGAAACTCAGAAGCATAAGAACATTTGCTGAATTTAACAAGCTGTATTCATGATAAAGTTCTTATGGTTGCACACTTCAGAAGGTTTCCTGTCTGCATCTCCTAGCAATTTCACCTAATCACATGTGCATTTGTATTTGTATTGGGAGCCAAGCTTTACTCCAACCATTGTCTTTTATTCAGGCTCTCATTCCTGACACCTCTCTCATAATGTCGAGCTCATTTTCCCCCACCAGTAACTTTTCTCATTAAACAAGATCTCATTTTGAGCAGCCTTAAATGGAAAACCTATCAAGCAGTCCAAATAAGGAGATTGAATAAAAATTGTTAAATAAACCAACTGACCAACACATCTAGACTCAGCCCTACCAAACTGACAACCATTAAAGCATACAGATTGCTTGAATTATCTCGCACTTTTTAATCCCACTGGAAACAGCTTCCAGCAAATCCTTTTGCTCAGCTTGCACATCCTGAATGTTTACTAAAACTTGGGCTGATCTCTCCACTTATTACTAAAATTGCCTGTTACTTCCTAGGGTAAGATTTTGTTTACAGTAATTTGTAACTTGGAAAAATACCTGTGTGGATGGAAACTCTCTCTGCCTGCTGTTTTCCTCCAGCTCTCCTTTTTTAAATACTTTTTAAAATGTCATCCAGAACAGTTTTGTAGTTTCTAGGATAATGGCTGAGGAAAAAGATAGTTTTGGCTTTGCAAAAATTCTCTCACGACCTTCTGAAAAACTCTTGCAAACTTCACCTTGAAATTTGCAAGGGGGTACACTGCAAAAACCCTGCTGGGGGTACACTGCTCAAAACAGGGCCAGCTCTGAGGTCAGACCAGGCTGAATCCCATGAGAAGGAGAAGCGTTGGGATCAGGGTTGGATCTCTGTGGCAGATCAATAGGCTCCTAGTCCCAACAGTGATCTCCACAAGCATAAATTTTATTTTTATGTGGGGTGGCATTGCTGCTTCTGGGGTTTGCTGGTTTGCTAACACCTAAGTATTAAACCCCTTCTCCAATGAAAATGATTTCTAAAAGAACAGCAGTATCAAGGCATCCATTAGATAATGATTTATAAACTCTTAAAGACATCACTGCCCATTTCAGGATGCACTACTGAAATCCTGCTCTGAAGACAGAATGATGACTTTTCCACTGGTTAGGCATTGGCAAAAAAAAAAAAAAAAAAAAAAAAAAAAAAAAAGGCATTTGTCAGTTGTGTGGAGAGTGTTCATCGTCTTCACAAATTTTTGTTTTTGTCTGCCCAAAAAGACAACTTCAGTATTAAAAAAGGCCTTCCAATACTACCCATGCATTTTTCCCATTGTGTAACTACAGAATATGAGGAATTTCTTAACAATGGATTAATGGATTTATCTTCACAACACCCTTGCAAGAGGAGAGGGTTCAGTTATCACTTCTTAACAGAAGCTGAGCTAAAACATAAGAGACAGTAAGACAGTGAGTACAAAGTAATTTAGGCATCTGGTATGGACACCTGGGACATGATCTTTCAAGCTACATAGAATTGTGTATTTAAAAAAAATGTTCTGTATGTGTTTTCCATTGATTTTGATTATAATTGAATGCACTCAGCACTTTTCAAAAATCTCATTCCAAGAGATCGGTGCGTGGCCACCTACTAAAATCTTACTCTAAATTACTTGGTCGGCATCATATGGAAAAGTGATGACCCTTATCTTTAATGCTGTCACTGAGCTGTTGAAAGCAACAGACTCTCCATCCTTGTCCTATTTTCCTCTGTTTTATTTACTACATACCTGATATTTTCCTCCATGTCCCCTGAGGCAGAGTTATTCCAAACAGCACTTGCCTTCTGACACAGCCTTGCCTGTCCCCAGCAGAAGTATGCAACATGTACTGAGTAAGGCAGCCTCTTATGGAGAAAGAACCTTGTGGTTAAGTAATTCAGCATTGCTTCATTGCACATGTGTAGACAGCCTTAATGCTGGCACTTCTTAACTTCAAGGTGATTAACGTCATAACTTCAGGAATAAACTTTTAAATTAATTCCCCGTGGGTGCATCTGTGTGTGTGCCTGTGTGCGCATTATGGATGTCCTTTTCTACCAATTATTTCCTTTCTTTTTAAGGAAGCATTTCCCAACACTATATAATAGCACTTAACTAGCTGTATGTTATCTCCCCTTCTGAAACTCTATCGGGCAAGAAAAAATTAAGGATTTGAACACAGCTTTGATGATTCATGCATCTTTCTATTCCTGCACAGTTATGTTCAAGATCCTTTTCTTGCTTTCATTATTTTTACAAAATAAGGAAGGATCCTCATAATAAGAAATCAGGCCAAGTATATGCAGGCCAGCATAAATAAGTGTATGACATTGAATATGTAGATTTTGCCCCATATTCCATGGGGAATCCATTTGATCTGTAAATATAATCATTTGGTGAACAACATCAGTTTTGACAGTTTAGAAAATTTAAAATGGAAAGCCCATGAACTGTAAAAATGTCTGTCAGGATCAAATAATAATCTCTTTTTTGCATGAATGAGATGCCTCCAGAGGTCCTGACAGGTGCTGATATGCCTGGGGGAAGGCGTAGGTGGTAGTTAATCCCTATCTTTTTGGATAGCATCTGCTCACTGGCCAGCAAGGAGATAATTTTAGGTTTGGTTTTGCTTTGTTTTTTATTAACCATGGGGCATTTGATTGCCAGAGATTGCTCCATGTTAACATTATTAACACTTCTATAAGTGCATTAATTTGGTCTTAGTAACGTGGTCATATGAGGCTTCCTAAGGATTCTTCCCAGCCTTGAATACACTGCCTGCCTCGAAGTGAAATACAGTCCCTCTAAGAAGACAGATCCTACCTAAATGCAGATTCTAACATTGTCTAGTATGCTCTCTATGCTCTATGTCACTGACATAGAATTTCTTCTCTGCCATTATGGGGTGAATGTTTATTGCTCCTTATTATCAGTCTAAGGGCATCCACTATTCTCAGATCTAATCCTTTTTTATTATTATTTATTCATTTGTCTATTTATTTATTGTTCATACCAGAAGATACCTTCAAAACTCTCAACACTACAGTGTGAAAGAAAAGTTCACTGCTCACTGCCACTGAGGACAGGAAAGTGTTAGCTCAGAAAATATACGAAATGAATGGCAAAATAGTGCTATGCAGAAGTAAATCTCAGGTCTTAAACTCAGGAGGTTTAGTTTCATGTTCTGAGTTAGACAATAAAATTCTCAAGGAAGAGTGTTGTTTTTTTCCTCAAAATCTACACAGTTTAGAAAAATGTTGATTCTAATTATCCATGTGAGAAACACAGGGGAAAAAAGTATTGCTTAGGGTATAGCAATTAGGAAAAGAATAGCACTGAGTTTTATTTGTTTTCTTCTTTTGACTTCCTTTTCATTGTTGAATCTTGATTCCCATTAAAAAATTAAACAGACATTTTCTTCAAAGCACATTAAGGAAGAAAAAAGAAAATCCATTTCAATCCTTGATGTAGGTTAAAGTCTTTTTTTATCAGCTCAGAGCTGATAATGCAGTAGGGGCCTATTGTTTTCAGATCAAGTCTGACTACCACAGAGGTTAATGAGCAGATTCTTCTTCTTAATAGGAAATATGCACTGGAATACTCCCTGAGATTAGGAAGTTTGCTTTCAGATTTTTCTGCACAGTGTCTGCTGAGGCTTTACCAGCATTTTCTTCTGCTTTATTTGTCCTTAATGAGTGTCTTTTTAAAGGAATGAGTGAAATGATCACTTTCGTAAATGACTGCAAAATAGATATTACGATTAGGCTGATGAATTTGTGTGCTAATTTTTCAAATTCATACTAAATATTTATTAAGTAGCAATGTCCAGAAATATTTTTCCATTTGTGTGGTTTGACTGCTAGAGGCTGTTTGCATGACATTGTTTCTATGTTCTTCCACCTCCTCAGCACAAATTTAAAGCTGCTGGCCTTGACTCACAATAATATTGTGAGAAGAAAATCAAATTCCAGATGCTTTCATCAATACTTAGATATTTAAGGAAGGGATCCTTAAATTAGATTTCTTCTGTTCATTATCAACCAGTTTAAAAAATCCAAGTACTTTCTGTATGTTAAATGGTAGCTTGTACTATTTCAGCATCCAAGCAGCACCTTCAGCTCCTTTTTAACTTTTTCCTAAACAAAAATGTGGACAGTATCTGACCACACATTTAATACTTAACAGTGAAAATATGCATATTTTTTAATTTTAGGAAATATTTTGAATGCATAAAAGTCAGGGAAGGATATGATTTTGAGGCTGAACTGCTTATGTACCACTCAGAACAGAGCTTATGTTTTGATTTTTTTTCTCTCACTGACCTTCTCTTTTTCTTATGATAATGGGCATAAATCCACTCTTGATAACAAGAATCACAAGAACTGGTAATTTGAATATATCCTATTGTCTAGCAAATTGGTTTCCTCCTATGTTTACCACTCAGTCTGTAGTGACGGATTTTCAAAATAACACATGGAAAATAAAGAGAAATTAAGCTATTGTACTTCCATTAAAATCACCAGGAGTCAAAGAGCTAAAACCTTGGGCACTGTTTTCAGAACGTCAGGGTGAGAATCAATTGAATGGGTACTACTGATATCTGGCAAAGGATCTGGATTTCAACATAATTGAGACAGCATGGGTTCTCTCAACAGTAAATTACAGTGGGTAAAATCGGAGATCACCCACTGCAATAGCCATCCCACAAAATTAGCTTTCAGGACAATCCCAAGTATATGAACTCTCTCCTCTGTGAACTGCCCTCACCACTCAGCAATCAAATGACTAAAACACGGAGCACTGTTGTACTCTCTGCAGTGGTCTTTGTGAGCCAGAATCAATTTATCAAATGGGATAAGTGTATAGAATTGTCCAGCTGATGAAAATGGTTTCTGGACAACACCAGTACAGATATTTATTGCTAGTTATTCCTTTCTTTATATGGGGAAAGAATAAATTGAAAATGAAGTCCCAGGAACCATTAGAGAGAGATTTTCAAGAAGGACTTAGCCTTGCAAATATTTCTCACATGAAAAACTAGAAATTACTTTCTGCGGATGAGAGACAAAGAAGCCTGTAGCATCTTCTGTTTCAGTTTGGGCATTCTGAATACTGAGATGGTCCTATGGTTGTAAAAGAGATTGTTTCTCCCTTGAAATATTCCAACTCTGTATGCTGGCAGACTATAATGCATGAGGAATATGCAATAATGAACAACAGCAAAACTTATAACAATGAAAAAACAGGGCACCTACAAAACACACCTTGCACAAGATTTGAAAGTGCTATGTACCAAAAAAACAAATAATATATCTGGGTAAAGTTATGCAATATTTTAAGAAGAATAATCATGCCCTTTCTGACTGCCCCACATAGAACTTAGACTTTCTATTAGCCTTTCTAACATATTAATCATTGAAATGCTGGAATCTATAAATAATGTGGCTTAAATAGCCATATTCTAGACCTTCTCACAGAGATAATATTAGATATCTCTCTTGGATGGACATTCTTCCCTAATTTATACAATTCATGAATTTTTAAAAATTAACTAGCAACAATGTATAGGTGGAGAAATCATAATGCAACAGTAGAGTCTAATCAGGGGCAAATGTTCAAAAACATGAAAATGTTGAACTTGATTCAAAGTGCCTATGTTTTTTTTCTGGTGATCTCAGAGAGGTCTGTATCAGCTTGAGAAACCAGAAGTAACCTAGAACAATAGAAAGTGATATCCAGATTATGGAGCTGCTGGTAAAGTGCATGGAATGAAGTAAAAGAAGCAGCAGCAAGGAAATTTGGAAAAGGTTAAGAAATAACAATAATAATCTACCAATAAGTTATACAATTGTAAACAATACAGTTTGTAATGCAGTAGATTTTCCCTCTTTTAACAGCTGTTGAATACAAAAACTAAAAGCAGAATATTAAAAATAGGGATCTCTGCTGAATCACAACATGCCACAGCTGCAACTGGTACCTACCCTACAGCAGCAAATTTAGGAGTCAGAAAATATTAGCATGTGTGCATATTTCTAAGGAATTCTCATTACAAAATTTGGTCCAGGTATAGCTATTTATTCCTACAGCAAATTTAAAACATTAAAAATTTCCAAGTACGAGTACTAAGGCATATTTACACATAACTGAGGAGTTTTAAAGATCAATACTTGTCACTGCTGATATTGGTCTAATCCTACAAAAAAAAAAAATCCACACAAACCTTTATGGCACTACACAGACTCACTGATTTCAGTGGTTTCTCTACAGGCCAATTCAATAGGTCATTATTACATTACAAGTTCAGGTCTCTGTTCAGCAGAATATTTAAGACCACACTTAAATCTGTTCATCAGAGCACTTACCTTTAGGCATGGACTCAAGCCCCTCCAGAATCAATTTGACTTAAATGCTTTACTGATTATGGGTAGATGTCTCATCTGGGGCATTGTGTGTATATGCCAGCACATTGTGTTTCTTTTCTGCAGCTAGTAATATGTAATATTTATTGACGATGTGACTCATACTACTAATAATGTTGGATTTGGTTTAAAAAAATGTTAGATGATGTTTGACCTAATCCTAATATATTTATATCTTTACTATCCAAGATGTTTATTGAAAACATTAGTCTAATAGAGCATTTCTGTGATGGTTTTCACAGGAATTCAGTATGACCATGCTTTCTATTACATTGACAAATTTGCTAGAAACAAATGGAAAGATGACCAACAATTTTCACTGTCCACTTTAAAACAAATGTCAGCCCTAAAATTAATTTAGAAAAATGTGCATAGAAATAGATAAGAAACTCAAAAAACATGGTTTTTTAAGCTGATTCAATAGTGATTTCCTCTGGTTTTAGACTAGAGTAAGTGTTCTGAGAACAAGTGAATATCTGGGGCAGAAAATACAGTAAGATCAGGAGTGCTAAACTGAAAACATTGCCTATGATTAGTTAAATATTCAATTAAAAATGTAAAATCTCTCATTTTAGTTTTCAGTTTGAACACTTCTTGAAAGGTTGCTAGAACAAATTTACCCATGTAATTTCTTTAAAATAAGATATGCACCTCCAAACCTAGAGGTTGAAAGAAAACATCATTATTTCTATTGGTAAGGGAAGTGGAAGATACATAAAATACCACAATATTTATTTTGTGGTTTATATATTTTTAATGCAATTGGATTGTAGCCAGGGGATAAGGATGCTGCACCAGTCTGTGAAACAGAAAGAACTTTGGAAAGACAGACCGAAAAATACAACAACTTTTCAAAACAAATGATCTGCAAACCACTCACAATGAAGGAGTCTTTGGGTTTAATATGATTCAGTTAAAAATTGAATGAAACTACTGTGCAATCAGAGTAAAAAAACAAAACAAAACAAAAAAACTATTTGTTCAGAATGTGAAAAGCAATTATACTCCTCTATGTAATGATAGCCAAAGTCTCTACAAAAATCAGCTGCATCAGTCACAACACAAAGCAAAGACCACTTTTATCTCTTTTCTTGCCATGAACTTTCCAGTGAAACAGTTCTCTGGACTTCTGTAATTGCTATCAGCATTTCACTGTGCCCTTTTAGTTCTATAAAGTCATTTATAATGTTAGCATTTTGATTGTGTTTCAATGGCATGTCAGCTGTAGTTGTAATTGCAGCAGTGAGTAATGCACAGTACTACAACTTGCATGCTACTGTTATAACACTAACATAGAATGTGGAACAGCTGAAATAGCTGGAAAAACTCATTTAAAAGCAGCTAGGGCCCATAACTAGTTACTGCTGATTGCAGGTTATCTTCTTGTGTCTCTTGCTTGTGTTGGAATGAACTGGGGCAACAATTGCATCCAAGTAAGACGAGACCCCATACCATAGGCACTGACCAGCAGCCAGAAGCAGAGCCCACAAGTCTCATCATGCATTGCTGCATGGGTGTCTACAATTGCTCTTTTCCCCTTCCCCAGAACAGACGGGTAGCTTTGTGTAAAATTTGTACATAGTACTGTTGCAATGTTGAAGACAAAACCATATTTTTGAGGTTATTGAACGTATTTATACATTAAGGCAATGTGTTTCAATGTTTGCAAAACAGGGAACAGTATGTAGACGTTGCAAAGGACACAGTCCCTATCATTACACAATAGGAGTACCTTACCCCTGCAAGCTCGAACAGAGTTAATTACCAGTTTTGCAGTCTGCAGGTACAGCTGAGAAGTCATTAAGAGACCAGATTTTCTAGCCAATATTATACTTGCAGCAGAGGGAAAAACCTTATTTTCTCTTAAATAGCATTAATAGCAGAAGTGAAGCCGTTCAAAGTCCAGGCTCTCTTCACCCATGCAAGGGGCTGAGGCAGTACCTAGCTGTGCATTGGCACCACTTGGGGAACAGGAATCCTCCCTTGCTTGAGGCAGCCTGCTTCCTCCTGTGGAAGGAAGAATTTCTACAATTCTACCAGAATTGTAGAAAACCCTAACCGCGTTAAAATCAGCTTCAGTGGCTGGAAACTTAGATATAAATGGCTGATTTATTTCTCAGAGAGACAGATAAAGCTCCATATCCACAAATTATTTTAGACATAAAACTAGAAACACTGAAAGTCTTTAAAAAAAATAAAAAAATAAAAAAATTGACCTTTCTGTGGATGCATCAGTATAGAATAGATAGTTTATATAGACATAAAGTCAATATTTTTCAAAAAACTAATATGAATTTGTCTTATCTCTGTGACTTAACTCCCCAGAAGACTTATGTTTATTTTTAATAAGTATTGTAAGTATTGTTCTAACACATAGAAGAAACTAAAAAATTGATACAATAAATTCTGAGAGACTGTCAGTACTTCCAAACCTTTGCATTAACAAGACATGTATCACTTTTAAAGGTGCAATTTTGAAGTTTTTAACAAACTAATCACTGAGTTGTTCTCTGTAAGAGTGACTGAGTATTGCCACAGAGAGGCTATGGGGTCTCCCTCCTTGAAGATCTTCAAAAGCCACTTGGACGTGGTGCTGGGCAGCCTGCTCTGGGTGTCCTTGCTTGAGCAGAGGGTAGGACCAGGGGACCTTCAGAGGTCCCTGCCAACATCAGCCAGTATGAGTCTGATTCTGTGGTAGGTCTTCAGTTTCTTGTCATTCCTGTCCCCCTCTTTATCCATGAATATTCAACTGAACTTTTCTAGAAAAATTCTTGGACAAAAACCTATTCATGCAATACAAATTCAGCCTCTGAATACAATTTCATGTCCTTTTCAACTAAGCAGAAAGCATTCTAAGTGTGCAGATGCTATAAACAATATGGGATGACTCCTCGGTCTTTTAAGTTGCTTTTGCACTGTTGACAGCAGAAGGCATGTCAGCACAGTGCTTTCTGGGTGCTCCAAGAAACCACACCATCAGACTGCCGAGTAAGCTTGATTAGTCTCTCAGGCTCACATCTGGATGATCTCCTTGTTGTTATTTGTCATGTTTAGATTAGGAACTATTCCAGAAGAACTAGCAAGCCACTCAGAGAAGTCATTTGGAGAAGGCATCAATGGGGGCTTTGTGCAAAGGGCAGTTCACCTTGAAATGACTGCAAAAATCTTATGACTGAAACACAAGGAAGCCCCAAGACAGTAATGAGCTTTTCCTTCTTGTATTCTACAGACAAAAACCTGTCTCAAAAGAAAGAAGAGTAATGAGCTACGTCCATCTGGTCCCTCCAGCCTAAGGTATTGTTAGTCTTAAAATATGCCATGCAAGTCCCTCAGATTCAATGATGAGCCATGGGACAAGTGCAATCCAACAAAGAATTGTGCCATTCTGTGTGGCTTCCTCTTGTGGAAAAGAAAGCAGGGGGGACTGACAGTAAAATGAAATTAAGAAAGGGAATGTTCAACAAGCACTGCTGACATTAATAGAAAACACTGTGCAGCCAAAGGAAACAAGACCCTTTTAGTCCCCTACAGTCCTTATATTTCATTGTTTTCTTTCTGGTAATTTGAAGACTCAAGGCATTGACAACCATCCTTGTTGAATAGCTCACTGCTAAATCAGTCCAGAATGGCTAAAAACTTGCCAGGAACTGTAATAAACTCCCTCCCAACCAAAATGTACTTTTAGTAGATGCAGTAGACAGTTTTAGTCATACACAGAAGCACTACACAGCAGTTTAAATAGAGAAAACAGAGAAGGAAAATGACACTCAATAACAAAATTCTAAAGACATGTAATATAGCTACACAAAATGTTTAGATTCAGGTAGCGGGTTCAAAGGAGACTCTATAGGCTCTGAACAGACTTGTTTCACTCCACATGGAACAGGAGAGAAACAGCAGATCAGAGCATAAATCTGGGACACTTAAAGCTCCACCTGAACTGCAAGATCTAGGAGTGCCTTCAAGCTCTGGGGCTCAGGTCAATGTGCAGCTCAGGTCCTGCTCCATAGTGGGGATGAGCATGGACCTTAGCAGCTGTCTGCCACCAGCTTAGACACAGCCTAAGTTGTCCTGTAAGGTATGTTGCTTTCAGAACTACAGGATAGAATAATTTTAAAAATAAATAATAAATGAGAAAAAAAAAATAGCCTGATGAACACTGAATGCAGGTGATAAATGAGCTCTAGGGGCTGTGCTCCAGCTGACATTAAATTTCAAAATTTAAGTCTGCAAGATTCACAATGATTTGGCAATGAAGATGTGCAAGGTGGGAATTTTACTAAGCCAGGTTATTAAGCAGCTGACAAATACATCAGAGTGCTCATCAGCCAATGGACTACACACAGGCAGAAAAGAAATTAATTTTGTCCTGCTCTGTCCTTTGAAAAGGCAAAATCTCACAGGCTAACATTTGCTTCTCACATTCTGATGTCTTTGCGATACATAGGGTTGAATCACCACAATTACAAGACTGGATACAGGAACTGTCTGCATACACTCACATCTACATCAAGAATTTATGTGCTGGAGTACACGGGTTCTCCTGGAAGTGCCATAGTCAGGCTCTTTTCTCACATTATTTACATCTCACCTATTTATGTTTTTGTCTAGAGCTCTTCTGAAAGACTTCCCATACCAAAAATACCCAAATCCATGGAAGAAACAGTTCCCTACCATCGACAGCACCCAGCCAGCTCCTTTGAAGCATTCCAGAGTGCACAAGGTGTTTGGGTTTGGTGTTGGGGAAAAATAAGTGACCCAGAGATACAAGCTCAAGTGCCAAAAATTGCCTGCCAGCACTTACAGCTCCCAGAAGGAGTCATGATTCACAGCATTTCTTGGGCATTGGCATGCAATTTTTATCTTCTGTGTGACTGGAAAAAATATCAGTAGTTTTGCTGCTTCCACTCTCCAACTTGTCGTAAACAAGTGAATTTATGAAGAGAAAATAATCCTCCTTCGTTGGACTGAACGTGTTGTTCTGCAGCATTAACAGGCTGCTCCACAACATGTAGCGATGTAAGAGAGACACTCCGTAGTACCAAAAATGTGTTGAGCACTACAATAACTGTTATTCTGAAGCTCCGGTATTTCAACTTTATTTGGGAGGCTGGAAGGGAAGGGCTCGTTGCTGTTCGGAGCTTCGTACAAATGCAGCACCCACCAAAACTGTAAATGGGAGTTGCTTGGCAACTGCTTTAAAGAGTGTTATTTGCTCTCAAAGAGACAAGCTGTTATTTCTTTCCTTTTAAAACAAAAACATAAAAGAAGAAAAAAAAAAGGGGACTAAGAAAAAGAAAAAAGGAATAAGGTAATTACTTCACCAAATAATAGTGTAAAAGACTCCATTATACACACGTGGTGGTGATGTGCAAGGTCTTCCTTGTTACCATGATATGATTTCCAACAGAGAACCTGCAGCAAAGAAGATGTTTTTACAAGAAGTGCAGTCAAGTGGAACTGACATCCCATAGCAAGTCAGAAAAAATAAATTACATGCAAGACAATATATCTCATGGAGAAAAAAAAAATAAGGATGTTAGAGACCATTGGTCAGATCTGTTCAGAATTTTATTTATTTATTTTTAACATGCTTGCTAGGAACTGCTTCTGGAAAAGCTGCACTCCCTCCAGTCCTCAATGGTTAATTTCCCCAACATAGAAAAGACAACAATTTGGCAGCATGCTCGGCACTGCTCTAATGCTGGACCCACAGGGCTTGTGGGCTGGATGCAGCAGCAGGGTCAGGATGAGGCCATTGCAGACATGAGCATCCCCCAGCACGACTTACACAAGCCTGGCACAGGTGCTCCCTGTGGCAGTGTTATAAGGAGCAGGACAGCCCTGGGCTCTGAAGGAGGACACCCTCATCCTGGAAGCTTTCACACATCCTTCTATCCATACCTGTCTACACATCTGTTTCTACATCATAAAAATACCCCAAACGTAAGAGGTCTAAAGCATGTACTCTTCTCTCCTCCAAGCATTGTGGTTGAGATGGCCCTAACCCTGTCAGAGCAGATAAAACCAGTATGCAAGTAATGCATTTAATGGAGCAGCAGCTACCAGTTGTACATCAAATCTCAGTATCCACCTATGTTGCCTGCCTCAAGCCATCATCTGACAGCAGCAATAGGAGCTCCTAACTTGATTTAAAATGTAATAGATGGATAACTCTCTGACTTCTCATCAAAATAATCCAAAGACTGTACATGGGTTTGGTATATGTAATATTCTAAAAATAGGGGAAAAACACTAAAATACAAGTATTTTTGAAAATACTTCCACTAAAATGATCTTTTGTCTTTACTCTTTGTAGTTATCTTTGGCCTTTTTTATAAATATAAATTCCTTGGAGCTCACTGAACTTCTTACATTTGCATGCAATAACTGACAAGGATCTGTTCTAATTGTACTCAATATCAAGAAGAAAAAAAAATAAGCAAATAATAGATATATTTTCAGGAATATCATAAAACTTAAAAAGAGTAAAACATTACTCATTTCTGAATCTTCTTGGTAAAAGCAAAATATTGCATGCAAAAGAGGATGTAGGTAATATTACCAAGATGCCTGTATATGATTAGGATTCTTACTTGCCATAGGAAGGCTTCAGTTCAGAATGTCACCCCCTCCCCCCAATGCACTGCAGGAATCTGATGTGATATTTGGGATGCTGCCATGTGCAGAAAGAAACTTCATCACCATGCTGGTCTTTTTTTCTTTTTGTGTTAATTCATGCTGTTTCTAATGTGCAGTTGAACATTACAAGTAAATGCTCACTAAGTAAATGAGATTTGCCATAAAGCCTGGTGATTGTGGCAAGACATCACTTTTTTTTATAGGAGTTTACATGAAGTGAAACAACTTCAGTGGGAGAAAGCAAGAGGGCAGGCCATCTCATTGCCCATAAGAAAAAACGTGCAAGTTTCTGCTTGGATTTCATAAGCACAGCTGGATTTCATCCCTAAAAAGAGCACAATGCCCCAGTACAAGAAAAGAGGGAAATTTGGTTTACACCCTTTCTTTGGCTCTGACATATCTCATCTCTCTCTGGCATGTATCATCTCTCTGATGTGTGTAGAGGTAGTCTGGTTAGCCTTAGGTGACTGATCTAACGACTGGGTTATAAGGAGCCTTATCAGTTCATCCTGGCTGGCTTTGTGAATGGTAGCTAACTCCCCAAACATTTCAGTCAACCTGAAATTATCAATCAAATTTAGCTCACAAAACTTGAATCAAGCCTAAATTAATTTTGAGATGACTGAAACCGTGCTTTCCTGTTCAGCTTATAATTTGCTGAACCCTAGAGGAGACTGGCAGTGGTACAGCTCTAGCACTCATGCTTTGCACCACGCCTAACAGCATCACGATTATTTGAACAGCTGAAAAATGAATCCTGTTGTTGGTCAGGAGAAAGACCCTGCTGTTGTGTCATACTTTGATCACTGCTTCATTGATGCTGGAGAATGTGTGAAGCCTGATTCTTTCTCATATTCCTTGTGCTCAGATTATGCCCAACAAAATGCCACTTGAAACTGAAGCCCACAAAAACAAATTATCAATGACTGCTTGAGACAAACATGTTGCATGTCTGTAGGTTCCACTACTTCCATTTGCCTCCTTTTTCCTCCTAAGCAAGTAAATGACATCTTGAAAATGCCTTAGCTGAATTTTGCATGACTTCCCATTGCTCAATGAACATCATATTACATCTTAATAGCACTACTATTGGTTATCACTTCGTTGTGTAAAAAGACAGATAATTTACAGAAAAGAGGCATGCTGAAGAGACCATGAAGTGATTCAAATTACATATTTGCAGATTTGCTTGAAATACTCAGTTTGGATTGCAATGTTGCATGACAGAATGTGCAGTTCATAAAGAAAACACAATTCTTTTGGACAAATATCAATGTAGGGTAGAGGTCCAGTTCAGACAATAGAGTTTAACTTTTCTAAAGAAAGCACTCTAGGTACATACATGCCTTCAAGTGATCTTCAACACAAGGATATATATGTGTTTGTTTGTTTTATCTACTCTGAGCAAGCAAGCAAGAATCAGCTATCTGAATGTCTCTGCACAACAAATAGCAAGGAGGAGAATTGCTGATAAAATTAATTTGTATGTTTGAGTAAATATATTAGAAAGCTATAAATTTGTGGGCTACAGCTCTTAAATAAACTAGCAAGAAGGTGGAATATACAGCAGCTTAATATTCTTGTAATACTGACAGATGACTGGAGGTTAATAATAATCATGTTTCTGTTAAGAATACCCTGCAGACGGTGAGAGTTCCCAAGTCAAAATGCAACAGCTAGCTCAGCTGGTCTTCTGAAAGACTGAGTCACTTGAAAATAGTGTATGACTAGAGTTTGCAGATTTCATTTAATCTACCTAGAAAGCTTTGTGCACAGTGAATTTTAATATCTGCTATCTAGCAAGAAAAAACATGTAATAACGGAGGCATAGGTAGAAGTCGATACAAAGGCCAAGACTCATCAGTTAGGCCTGTCTTAATACTTTACATTACAAAGTATACCGATCGTGTTGCACCAGAGAAAATTTGTATTCAAGTGACAGACCTGTATCACTCTCAATTCTAAAGCTGGGCCACTGCAGCATAGGTCACTTTGACTGCATGAGGATTTATCTTCATTTACCTTTTTTTTTTTCAACAACTTTTCCTGTGTAAGAATGCACTTCTAGATGCAATATCTTAAATATTCTGTAGTGTCTGATGAACACCAAAACAGAGCCTGATTCCCATGCTTTATATTCTCAAACCAGATCTTGGGATGACATTTTAGGATAAAATTTACTCCTGCAGAGGGGAACTAAAGTGTTCTCACCTCAGAAAAAAAAAAAAGATAATATTAAATGTCTTTCCTGATCTGGTTGCAACAGTAGAAGAAAAAACATGTTTTCTGATATACACTAGAAAAAGTTCTTAAATCTTAAATGACCTTAGAGATTTGCCTATTTTATGAAAGATGTAAAGAAAGCCAACAGCACTATTAAAGTGACATCAGACATGTACTTTTATTCCAGGAGAGTGGGATTTTTTGGGGGGGGGGGTTGTTTGTTTGTTTTTTGGCTTGTCATTCAGAAGTGTATTTTCTATTACTCTTTCCTCAGAAAAAAATGTTTCATATGACTACAAGAAGTAACAGGAAAGGTAGATGCATGAAGTTATATAGCTTTGATCCTTCACAACCTTTTCAGTGCCACGCCAGTGGTGAACACCAGAAATAATATTACTAGAACCGCTCTTTGCTGCCCCTGTTAATAGTGCAGAATCTGCAATCATCACTGCCAACTTTTAATTTGTTGGGGTGTTTTGTAAGAACTTAATGATTATACCAGACATTAGCAAAATGTAGCAGCACATACGCATCAGATGGGCAACTGAGCAGCTGGCTAGCTGCCAGCCCTCTAAACACAGCAGTGGTAAAGTTACAAGGACGTTTCGATTCAATTTTGTTTTAATCTAAAGCAATATGCAAGGGAGGTGCATGAGGGACTGTGGTGAGAAGTAATAAACTGCTTTTCCTTCTGTGCAAGTCATAACTGACTCCAATAAAGCCAGCAGTGCTTCATCGCTGTGATCCTAGTGTCAGTCAATCAGATGGCAGGCACCTTAGTCCCCAGACAGGTTTTTTCCTCATAAAACTGTCAATAACATTAGGAAAAACATAATATGTGCAGTAGTTACTTTTTCAGAAAGCAATTTGTATTTCAGACTGCCAGAATTGGCTTCAGCAAGTTACAGAGTTCCTTCCCAGAGCTAGAATTACAGTAAATATGTATCTCTTTAGACTGCTCAGCTCTTTATAACACATGCACATTATAATGTGAGCCAAATTCAGATTACTTATTTGGTCATTCAAATTCTGTTATGCAGGGAGAGGAAAACAATCAGAGCAAATTTAAGTGCTCAGGTTAGACACTGTATACAGTCAAACAGAGGTGTGAACACCTTCGCTGGGCAGCTGGAGGCTCCTTGGCTCATCCTGAGCCAGTAGACCAGGAATGGGCAGGCTGGTCCTCCCAAAGGACACCTGCTTCAGGCCTCCCCATGTGGGCAGGACCCACAGCACCACTTTTAGAGGGCAGGACTCGGTCTGAGAAGGGCCAACACTTACCTTTGCTCATCAACCTACTGGTGAAGCCACTCACGCAAGTAGTGACAGAAACCCATGTTTTTTCTCATTCTAAGGATATTTTAAAGTCTGTACTTCTTTCCAGGTGTGTATCAAGCCATTGGTGAAGCCAACGTGCACATTCAATTGCAGTAGCTTCAGCTAGACCAAAGTCTGTAAAAGAAGCTAAAAGCGAGAGCATGCAAGAGGAGGCCATTTCCATATCCTGGAACTGGGCTACTAGGGCGAGGGGCAAGAAAGATTCTTAGCTTTCCATCTCCCTTTCCTGAACTTCTTGTGCACTCCATTTTAGTGTTTGTGGTTTTTTTTTTTTTTTTTTTTTTTCTTATTACAAATGAAACAAGACGGAAATTCTTAATTAAAGGTATTCCACGTTGAACTTTACAATTACATATTCAGTAAAGCAGAGTAGGAAAATCGGATAAATTATACAACTCTCTACACCGTGGGATTTGGGGCATATTTTTAGGAGGTGAAAAATATGCCTGGGTATAAGATTCAGAATGCAAGCAGGCAAAGAAAGGAAATAATCTGCATCTGCCACACACAATGAGACCTAAGTACCGAGCTCTTGGATGTGGTGGTCATTCAGATGCCACAAGCCATTCACTGGCAGGGGGACTTTTTTGTGTGTCCTTTGCTGTTAGCATGTCCCAAAGCAAAAGTGCAGAGTGCAAGATGGAAGTGTTTGGACAGGAAATTTCAGAAATTCAATTTTCCTCTTGCCTGAAATGATAAATCTGACTTGATCTGACTTGATGAATTACTTCAGATTATTTGTTGTTGGTTTTGTTTGTTTGGTTGGTTTGTTTTGTACTGTTTTCCTGTTAAGGCAGAAGTGTTTTGAGATTAAAGAAAAAAATTACAAAATGGTAATAACTTATTCTTCAATAACATAGGGGTAAATTTGCTGGTCTTTGTACTTTTTTTTTTTTTGTAAACATTTTCACTGGGCAGTATTTTATTTCTGCTCAAAAACTATACTCCTTTCTCAATTGGCACCACCAGCCAATATCTGGGGCTTCCATATTTCTAAGGATTGCAGCTGACCTGCTGCAGTAGAATTATAAAATACTGTCCTTGAAATTTAAAGATTACCTCAACGTGTGCTACATGCCAGCTCCAACATATTAACATTTATATAAATTTATTAAGTAATTGCAGTTAATTTAACCTTCTTACCATAGGAGGCACAGCCATTAGCAAACACATTCTGTACTGTTTCAGTGATTCCATCCAAGGCTTAAAGATCTTAGGTCTTTATACTGTTTTGACTTTTGGATGACATTCAGACTTTAAATTAGATATTTTTTACTGAGGTATCTTCCCTGTCTGTAAGCTGGCAGCTGTATTTGTTATGTTTCCAGTAACAGTCTATATTGAACACTATATTTGTACTTCAGTTTAAGTAAAAGCTAGTAACAGACATTATCTGTTGATAATGAAAAAATACATGTAGTGAAGAAAGATGCTTGAGTCAACACAATGCTTGAGCAATAATCTAAAGTATGTATGGTTCCAAAATACTGACTGCAGGGATAGAGAGGGAAAGAAGGCTGACACACCCCTGAACTGATCAGACCCTTTGAAATGCAGCCAGTCCCTTTTTCTTCATCTTGAAAACATAAGCCAAAAGAAGCTGTTTCCAGTCTTCCAGGCTGATGTTTCATCAGACCAAAGGAGGACGCTTGGAGTGGCATGGCCCCTGCAGAGGAAGAAACTTCTAATTGCTGGACTAATTGTGACAGCCCTGAAAGGAAGCTTCTCTGATTGCTTTCTCTTTTGTGGATGCCTGTTCTTTTTTGGAGTCCTCGTTTCTGGATCAGAACCAGAAACTACAGGGACCCTTTCCAGCCTTTACATAGTAAGGTCCCTTCCTTCCTTTTTGAAACTTTGCTGTCCTCTTTGAAGGCACACCCCAATCCCATTTTGCTTCTCCTAGGCTTTGGAAACATCCAGACACCTCTCAACTCTAAGCCTGGCTCTCACAGGAGGGAAGAATTTCAGCACAGCCCAGAGTGCAGCAAGCAGGATGAAATACAACCTCTCCTACCCATCTGAAATTTTAAAAGCACGTACAATGCGTAGCAAACTAGAAATAAACAACAAAGCATAGACTGCTCAAGTGGACAACAGTATGAATGAGTGAAAGAAACTAAATTAGGAAAGTGTCTTTAAAAGAATTTAAATGAAAATTAAATATTTGGCAAAGCACGGGCCTTTGATCAACCTGAAGTATCTTTCACAGAAAAGAGCTGCTGCTCATTTTCTGTTCCATTCTGGAATAAAAAGCTGCTGAATGGCTCAGAAAAGCAGAATTTCTCCTCTTTCAGTTCCCCATTGTAAAGATAATTGTTAGAAGTTCTGTTAAGGTGAAGTTCTGTTAAGGTGATACTGAAAAAAGACCACACGGGCTTTTCTTAACTGTATTTCTTGCCCTGTCAGGATGAGCCATTCAAGAACATGTTGCTGCTTCTCTTTTCAAGGATTTTTCCTGTTGACAGGAGCATTTACATGAGAATACAGAACAGGCACTGACTGACACTATGTTGAGGCTCATATGACTATCAAATTATGCTAGATTAGAATAAATGTCATTGACGTACAGGAACATTACACACTCAGTAAAGCTTCTGCACTAACAAGTTTGAATATTTACCAAAGACTATTTAAAGGTAGTATAGTAATCTTTTCAAAATTAAATGGTTTTGGGAGGGGCTTTGTTTGTGTGTTGCAGAGAAAGGGAAACTATCATTTATTTAAACTATTATGACAGGTTACATCTGATCAGTTTTGCCCAACGCACATTTCTGCTGAAGACGTGATTGAAAAGTATGCTGAAAAATGTATTCCAAAGATGAGGAAGATATTTCTCTCTATGCTTTATTACTTCCTGTAAACATATACATACACCTATGCACGTGGACAATATGATGTGAATGAACCTTAAAATACAGAGGTCAACTGCTAATAAAATCTCAATTTTTTGGACTATTTATAGTCAAAATGCTGTCTGGTTGAATATCACAGAATCATCTAGGTTGGAAGAGACCTCCAAGATCACCTAGTCCAACCTCTGACCTAACACTAACAAGTCCTTCACTAAACCATATCACTAAGCTCAACATCTAAACGTCTTTTAAAGACCTTCAGGGATAGTGACTCAGTCACTTACCTGGGCAACCCATTCCAATGCCTAACATTTTAGTAAAGAAGTTCTTCCTAAGATACCCAGGAAAGATTTGCAAAGCTCACAGGAATGAACAGTTCCTATTTCTAGCAAGGCTGGGAATGATTTCTGAAATTCAGGAAACAGTGAGAGGAATACTTGTCCAATATGTTGTGGTAATATAAAAGGAATTGGAACAATACACATAAAGCCCACTGCCTAGAAACTATTTGATCCAAAGACAGTGGTTGATACTTTTATGGAGGATAGAGGCACAAAGACTGGTAGTATTCTATGCATGGGAGAGTGGAAGTAGTCACTTAGCAAATGACATTTTAAAGTCCTTTCCAGCTAATAATGAAGAATTGTTTGAGATTTCAGAGATTATAAATTTGGGTCAAAGCATTCATGAATTGATACAGAAGGTTATCATGTCACAAGGGCAGAATGAGAGCTGTCAGGAAAGATGGGGTACTTACAAAAGCCTCAATCAGCTCAGGGAACAGATAGGTATCTTTGTAGGATAATGTAATGTATGAAGAAGTGTGAAAAATGCCATTTACCAAGAGACAAACTGTTAAATGCCAAATGCCATGATCTCCTGGTGCTGTGAAAAATAGTGACGAACAAACAAACAAAAACTTCAACTATTCAATAACAAGAAAAAATAAACAGAAGTTTTATATAAATTGCACGTGTCATGTGCAGAAATATAAAGAACAGTACCCAAAGAATAATAACAAACAGTTTACTGAGTATGATGTAAGACAGACAGCATGGGCTATTTACCAGTGGATTAATGCACTTAATGCAGAAGGATGTCATGTTTACTGAGCAGGAAAAAGTAAGTCTACGACTTCATTTCTAACGAGATCCATCCCCAGATATCTTCATTTAACTATATCATCAGACAGACCAGAGAACTGGAGGACAACGTAAAGAACTGGAAAAATAAACAAATAACTAATGAAAAAAGAATAAATAATGAACAGCTAGACTAAGAGATAGCTATAGTTTGGAAAGTTTCAAGAACACACCTAATGCATAAATACACAAATATATTAAACAATAAGGTCAGTTAAAAACCTGTGGCAATACTGAGCAGTGGAAAGGAACTGGCTAAAATAAAGCCTGAGATGTGTATCATGAGCATTGGACAGTTCAATCCCTCTGGCTGTGGAACAGCTCAAAGGAAATGGCAGAAACTAGCAAAGCCACTGCTTGCAATACTTCAGCCAGGTTTGGCAAATAACAAAAAATGTGCTGTGAGAAAGGTTTCCTTGCACTAGCCACAAAATGGACTGCATGATTTACAGTGATTTTTCAACTCTAAGTTCTGTGATAAAATCTATAGCTCTTCAAAGTGCAACAAAGCTATATCATTCTTGGAGGAATATACTCTAAACTTTGCAAAGATAGCAGTCTTTTAAAGTTATGCGGGACCTTATAAGAATTTTTTTTCTCTTAGAAGGATGAGCCATGATTATTATAAGAGGTAAAAATATTGAATTAATGAGAATGAACAGGAATGAATAGGATTCTGTATCATATATAAATAAATGATACGGAAGAAATTCATAACCTGCATTTCTTAGTCAGAAGGCAATCTCATGTAACTAATGGCAATATAGCCTCTGAAAATATAAAGTGTCAGGCAACAATCGTGCCTCGTCTCTCAGTGCTTTGAGAAACACTGATGTTTAGCATATGAATACACACAGAAAAGAAAATATCCAAAATTCAAATAGTTTTCCTCAAAAAAGAAAGAAGTTTTGTATCTATTATGAAAAATCACATAGTTATGGCTACCATTCTTCTATTACTTTTGTTGCATTATCAGTATTGTTCATTTGTTTTTGAAACATCCTTTATTCTTAATTCTCTTGTACAATTTTAAACATGGTAGAAATTTGTTATCTCTTCACAACTTTCTCTGAGTTTTTGTTGCTGTTGTTCAATATGGTATTCATCTTCACTTCTATTAGATCCTGTTCTGCAATGGTGTAAGTTCTGAGCTTTCACTTTATGTGATTTTTCATTCTAAGAGAATTTCTGGAACAAGCAAGAATTGAAGGATTTCACTGGAGATTACAAGTCACCAAAACCACAATTATTAGCTTTTTTTGATTTAGGAATAAATGTGAAATGTCACACTATGGGCATTTGATATGTGGCTTTTGATTACTCAAAATTTTACCAGAGAGCAGAATAAGAAAGTGTACCTGACAAACAGAGTATCTTCAGGCAATGCAGTCCACAAAATTACAATTGCATAAACATACTGCTACAAGTGATATAACCCAAAATACTGAATACTCAATACCTGAAGCAATTAGCATGGGTAAGATCGTTCTCACTTTACCGGTTGGGTAAACCCTGCTCTGATTTAGAAGCACAACAATGTGCTTCTAAAAAAATTGGAAAACACAGAAAATTTGGCAGAGGTCAAAAAGCCCAATCTCTAGATGATTGATTTTTCTTCAGAATGGAACACAGAAAACTTTTCTTGTCTGAGTTTGTGCTCAGATCCATGAAGACTTTAGTCTGGGACTTCTAGTGTTATGTGCCTTTCAGTGAGAGAGAGAGGCTCATCTTGAGCATAGTATCAGCAATGAGGGAGGATATATATCAGTATATCTCCCTGATATCTCACAGAGAGAAATGCATAAAGCATCTGCTTAAAGTAAGATAATAGCCTTAGCTTAAATTGTAAAGCCGGTATGGACAATTTATATCTTGACTGTCTAATATAGAAGATATGATGAGCTTCTTCCTGAAGCTCCCTGTTCTCCCAACATCTGAGTCTGATACTTGGCTGGCGGAGAAATATTTGCTCTACTTGCTGAAGCAATTATGAGGACTAAATTAAAATGTCAGCACTAGGAAGAATATGCCTGTTACCTATCTTCAGCTTAAGGTAAAAACAAGTGTAATGAATTTCACACAGGGAAAATGCCCAGTTTCATATTAAAAAAAAAAAAAGTGAGATGAGGTAAAAGACATAAGAGACACAGTAAAAGATGACACACTAATGACATTTCTCTCAGAGCTTCAGTCTGCAACATTCTGTAAACAGCAGTTTTTGTGATTCTGTAAGACTTAAAAGTAAGGCTACAGTTTGGATTTTAAATATTTAGAAGGTGTCTGGTTCTTTAGCACACTGAGAAAATTGTAACATATATCAGTGGGTTGCTCAGGTCTTCAATGCACAATGCATGATTTTAGAGAGCAGAAAAAAATGACAAAAAATGACAGTCTTCACTACTGCAAAATGAGGTTAAACGAGAATATAAAATTCTGTTTTGAGACATGAAATTGTTGATTATCAGTCTAAATATACATGATATGATAGAGAGTCACTACTATTCTGAATTTGAAGTCCTTGTTATTTTTCCCGTTTTAGCGCTTATGTCTAGAAAAGTTTGTCCGGTGGACAGCAGAAGAAGCTCTTAGGCTGGTTTAAGAACAAAACAAACCTGTTATCCATGGATTCCCATTTCCTGAAGTGAATTAGGACCTCTTGAAACTTTACCTGGCAGGTAAGGAAAGGAGGCTCTGCCACAGGAACTCTGTTCTTTGTAAAGGATGGTATATATCATCAGAGTACTGGGTCACTGAAATGTGTAAAATAGCAATCCACAATGTTTTCTGATAAGAACTGGGTCTGTGCTTGTCAGATAACATTGTTTTCCACACTAGTCATTCATAAAAAACATTCTGTGATGAGATCTGGTAACTAACAGAACTCATGCTCAGCCCAGGCCAAGCTCACATTCCTAAGGAAGTATATGGGAAGAAAAGCAGTGGTATTCTTTCTTCCATACAACCAGTATTATTGCTAACATGATCCAGAAGGTTATCCTCAGGAGCATGTATAAAGTAAGGACAGAAACTGGAAAAAAAAAGAAGCAGCAGGACACAAGGGTTGTCATAGAATGAAAAAATGTTACTGACCATATGAGCCTCTGTGGGCATATTCAGGCTCTGTTCTGCCTGCCCTTCATTCTCCAACAGGAAAGAGCAGGCAACAGACCTATTTGCAAATATATTCTTAGACCAATTTGATTTTCACAGCACTGCGATGCCAGCTAACAGTAGTATAAATGTGTATCAGCACCAGAAGTTGATAAGCAGCCGCTGTTGCTCGGAGAGCATGACCAAGTGCTGATGAGACACAGTTAAACCTTCTGAAGGAAGTGAATGAAAAGGAAGTGAAAAACAGCAGCAGTGGGGATTCCTTCTTTGACTGATTATCTCATGGATTTCTCATTTTGTTCTTTCATTTCATTTTTTACTTCCATTCTTTACACATCTCCCATAACAATATGTCAATAATCTACCGATCTACCACTTAGATCCCAACATAATTTTTTCAACTCATTTCCACACCTCAGTTTCCTTAGAAAGTCATTTGTACACCTCCCCAGAAGTTTAAACAAAACGTGGTGCATTGATTTCTAGCTTTCTGCTCCCCTCCATTCCTCCTATCGCTCTTGACCCCAGTAGCCCTTTCTTTGAAACCCCAGTTTCCAATCTACATTCATTTTCAACTCTCCCCTTTACTTTTCTGCTCTCCTAACATTCTTAAATGTTCAGTTTGTGTATGCTTGCAGAGCTCATGTCTTGATCTGACTGATGGTTTTCTGTTTGCTCCATTCAATCAAAACTATACAACAGAACCTTTCTAGTCAGTTGATTTAATCAATTTTCTCTACTAGTTCCTCGACATTAACTTTCCTTATGCCAGTTTTCCTTTCTGTCCCTTGCCATATTACCTAGTTCTTTGCCCTCCACCAGATTTCTCCACACCTACTTTCCCACAGCCTCTTCTCTGCTTTTTCCCCAAGGCTCACTCTATCCTCCTGCAAGTGTGCTGCCTTTGCCACTCATGTGTATTCACAAAGGCCTATTTATGACTTGACAAGTCCATACAACAAATAGTAACATTTTCTGGATACAGGAAAAAAAATACTTCCCACTGTTCTATGACCTTGATAAGCAATCAGATTTTACAGCTATAACATCTTCTCTGTGTGTCATCTCCATTCTTCTGGTTGCTTTCTCTATTATAGCATTTTTTTCTCTTTTAATAAGTCCTTTATATCAAAGATCACATCATTATATTTGCACTTTGCCATTCATGCTTATATTATGTTCCCAGACTAATGCAATAATTGGAATTATTATGGTTGAAGTAGCCATAAAAAAAAGTCCAGAATCACAATATTAGGATGTAGGTGGGGTAGTTGTTTTTAATATTATGAGAAAGAAACCAAGGCAGGTCTAGAGACAGGTGCTGAAAAGCCAAGTTGCATCAGAACAAAATTGCTGACTTACAACTGCGATGAGAACAGAAGCAAAGAGATATGGAGATGAAGCAAATTCAAAGGAGAGATCAAAGGCAAGAATAGACAAAAAGCAAAATCAGGAAATTTAGGCTGAAAATGAAAAGAAGGAAGAAGACAAAGCAGGGGAATGCTCAGCAGACATCTTGCTGTGGTGAGAGGCAAAGCTATGTACCACTATGCACCTCAGCCTCTCTGAAGCTCCTTCTCTGGGACACTCAACAAAAACAGAGCACGACGGTTGAGGAGCTCGTGTTTACCCTTCCCCACTGTGAAAGGAACAGAGTTCTTTGACAGAGAAGTAAAAATCTGTCCAAGTAAGGGCCACAAATCTCTTCAAATATTTATAGCCACTGAGCATACTGAGAAGACTAGTGATTAATCAGCAAATTAATTTACTCAAAATGAAAGCACAAAAGGACATACGAGGAAGAGTCGAGCAGGCTTTGATCATAAAGGCCAAGATTTTTCTTAACAGGCTTATAGGAAGAGCTGAGAAAAGAACGATAATGTCAGATACAGAAGTGAAGGTATATAGCAGTGAACATCTACTAGAAAGACTGAAACTTTTTTTAGTGTCTGTTTGGAAAAAGAGGCTTATAGATTTCTAGCCCAGTCTCAGTTGCATGAGAAGTGGCTGGAAATTATACCCAATGGTGAGAGAGAAAACTAAAGATGAAACCCATAAAGTAGGGAGAGAAGAAAGCATTCCTAATAAAAGTCTTACACAGCTCTTCTATACAAACTTAGCAGAAAAGTGTTCAATCATCTTGCTACCAAGCTAATAAAGCATGTTAAGTGTTGTTCTAAATTTTGACTCTTTCCACTTGTCCACTTGGCAATAATAAGAGGAGAATGATAGTTTCACCTCCCATAAGGAAAATTTCTCTTCCCAAAATGTGAGGATAAACTGAGATATTTGCTTAAAGGGTATCTAGCAAAGAAGAGTGTCAAGCATCAACTCTTGTGTCCAGTACTGGGCTTGCACATCATTTGGAAAGCCCCACTCTACAGAGCCAGCCAGGTGCTGCTGTGGCAAATGATTTAGTTTGAGTAATTATTTTCATAGGCTGTTTTGGCTAAAGATAAAAATATTTCCCAGAATTCACATATAGCACCCCAGAAAGTTTTTTTTAAAAATAAAAAAAATAAAAATCAGTAATTCTCTATATTGCACATACTTGAAAAGAACACAGTTTGACAACAAAGACATTTCTCCCTCTTCCAAATTACTGCGTGTGGTTACTATTTTGACCAGTCAGGTACGAGTCCTTTTCTTCCATGCAGTAAATTGTTAAGGGAGGTGGGAGCATTATTCATACTAGCAATTAGATGATTCAATGTTTGTTTGTACCCAGTATTTACAATAAGGTGATTTGCATTTTAGCTGGTTTTTGAATGATGACATCATTACTGGTCCACTGCAGTTGCCATAGAAACACAACTGGATTTTTCACAGGCCAGGCAATCGAAAAGGTTTATAGGTGTGCTGTTTTCTGGTTTTAATAAATGGCTTGTCAGTCACAACATTAACATCTAATACCTTCTACCTTTGGAGAATAGAAATAGTGAAGAGTAAATTATCTATATCCTAAGAAGTGTGGATTTGATAAGACAGATGCTAAATGATAAGTTTCTCTTGCAGTCCAACCCTAGAAACAGACCACAGTTCCAACTGTGAAAGGATTTTTATCCAAAGCAAGCAGAATACTCTTACACGTAAGCATCATCACTCTGGCTTAAACAGGAAAGTCCAAGTCATGGTTCTTATCTTATACTTCTCCACTGTATCTACATTTAGATGTTACTAGCTGTGTTTATTACATTACCATTGTAATGTAAAAAAAAAAAAAAAAAAAAAAAAAAGCGCAAAGTGAGCATTCAGACAGACATCCTCCTATTTAAATCTCCCATTAAATTGGAAGTACCTCAGAGACCATTTGTGAATTTGACTCTGCCACCATACCCTGAATTTCTGCAAAGCTCACATTGCATATTCTCCAGGGCTATATTCCCTGAGCGTGACACACTTTTGGAGTATCCAACATTCAGTATTTGCAGTTCAAGAGAGAACCTGGATTGACCCTTTGTAAAATATGTTCAAAAATGAAAGCATACTTTTATGCTTGCATGGTTCACTATAGCAATGCTAATCATAGTTGTGAGAGGAGGCAATTATACAGGTGATTTCCCAGTTTACTTTTGAACTATGTGGGTTTTAAATTTAAAAACACAAAACATTTTGAATTTTCTCTTTTCAATAAAATAATGTTTAATTTTGGTTTAGATATTTTGTAGTAAATAGTAATTTACATTTGTATAGTTGCTTTGAAAAGAAAACCTAAGAGTCCATGATTTCATAGAAGGTGTAAAAGTGTCATTTCACCCCATCAGCCTCTTGAAAAATCTTTCAGAAACACTTTATCAAAACCAGTGCAATCTTAATTCCTTACATTGTATTGAATGCTACGAATTTCAAAGACATGCTGGTTGGGATTGAGACTCACAGTATGAAGGCCTAATTTATGAGTGTACGTGAAGGCATGTTTACTCATATGCCTGTGTGTGAGGTAGGTGTCAAAGCTGTCATTGCAAAATCGATCAAATGTAGACAACACAGACTAGGCAGTGGTTTAGACAGCCAGGCAGTACATGCCTGCTTTAGGGAGACCGAACCTGTTTCTAGGTAGTATTGACTTGTTCTCCAGTAACTACAATGGGATCTTAGTCAAGTGGCAGACACCCACACAGAGTCTCTTTAGTTTTGGTGTCAACCTGTAGGTACATCTCCACCATATATATATATATATATATAAAAGAAAAAATAAATTAAAAAAAAAAAGGTTTAATCCTTCCATATTGAAATAAACATAATAAAGAAGGCAATGGTAAAGTAATGCATTGTGTTCTCACTTGGAAAAGCAAAACTTGTGTGTGAGTGTAAGAAAAAGCGGCCTCCTATACAGGAGTAAACTTATTGTCAGGGATGGCTTTAAGGGAAAGAGGGCCTAACTGGACTGTTAAAGAAATTTGTCATGCAATGAACAAGCTACTGGAAAGCCTTGCTGTCCTTACCCCCACCATAACAGCTCTGGCCAACTCAGTTCAAACCTGGGAACATTCATGTGCCTCCACAGCTCAAAACAGTTTTAAAAGGAAGAAAATCAAGCACTATATGTTTCAAACCTTTATGCCTTGACACTATTCAGACTTACTATTTTCCTAAAATAAATGTTAAACAGACTTGCCAAAGTACATTTCTTTTCTGAGGAAAAAGTAGAGTTCTAGTGCAGACACTAGCGTTTGTCTGTTCTAGAAATGAATCCTAAACCCACAGGAAACTTTCAGCAACTAAATACAACAGCCAACCTAGCATATCTGCATTATCATTACTTAGTTCAGAAATGTTTCAAGGAAAGGCTGCATTTCCTTTTTTATTACCAAGTATAAACATTCACGCTTGGGACTGAACAAGCAACTTCACATTTCTTTTAATCACTGAGTTACTAGAAAGCAGCTTGTCAGTATTTTAAAATGGGAAAAAAAAATATTACAGTATGATTTGCATGCCTGGGTAATAATACTCAATGGTATATTAAGGACTCTCAAGCTTTAAGCTGTTCTGCAAAAAGCATCAGGTAATTACTTCCCTTGCTTAAGGAGATTATATAAACATTTCTAAAACTGTGCAAAGAAATATAACCTCTATTGGTTACAATATGTTATTCTTTCACTGGTGAACAATTACATGAACGTTTCTACTGAAGTCATCATGACCACTTCAGTAATGAAGTGTTCATCTAGATGACTAAGGGAAAAACTGCATTTTATTATTGCATTAGTGTGAATAAAGCCTGATATTCTGACATATTTTTCTACTATGAATATAGCAATATAACCACTTCTGTGTACACACAAAAGATGAGAAATTTTGTCCACTAGGATTTAAAAAAAATGTTTTCCAAGTGCCTACAAAGAAGGATTTAGAGAAAATACCAACTCTGATGTAATTACAGCGATGCCACCCCTCTGTATCCATGTATCTGCTACAGTACTTAAGCAATGGTGCCTCCCAAAATGAATAGGATGGAGTGGCATAGTAGAACAGCAGATAATAAATAATAAAAATAATTCTCCATTCAAAACCCTTTTGCAAAACATGTTTCCTCTCTAATTATAACCATCCTAATCCCAGCATTTCCATTTTTCTAATTGTTCACATGTTTTATTTAACACTGAAATATTTTATTTATACAGGGTTGTGTGGGTAATTTATTTATGACAGAGGTTACTTAACTGAACCAGCAGTGAATTGTGCATAAGCACACCTGTGTCTGCAGGGAGCTCAAGTGAAGCCACTCAGATCCAATACAGCTCAAAGATCTACTCTGATGCAGTGATGCTTTGGGATGTGACCTTCCTCATGACACTTAGCTTTTCCTTTTAAAAGAGTGTTAAAAGAACGCCGAGGTGCAGAGGGTGCTACCAGATATACGGTGTCCACCGTAGCTGTGTGTTTCCCCCTCCCTTCCAAGTTACAGGTTTGTTAATTCCCAGTTATAGTTCTGGAGCCTCCAGTACCAATCTGTGCCAGTGCTTTAAGATCTCTGCTGTCACCCCGTGGCTTTTCTGCTCTGTGCTGCAGTTTATTCTACACTTACAGGCGCTTCATTCCACATAGAGCAAGTAATTATCTGTTAGCTCCAAAAATAACACGAAGCATTGCAACTGCACAACCATAGAGAGCTAAACAAAAGCTAAACAAAGTAGGTAATAGTCACCTGGTCATTAAATAATTGGATAATTAGATTTAACTGCAAGCTAAAACATATCACCAGGAAGGCCAAGACATATCTGGCAAAACCTATGCTGTTAGCCTAGAAGGAAGCCTATGGCCCTTTACAAGCTCTAATATCACCAAATTTACTGAGCTACAGCATTATGTATGTCATCAGAAAGGACACAGGTAAAGTTAGCTGATGGTGGAAAAAAAATCAGCAGCAGTTTTTGTTGTTGTTTTTGTGTTTTTTTTCCCTGTAGTAAGAATGGATCTTGAATATACCTTTGAACACCATATGTGATAAAGCTGACAGAATAACATGCTTGAAGTTAAGTCTACTGAAGTTGAGTTATGAGTTATACGGGAAATAAGGTAAGACTTGTATCTGCTTACAGATATACATACATAGGAGGGTATATTTATATGCTTAATTGTCTGTATTATACCCCAGAGTAACAAGCCACATATGTACAATGTGTATATGCCTAGTCTCTCCCTAGCCCTTCCTGACCTGTCTGCTCAGACTAACAATCCAACAACCAAATCCCAAAGGAAACATCTACGAAAGGATTTTGAACCCTGCCTTCAGAAATCTTTAAGAAGAATCACTGTTCTAATCTTCTATTCAATCATACATGGTCACCACAAACCCAACACATTTCACTGCAGGATGCCACCTGGGTGATGGGAAATTTTTCATTCTACAATGTGGCATGCAAGATCACAACTTCTCATGCAAGGCTTCTCTTATGTTGATCACCGTATGTTGTTAATACCATCATGTGACTTCTTCCATATATGATTGCTTCCTTTCTGCTGTTTGCATCACCTGCTGTTGATGTTCCTCTCTATCTCCACTGTTTACACATTAAATTTTAAAAACAATCCCATTTTAATCTTGGTCTTTTATTAAAACATTTATGAATATTGCATAGATGCTATGGGAACCAAAAAGTGAAGCAATGATTTGTACATCCACCAAGCTAGTGAGCAAAGAAGCATCTTTTCCATTACATGTTGTATGACTGCAGGAAAGATTTAGGGAAGATGTGTTCCCTATGGGAAGGAAACCTATAGGTTGTGGGGTAAGAATAACTTACTCAAAGTTATATGAAAGCTTTCTGTTTCAATACAATTTTTGTTTGGAGAAGGGGTGGGGGGTGGGGAGAGGAGCATGAGTGCACTGTGAAAGGTTCCACTTTATTATATCAAATTGTTCTGTATTCTATTCACACTATCAGAAAGAAACAGTTTATTTTCACATTATGGTATTGTCCTTTATCATATAGACCTTCACAGAAGGTGATCTTTTGAAAAGGGAACAGGAAGCCAAAAATATTCAAAGGAAAAGTCCTTCGCATTTGAGACAGCTATGTCTAGCATATTTGAAATTTCAAGCAAACTGTTGGTATGGCAACAAAAACATTCATAGTTCAAAGGTAGAATTGGTAGTGTGAGATATGCCACAAAAATACATCTTGAAGTCTCTGTTATTTGATTAGTTTTAAGGACAGATGCTCCTTGTTATATATTTTCCAAACAATAAATATTAAAAAAAAGGCATTTTAAAATAATGATTGTAAATGATTACCATTCCCTCCAAAGCAGCTCGGAAAAGTTTCCTGACCAGTCTCATATAACTTAAGTTGATCATACATGTTTGTGAACATAATTTGTGCGTTGTTGTTGTTTTTCCTTCTTTATCCTTTGGTGCAGTTTCTGAAGTTTCACAGCAGGGGAATTTGTCAGTAGAATTAAAAAAATGATAACATACAGCACAAACATGGGCACCTTGTAGATAGAAACATATACTTTTAAGTATCAAGCAAAAAAGGCATTTATGAAAACCAGCCCTCATCTCAAATTAACTTCAGTTATCACCTGACTTCCAAAATTCTTTTGATATGATGAAGCAAAAGATTCATCTAGATGTTCTCTGAAATACGTGGCACATGGGAGCTGGCTCCTTCTTGTACCATTTGTCTGCCTAGTTTGCCTATGCATGTCCTGAACATGCTTCACTAGAAGAGATGTTGCCAAAGGTATGATTTAGTTAGCCCTCTCGCATTAAAGAGCAATAGTCATTTTATTGCTTATAGCTGTACTAAGAGCACATACAGACAGATGCTTAGGCAGATGTGCTCATTCTCCCTGTACAAAATTTAAAAACTGTTATAAGGCACCCAGGCACATCTATCTGATCTTTCCCACATAATGATCTTAGCCAAAAACACTCATCATCCCTGAGCAGAGAGCATTCAGCACCCCACTTAGGCGAAGCTACACTGTGCCATTTTTAAGGATGGTCCAAAAGGCTGTGTCACTACTTTTTCTTCACAATGAATGAGAAAACAACTGTAAGAGTAAAATCCAGCATCTGAGTTCCACCTACTGTGACAGAGCACAGCCAGATGATTAAATCTGTGAACTGCATCTATCATGTCCAAGTACGCTGGTAAAAGGGATCCCAGAACTGTCTTCTACCCTCTTTATGGAAGTAACTTAACACCCCTGGTGTAGCTCTTTACTTGTCCTTATCCACCTACTCTTAATGAAAGCATTATCAATGCCACAAAAGGTAACCTCATGATCATCATATATCACCAGTAACTGTCTATCACATTTTCATTCACTGAAAATGTTTCACCTCACTGATACATTACTAAAGCATATTAGATCAAGCAGATAATGTGAATTTGCTGTGTAGAGTACTCTAGCAATGTAAACACTCCAAGAAAACTGGCAAAAGGTATAGTTTGTGAGGCTTGGCAAGATAAAGCAGTACGTGAAAGCAACACATCTTCAGAGAAAACAAACAAGCAAACCAACAACAGGCATTTCATCATTTTCAGTACTTATTTTCCTCTAAGACATTTACTTCCATTACCTGTATAGTATCCATATAGAGAGAAGGGGTGGACGGGGAGTCACTCCAGCAAGCTTTCTGGTAAACTCTGCTTCTACACTATGCTCTGCAATTTAGCCAAATCCTTAACTGAAATTCTGTGATGCAAGGCCTCTTGAAAGTAATCAACCACTTGCTTTATTAAATCACATTTTAAACTTATGCTATAGTGGGCAGATACCATTTCTGAACAGTCAGCAAATCTCATTTATTGTGTCGAAGGTCACGTTTTCTACTGTGAACCAAATAATCCATCTCTTCCTTCACTTTGACCAAAGCTGTTACTGTGCTTAATTTCAGTCTGTCAGTCTGTGTCTCCTTCAATGAGTCTCCTTCAGGTTTAATGGGCCTTGCTAAGCTCTTTAAGTAATAACTGTAAAAAGGAAGAATTTGCCAATTTTTTGAAGAGTTAAGAGTGTTTACAACCAACCTCAATATCCACTTTTTTGGAGTGCAAATGAAATGTTGGAAAACTGAAGGAATAGCAAACTCTATTTGCAATGCTAATTGCATTACATTAAAAAAACAAAACCATTTTATCTTTTCTTATATCCTCTTTATGCCAGAATTCCATGTATTTTTTTCAGATTATGCTGTGAAAAACTTTTCTTAATGGATATGCAGTACTAATTCATTTATACAAATTTATTTGAGAAACAAATCAATTCCACAAGTACCACAACTAACAAAGCAACAATTCCCTATCTATCAGGGTTCTGCATTCCTAGACAGCTCCCCCAGGGAATACCTGCAGATTTTCTGCTACTTCCTTCTTTTCTGTCACCTCACACTCAACAGAAGTACCTCTGGTCCACCTTTCCTAAGCCCTTTCTTTGTTTCTTCAGCTCCTCCCACAGCCCACGGCTACCAGCTGGGAAAGAGGGGGTCAGCACTGTGTGCCGCTTCCAAGCCCCATCCATGCTACCTGCCTGGCCAGGGACAAGGTGTCCTTGGAGAGCCAGAGGGCACAAGTGGCTACGTGAGCTCCCACCGTGTTCTTCCCTCCAGTGAGGGCACCGCTTTGGCATTTCCCCTCTGCACAGTTACTGATTGTGGTCAGGCTGGTAGGGACTTAAATCCTGACAAACTCCACTTCTCTGCCAAATCTCTTTGGAACTGCCAAGAGGCTCAATTCTAGGCTGCCTGGTAGGCAGGCAGATGGCCTGATCATCCCGCTTTTTTCTTCTGTAGAAGCTAGGTCAAGAAAGAGACAGTTTCACCTGAATTAATTCCCTTCCACATTCACCTTTCTAGCTAAAATTTTGTAACTACATTTGATTTTCCATAACTTAAAAGTAAACCTACCCTCAATGTCTTCCATTTGAAAGGTTTATCTGAACATGAGCTAACCCACTGCTAGCAAAGCAGCAGCAGTGTGTGCTCTTTGAGCACAGAGGGATGGGCACTGCAAATACCTGTGTCAATAGATTACCTACCCCTTCCTCCTCCAGTCTACCACCTTCTCCTAGATGAATATTGCTATTAACCAGTCCTTCCTGACACAGAGGAGTTAAAACAAGCTGCTGCTAGTCACAGACTCTGCTGGAGCTAAGCCCACACTTTTTCACTGAAACAGAGCAGGGAGTATTCAAATGATCAACTCCACCAGCAAATCTGCAGGCCTGCAAAGTTGTGGTGATGGGCCAATCAATTTTGTTCTCAGGATGTTCAGATTCAACAGATCTCTCCCTACAATCTTACACTATATGAGTTTGCATGGAGCACTGAAAGAATCCTCTATAGAGAATATCAGCATGGAGATGGTGGTAGTGGTAATTTCCAGCTGAGGGAAAAGAAAACAGTTGAGCAGTTGTAGTATCATTAGCTGGCAGAACTGTAAAGCAAATATGTACAATATACTATATATTATTTTTAAAAGCACGCAAGAGTATCTCAGTTTTTTCTTGTGAAGGGGAATTGTATGTTAAGTTTAAGGGCATCCTAGCAGGACTGAGAAATAAGAACTTCAGCAATCTCATAAATGCAATCATTCTAGGTAATGAAATGCCCCAGATTCTAAAGCTTCTCCAGGACACAGTCAACTGTTTTCTTAATTATACTTTTTTATTCTTACAGACAAATAGATTACAAATGTTTATGTTTCTGCTTGTATCTCTCTCACCATTACCCAGAGTCATATCCTTTTTATTTGACACAGAATATTTCTTATTACCGACTAATTGTACATTTCTTCCTAATGTGAGATGCTCTCTTCAGTTCAGAAACAAATAGCATATCTGTATTTTTTCCTCCCTCCCCAGTTTTTTCCTTTCATGAAAAAGGTATTTTTATTTTAAAATATATGATTGGGAAACCTTTGAACATTGTTGTGGGAGACAAAGTAATCTTTGTGCTTTCAAATAATTTCTTTTAAAAATCAATATCCATAAGAACCAGATAGATTACGGAATTGGGATGAGAAGCTTTCTATCAGCAGTCAAGTTCAGTCTTACTGTAGAAAGTAGAAACTTACTGAGTAGATCACAATATCAGCAACTGCTACTGAAGGTTTACTGATGTGAATAAACTTTTTAATGAAAAGGAGTACCGTTGAACCACAAACACAGCTGATGTCAATTGATATCACCATACAGAAAGCCAAAGATGGTTGTCCTCTTTAATTTTGAGCATTATGTTGTCAGGTGTTATACTATATCTCTTTTGTATGTAAAGGAAGGATTTCTTGCTGATTCCCTTTAGTATCCCATGTGACAACTGTCTTCACTTTTTTCTTTTTTTTCCAAAAATAGTTTGAAAAAGGAATTAATATATTTTGATTACATAGCACACATTTATCCCCTGTGATCTTCCTTATATAACCAAATTGTCATTTGACTTTCAGCATGTTTTTACTTCGGGACAACTGAGAGAAATATACAGGAGCAATCAGTATTCATATGTAACACCTGATTACCCAGAGCTTTTCTAATGTATAAAGCAAAGGCAAATCATTAATACATTAATTCTCTCAACATTCCTGCAAGAAAGCAATACTAGACCCATTTCACAGACTGCAAAATACCTGGCATTTACAGGGGTGATTTATGGAGGGCCACAAAGTAGAAAGAATAATGTTAACTCAGCATTTTCTTCACATCAAGCTTCAGCTAAAGATGACTATCTCCCTTCTCTAAGCTGAAAATAACATACAGCCCCAGTCTGCAATCCATAAAACTAGTCAAATAGAAGTAGCAATACAATCCTAATTTTTCCTGGAAAAAAAAAAAATAGGCCAATAATGTAGCTCATATCCTGGTACAATTAGAATCATTGAAGGTTACTGCTTTAAAAGGTGCTGGAAAAAAAAAAAAAAAAAAAAAAAAAAGCAAAGAACAGGTGTTTGTGCTGACAAGGATCAGTATGAAATTCAATGTGTGTTCCTGCTCTCTTGGTAACCCCTACTTCATGATTTTTTCATGTCCAATTTTAATGACCCTAGATGTTCTGAAAGTCAGCTATGCCAGAAATGTCAACCAGTGATTCAAAAAGTGTTCCCTAGTAATGTAGCAGCATCCTACCACAAAATTTAGGATTCAGAGTGTCTCATGACTCGGTTTCATCTAAAGAAAACACTACCCACATTTGTCAGTCACCTCTTCAGCAAGTAGAAGCCACAGAGCATGAACATGCCCATAAAGACCTCTAACAAGTGTATTCTAATATATTAATATTTTTTTAAAGTACATTTCATTGCACTTGTTCTCTATTACATAGTTGAATGGTCTATGCTGCCATAAGTGAAACACTTGCCAGACTGCAAGGCAGTAAGATTCTTTATGAAGCAAACATGCATTAGCCAGGATAGCCAGCAGCTGTTCCTTAACTTTGGTCTATGAAACACAATAAGTAGTCCTTACTGTGTCATAACCCACCAGGAGAACAAGTCTGCAGCTGTGCTCCCAGCACAGCACTGCAGTCCCTCCCTCACCACATATGCTGACACATCAAATACATCACCTGGGTTCAGCAAACTTTGCATCAGGTCCTGCTTATACATGATGGTCTGGTGAAAAAGAAAAGTTAGGGAACAATTCATCTGTAATAATCACAATTGTGGAAGAAACTGATAGTTATCTAAACCTCGGTACTTGAGATTCTTGACAGGCTCACTCCATTATTAGAACATGTTAATTAGTGTATGCTCTCTGGTTTTCTCCCTGCTATTCTTCTTGGCATGTAGGAAAAAAAGAAGTTGAAAATAAGTGTTAATTCACCTTATAAATTAACACATACCCAATAGAGAGGTGTTATTTGACTATTTTCAGTTTGACTAACTTCATAACACTTTAAAAACAAAAACAACAACAACAAAACCTGCATGAAATTAGCTGCCAGTAAGAATCTTGTATCAAATATCACAGCCACAATGTGCTGACGAACAAGGTTTTTCATTTTGATGTACGTATGGAGAGTGTCAGCTGGTAATCAAGAAAGAGCTTAGCAAGATTTTCTTTCTTGCACTAAATTCCAAAAGAGAAGGGAGGTGTCTGGTGTGAGACAAATCAAGAAGGAAGAGAGAGAAGAAAAAATCTTGCTCATCAGCAGACCAGAAGTCTTGAAAGATTCAATAATAGTAGCCATGATAGTTCACGGCTTATTTTAGGACAATGTTCCTGGTGCTCTGTATCCAGGCACCAGGTTACTTCTGGGCCTTTCTGATAACTATTAATCTTCTAGCTCAGAGCAGAGTAGTTCCCAGTGTGAGAGTTACAGGAGACTTTCAAAAGAGCTAAGCACATGGAGAAAAGTCTAGCCTTGTTTAGGAATGCTGAGCAGTTCTGAAATCTTTCCTACACTGCTAAAATCCTGACCAGCATGACACGGGTTAGAGGGAAAGAGAAGGAAGGAAAACCGATGGCTTTCCTTCTCAAAGTAGAACAGAATTATTCTGAAGTATTTGTGAGCCAGCCATATGTGCTTAGCAGATATGTCTTTTGACTCTGGCAATACACCAGAGAGAACCCTGCAGAGAATACCAACCCAGGGCAAGGGGACCTTGCCTGGGGATTTGGGACCTGGGCAGGTTGCACCTGGCCAACACTGCCAAGCCACAGATAATTAAAATGGCATCAACAGCTTTTATGCAAGTGGCAGCTTGAAATACACTATTATACATTGTCTGTGAAAGTCTTTCTGTACCCCCCCTCCCGCCCCCCAAAAAAAAGAAAGAAAAAAAAAAAGAAAACAACAGCAATGTTTTCCAGATTTTGATTGGTGAAATTGTAATTCTGGAGGACCAACCGGAAACAGTTGCTGCTAACTACAGAGATAATGACACTGATGATATGCTGTCTTTTGCTGTAAATATCACCCTTTGTTCCTCAAAATAAAGGGCTGCTATTTACTTGTTTGTTGCAGCCAAGGTTCAGTTTCTCCTGTAGGTCAGAGCAGAAGATTACTTAATTACATCCTTTTATGACAGAAAGTCACTGATTCACATCTGCCTTTGTATCAGAGTATATCCGCCTTTCATCTAGCTATATTAATTGCATCAAATATACAGCCTGCATGCTGGTGTAAATGAAAAGTACATCTAATTTTCTAATACAAGCAATAGATTCAGGAAATTAGTCATATTTTAAACTGAAAAGTTAGGATGCTGCTTCGTTAAATGATTTGAAATGTGTTTTCATACCACAGTTGATTGTCAACATGAAGCCAAATTACTTTTCTATTACCACGAATACGAGCTCAATCTTTAAGCATGTCCAAAGAAGGGCAACCAAGCTGGTGAACGGTCTAGAGAACAAGTCTTATGAGGAGTAGCTGAGTGAACTGGGGTTGTTTAGCCTGGAGAAAAGGAGGCTCAGGGTAGACCTTACTGTACTCTACAGCTACATCAAACAAGATTGTAGTGAGGTGAGGAATGGTCTCTTCTCCCAAGCACCAAGTGCAGACAAGAGGAAACGGCCTTAAGTTGATCCAGGGGAGTTTTTGGTTGGATTTTAGGAAAAAAATCTTCACTGAAAGGGTTGTGAAGTGATGGAACAAGCTGCCCAGGGAAGCAGTTGAGTCACTATCCCTGGACGTCTTCAGAAAAAGTATAGATATAGAATTTAGTGACATGGCTTAATGGTGGACTTGGCAGTCCTGAGTTAAAGGTTGGACTTGATGATCTTAGAGGTCTTTTCCAACCTGCATGATTCTCTCCCTCTCTTTAAACCTAAATGTAAATTAGGTCCTCTTGTCTATCTAAACTAGCCCCAAGGTTACTTATAGCACTCATTAGCTCTTAAAAACTTCCAACACTAAACTTTAGAAGCTAGTATTAAAAGCCTACAACTTTTAAAGGAAAACTGAATTGTAAGGAAGCTGAACATCGCATGTCAGTGACAAGTTCTATATCCATAGGTTTGCAAGCTTAAGGAGCTCTCTAGCTTTTAGTACATAAGAGAAGTTAGTTGTTCTGTGACACTCAGTGGAAACCACAAACAAAAAAGGAGTCCAGAGGTATCAAAGCAGTTGCCAAGGCCCCGGAGATTTACAGAGCTCTCAGAGATCCCTCTCCTGAGCTTCTGCAAGGACAGAAGAGCCTCCAATGCTGTTGGCCTTAGCTATGGTCCCATTTCTGAACCAGCACCCTTGGGCCAGCTCTCCTCACCCTAACTATGCCAAGCAAAAAACTCACAGGAGACAAATTCAGGCTTTTCTTTTCCTGTAAGTCCCAGTTTCAACATTTTTCTCCTCCCCAGGGTTTGTCAAGTACAACTTAATCACCTTGAGACTCTTATGCCTTTGGAAACAAAATACTCCCATCTCACAACTAAATTTAACATTAATCAGGACAAAAATGTCTCAGCATTATAACTCTTTGCTTCCGAACCAATAAAGAGCTTGTGTGCTACTGTAGATATGACAAAGAAGGTATGTGAATTGTACATATTTATCTTTTCCAACAGTAAGCTCATTTTATGAATAATATATAAATGTAGATAATATGAAGTATAAGGCTGGAAAAAATGACAAGGAAGAACATGGCTGCATTGGCTACTCTACTAACATAAATTTATACACTTGCTAAAAAATGTTTTGATGTACAGACATCCCCTTCTCCTCTCAAAACTTCGTCACATTTTTTAGCCATGAGATATATGCCAGAAATGAACAGAGAAACTGAAAGTTCTGTGAACTCACCCCTCAGAAAATTCAGTTCTTAAATCATAAGACAAAATGGAATTTAAATAAAACCTTAAACATGGTACATGGTGAGTAAATAAAGAACAATGAGATAACTTTTGTCATCATGGCAAGTATAACACATATGTTAACAGTATGAAATACATGATTATATAGACACTGTAAGAGAAAGGAAAAGATTAGACCAAGGTCAAATTCTACTAATATAATCGAGTAAATAATGTTTTCAGAAGCCTCTTAGCTTTTTAACATTGACATAAAACTGTATCACTCTCTTCCATGACTAGTGTTGAATACTTAGTTATCCTTGAATAACTAAATTAACAAACCTATGTCTAACAAGAAGTCATTTTTTGCCATACAATTGTTACAAACACATCTGCTAGCTTTTTGATCAAACTTATTTCCTGACCTTTGTGACTGGCATGTCTCAGCTTATTTCTTGTTTCTGAATTTTTCTGCTTTTCTTTGTTTTCAAGTCATCTTTAATTAGAGTGACTAAAGCCAATCTAGAGGTATTCTGTCTATAACCTTTACTCACTCTTTGCTAAGTGACTGTTATTGTAGGCTGCTTCTTAAACTATAACAACCTTATTGCTAACTTTTTATACTTGTAATAACTTAATTAGTAGTCCAGAATATAAGGTTAAACTATAAGTGTATGCTTTTCATCATTACCACACAACTTCTTGAAGCCGTCTGTTTACCTTTGCCTTTATAAGCCCTTTCAAGAAATCAGCATTAAACACAGACCATGTGTGCTCTATAATATCTCAGTTAAATCAAGGTCTCATTTTTTTCCCCCCAACAGTAACCAGACAGACATTTTCCAAAATTTTATTCTGTGTAATTTCAAGTGTACACCTGAGAGGTTTTTTTGGACAGTAGCAACATCATCTCTTTGACCTTGCAAACTGAAGCCTTAAACTAGCTACTGAGAAATACCTCTTTCTTCACTCTCACCACATTTAGGATCCAATTTTAACAGGCTTTATATGGGAGACCATGGTGTTCACAGTAAGCAGCTTCTCTCAAAACGATTAATGGCAAAGCAAGGAGGTGGGGTTTGTTTGTTTTAAATGGGGCCAATCTACTACTTTTGCTTTCCAAATGGTTAGTTTGTGGCAACTGTGGTGGGCAACCAAGTGATCTCATCTGTTCCTAAAGGAGTTCCATATCACTGATGGTCATTACTTTTCTGTGCTATCCAGATAAAGGATTAGAGTGTAAATTCACCGTTAGGTACAGGGACAAGAGTATCCAAAATAACCAATCAGCCAGCTTAACATGTCAAAGCTGGGGGACAGTATCAACTGAAGTCCATTACTTATTATGAAGATGCACTGACTAGAAAATCTTTACCTTTTCCTATTAAAACTTAGGTATACCAGCTGTCAGAAAATAACTATCAAGTACTGGAATAATCATTAGAAACTAGAACCTAAATCAAGTTCAGATTTTTTTTTTTTCTCCAGATTCAATATTTTTGAAATAAGTATTTCCAATGTTGCTGGCCTACTCGTTGCACAGAGAAGTATTCCTCAGCATTTTGTTCTAATTTTTAAATATATATATATTTCAGCAACTTAGAAGTCAATATGATGTACAGGCTGTTTTGAAACAATTGCAAATAGAATAAATTCTCATTTAAGGATTCAAAATTCAGTTACTGGTACATCCAGCCTTCAGAGGGCCAAAGACTATGCATGACCAGCTTCATAGTACCAGCTCCTCCATGAAAGGGCTCTGTATCCTATTTCAGTCTAGATACAGTCTGACATAATTTAAACATCACTAGCATAAGAAGGCAAGAATTACACAACCAGGACACTGCCTATCAACAGTCTCCACAGGTTTCTGTACTGCAGTGGCTACAATCGTATCAGAACTGAACTGTGAATCAGTGTGAAGGTTTAGCATGCAGGATGCAGGCTTAATAAGCTGGATTTTGTGAAGTGGAGTGAAGCCATGGAGTTGAAAAAACAGGCAGCTGTAACACCACTGTTTTATATGATCTAAAATACAAGAATCTGGGGGAAAAAATAAGGTAGCAAAGAGACACTGAGTCAGAAAAAAAACCATGAAAATGACTAACTCAGAGTATGCAAACAGACAACAAAAGGAAGTAAAATAGGGCATGGGAATATTCAGTGAAATGAAAGACCGGACATGTTTAAGTGTCTTTTTTTTAAAATAAAGCTATTCAGAACAAGAACATTGCCCCTGCTCCAACCTGTACAGCCCCAATAAGAAATGCAAGGACAGAAATGTGAAGCCCACATGGGAGGAACAACCACATTTCCCAGAAGACTGAAGTGACAGAGAACAACTAAAACTACACCAAAACGTGGTCTCCAGCTCACACCTGATTTAAAAGGGACCCCTCCGGTAACAGGGGAGGTTGTTGCCTCCTCACTGAGGACCTTCCCTCCCTCCTCAGCAACAGATCTACTGCTATCAACACAGAATACTTCCCTACCCTGACAGGAAGAAGTCTTTCATGTAAAGCCTTTTTCTTCCCCATTCTATAAATGTCTTCAAATCCCCATGTCAGGTGCAGGAATTGGAAGTCTGGTTTTCTCTTCCTTTACTTTGGGTATGTGTTTCCCTGGTAACCAGTGGAGTGGCAAAAGGGAGACAGAGGGATGGACAGACAGACAGCTGCCCTCAGGGAGCAGCTCCAACACTTGTAGGAAGCTCATAGGGACTGCTTTTTCTTGCTCAGGTAGTGCAGGAAAGAACCTAACCTTTAACAGGAGGACTGTGGGCCTGAGCAACCTCCTCTGAGTCTATTCTGTCTCCAATAGAGTACTGTGCATATATATATATATATACACACATATATAATCTTTCTAGAGAGTTGTTTGTTTAGGGGGCATTCACGCTGTGCTCTCATCATGCATATATTTTTATCAATATTTATGAGAGAAGCCAGCACTGAAGTCCTATATGTTACACTCTATATCATAAGGCTATTCTCAGACATAAGTGCTGCATTTTGCACAGAACTGCTTCACACTATTACAGAAAAAACTTTTCTGCCATTTGGGCGAAGGTGCTGGCCACTGGTTTTACCCCAAAAGGGTTTGGATGCCTTGTAGATAGCTTTGTCACTGATCACCAAGTTCCTTAAGGATAAACAGAAACTGACCTTCAGTAAGGATTTTGAAGCCAAGTCACTATTCAGTGGGAAGACAATGCAAATAGATTGGTGGATTTGATGTGCCCATGGTAACCTGCGCTGCTGAGGAAGTGTGTCACAGTGTCCCTTACTCATAAGGACTTGAGTCTATGTAATTACATTGTGTTGCAGCAGTTCACAAAGCAAAAATTTTAAGGTTTATATTACTATCATTATCCATGAGAACACGATGGAGTCTCAGACTACAGAAAATGGTGGGAGATTTTGGTATATGGAGTCACTGTCAGCAGGGATTTCAAAAGCATTATTGAAACTACAAAGAAATGGATGAATAATACATCTGCTAGAAATTACACTTGAGGGGAGATCAAAATTATTCACCAATTTGGAAATCACGGAGGGTTAAATATTATGACAATTTATTTTGACATTCTCTGGAAGAAATACTTTCAATATTTTCAAAATAAGAACATTCTGACTTTCTATTTTGAAATAGCATATTTGTTTTGAAATTGACACAACATTGTTTTGGATTTAACAAAAATGTTTCAGGTTGGCAAAGAATAAGATTATTTTTCCTGCTGGGAAAAGGAAACAAACTATTAAACTCATTTAAAGTTGTTTCAACTTGTTGTTATAAGCATTGCCTCCAAAGTGTTTAGTTCAGCCACTAGACTTTCAAAAAGATCAAATGCATAATTCCTACAGCTCTTTGACAAAAAAAAAGGGGGGGGGGAGGAAAACAAACAACAAACAAATCTGGAGACATATACCTTTAAAGGACCCCAGTTCTGTGGCATCTTTTCCCTTGACTGTTATCCCACTGCCACATAAATTGAGTTCCTATATTTTAAAACCAATATAAGCAGATACATATCACCTAGAGTACTGTACAGCTGTTTCTCCCACTGTACATTTGCCCTTATCATTTAGTTCCCCTTGTATTCCTTAATAGTCAATAGACTTTGGCTCCTTCAAGAAGGATGTAAATCCCTACCTACCTTGTGGGGGGATTTCAGTTACTCAGCAAGACTCCTGCTTCCCAGACTAAAAATTTGTGGCAATTTCATTTAAATGAATCACAGAGTTTTATATTAAGTTACATACAATGTGGGATAATGCAGTCAATACAGTTCATGTCTTATTTTTATGTTAAATTCAATTTATTCTAACAACATCTCCACTATTTCAGCTTTTCAACATGCTGCAGACTTAGGCATTAACAATGCATGTAGTTTATTTTAGAGGCTGCCAGGAGCTGGGCATTGGAGAATCTGGGCAGGTAAGAGGCAGATACATGAAGCTCTCCATGCCTGGGGACACATGAAAGTGATTTGGGGTTAACAAGAGAAGTAAATTTGCATCTGGTAAAATACTTGGCAATGAAACAGTGACTCTAAGATTGTAAAGCCTAGTTCTGCAGGGAACCGTGGTCTCAAATTCATAGATTACATAGAGCTCTGAATATTACTACTGACTCAAAAATAGTTTTCTCTAACAGAAGTATTCTGGAATAAGGAAAACTTGAGTTTTTAAAAAATGAAGGAGTAGATTCTGTACTATAGCTCTCCTTGGCTCAAGCCAGGGAAAGGAGGAGGATGACATAAGGTAGTTCTCTGTCATTTTGCAGTATCTGTTTTTGGAGCTCTATCAGAGAAACTGAAGCTTTACTCAGTGCACCCATACAGTTCGAAAGAACTGTACCACTTGAATACAGAAATATTCCTTTCCACTCTCCTAGCAAACATCCTTCCAGGGTCATCAGGACAGGTGGCACAGCTGCTCATGCTGATCCTGAACACCTCCTTCACTGAAGCACCGAGGCTGCTGCTTCCAAGCCGAGTCAAAAAGGTGCATCAGTAAGTATGTAGAATTTATCCTAACACTGTATCAAGTAGCTTATTAAAACACAGAGAGGGAAAAACACCTCTTTTGCTTGGTGTTCAATCTTTCCTGTGTATTCCTTCCCAAATCATTTTTGGTTCAGTTTTATGTAGTGATCAGCAAACCCAGTCCTGGGCCAAGGTCCCCCCTGAGCAAGGCGCTTTGCACAGACCTTGAAGACTGTCCCATCCCTAAAGCATTTGTATTCTGTAGAACCTTAGAAACAATGCATTTACTCACAAAGATACGTGAGGACAAACATGATGTTATGTCTTACAAACGATGAAAATAAATCCAAGTAGACTCCTGTTCTCTTTCCCATTAGGAAGACATGATTAAATTTAAAGCCAACAAATGTAAAGTACACTGAAGACATACTCTTATATTCAGACTAATGTGCGGAACTCACAGACGCCACTGAGTTTTTGTGGAAGTAAATAGCTTGGGATGCTCTCAACAATAATCAGGTATCAACAAGCAAGCATATCATCTCTAATGTCCATACTGAGGATGAAAATTATAAGGAACGTCAGTCATCTGGCTTGAGACAAATCAGCCAGTTAGCAAATACACTCAGGAAATGTTTTGTCACAAAGGAGAAAAAAATGGAAGTGAAAGATCTTACTTTGAATCAGAAACACTGAATATTCACCTCTGATAAAAGCACAGTCCTAGAATACATGGACATTTTTCTCTCTTAACAGGTGAGCACTATGTATCAGAAAGTTATTCTCAATTTACACCCACCTTAGCAGCACTGCTGACCAGACAGTTGTTCGTGATTCACAACACCATGAAAACAGAATTCATCCTTTGGTGCTGGAGAGCTCTAGCAACAAGAGCAGCGTTCCTGTATTGAATCCCAATGGGCTAACAGCACACTGCTTTCTCCAGTTTGGAGTCATGAATCTGCTTCCCTTACTTGGAAGTGCAATTTATAGAGACTTAGCTTGTGTCATTTATCTAACACATCTCAGGTTTGATCAGCATTGACAATCCTTGCCTGAAACCAAAACCCTGTCACTCACCATCTCCTCATTACTTACAGAATATTGTAATTCATCCTCTCTCACTTCCACATTCTATTTGCCTTCTTAGCTACATTGTGTGTTTTCTTTCTCACATCTTATCACCACCTCTTCTCCTTTCTAAGACTTTTATCTTTCCTACTTTTTAATTCTGCCTGCCTCTCTCTATGATTGCAACTCTTACCATTACTGGAGTAGCAGCTTTTGCAATTGCTTAAGTTTATGCTTCCCACCTAAGAAGTTTTCCAAAAAAACCACACTGGCAAACAGAAAAAAGAAACCAGTCTTATTTCAACAACAGAGCTCCAGAGATACTTTATTGTGCTCTGTCATCCTCTACTTCTATTCTCATGCTTACCAGAGAACTGGTGTCAAGCTTCTTGTGAGGGCTTTAAACTCTCCATTCCCTTTCTGGGTTCATTTAACATACATTGTAATCACACTGCTGAGACAAATTCATTTGAAATGCATGCAGATTAACGCATCTAATTTTGTATTCTAGGTGTTCTAGCCTTGGCATTGGCCTTAGCAGTGGTACTTTCAATAATGTGCAGTATCTCATTTGTTTGCTTACGTTATAATACCTCTGAGTGAGTCCTCACATTTACTCAGTATGCAGCTCTGAAAATGATCAATTGCCAGCCTGCAAAATCAGAACAACTGTCTAGTCTTTCCCTTTATACCATTGCCTATCCTCAAAAATTATTTTAAAATGTTATGATAATGTGTGATACCAGTCACCCATATAGCATTTCAGGTCTGTAAAGGCAATAGTGCTTAAAATGGTAAAGGCTTCATGCTATATTTTTCTCATGGCAATAGTGATACAAGGTCCCATCAAGAACACCTGGAAAAGACAAAATGTGTCAATCTTACATAGCTGCATAGTTACTTGTTGTTTGGTTGGTTTTCTTTTTTGGGGTGCGGGGAGGAGGGGGAGATCTTTTCTTTTTTGCAAAGAATATAAAGCAATAGAGAGGCAGAGTAAAAGTGCATATTCAGAGATTTATTAGGGGAAAAGCAGAGTAAATTTAGAGATTTCCCATAAGAAATAGCAGTTTACAATGATTCAGCCTGCTGTGAGAAATCAGCTAAAACTGTAACAGGAGTCACATACAGGTTGTTAAACCTGCATACGGAATACTTAAATCTGACCTATTATGCAGGTTTCCTAATCCTCATGTTAACATAACATAAAGAGCTGATATTCAGCCTCTTCCTTGTGATGCCTTCATCAGAAATCAAATAATTCATTTTTTTTTCTTTAAAGAAGAAAAATAACACATTCCATTTCTACCAAACTAAACAACAGTAGTTTTTTGGTTGGTTGGTTGTGGGTTTTTGTTGTTGTTGTTGTTTTCCTAGCTAAATTGGACTTGTATTGAATCCCTGCAGTCTTTTAGGCAAAGAAGTACAGGGGAAAAACTTAAACTTACTCCCCACAGCACTAATAAATACAGCCAAATCACCAGCATGGAAAATAACTGCATGAGCCCTAGGTACCAAAGCTTACCCACAAATAGCTCATAGTGAATAATGCATACAGCTTAAAGCCAGTTAAAATAAGTGCCAGGTCAGTTAACAGTCAGCAGTGAATTTGCAAGGCTTTGAAAAAAAAAAAATCTTTTTTTTCTTTTTTCCCCTCCCTCTCTGAGGTACAAATAACTGAACTAAGATGCAGAGAATAATGACTGAAGTGAGGTACGGGCAAGAGTTGGCCACTCAGTAGAACTGGAGTGTTTCAGTCCTACATCAAAACAGACTGGTGGTGCTGAAGAGGCAATAGTAACATGAAAGAGCCAGCTTTCACTCTGAAGTGAGTTCTTGACATCATTTTGGGTCCTAAAGCATTACCATATCACAGAAATGGAAGGAATTTGTCTTGGCTGAAAATTTCAGCAGAAAAACAAGAGACTAAGGATCTATCACTGTGAGCCAGTTGCCTTGATTCCAGTTTAATTTCAGCTTTAAAATCACTATGTTTCTGTCAGACAGATTACAACATGTGAATGATCTGAAACTTCCAGTTTGTATGTTCATACCGATGAGTTATGGCTAGACTGAATTCACAGGAATTCATCTTCTCTGTGTGCTGAATATTGGCCATGTTTTCCAGCCCTGGAAAGGTACCAAGGTTTGTTCTGCAAGACCATTAGGCTGAGACATTAATAAAAAAAAAAAAAAAAAAATATCAAGAAATAGGTGGTCTTTCCCCACAACATTGTAACCTGCTCTTTATTCTGCCTTCTCTGTAAGAAATATTTCAACTTGAGCACTGAAACAACTCTGATAGTAAATTGCAGAAATTCCATAGGTCACTGCATTAGGATCTTGGTTTAACTGTTGCAAGTAGAAATATAACTGCTTAGTTTCCTAAACATTTATAAGGAATTCCAGTCTTACAGAGTCATGCCTGAAAAACATCTGGCCTCTGGCAAATTATGCAAAGATCCTTGATGTAACATCATTCTGTATCATTCATTCACATAGAAGTACAAAGTATTCTTCCAGGTGAGCAGCAACAATCCAGTTACTGGTTTCTACAGCTGCCTAGTAAAACATGCATTATCTAATAAATAAACCATCAATAACAGAGCACAACATATTAACTCAATGATTCTATTGTCCATATTAATTCATATACAAAATGCAGACACTGAGCTGTTGCACTTTTTCAGCACTGGAAGACTTTGCAGAAAATGTAAAGGTAAATATATTTACTGCCAAGGAGGTTCGTTCTTGTCATTTTGTTACTAGCATAGATAACCCTTCCTGCAGGATCCATCACAAAACTATCTGCAACCACTGAACCAGTTCTTAGCTTTCCTTTGCTAAGCAAGAAACATGAAGTGCTATAGAATCATCTAGGTTTTTACCAGAAATCTGGAAACAAAAGTTTTTTCCCCAAAAGTTTTACCGTTGTCAATTTTAAGCTTTGTATTTTGTGCCACACTTCAAGGTACTTAATTGTCTGCTAAGTAAACCTCAGCCTTATACTTAATTCAATATCATTATCACCAAGCAACAGCCACGATTTCTTTACTTTAAGCTTTTGAACCACTTCTAGTTTTCTCCCTCAGACTATGGTCCCCCCTCCACCCCCCCTCAAAAGAAAAAAGAAAAAAAAAGAAAAAAAAAAGAAAAAAAAAAGAAAGAAAAAAAAAGAAAAAAAAGAAGAAAAGAAAAACAGAAAAACAGCACATTGCATTCCAGTGGTTTGGATTACATGCATTTTGTTATGCTGGATTACTACCAATTTTTTTTAATACCACATTTCCACTCATGGCAAGTTGGCAGAAAGCACTAGTATCAGCACAACACTGTTATATCTACTATTTTTGCCAGATTTACAAGGTCCCGACCAATCCTAGACAAGCTGGGCATGCACAAAGCATTTTTCCCCTATTGCCAACATAATGTTAGCCATTACTTACTTCTTGTAATCACTTACGTATTTAAAAAAGAGCTAATCATATTTTTGGGGGAAATGGATTTAAAAACATTGGCCCTGCAAAACATTTCAACTCCTCTGGGAAAGGCAGACCCTTCTCACTGATTTTTCATAAACTTGGGGAAGCCCCTGAGGTAAATGAAGATGATGCATGGGAGTACAGCATATTTCTTTCAGCTAGTCTAGCTTTAAAGAACAGTAACACACTCAGATGGTCATCTTTATGAAAAACTTCCCAATCTAGCAGCAGTATATTCTCAGACACTTTGTAGGTAGTGCGTGAATCACTAGCATCAGAAACTCCTCTGGGGGGGAAGAGCCATGTAGTCTTTTTAGCTAGATATAGAGGGTGATACTGATGATACTTCATGATGTTTATAATATTTGTGATGATAGAATCGAATGAAAAAAAGAGAACTGCCTGTCATTACCTTGCTGGCAGTGCAGTCCATGTCATCTGTGGTGGGTTAGCCTTGGCTAGCAGCTAAATGCCCACCCACAGCTATTTGTCAACTCCCCCTTCTCAACAACACTGGGGTAGAAAACAGAATTAAAAAATCTCGTGGGTCAAGATAAAGACAGGGAGACTTGTTAACTGTTACCACCACGGGCAAAACGTACTAAACTTGGAGCAAATTAAATCAATTTTTTACCAATTAAAACCATATTTGGACAATGAGAAAAAGAAAAAAATTAAAAGGGAACTTTCCTCAGTGGTGGTCTACTTCCATTACTAATTTATATGATGATCCATGAGGGGATACTCTGCCATCACACTCGACAAGAACTACCTCCAGAAGCTGTGGATTGTTGCCTCTCTACCTTTTTTTTTTTTTTGTCCATCCCCCCTTTCCATAGCGAGGGATCTCAGCTTACCTTTTAATTTCAGATTGTCATCTCCAGTATCCCAACATCAGAGCAGCCAAGCAGCAATCCATTCACCTGGCTAGCAAATATAATCTTTAAGCTTACATCAAAGTTTACTCAGGGTCACTCATTTGTTTTTTGACTGTTAAGTGATTTCTGTCATTTCCTCCTCCCATTTTCTTGCCAAAGGACCAGCTTTCTAATCAGACCCTTCCTCCTTTTTCCTTACATTGTATGGACCTGTCAATCTCTGCTTCCAATTTTTTTCTTTTTGACTCCTAGAATGATTATTGTAGATAGGGTTTGTGTCCCTGTCTTAACCTGAGGCATCCTCAGGTCCTGAGGCTCTTCTTCCCTTACTCCTGTGATGGAGCTGGAAGGAGACTCAATAATCACAAGCGAAGCCCCAAATCAGTGCTATGAATTGGTAGGTCCCAATGGCGTAGACAAGTCATCTTTCTGTCAAATGGATCTCCATTTCAATGGGATTACATGTCTCTTCAGCCATAAAATTGTAGGCTATCAAAGGTGATAACTGCCCTGCACACCTGCTTAAATCCTCCCATACACCTTGTCACCCAGAGACTGTCCTCTTAAGGGCACATTTCTCTGTTGCCTCACCAACAAGTTGTTCACTCTTATATCAGGTTGACAAAATCAGGTTCCACATTCCCAATGAAAAGACAACAAATGTAAGATAATGGGACCAAACAGCATTTGTACAGTTGTACAAAAACCTCAGAAGCCCATGCAACAAAGCTAGCTACACTAATGCCAGAGGCAAGAAGGGAGGTGTAATCCCTCATTCTCTCCACAAGATAGCTCGCCCAGCGAAAGAACATGATCCACGCCTGGGCCATATGCCAGCACAAGTGCATGGCCATTGTTTTTATCAACATGTTCACAGGCACAACAAAATAGAGTGATAAGCAGCCCAGAGAACAGCAAAAGCCAAAAGTGGCCACTAGCCTCTAGACTCTAATATACAGTAAAGCAAGCAAGCTCCATGACCAGCACAAAATCCTGACAATTAACAACCCCAACAGCTACAGCACACAATCGGATCAAAGCTGTCTTTATCTCAGGCCACACATTAGGCACCAAAAATGACTGTAGTGGGTTGACCCTGGCCAACAGCCAAACACCCAGCCAATCTAAATCCCCTCTCCCACAAGACAGAGGGAAAATAGAAACTTGTGGATCAAAATAATGAGAGTTTAAGAAGGCAAGTAAAATCTGAGTGTAAGCAAAGTGAAAAGAGGAATTCATTCCCCTTCATAGACAGGCAGATGTCCAGTCACTTTCTGAAGAGTAGAGCATCAGCATACATCACAGTTGCTTCAGAAGACAGGCATCATAACCACAAATGTCCCCCCTATATTCTCTTTTCACTGAGCTTGTACTGCTGAACACTACATCATATAGAATAGAATATTCCTTTGGTTGGTTTGGGTCAGCTGCATCCCCTCCCAGCGCCTTGCCCACCCCCAGCCTGCTACCTGAGAGGGCTTGGGAGAAAGAGAGAAAACCCTGATGCTGTGCAAACACTGCTCAAGATTCAAAACAGTGGTGTTATCCACACTGTAGCCACAAATGAAAGCACAGCACCATACAGGCTGCTATGAAGTTAACGCCATCCCCACCAGACCCACCTACATCATTTCATTATATTCCCCAAAGCTGTCAAGAGGCTGATGAACAAGAGTGGTGACAGAATTGAGCCCTCAGGATGCTTGTGGGAAGGAGAACCTGCCCATCGTGCCCACTGGGAAGAAATAAGTGAAACCAGTTTAAGAAATCTCTTGAATCCTACCAGGGAATGCTGCCATGTCAACAGGACTTTGTTATCAATCACAGAAATTTAATAATAAGCCAGTATTACCCAGGCTGTCTTTGATCTGGCCAGCACCAAAAGCAATTCATTCATAAGTTTTGCACTGGTGTTTTGCCTTGCAAAGTAAAATTGAATTGGGTCCAGCATATCAATTAGTGAGATCTGCTAAATTACATTTTCTTGAGGATGCATTCACTTCCCCAAGAAATCAGAAAAGTTTTGGTTGTTTCTGAGTGTCTCCATAGTTAATGAAATGCAGAGGCCAAACTTCGAGGACTTAGTTGTTAGAGTCTCCATTTCTGTGTCCTAACAGATTTTCCTTGGTCACTGGTGTCATATGTGACCATAAAATTTTCTCCCCTGTTGAACCTGAAAACCTCAGCAACATTTCAGAAAGTGTGAAGTTAAATGCCAGAAACACCGTTACTAATACTGGCTTGTGAAGGGAGGGCAGTCAAGGAAAATTTTATCACACCATCCACCTTGAAAGCTTTGTCACCCTATGCTAAAAGAATTTTGTTAGGTAGAAAAAGAACTCACTTTTCCCTCTGAAAATGCACTAAGTTCACAGCAGAGATGCCAACCATATCTTCACTGCCAAGTGTTTAAATTTTCATAAGACATCACCCTACCAGCACTTGAAATTCATGGTTCTACAACAGCCTATAGAGCAATACAAATGAATACCATAAAACATCGGAAAGCTATGGAAACAAAGCAATATATATTCCATTACTTGGTGTTATATTGAAACTGCAGGTACACTAACGTATCTCTTCCTTCCTAAAACTCCTCACACATTTACACAAACTATTTTGTGTAGGAGTTCAAGAAATTTTGAAATTATGAAAGAGCATTTTCATTTCCAACTATTTATCTAACATGACAATTCTCCATTGATCTCAGAGTAACTGTTGAACTCTGGGATTTTGTTTGCATCTTTCATTTGCTTTGCATTACTCACAGATGCTGGCAAGTCAGTTATATGCTTTGACTTGATGCATCATTTCAGAGGATGTACAGGACATTCATCCATCTTGAAAGATTCTCACAAGGCCTAATTTATGCTTATTAAGTAATATAAAACCCAGTGGTCTATGTAAACATAATTAGAAGCATAATGTTGAGCATCTTTCTATATAGTCATTTCATATAAAAACTGATTTCTGTTATCTAGCTATCACCTGAATTTTCCTCAAGAGAGCAGCTTAATTTCTTAATAGAATTTTTGCCTTTGGTTACAGCAATGCTATTGCAATCACTGTTTTTAAACAAAGCCATTTGATTTTTTTCTTCCTTTCCCATATAATATCAGCCTGGTTTTTTTTCAGCTTTCTGGTCCTTGATTTTATAGCTTAATAGTTTTCCTGCTGGATTCTTCACTACATTTGGACACTGTATTTGTTTCAGAATCATCTGCTATTCTCCCTCAGGTGGGATTATAACCCTTTCTCCAGTCATGTCTTACCCCTGCTTCCTTCCAGATTCAGAAATAGGTATTCCCTTTCTTCTCACTAATACAACAGACTCCCACTTCCAGTGGCAAAGTAGACTGAACTTCTACTCAGATCTTCAATTAGATACTTGCTTAGATACAGCACAAATAGGCTCCTAACTCCATGCCTGAGAATAGTCAGCCCATCCTGGAAAATTCCCCAGTACCTGACAACCCAGTCCCAGTACCTGACAACCCCAGTTCAGTGTAACCCCCTATAATTCCCAATGTATCATTCTCAATTTAAACTAAAGTCAAATTCAGTTCTCAGCTCTCTTTCTGATACCTTGAATTTAGTTGAGCTTGTCAATGCCTGACTGCTTTCACCAATAGCAATACTGAAGACATAGCAGGAAGAGCACTATTTAGCCAGGTGTCCTTTTGTAAAGGCTTTCTCTTTACAGTGAGTCAGAGTAGATTATGGAGTTGATACAGTGTAGCTGATAATGAACCTGTGGGTAAATTAAAGGCTTTGTTTAGCTCACTATTGCAAAAAGTCTTGATTTCACATTCAGTCCCATTTCTCTCAATAAAAAGAATGCTCTTAAAAGGCCTTTGGTTTTTTGCTTAGCTGGGTACTTGAGTGAGAATGACTAAACAGCATGTCAGAGCAATGTTAATACATGCCTCAGTTCCTGTTTGTATACAGATGACCAAATTCATAGCACTGCAGTTTCACTGCAACTTGTGAATAAGTTTGCTAGATTTGCCATTTTTTTAAATGTCTTAATCAGAATAATTCAAAGAAAATGTCTTTTCTTTTAGTTCTGCAAGCACTTATCAAACATGTGCAAGCCCTATAATATTTTTTGATTCAACCATCTGTTGAGCATAATCCAGACTGTGCACATCCAGTCTGTTTTACAATCACATCACCTAAAAAGGCAAATCTGACCCAGTCCTAAAAATGGTTCTCCCATACTCTATTACCAGCATAAAATAAGACTATGTTGAAGTCTATCTGAAAAATGTATTGTGATTTCCAAAGAAATTATATTATTAACATTTAATAGTTGAGAGGTTCTTACAAAGTTCGGAGCAATGAAGTTGGGCAGATTCTAAGACAAACTATTAAACCAGAGTATCAATCTTTTGTTAAGGCTTTTAGTCAAATTCTGAAGCTAAAATGTTTTATATATTATCCATAAATAAGGGGATCAAGTAAATGACCTAATAAGAAACTGATGTTTGTACTACCTTCATACCAAGTTTTGGTGCTTAAAGTAAGAGACTTATTTCCTTTGGCTCTTTGTATGGCCAGAGTCAGAGAAAGCACCAAAATCAGGTGAACAATAAGACACCACTACAAAGAAACAACACATGAATATAGTACGCTGCCTAAAGCTGCCAGGGTATTTACAGAATGACCAGGGATGCTGTGATCCAGACTAATTTTATTATAGTCAGGTTTTTCAGTTCACTGAAAGATGTCAGTCCTGAAAAGTTCCACTATTCATTGCGTATTATTCAGTGCATATTGAATGATGCAGATGAAGCACATGCACAAATCTAAAACAGAGTATCATTTTCCATACTACTTTCATTTTAATGCTGAAGGCTTTCCAAATGTGCTGCATCTTGTCTACACACTCTTCTAGAGACACAATTAATGCTTCAGATAGATTGGAATCAAAACATGTAACAAAAAAAGGAACAATGAAAGGTTAGCTATCTGATTTATGGGAATCATAATTGTGATTTTTGAGGAGTGATGCAAGAAAAGAACAATATTATAGTACTATAGTATAGTACAATATAGGGCTAAAGGACAACATCGCAGCCACAGGAGTGACAGACAAAAACTTCAGGGAGAGAAAGGGACAAAAAAGTTTGATAGATCAGAATGACGACAGAATAATAAGAAAACAGAAGCTAAGTAGGTAAGACTGTCAAAGACCTTGAAGGAATGGTGTTTAAACAATAGATAAGAGAGAAACAAAGAGTGAATAGAAGGATTAAAAAAGACATTATCAATCTAACAGACAAGACGGAAAATGTCAACCCTCATCATCAGAACAAGATTCACTGAAATGGAAAAACAGACATAAAGACACTGCAAAAACCAAGGTGAAAGTCAGAGAACCCTCAAAATAAGGATTATCACAAAAATCACATTTCTCCAGAGTGCGTGGAAGCATAAAAACACTGATGTCTTATGTCTGTAAAAAACAGATAATAATTAACATTTACTTCAGCAAAAGTTAACAACACCAATTAAGTTGCCACGCATCTTCATATCCTTTTCCCAAGATCTGCTCTACCATCTTGCCACTTCTTTTCATTCATTAGAAAAGTAAATACTAGAACAATGAGTAGCCTGAATTGCACAGTTCTGAAACAAAGGACTGCCTGCAGGATAAGATGGAGAAGAGCTGTGGTGAAATTCACAAAAAGCCTTACCTCCCAATTAGCAGAAATTCCCCAAGCACTCCCAGGCGTCTCATGGCGATGAGGATCCCCCTCACCGTCATTCCCTCACAGAAGCAAACCACCACTCTAGCCTTGGGTAACCTTTCTCTTAGCTTGCGGAGCAGGCGGTCAAAGCTCTTTTCCCCAGCGTTGCTGTAGATTTTGTCAGAATGAGCAATGCAGAGGCCCTCTTGGGCAGCCAGCTCTTTGAAGGCCTCCATTCCACTTTCCCCATAATTTCCTGTTTTAAAAGAAAAAGAAAAAAAGGTATTATATCATGCATTTACCCAATTAAGGCTGGGGTATCAACTAGAAAGAGCAAATGAGGTCCTCCAAAGTGAACATGCTCAGCGTTCAGTGGAACAATGAGACACCTGAGGATCAGTAGGTCTTCAGTGACCTGGAGACTGAATGTTTCTTCTCTTACATTGATTTACCATTGGATATTAAAGGCAAATAAGGTGTGGAGAGGTAGAAAAGGGGACAAAGAGAGCTGAGACAATAAATTCAAAGTTGCATTAACATTTTCTGGCAATTATCACAGGTTTTCTATAGCAGAAAACCAGTTACAATAAAGAGAAAAAAAAAAATGAAATGATTTCATTCTAAACTGTTCTGTACCACATGTAGTCCCCAGTAGTAAAAACGTGAAAAAATGGTTGCAAACGTAAAACATCCTGATCTGGTAACATTTTAAAAGCCACTGGAACTAATCTGACTGACCAGTGTTCATGACAGTTAAAACTTAGGCCTGATGTTTATCTTGTAATAGGACACCATCTGTAAGGACTTCCAAAACAGCTCTTTCTAATACAGAAAGATTTTGATTTTGTGGTTCAGATAGTATCAAAGTTGATTCTAAAATTCCTTTTATTTTTTTCTATTCATATATTTTTGAATCCCTAAACCAGCTTTGTAAAACTTAAACTGCCTTCAGCTATGGCAACAGGTGAAATCTCAGATTTTCTTTGAATATTTTATGCCTGCCATGAGCACAGGATTTATGATGAATACCAATCAGACAAGAGGAGCAGATGGATTACAATAAATTGTCTGTTAACAGAAACAAGAAATCATTCAAAAAGAGAAGCCAAATTTTTTCACTGTCCACATTTGCAACATTTGCTCAGTTTCTTGAGGGAGTAACATCAAATACGTTCAATACTTCTAGCCATAGACCTTTCCAAACCTGTGGTAACTGAAGAGATGCAACTGCCCTCTTTGCAGAGACAGCTTCAAATAGCAAATTGCAATGAGAAGGACTTCTGAATCAGCCTAAATTTATTCACCAGAAAAAACGTACAACAACCCAAAATGCACAGCTACAGGACAGAAAATTCAGCAAGAGATAGACCAGGCATTCTGTATAAATCAAACAAAAATAAGTACAGTTTTTCCAGAAATGTGGATTCTTTGCAGCAGATTCAAACTGTGCAGTTTCATACAGTCATAATTGTATTAAGGTATAGCCAAACCTTCCATGTCTAGTTTCAATCACAAAACTCAAGTTCCAAAGCTTTTTGCGTCGAGCTGCCCTAGTTCCTCACAAATTTGCAGCACAGCGACATGGCCTCTTTTCCAATCTGTGACTTGATGACAGATACAGCAAGCAAGTCTGTCTGCTCTGCTGCCAGTGAGACAGACATACTCCAGAACAGGAGCAAAGCCACGGCCCTGCATGGCTGTGGGGAGAGGAGAGGAAGGGCTGTGCCTGGTGGAAACACATCAACAATCAGCCCCACACTGCTCAGCCCTGTCCCGTGCCCCTGTACCTGGGGAAACACCATTGCCTCTCACAGGGGTTGTCACACTGAGGTGGATGCTCAGAGGAGACACTGTCGAGGTATTTCTGTATATTTATAGGACATAACCCACAATCACCAAGGGATTTACTGCAGGACTTGAGGCTGGGCAGTTTGAGCTACAATGCTTTTATGACCTCTCTCAGGCCCCAGACTGCAGCAGGACAGCCTTGCTGCTGACTTGCATTAGCAAGCATCTCACACTTTGGGAAAAAATTGGAATATATTGCCCCATTTCATGTGGAACTTCATACAACAGGTAAACTCATTTGAAGTCAATGGGATTATTCCTGAAGTAAAATCTTACCTAAGCTGACCCACTGGAGTAAACTGAATATTCTTAGATATTTAGGTAATGGGTATTACAAAATGATTATTATAGGTTTCCTACCTAAATTAATAATGCCCTAAATGTAAAGGTAGAATGGGATTTTCTTATACATCAGTACAACACAAACTCTGTTCTAACCGAAGTTAATGATTTCAACAAATACAAAATTAAGTCCACTTAAAATGCTTTTTCCCAGCTTTAATTTGATGGAATAACAATCATCTCAAACACACAGCCACACCTGCACTAATAGTAAAACAGCCTACAAAACTTAGGCTAATAGGAAGTAGTGTTGCCTATAAATTCAATAAAGGCAATTAAGAGCCTAAAAGGTATAAAAGCTCATTAAGATCAAGAACCATGCAGACACAAGATCAAATAAGCAAAAACAATGCAGAAAAATTGGGGCTGAAAATGAAAACTTTCTAACCCTTCTACAAAGTTGTGAAACAGCTTTCCAATAGCAGTACAAGGAAAGAAATCTTATTTTAGAATGGAGCTGGTAAGCTCACAAGAGCATTACATAATGTAGATGTCTGCAACAGACGGAGATGAAACCTGATGAACCAGGTCCTTTTGAAGCCTGTTTCCTGCTTGTTCCCCAAGCAAGACAGTACACCGCACACCTTCCTCCTCCAGGGGAAATGACCAGGAAGAAAAAGAACATGTGGCAGATGTTAGATGCATTGTTCAGTGCACTCAGCTACTGGGGTAAGCACACTGTAAGAGTATATACAAAATAGAAAGCACTAATTAATTCTGTGCAGCAGCCAAGAATATATCCATCTGTACCAGCTTGCTGGGTACATCAATTTCAATCAACACATGCAACAGCTGAGAAGGGAAATGTGTAATGAAAGAAATCTGCACAAGATGGCAGTCAGTGAAGAGTTACAACAGGATCAAAAATTACAACACCACCATGGACTGAGGGTCATTTTTCCTTTGAAAGAGCAATCAAAAATCCAATCTCATTCTTAACTACAATTTTGTTACTAGAATAAACTGGGAAATGACAAAGTATTTATTATCTTGAGGTCACAAACAACCAAGTTTCATTCTGAACTGTACCCAAATGCTAGCTGAGCCAGGAACATTTTTTAAGTCCCATGGTATCTTGCTATTTTTTTTTTTTTTTTTTTTTTTTTAAGTTTTTTTTTTTTTGTTTGCTGTTTTTTTTTTTTTTTTAATAATAATAATAAAAAATAAAAACTCTGTTCAACTTGTATCCTGTTCAGAGAATGGGATATTCTCCATTCATGCTTCAAGTAGAGTCTGCACAGGACTGTAAAGGTAAATTCTAACCCTATCATGACTACAATTGTACTAAGAGCACTGTTCTCTCAGTGACAGACAGCTTTGCTTCACCGCTCTAAGAATCCTACATGAGGCTATTCCAGCTGAAGGATCTAAGTACCTGAAGATGCTGGTGAGAGCTACACATAGTGAGAATTATTCTAACTCTCTGTATTCTATTCAGTTAAATAACAAAAGTATGAAGACGAAGCTTTAGTAGAAATCAAAGATGTCACCCTAGTGAAAAGAAGAAAGACATTTTCACTTAACAATCAACTTGTATAACTGTTTGTTTCAAAACCCCCCAAAGTAATTCAAAAATTTAGCTTCATAAAATGCTCCTGTGAGACATTCAAGTCACAGCTGCCAAAGGAAGTTACACTATTTGCTTGTATTAGCACTTGAGCAGTGTGGGGAGCAGAGCCCAGGAACTTCATCTAAAAGGTTTATACTGTTCTTTTTATTATAGTTGTCTGGCAATTTTACTTGCATTCTCTTTGTCAAGAGAGCCATTTTTTTCCATGTATGAAATGAAGCTGAAAAATACCCTTAGCAATCAGATGCTTATGAGAATCCTGGATACTGTCTTTTTGAGGGATGCACAGAGTGTGGATCTGCCTGAGCCACGTGACAAAGTGCTGCATTTCCAAGGGGGTTATAACCAAAACAGAGCATCCCATGTAATTCAATGTCTGATTTCATTCAAGGATAGCAATTTTCTGTGGGGCAGCATAAGGCAACATGAACCACTCATATTTTTGCTACAGAAAGCATTCTGTTGAAATTTGTAGGTTAGCTCCTCTTCTATTAAATATATATATATACCTTAAAAGAGAAAGGAAACCATAATGCTGAAGAGGAAAATTATGAGACTCTTCTACTCAGCTTCCAGGGTCAATAGGAAATACCAATTTCCTTCTTAGACTCTTTAAAGAGAGAGAGAGGAAAAGAGATCAGGAGAAAGATATCTGTGCATGAAAGAACATTCCAATGCATTTAAATAGCAAAAGGCAGGAAGAGATACTACATCTACCTGGGCAATGAGGTGAGGTGACCTATTCTGTGCTAACAGTGACTTACTGTCCACATTTATGCTTCTCAACAGCAGCAGTAATGACAATCTAGCTGAAAACTGAATAAAAAACAAGCATACCCTGAAAACACTCAGTGAAGGAAGTGCACCAATAAGAACCACAAAATCTAGCTTCACTACAGGGTATTTCAGAAGCCTGCCAAAACACAGGAAGGTTCCTCTTTTTACAAATAAGTCAGAAACTATTATTGGTCCTCTTCTTTCCTCTCTTCACATCATGATCTGTTTGTTCACCTCTCCCAAGCTTGTACTCATACTGCCCAAAGTATAAACTTCATTTCAGTGTTCAGTATCAATTCACTGTAAAAGCATCTATTTCTACAGCTGATTAATGTTTTTTGGCAGAGAGAAAATTAAAATAAATAAATAAATATTTTTTAAAAAAAGTAAGAATGCTGCATGACTTAACAACAAGGAATAGTACTCAAAATCTTCTCTAGTGCAAAGACAGATTAGCTGTGAAGAGTAGAACAGGGACATAATCCAATTACGGAATTGCTTCCTGATATATTCCAATAGCTGTTTCAAAAAAAAAAAAAAAAAAAAAAACTAGAGGCAACGTTAAATATAACCATAACTGTACAGTTTCCAAATACATGTCCGGAAGGTTTTGGACCACTTAACAGATTTAAAATAAATGATTTTTTTAAAAAAGTGTCAGTTTTCTCCCCTACAAAACCCCTTATTTCCTTTCACCATCAGGATATCTTTGAATAGGGTCAGTTAATGAGAAATGAATGATTTGTCTCATTTTAATGTGTTTCTTATCAGTCAAACCATATTAAATAAGCATGTGCATACTCCTAGTCCATTGCAAACTAAAATTAAAATGGCCAATCAGATTTAAATTAGCATGTTTGTAATAGGCTGGGAGTGTATACACCATTGGCTAACGTGGCTCAGCTGATAAGCAGTCAGCTTCTAAGCTGTAGAAATTCAAGCCTGTACACCCATTTGTCGACACTTTTGATCTACAGAGTTAAAAACAAGAGCCTAAGTCTAAAGCCATTCTATCGGTGCAATATATTGGCAAAAAAATGAGATGCTGAAGAGTGGATCTGCCCACCTATCTTATTTCTGTACTTCCCATGTGTAAGTATTATACTCACAACAAGAGTAATACCTTCTTCTAGGGAAGCAAAAGCAGCCCTGTTGGCACAGGGCTTCCAGGACAATTGTGCCAACACAGCCCCCCTCTGCCACATTTCTCTGTCACTGTGGAAAGGGAAGAAATAAAACACTAAAACATTTTTCACTAGAAAATCTTTTTCAAGGCTAAAATCACACTGTTGTCAAAGGGGCTATATTTTATTAGCTATCCGTTATTCCAAATAGAATTTGTCTTTCCTTTTCAGTGAATGTTCTTCACTTAATGTTGACTTCACTGCCTAAAGCCCTTTACCATAGTTTCTTTTCAGAGTTCAGATAGCTTTTTCAACACCACTTTCTTCACTGAGTATATTTCAGCTCACATGTTTTTAAGAGGAAACTTTAAAGCAGAAGAGTTAGGCTATGAGAGTACTTTAGAAACCCTAAGGGATCAGCCACTTTACAATAAGAAGAACACTGCATGGTTATGAACTCCAGTTCTGATATCAGTCAGAACAGAACAGTGGAGAAAGTATCAAAAAAAAAAAAAAAAAAAAAAAAAAAAGGTCAGTAAACCTGAAATCCCACTCTAACACTCAAAGCTTAAAAGGAAAACTCTACCTCTTATTTATTCTAACTAGCTTGCAAAAAAATCAGCAAAGATATAAATTGTTCAACAAATAATGCCAAAGTAACTATTTCAGTTTCTCTAAGTACAATGGTGTTTGGAGACCAGCCCACTACTCCCTTGGTGCCTTTCACTCAGCTCATCTCCCAGCTGTTTGGTTCTGAAGTTGCTTTTAGCCTCATACCACCCATGGGTATTGGGGACCTCCTTACCACCACTAGTTTGCATCCTAGGCCAACTCATGGATCTGTGGAAGTCAGACTTTCCCTCATGTTTCCATGCTCATTTTTCTTTGACAGCACCTGAGAGATTTTGCATCAGGTGGAGGCCTCACTCTCTTTTCAGTGACAGAGGGCAACTCATTATCAGAAATTGAGGTAGCAGTGTAAACACTCCACATTCTTTTAAAGTACCTTGGCAAAGTTTCCTGTGCTTATCATGCATTTCAAACCAACATCACTCCAGCCTGATGAAAGCTAGAAGGATGCGTTAAATGAATGAACTGAGTCATCTCTAGTGCTCTACAATACTCTGCCATCTGTGCTTATGGCCTATTTTCTTCCAGGCTTCAGGCCCTTGTAGAAATACAGAAAGGGAGCTGTTGAGAGAAGACTAGTCTTTTCATTTTCTCAACTCAAATAAAACTAAGTACAAGGGAGAAAATAAAAACAGTAAATGAGAGGTTGGTGTTTGATGATTGCTGTAGCCATAAAATAATACAGCATTCCTATCATCCTATCATAGTTCAGCTTTTCAGAGAAATAAAACTATATTTCAGATAAGAAAACTCCCATTATTTTATTAAATGCTAGGTTACCTTCGGTCATTAATTACAAAGTATGCACACTCTGCCAACAGCTCATCATAGCTATGTATTATCTCCATAAGGTAGACCCAAGCATAGGTAAAGCATTGCTGTTAGATGAAATGGTATATTTAAGCCTTCATCTTGAATGAGGCAGGTGCATCATCTTGATCAACTAATTGATATTCTTGTCAGAAATACAAGCACAGGTGAAGTCAGTCTTGATGTGATGAGAGTAGTGCTAAATAATGTTCCCAAAACAAAAAAAAAATGCCTAAAATTGATATTTTTTTTCCCCTAAACTTATTCAAAGAATATTTATTTCATTTATAACAAGGAGCTTTAGAGATTTGTTTATATTCTAATGGAACTTTTTCAGATAAATCCTTGGCTGATACACAATACTTGTAAAAAAAAAAAAAAATAAAAAAAAAATTACTCACTGAACCTATGCTTTTGTTGTTGATGATGAGTTATCAGTAGCTTCCAGTTTTCTTTAGAATTTATTGAAAGTAATCTAACAACCCCTAACATTAAGCATTGGTTGGGGCTGTTCTTTGGCAATGATTGGACAGTGGCCACAGATGTTTTCTCTTTCTTGATAAGACAAATGAAAGTAAACACAAAACTAAGTTCCAGTGAGAACACTCTTGTATGAATAATCCATTGTTTCTTCAAAGCTCTCTGTGATTATTACAGTTGGTAAAGTTATTTGCACAAATACTTCTGGAAAGAATACTCAAAAGGCACATCAAAGTAGAACCATATTCTCTCTCATTTTATTTTTTAATACAAGCAGATGTTTGAAAAAGAATGAAATTAATGCTCAGTTCTGTTCATGCTTTGGCAATTATGCAATTAGTTTAGCTCACATTTCAAGCACAAGATTTAAAACACTGATGGCAACCCTGAGCGATCAAAAATTACGCATGTACCCTACTATGAATGAAGCTTTGAACCTAAAGAAATGAATGGAGATCTAAAAATAAAAATAAAAAGACATTTCTACTGGCTCTCTAGTTTCTGAACCTGAGGGGACAGAGAAATCAGTTTATTAATTTAAATTTATTAATTTTTAAGAGGGACAAGCAAACTGTTAAATTTTATTCCTTACTGTCCGTTAACATTTAAAAAAATATATCCAAAAAGCTACTAACCTCAACTATAATACCATATGTAAATGTTCGTGGCCTTTATAGCAATTTTGGCTTATATATGATTTTAGACACCTATATTTTCTGTTTATGGGAGCCACGGCTCCTGATGTTAATTATGTCAATTTTGGAATACTATGTAAGTGATAATTCTTAGTGTTGTGTGTAAGAAGCTATACCTAATCACAGTTTATCCATCACCAGAGAAATTGGTCGTGTAAATGGAATAAACTTCTGGGGTTTATTGCAAATGAGAAAAAATACTTTTTTGATGTATGCTTAATCAAATCCCTTGATGCTGTAACATAATTATTCAGAAGACAATTATGTAATTTTATAAGTAATAGTGTTTTAATTCATTTTTAAAAGAAAGTTACTGCTTTGCCTTTTATGTCCATTAAAGAATTTGATGAAAATAAATATAATTTCCTAATATTATCTGAACTATCTACTCTCACTCACACAGACTACTTTTGAATTTGATTACTATGACTAATCATCTGTAATAAATATCAGCACAGCTGGAAGAAACCCAGAATAACTTATTAAATAATTCTGCCTCTTAGATTTATATATATATATATAAAAAAAAAAAAAAAAAGGTTTAGATGCTGAGTCTGAAAGCTAGAGATAAGGAGCAAAAACACATTTTTAATAATTTAAGAACAAGGCCTAGGAAAAGAGAACTGCATAAGCAAAAATAAAATTTATCTAAACAGAAGTGTTTCACTTTTAGAGAATCAACATTTTCAAAAAGATTGAATTTAACTTTATAAATATTTTTCAGCAACAACCCCCCGCCAAATAAAACATTTAGTCAAAATATTTCCAATTACCTCTAAGCTGAAATCCATGTTCTGCAAACACTGTCACATATGGTGATTCCAGTACTCATAGTAATGCTTTAAAAGACTTACAGCAGAACAGTCGAATACATAACAGAAGTGTTTGTAAGATTTGCGCCTAACAGAAATAAACTGAAAACAAACAAACCAAAAAATAAAATCCTAATTTTGAGTAGTTCTTCCATCAATAAAGCTGAGGTAAGATATTGATGCCAACACTTCCAACTGAGTCAATAACCTCAAGGATTAACACAATATAAATGTTTAAATTCCACATTGTTAAAAGGCGTTTCTGATGCTGACTGGTGAAATGTTTGAAATACCTTTCCCTACAGGCTACTGTAGTATTTGCAGGTGAAAAGGGGAATAATGCTGAGAATCTAGGCAGCCCATACAGGAAATGAATGCACAAGCTGAATTACCACAAGAAGAGAATTATTAGTTTACTTTGTGTAGCTCCCACTGAGGTAATTTAAAAGACTGAGCTTCAGAAGGGCACACTTGTGAGATAACAAAACTGGATAAATGCAATTAGGACAAAGTTATAATGCTGAAAATGTGAGATATTATAGAACACTTAAAATACTACTTGTGAATTAAATGCAAAAATGAACAGTTCATCTTCTCTTCTCTGAATTGCCATTAAGCTACAGAAGCACAAACTGGGATTGAGCGTAGGCATTGAGTTAGACAAGTCCTAAAAGAACAAAACTGTCACAACTGTCAGAAAATTAACAACAAACTCTATGACTGACAGTCTTGCATTCTTGACTAGTTTGCTTTTATCTCTGTCTTTTTATCACTGGGTTATGGCTAATTGGGATCAGAATAACAAACCTAAACTATTCAGGAATTTCAAAGTAAATTTAAAACCTTCAGCACCAGTTCTCACCTACTGGAAAATATTACAACTGGGAAAGAAAATCCTAGCTGAGCAGCATGACGACTTGATGCATCAACATCACTGAAGTCCTACAACGCATGCAAGAATGCATCTCATTCTTTAGCACACACCTCTTTGGAAAAAAAATACAGAGCATTTCAGTTATTCACAATTTCTGATTTCTGAAGGCTGAAAGAAATGTGTCATTCATAAAGTTCTTGAAGCCAGGCACACCTGCTATCCCATGACTTTTTTATTAAGGCAAATACCAAGCAATTGTTTGAACTGATCCCCTAGGTGAATGAAGAAAAAGCACCATTGCCAAGTCCCACCTGGCTTTTTTCTGTTTTACGAGAAGAAATAATCTTTTTTGTGCTGGAAAAAATAAAAAGATACACAAATTTCATGAAGACAAACAAGAGAGATGACACCTCAGCAGGTGCTCCAGAACAATCAGATACCTTTTATTGTATGTCCTTACACTGCCTCTTAGCCGTTTTATTTGCACACTGCTATTGATAATAAAAAGTCAAGAAAAATGGAAATTAAAGATTAAGAGAGATTAAATGTGGATTTATGAAATACTTGGCTTGTTTAATTCAGTAAGAATGAGGTCGGGCTTTTCCTGCATTTTTACTGATAGATTTTTTGTAACCTATTAGTCCTGCCCCGCGTTCGGCGGCCCCCCCCCCCAGAAAAAACAACAAATAATTTAGTTTTTGTTCCTCTACTTCTGTTTTCTCACTTGTTTTCACATTTGAAATACCTACCTCATTCATAGTCCCTTTCTTTCACTGATATTTCTCACTCAAGTTTCCCTAGATGCTAAGGAAAGGTTTTAAAGAACAGTGACCCGAGAAAAACTTGGAAAAAATAGTGAAATGTCCTGACTGTTATGCAAATCTGGCAGCCAGGAACTACAGGCTCTCTCTGCCAGAGCTTTGCATACCAACCTAGAAGTGCAGTGGTCCTGCATACACGTGGCTTTGTCAGGCTGTGCTCCAGCAGGGAAACCTTGGACCACCTGAGTCCTCTGGCACCTGCACCTGGTCACAAGGACACTCCCAGATCACCTCCAGCACCTTCCATTCCGCAAATTGGATGGGGCAAGGCTTCTGGGATAAGAGGCCTTTGCAGCACACCTTATGAATGCCTTCTCAAATCGTGTGTCTCGCAGAGATGTGTGTAACACTGCTATGCAGACCAATAAGACAGCTGGTTGGAGGGAGAAAGGAAAGACTCTTTCCCAGGTTTTGAGGCAGCACACAATTCAGGCACAAAGTGTTAAAGTTGTTTGTTTGTTTTTTCCCCTATACAACATGAATTTGCTTTCTCCACACTCACAGCCCTTTGGCTTACAGAGAGCTCCTGAGGTACGACATCTTGGTACTCAACAAGGAGTGCTGTTATCCAGAAGGCCCTAGCAGCCTCCTGACCCCAGTTTAAAACTACATGAACCCAAACACATAACCCAAGCACAGCTTCATCAGCTCACCCTTCAGGTAAAAGTTCCCAGAAGGAGACACTAGAAGAAGGAAGAAGCCCTCTGCTGAAGTCCCACAAGCTGACTGCAGTCCCCTGGAGCCTGCTCTGGGTGGTAGGCACCACGGAGGGAAAGGAACAGCCCTGCATGCTCACACTGTCACATCTTTTCCCAAATCACACCTGTGGGGGCTGAAGCACTTGGAGAAACTAAGCGCTGGTGAAGAGGGCTGGCGGAGAGGCCATTGGCAGGCCCTGGAGATGGGACAGAGCCTGAAAGCTGGGCTTCAGGCTTACGTGGCAGGAGCCAGCAGCCTGTTGGCCCTACTGCCCTGTTTCCTAGAGGTGGCTGCCAGTGGGGTGGGTGTTGCAGCTGGGCCTCATCTGGTTTATTGGCACGGTGACTCAGGCTGAGAGGAAAATGGGGAGAGAAGGAGGGCTCGGGTAGGCGGGTGAGCCTGGACAGCAGGTTCCTGGTGGGGACAAGCCTCTGGTGGCTGGTGGAAATGTGAGGAGAGAGGCTGATGCCAAGCACAAGCCGAACACATCCAAGCACAGCAGCTGCTGAGGGCAGGGCAAGCTATTCACATACCCCTCACTACATGCGAGCTCTCCAGGAAGACTGTAATTAACCACTGTCAGAGCAGGCAGTGAGATGGCAGACCGCAAGGCAGATCTGGGCTGTTACCAGCCTCAGCACTGGCACCTCGCTGGCAGCATGAAGCAAGGCTCTGGCAGAGGAGCCGGCTGTCTGTAAAAGCTGACGGGCTGCTTCAGTGCAGCGGGTACTGATCTCACAGCCATGGGAATGAGGAGAAATCTGCCTGCAGAAATGGTACCCACCTGTCTTCTTCCTTGTGAGACTCCTCAGGAAGACCAGGCCATTGCTCTGGCACTGTGAAACAGGGCAGCAGGACATCTTTGACAAGGGTCTCCATAAAGGATATAGGGGGGCAATGGGGCTTTTTAGGGTGTCATACGTCTGGTTTGGTGGAATCAATAAACAGCCACATGGAAGCTTCTTGTTCTTGTGACAGCAAGTCTGGTGGATCTAATCTGTGCAAGCATGGTACTAAAACACTCCATGTATTTCTATCCAGCAATAAAAGACCTACTTTTGACAAAAAGGAATACAGAAGTTCAATGGATGTGCTTCTACAATTGCAAGTATTAGAAAATCAGTCCCCAAGGTCCTGACTGGACACCGTGGGTATGTGACCCAAAAAAAAAAATTGAGCCTTCAAACTCTATTTTGACATTGCATAACCCAGCATCATTAACATGCCTCTGGTATAAAATAACATAATGTTCTGTGACAAGATGTAAGCAACACAGAGTGAAAAGATACCAAATCCCTCAGATGCATAGAATGTTTTCAGGCCAGATATCATCTGTCTCTTGTATCTAATCCAAATATAATCGACTAAATAGAAGCTGATACCAAAAAACATATGAGTTCCAAAATAAACAAAATTTTAGTTGCTAATCATGCTGGGCAATTTTGTTTCTTCTTTCTTTATATCTTTCTCTCTATATATCCTTTTTTTTTGTTGTTAAAATAAACAACCAGGTTATTTATGACAAAAAGCTCATAAAAGTTTCTAATAGTGATAGATATATGGACAGGCAGGATGAGTCTTCTTAGAGAAAAAAATCATCACTACAAATTGTGTATACCACTGAAGAGCCACATATACTCCTTTTCTCCTTGTCAAAGTATATCCAGCACTGAAGTGAAGACCTGGTAGTCCTTTGTATGAGTGTCACATAACCTCCTCTTCTCCAAAGTAAGCAAGATATTTAAGTTAGATTTTAGGTCTTAGTACAGTATTAAGATTTCACCAAGAGAACAAAAGTATTCTTCCCACACTTTTATAGAAAGAAGCTGCTTCCTCACAACGAAGACATATGCCAGTTACATTCCATTTTGTTTGGCACTGATATGTCCCTTTTATAGATTTAATTTTTTCTCTTTCTTAGTACTATTTTTCATGCAACTGAGTAGTTTGTGTAGTTTGCATGCACTTTCCCATTTGAGTAGCTGATCATAATGCAGTGATCCCACAGGGCAATTTTAATTAAATGAGATTTGCCTTAGAGAGGCTATTTTTGAAGAAAACTCTTAGACCTCCTATGATGTTTCTGTATGTGATTCTATATAGAAATATAGAATGTATGTGATTCTATATATATATAAAAAAAAAAAAAAAAAGATGATTGGAATAGGGAAGTTCAGGGCATCTGTGAACCTGTATTACATGAGAGCAGAGACACTCAGGGACTGAGTAAAGCTCATTTTCATACTAAGGGAACTGTGTAGAAACTGTTTAGGTGTTACATTAGCAGCAGGTTTCCTACTGTTTCTAAAATGCTGCTATGAATTCCACCACGCATGTCTTCAATAGAAAAGCTAACTGTTTTTATTTAAAATGCAGTCTGAATGCAAATCCTTCTTTATCTTCCTTGAAACTGTTTGGAGCCTCAGAAGGTTATATTGATATTAGCCACTGCTCATTTCCTTTGGTGCCATCAGGATCTAATTCAAGACTCTGGTTGCATAGACGTAAAATATCAACAGCTATTGATAAACAAAACTATACAGAAACTGTGGTCACAGATTTCAGCTTATTTCCTCTTATTTCCTCTATCGATTCAGCTCATACCCCTCTAGGATGCTTACACAGAAGAATAACGAGATAAGAGAGTCTATCACATATACAGTATGCACAACTTCCATGAGCAATGCAAAGCAATTAATTATGTGCTGTTACTCTTCTGTATGGAAAGAGGGGAAAAGTGCCCATCAAGAACCATCTGGTCCTGACTCTATCCTTTTGATGCAATGGTTTCTCCTCCGTCACCACTACAGCCCCACAAAAGAAGGTTTTGATGTGTTTCTGTTGCATTTGAGAGGGTGAGTACAAATGCAGAAGGCTGCTCTTGAAATATCAGCCTGTTGACAGGAATTACTGGCACAACTGTGAGCAAACTCATTCCCGCAAAATCTTTGGCAACAATGAATATCAAAATCATGGACAAAATTTGTATAAATATGTATATCTTTTGGACATTTGTTAGATTCTTCAGTGGCCCCATGTCCTTTATAACACCGGTTAGGTTAAGTTTTGTATTTTATGTGTATGAGATTTTCTGTCTAAGATCAGTTTTATCCTTAAAAACATCTCCCGCATTGCTATGGTATTTTCAAAGGAACTACAATCTTATCATATACATCTGTCCAGGTTTTAATATAATCAGAAAAGCATATGGTTATGCATATTAACATATTATGAAAAGGAGATGCTTTAGGCAGACCTCAGTTTTCAGCTTTATAACTTAACTGTTTATATGTCATTGGAAAGCACGTTAAATGATACAGTGAAGGCCAAAATCTACTCTGTGAAACTGAATTTCTATGGATTTTATTTTTAAAAACAGAGGTTCAAGCAAATGATTGTTGATAAAATTGAGGGTTGCTAGCTTACATAATACCTCTGAGAATTTTTACAATATAGAATAGCATTATTTCTGAGCCATCTTATTGAATCTTCCTTAGCTTACAAAGAAGGCATATCAAACCAATAAGACATGCTAGAAATGAAATGAGGAGAGAAAGAAAAGAAAAAAAAAAAAAGAAAAGAAAAAAAAAAAAAAGATCTGCCAAAAAATGTAAGCCACTAGACTCTTCTAGAGGTAAATTTAACTTCTTTATTATAGATACTATTTAAAGGTAGTGTTTTTAAGAAAACACCTGACAGTTTACTTCCAGAATTTATTTTAAAAAGGAAAAACAGGCAGATCATTAATTTACTGAGTTAATATACAGGATCTTCTGAAATAAATATTTTTTTGCATAGCAGTCTGTAGTGAAAAGAATCATATTTGATGACTCTTTTTCCTTTCTGTCCTCTGCTCACTAAGATCATTATCCATACATTCAGTTGGTGGGGAAGGGGGAAACATATTCAGAAAGACAATTGAGTAGCCAAATACTTACTGGAATTAGGACCATCTTTGGAGGTGGCACACTGCTAATACCCATGCCCAAAGAGAATCACCTCTCTTCATAAAGGCATTCATTGGTCCCTAACTGGTGCAGTGGCTGTTCAGCTTTTTGCCCTGTACTGCTAAAAATAGTTGTGTTTGATGTTTTCCTTGGAAACACTTTCAGTTCATAAGTATTAAAGAAGCTTCATCACAACATCTAAAGAAAAGCTCAGGAATGGCAGGACCTTGATCAGGACATAAATCCTTTTGGTGTGATGAGTCTCACTGTGCACTTCTTGGCTGCAGCAGAGATTAGAGATTAGAGTTTATCTCAGTAATCAGGAAACAAAACATCATGACTGATAATTAGATCTAAAACACTTTGCTGAAATACCTCTGAAGTGTCTTGCTGGAACACATCTGCCAACCTTGCTTTCAACCCTGCATCTCAAAGACAGCTGTAACTGAAGTTTTACAAGAAACTAGTTTGCAAGTGTTGCCCCCATAGCAACCTATCTTGTTAAATCTCATCAACATTTATAAGATGTTTGTTTCTCCAATGAAAGACCCCAACTTGAGACAGAAAAGGCTGTTAACAAAAGTCATGCTTTCAAATGTCACCTCACACATTGCCTAGGAAAAGAGGTTAGACATTTCTGTTTTCCCTGGCAATGTTAATCAAATTAATTACTTAATTTTGTGTATAATCTAAGAAGCTACTGTTTTCACCGCTTTTGTAGGTAGATATCTATTCTATAACAAAAGATAAAAAATAAATTGATTTAAGAAAAGAAACCCAAATGTGAATTATGTATGTCACTGACATCATAGAGCTAGGAAAAAAATTAAAGCGTTGCTTCCTGAATTGCATCCACTTTAGTCACATTTTGTTATAGGTGTCAACTCTGTCAGAATATCATCTGTCAAAACGAATTAGTGGAAAATTTAGTACTTCACTTTTAATGAAGAATAAGATTGTAATGCATTTTCAATTTTCCTTCATCCTCGTTAGCACTTGATAAATGCTCCTTCAGAAGCACTGCTGCTCTTCTGACATGATGCCTGTTCTCTCATTTAGCAAATCTAAAGAAAGTCAGAAGCAGAAAGAATTCTGGTTTTCTTAACCTTTCATGAAATCTCTGCAAGCTATTTTCATCTTGATTACTTAATTTTAAGTGGATTAATTGCTTTTTTTCTCCCCTATTAAATAATACCTTTATTTTGAGTGGATAGTCATGTTAGCAGATATTACTGAACAAAAAACAGTATGTAAATAAAAACACCTGAAGCATTTCAGTATGTTCATGTGGGTATATACAACAGAAAGAAGATGAACTATTTTGAACTCATTGGATATTTCACTCACTGATTGAAGTGGCTGAAATGTTGGCTGGGCAACCTTTCTGATCGATGCCATCAGACATTTGCCATCTTCTGGCAAAAAAACGTAAGGGGAAGGCAAGTCAAGGGAAGGGAGGGGAAGGGAAGGCAAGTCAAGGGAAGGCAAGTCAAGGCAAGGGAGGGGAAAGGAAGGGAAGGGAAGGGAAGGGAAGGTGCTGATAAAGGATTATGATGTTGTGTCACTTCTGGAAGGGACTCCAGAACAGGAAGAAGCATTCGGCAAGTTTTAATGTTCTGTATTTTATTAAAGACACAGACATTGTATACATACCAGAAGATGATGATGGTGTTGATGGTGATGATGAATAGATAATTTGCCTTCCCAGCTCAGAAGGAAATGAAGTGGAAGCTCCAAAAAGCAGGCATTTTAATATGGATGTGTTCAGATAACTTCTGAAAGAAGAGTCTGATGAGTTTTCTGAACTACTAGAAATTATATTCGATAGCTTTTGGAAGTCATAAAGTGCTAGAGGACTGCAACAAAGGCAGTGCTGTGCAATACTTTAAAAGGAAAAGTAAGTTAACCTGAGTAATTACCGATCTGTCAGCCTGACTTCCATTCTGGACAAAACAACTCAGGAGCTGACATGAAACTTAAGTGATAAAAAATAAAAATAAATAAGAAATGGAGCATGATAATGTAAGAGGTGCCAATTATGTATATGTGGAAACCAGATTTTTCAAATTCAGTTATCTAAAATATTTTTAATCGATGGGTTTTCAAGTTTGGCTATTAAAAGTAATAATGCAGGACATCTAACTTTATTTTACATTACATATTTGCTATGGAACTGGTATGATAGGAATCAATGTTGCATGCATAAAATAGATTAAAATCTGGATGTTAGGTTTCAACATATACTAGCAGTGAAGGAACACTCATAGAATGGTTGTTTTTTTATTGTGTCCCACAAGAGTCTGTTCTTAGATTTTACTAGTTAACATTAATCAGTGACCTGGAAAAAAAAAAAAAAAAAAAAAAAAAAAAAGTATAAAAACATTATCATTGACACTCACAAATTACAAAGATTGGGAGACAAGTTACTAATACAGCATGATCTAGGTCATTCATTAAACTGGGCATGAGCAAAAAATTATGCAGATAAATACACATGCATATAAACTCCCAGGAACTTAAAATTCTGTACACAAAAGATATTGCATCCTATCATGGGACAAAATTACGGGCTTGGGGATTATAATACATAAACATTAAACATAATGCTCTGACTAAATATGTAGAGAGAGAATTGTATTTTTTTATATATGTAAAAAAATACAATACTGTAGTAACAGAGAGACCATACTACCTTCATTCTATTTGGCAACAGTATGACTGCTTCTGCAATAATATCCAGTACTAAAAGATATTGAAAAACTGGTGAAGATTTAATGAGTAACCATCAAGACAATGCAAGAGAGGAAGACGTTACTTAAAGTAAGCTATTCAAGGATTCAATCTCCTCAGATCAAAACAAGAACAAAAAGCATGAAGCAGCTTTTAATTGTAGGTAGAATGAAATTCTAGGACAACATTCCAAGAGAAGCATTGATATTAAGGAGCCTACCAGGCTGAATTTTAAAATGGGTTAAGTGTACACACACCATTATATCATGTGGGGTGTCCATGAAGATGTGGGAATAATTGCATGAGTTTGAGTTGGGCTATATCTTCAGAACCTTCTCAAATGGCACCAAAGCTGGACCTCTGCCTTTACTCTGTATTCCTAAAATATGTATCCTATTTCAAAACACTTGAAGTTCTCAATGCAAATGTAACATGTCCTTAGCTGTAACATGTCCCCACAACTTGTCAGCACAGTCGTTAACATGAATATCCAGACTACTATATCCAAGCTGGGAACTGTTCTATAGAGTGCTCTATGTGGTAAATCCAGATTAAATATTACACTTCTCAGTACTTGACTAGCTACAATCTGTAAGGCTAATGCTATTAACTCTAACATGTTAGTTTTGAAAGCTTCAGTATGCCAACATTACCAACTCCATGAGGTCTCTGCAGACATAAAAGTTCAATTCAACCAGTTCAGTGTTTAGACCACTCACCAAAGAAGTGGACAATACAGCTTCACTTTTGACTTTCTCTCAGGAAAGTGACATAATCACTGAAATCATTGAAAGGGATATTCCATATTGTATTACATGCTATCATGCTAAGCAATAAAAACTGAGCTAGAAGAGGGTTGGGGCTTCCAAGGTGGTCATTGTTTCGAGACTGGCAAGGCATAAGTCTTCCCACCCGAGGTGGTGAGAAATTTCCTTTGTTTCGCTTGTTTGTTTTTGTTTGTTTGTTTGTTCACTTTCTTGCATCTATTAAGTTGTCTTCATCTTGACCCAAGTGTTTTCTCACTTTTTTCCTTCTTATTTTATCCTCCTGTCCTGTTGGCATGGAATGAAGAGGAGTGACTGAGCGGCTGTGTGGGTGACTGGTTGCTGTCAAGGGTCAACCCAGCACATGGACCAATGAACACATTAAAACATCTTGCAGAACACAGCAGTGTAATATTTGACAGTAAAGCTTCACAAAATGATATTCCAGTCTTCTCAGAGGAAAAGATGACCCAGAATCTCCTCCAGTTAGTATGATCCGAGAGATAATGTTTCCCTCCTTAGATTTTTTTTTGAAAAAGTACCCCAGAATAAAACATTTTTAATACTGCAATAATTTATTTTCACTTGTCCAAAGCACATTTTTCCACAATTAATACATGAATGAATCACCCAGCTCTACAGCAGAGCCAATCACCCTTTCAAGGTGAATTAGGATTAGGGCAAAATGTCCACATTTTTTTTGTTTCTCTCGTATGACTGAGTTATACTTGGATCCTTCTTTTCTATCAGATCTATTCCCTAATTAGCAGTGAAGCAGAACTCCTTGATGCATAACTTATATGCTCTGAGTAAAATTACTGTTGCAGAAATTAAGGGTAAAACATCTGTGTTTGCAGGTGTGCATCATCCCCACCTTCTTGTTGATTAAAATGTATGCCTTTGTCTATTGCTGCTCTTGATTACAATGTATCAAACACCCTTTCCCTTCATTCTAAGCAACAATGGCCTTTGTCACCACAAAGATAATTAGTAGCAGCAACCTAGTTTCCCTGAGACTGAAATTCAAATGTACATTACCATGAAGAAATTCTTTGTAAAGATTTACACTTCTTATAATGCAACCCTGGAATACTTCTACATAAAAGGAAGGCAGACTGATGAAATATTGCTTCTATTAGTCAGATATACAGGCTTTCCCTCAGTTCTCCTCTTTTTCTTAGTGTTTTCCTTTATATATATAGGGACGTACATTTGCATTGGAATTGTGTAATAATTATACCCCAAACCACTTCCTAAAGAAATCAGTGGCAAATCCATTTACAACAATGGAATCAGGTTGAAAGCAAATTCTACTTTTAGTTTAAAATATCTTACAATAATAAGAGGCTAATTATGATCTAACTGTAACGAAAGCTAAACCATTTTCAAATTCTTTGCCTTTGCCTGCCTGAAAACTAAGCTTGCATGTCAGCTCAGATGGATTTTTTTTCTTAGTTAGGAGAAAATATACTTTCCTAGTTAGAAGAAAATATACAATATACAATAGACTGAGAATAGGACATCAATTCTTTATGGTTCAAGGATGCTTACATGTGGCTGTTCAAATTAACATAATACGATTCTTTGTGGGGTTTTTTGTTTGTTTGTCCCAGAGGACTGGGAGAGGAAGCTGTGGGAAAGACTAGGAGAAGCTGGTACAGAAAGGTGCATGCTGTGATTTTTAGAGGATGGATGATGAGACAGTTAGAGGTGGAGCTAGCTTGAAGACACCTATAGAAACTTTCCTCCTTTGGAAGGTGTTGATCCAGTGCAATCTAATGATTCTACAAGAAGCTCTTCAACAAATTTCTCCCCCAAACAAGGCAGCCTCGTGTGGTTTCATGCCAGTCCCCCATCAGCCACCTTCTGTGTTCTTCTGGATGTGCAATGAAACCTGCCTACTGAGCAAAGAAGCTTACATAGTCCTTGTTCTGTGAGTCAGTTGTAATTCGTAATATATACTATATATATATATGATTAACTAAATATTGTGCATTCTTTAACTTCAGTTAATATTTGTTAGAGGGTAGACAATTTAAGATGGCTTCCTTGCAAGTTGAGAAAGTTTGTATTAGCATAAGGCAATACAAAAGAGCCAGCAGCCTTCTGCAAGGGAATTCTTCATGTGACACAGACACAGAAATAATTCCTTTCTTTTTGTACTTCTGATGCTATTCTTCTGGCATGTATTATGATAAAAGTGTTGTATGAGCTTGTGAATTTAAGCACATACAAATCAGCACTCAAAATATCATTTAAAATTAGAGGAAAAAAAAAATCCAGGTGAAATCTAACCTAACATAACCTGAACAAACAAATGGGAAAAATAAATAAATAAATAAATAAATAAATAACATACTTAAAAATGAGTCCCAATTCTCACATGGGCAAATGCAATGAAGTTTCAGCATTCAGTTAGCTCCTAACTGACCTTGATCTTCTGTTTACAAAATTAAAAAGATGGGCAAACTAATTAGCTATTTCAGCATTCTGCTTTAAATTAAGCAAGAAAGTAGCAAATAAATTTCTACCTGTCTCTTCAAAGCAGCACATCCAAAATCTTGCCCTTTTTCTCCAGTGGGCTGCAGCTTCCTGTCAGCCCACTGCTCCATTTTCATAATTCTCTGAAACACAGAATTCTGAGGCCATTTGGTTTCCCTCTAGCCTAACCTACTACACAGACCTTAACAAGGTTTATAAATACTAATTTTATCTATAGAATACCTGTCTTTAATGTGAGATAAAGCACTCAGTGCCTAAACTTGTAAAGCAATGGACACTTTTGTGACGTGTCCACTCCTCAGAAACTATGTCCTGTATGGTTAATTCCTGTCTTCCATAATTCAAGCACTTGAAATTGAGTCAGTGTTCACATGCCTTTTTGGATCAAGCAAGAGTGTTTTGCACCTTAAAGTTGCTCCCCATAGAGTCAGATGCATGGCTAAATTTCAGTCAATAGCTAATCTCCCATTGACTTCATTAAGGCAAATCATAGGTCTGAATGTAAATACAGATGTATAGCCAGAATTTTAAAGAGCGTTTTATTATTCATATGTCCTCAGGATATGAACTATAAAAAGCAGTGTCTTAGGACATTTGTGGCACCAGCACATTTCTGCTTCATACTTCACGGGCAACACCACAGCTATGACAAAAGTGGAATACATTTTTTTACATATATTTGGACTCAGTAGAATAGACAGAAGTGGGTACGACAAACTCATTAAGATTTCAAGCATGACTATACTTGAAATTGCCTTGTAAGAGCACATTAAGATGCTTCTTGCATGAAGGGATAGCATCTATAACATGCTACTTATATTCTGAAACAACAGAAGACATCAATGCCTATGTTTTGTCTGTTAAAATTACAGGACATATTCACAAAATTCACTACAGCATTCCTTTCTAGAAAAACTGCTGGGTAAAAATGTTAATTGTCCTAGCTACCAATTTCTTGTTTTCTTCCATGGTGTTTTGTTCTGCTGTTTTACTTTGCATGTGCTGTCAGATGAATTATCTCATTTTAGATTCAATGTAGTGTTCAAGTTAATGAGACCATGAGAAAAACGTCACTGCACGCTTTTAGAAAACATGCTGTTTTTTTCTCTCACAAGGGAAATATTCTGTCATAGGTAAGAGAACAGGGCAGTATAAAATCTGCATAAAAACTGAAATTTCCACCAAGGAAACAAAAATAGTAAGAACTAAAGGGCTGTGTAAACTAAGGGTAAAATGTATAACAAAGCACCAATTGCTTGTAAATGAAAAAAAATATTGACTCAAAATAAAGCACAGAAATTGGATCAATGGACTAACTTTGACTAAAGGGGTTGTTTAGTCCTAAATTTGTTTTCCCATAGGATCAATATCAACAGCACAGGATTCTTTTAATTTTCCAAGGCAGCTGAGACAATTAGTGAACATATGAATGTTAAGGAACTCTTTAAATTAAATGTTTCTCCTCTCTGCTTACAAAATCAGAAGTGTCAATAAATATATAGGATTTAGTGTTAGAAAGAACCATCAGCTCATCATACCTGGCCACCTGTATAGCGCCAGCCCACATGTTCACTCTGTGTGAACTGTGCTGTGTCCAGTGATTTGCATTTGAGTAAAACTGGTCTGGAACATCTGCAGCACTTTTTGGTTAGACAACATTGAAAGACTGGAAATGTATCATTTTCCTCAGTCACTTGTCACAGTGGTTAATCATCTTCAAAAGTACAAGTGTTTGTCTTGTTTCTAATTGAAGTTGTTCACCTACCAGCATTTGGCACTTGCTATGCATTTAACCATTAGGATACAGAGCCTTTAGTTCCTACTGGTTTTGTTTGTTTGGAGGAAATTAAACATTTTGGGGAGTAAAATAGGCTGTATATTTTTTTGGCAAATCAGATAGAATAAATGGCTTTAGGTTCCATTCTTTCAGCCCTCAAATCATTTAGAGAATTTTATCCTTATCTCTTTCCAATATTTAACTTTCTTCCTAAAATGTTGATAACAGAACTGAACAGAGAATAGCAAGGTTAATAAAAATAATCCATAGATTGAGGTCAAATTCCCTCTCTCTCAAGAATGATATTAGCTGTTTGAATCTTGAGGTTGTTTTGTCTTATTTTTGATGCAGCTTCTCTGTAAACATACACTGCATTTAAGACTCCTTTCAGATGCACAATTCTTATCCTGTGCAAGTGACACACATGCCTTAATCCTGCATATATGGTTGGCATTTGACTGTATTAGCATGCATTTCCTTAGACTGGGCCTAGCTTCCCAAGAGATACGAATCTTTCCTTTTCTCCCCACTACTTATCTTTCCATAAACCTGTATATCTTATCAGAAATTATGCTTTTTATATCATTTATGAAGACAATGAGGCATTACACACTTTGCTGATCTCTGTGCAATGCAGTTAAAATAACCCCATTTGATGGGGTCAACTCTCCACTTACCGAGGTCGATGTGCTGAGTTTTAATTTATGTGATGTCTGTTTTGCTAATATTTCATAGTGTGTTTTTAATCAAAATATCCTGTGATACTAATTCCAAAAATCCAAGATACTCCACCTGCACAGTTACCTTTAGTTACCAAGTCTGCACTTTCATCAAAGAAAAAAATCAGGTTGGTGTGAGGCCTATTTTCTGCAGAGTCACACTGACAGGCTATAATTTAATTATATATATATATTGTCATTGGAATCCTGAATCACCATCTTATTATTTTTTGAAAATCGCTGTCTTGGTGCCCAGAGCTGTCTGGGATAGCTCACTTGAGTTTTGCTTTGGGATTTTTGGCACAACTCAACACTATACATTTTTGCCTGTTCCATAATATATTGAAATCAATATTCATTGCCTCTCTCAACTTCATAACATCAGTTTTGGACATCATTCTCCTCATGCTCCAGACTCACACTTACTACATCCTACCTTTTCACAGGCTGCCAACATTGGAGGACATCATTATGGGCATGTTTAGGGAGAGATTTAAGAGAACATCAGCCGTCTCTTTCTGAGGTCAGTGACAAATCCAGAAGGAGTTCCTGGAAAATCTTCCCATCATTTCTGCAACTCCACTTGTGGGTTGGCACCACTTGGGAAGGAAGAGGAAATTTGGTTCTGCACTGGGTGGCTGACATGGTGCTGTCACTTAACACACACAGGCTGAGCAGTTGGATGTTGGAGTCCTGGCCAAATCTGGCAGTGAACAAAGACTGGTTTGACACAGGCAGGTATCCACATGAAAGAGAAAGACTAATCCTATATTTACAAGGTAATTCAGTGACACCTGAAGACCACGATCCTAGTGCCTTAAGGAGGAAGGAAAGAAGAAATAACTAATGAAGGAGCTGTCTGAAGGAGCTACGGACAGATACACTGTGTCTGAGTGATACCCAGGCTGCCAAGGCTCCTGCCTGGCTCCTTCCCCTTCTCAAAATCTTGAACATTTTTGTTCCAGCATAGTAACTTGAATGTCCCAGCACAGCACGTCACTTCATATAGACATGGATTTTTTAATCTGATCCTGAATATGAGTTCATGCTCCCAGGGAACTGTAGCCTGGCAAATAAGGGCATTCTCTGAGAGAATGTTGTTGGTCCAGGGCTGTAACCCGTTCTACCCAGTTCAGTAGTAGTGGATTTCAACTTGCCAGTCTCTCACATCATCCTCCCAGTTTTAGCAATGCTGATAATTCCTTTACAGAGCTGTCAATATTTCTTTTTCTTTTTTTTTTTTTTTTTTTTTTTTTTTTGCTGCTCAAGCAAGAGCTTGAGTTTCATACATGTGGAGCCTGCAGTCAGAGAAATACATTCTCACTAGGAGAATTACCATCTTTCAATATCCAGCACTTAACAAAATTGCACTGTGGCCTACATGCCAAATTTCCTTGCACTCAAGCCTCTCCACCAAGCACCATATGGGTAAGATATATAAATAAGCATGAAATATTTCCTCAATTCCTGGTAATTAATTATAATTATCTTTCATATTCTACTCTACATTGGACAAAACATTTAATGTTCAGTTGAGCCTAGCCAGATGTTTTAAGAAAGTATTTATGAATATCTATTCAGATTTCCAATGACTGTCACTTCAGCAGTTTTCATGCCTTGTTCTTATTGTTGTTGCCTGGATGAGTTTTGTTTGAAAAAATGTTTGAGGAATAAGGACGAAAGTTGATAGTCAAACAACTGCAAATTGTGACTGCATTTAGGAAAATGAAAGTTTGTCCCACTAACAATGTGCAGAGAGAAAGAAGAGTTAAATTCACCGGAGAATTTGTATTTAGAAGTGAATTAGATTCAACCTTCTTCTAGTTGGAAGAAAAAAAATATGTATATGAATATCTTATCTATGCAAATTCAGTAAACTGTTTGTCTTCACACAATTTTACACTACTTTCGATTAACTATGAGATGCTTCCAACTGCAGGATTCACAGGCCTTGGGGATTTTTAGTACTCTCTGAGGAATGACACTTCCATAACATGAAAAGATAATATATGATAGCCATGCTAAGCCCCATTCAGGATCCACTGAACTCAAATAGAGGACCATCAGCCAACTTCAATGAGCACTGGATCAAGAGCCCTACAGCTGCACTTACTCTCTGCACCAGCACAGGACACAATATATTCTGCGTTGTCTAGCAGAACTGTCAAATGCCTTTCCTTACAAAATTTCTATCAGATTTCAAAGGGATTTATAAATCATTGTTGTCAATACAATGCAGATATTCTTTAAGTAATTCACTTGTTCAAAAACATTCAAAGAGAATAAAAATGGAAATTGTTCAAAACAAGGACTACTGCATTGTATAACAAACATCATGACTTTTCAGTAAAATGAAACATCTGTCACACTGGTTCTTGATAGACACAAGCCATCCAGATAGTGGCATGTAGCAAGAGGAAAGGACAGCTTGTGATAAACAGTACTTTTCATTAAAAAGCACCCCACATGTCACAAAACACTATTAACACACCCTGGATCTGTATGCAGTACTGCAAAGCTGTATGTTAACTAATGGAAAATGAATGCAAATCTTACATGCTGTGTATTGATTTACTTTTCATGTGTGTGTTGACTCATCTGCTCACTGAACTCACAAGAGTAAGCAAGTCTTGATTTAGTCTTGAGCAGTATACATGGCCTTATTAAGACCGAAGTATCAAAAAAAAAGTCTGTAATTTTTGGCTCTATTAATATTTTGAAAGAAGGAGCTGTGAGTGAAATAAAAATCAGTTCCAGTAATATTTGATTGAAAACAAAATAAATTATAAAAAAAAGGAGAAACTTAATTTCAAGGAAGTTAACAGGAGCAGCTAAAAGACTAAAATAGTAAGAAATTAGTGGAAACTATTTAGATATATGTAAGAGGCTAAGAGCATTTTTATAAGCCAACATTAAAAAAAAAAAAAAAAAAAAAAAAAAAAAAAAAAGTTCTGCAAGGATGAAAAAATCCAGCATGATAGAACAGAAAATAAAATTTACTAAAGATAATAAAATAAATAAATAAATAAATAAACTTTAAAAAGTGGAATTTGTGTTCTAATGAGGAAAAGAGAACAGAGCATGCCTTGTCAAATAAAATATAAAACCAAAATAAAACAATATGAAACAATTTTGAGACACAAAGATGTAGAACATAATAATCCACCATTCTGCAAATATTCCAGAAATGGGAAACTTGCCTGATATTCAGTGATAACCAGATATATAAAAAGAGTACTCAGGGAAAATAAAACCATAGCAGAGAAGATAAATTAATTATCTGGATCTGCACTGTCTGTGAAGGTAGATAGGATGGTTCTCATAGAAAGGTCATTCCTTTTGTAGAGAAGTTGTCTTAGAGTGTCAATATTTTATAACAAATCCATAAGATGGATTTGACAAATTGCCGATACCAGCTAATTTTCAAAGCAGAATTCTACTGTGATACATTGCCTCTAATTAAACTGGCCTTGATACCAAAACAGATGGCAATGGTAAAGTGAATAAAGTAATTCTATATTTTCACATATCAGCTTTAATATTTTAATGGAATTTATAGAGCATTTAGAGGCACGGGGGGTAACTGAACAACAGACTTGTGACATTTCTGTCCAAAGCTAATTGGTAAGAACCATAACAAAAACTGTATTAATGCATAAGTAAATAAATATGCCATATTCAGGAAGAACCAAAACAGTTTTACAGAGAAAATATATACCTCAGAAGATTATTAGTCTCCTTTGCTGGAGCAGATAACCATTGAATGATACAAAAACTATGAAGTACTTGGAATTTAAGAAGGTTTTTGATGAGGTCCCTTACAATGGCTCTCACAGAAGCAGAGGTAATATGGGATAATACAGAAGGTGCTGCTATGGATTAATAATTGGAACAAAACTGTAGGAAATATATTATGTGTTAATATATGAAGGGTTACGCACATGAGCAAACTTCTGTGTATGATGGCCTCTGAAATAGGCTTTACCATTTAAGAGAAAGTCTTTGCGGTACTTTTTTTCTGATGGCATCCATTCAGTGCATTGTGGTAGCTAAAAAGGTAATGGACAGGTAGAAGTTTCTCAGGAAAGGTCTGAGAGCAATACAGAACATGTTACTTCTTGAGTGAGTTTAACCATGGTGCACCCCTGCCTCAAACACTGCATACAGCTCTGTTGGCTCACACTTCCTATTGAAATTAGAACAAGATAATGGTCAGGATTAACAAATGACGATAAGTTTTGTACAAATGTATGAATGTAATGCAGGCATTAAGGAACAGGTTTAACTGAATAACAGGAAACACTTGTTCATACAACATATGATTAAGTTATAGAGTTCTCTGTTATGACACTAGGGACACTGACATATAAATAGATGCAAAGAAAGGATTAGACAAATTCACAAAGGAAAGGTCCGTTGGTGGATGGTAATCTGGTATTTGGGAAGTTCCTATACACAGGAGCTGTGAAGGTGTGCTCCGTGCATGTCCTGCTCCTGCTCCTTTTAATAGTCAGCCACTGCTGTAGGGCAGTACAGAAGTTTTAATATTTCCCTACATATTAACAGTCCTCAGCCAAAGACATTTCATTTTTAAAGAACCTCTTTAAATTACACATTAATAGTAATAATAATGCAATATTAGGTTTGGGAAAAGATCCAATCTGACAAGTTAGCCAGCAAAACCAATCTGGTGATACGCTGGATGGCTTTCATTTGTTGTGCATAGCTTCCCACCCACCTTTGGCGCTATTCCTTAGCAGAGAGAGATGGAGGGATGGTTTCCTTTGGTGAAAAACTGTTGTAGTTCATGTCCAGTCAGTCTCAGGCCTTCCTGATCAGACTGTCAGCACAGGTGTTAGTGTCATGGGTGATGGTGGCTTACACTGTGAACACCTGCCACACAGAAAATATACTGAAATCGCCCGTTTGTTTCACATGGTCCAGTGAGCACCAGTTATAATGACTTTGACCATTACTTTTCTGGATTGTGTGTGGCAGGTGCAATGCTTCTGGTCTCCTACTACAGTTACCAACTCACTGGTTCATCAGACCCTGAAGAAACTTTCTCAACTGGTGACACTACTCCTAGTCATATTACACATCACACAGTTTTTGCTTTTCTGTCTGAGAAACCTAGGACCAAGCACCTTTATTTTATGAACTACAGTTCAAAGGAATATTATAGAGGTATTTTCATGTGGCCTTTTGAGAAAGCACAGTTCATTTTCTTAAAAAATATTCACTGAGACAAGCACCCTGCAGGAGTTTCCAGGAAATGTGGGACATACAAATATGAAAATAAGGAGATAATGAAAAAAAAAAAAAAAAAAAAAAAAAAAGTAAAGCACAAATGAACATATGGTATCTACCGATAAATATGAACTCTAATAATATTGCTAGAAGGCAGGCATAGAAGTTAGATGATTCTTCTGAGGTGATTTAACTTGCACAGCTGCCAGTTGTGCAGTTGAAAAGTTCAATTATTTGTGAATTTAGGAGTACTGCAAAGCAATATATTTTCCAGAACAAATTTCTCTTGATTCTCTATGGCATTTGTCACCTGCAATAATTTTGTCAACATCAATCAATGTAAATGATTCTCCCAGCACCTTCTAATAAATACAATAAATTTGTCCAATACAAGAAAGATTCTACTCCCCACTCACTTTTAAATTAATTTCTATCCCCATCACGACATTTCTCTCTCCTTTTTTCCTTATCCTGAAGCTTCTGCTGAAGGTACATGAAGCAAGTTAAACAGAGAAAGAAATAGATTGGGGTATTCATTTGTGACTGCACATCCCAGGCACACTTCACAACACTTTATGAGGTTTAAGAGAATTTTTATAGCTGTTGATAGAAATATTTGTAAACTCTGAAATTTCAGGCATATGAATTGGAGCTGCTGTTCACTATTGCCTGACCATAATTTTATCAGAAAGTATCAATCAGCCAGTAACACTATGGAATTAATAATATACCATTGTTAGGAATAACTTCAAGAACAGCTTGTGAGAAATTAAACACAGCCCTATTATATGAAAATTATTCCTTTGAACCATCTGGTGGATATTGCCCCACTTATCTTTAAACAGGGGTATTATTTTCTAGCACATCTAAAGCTACTTTAGTGAGTCCTACCAAAATAAATTATTCCCTATGAAAACTGCAATTAGGTGCAAGGCTTACATCCTGCCATTCTCATTCCTGAATATATGACCGTGCATATGAGTTCCCTATATGTTACTACAATGCAGTGTGTGGCAGTCAGATTATCAAAAATCATTATGAAGATGACTAAATATCCTACTGTCTACTTTGAGCTGAAAGCCTTTACAGTTGTGCCATCTGTTTCATCAGAGTTCATTTCAAGCCTTTTACTCAAGCAAAAGGAACAGCCTTGTAATACATATCTGGCAAATTTGATCATGACTAGAAACATCTTAGTGTTATCAGTAAAATTAATCTATAAATAATCAGAATTTGGTGCAATTAACTTAAATGGTCCATTTCCACAGACATTTCTACAAAGTCCACATGTTAATCTGCTGGAATGAAAATTTTATTTATAAAGGGGTATTTGTACACTACAGTGCAAGAATAGTCCACAAATAACCAATGATGGTCAAACAGATCTATTCAGCACATTTGTATTTTGCATTCACAAGATTCAAAAAATCTTACATACATTTTATAAGGCCAACACATATGCCATGATTGAAATGAAAAGTGAGGCACAGGCATGAAGTATTTCTATTTGCTTCTTCAGAAGTGATCTCCTTGGAAAATGAGATGATAAAAGGGCTTCTTACGCCCTCATCTTGCCTACTTTAAAGGTAAGGGAATAAAGGTGAGGGAATTGCTGGAGACTGTGTGCTGGTTACCAGCCAGCATGTAGGCGTCTTGTGGTTTTGGATGGTGGTGTAATGCACCGTAATCTCATAGCTGCTCTGTACTTTCTGGAGACAGCCCTGCTACCTTCTGTGCCTTCAGAGTCACACAGCACGGAGGTGGTGCTTGCCATCTCCGCTCGGCATTTCTGGTCTTGTCCCAGAACAGCCGAGGGGCTGTTCTCTGGCCAAGGAAGAAGGTATCCCCCATCATTCTTCCCAGTTCTACCACATATAGAACCGGTGGCTGCCTAGTGAGGTGAAAATAATACCTGTCTCTGAAGGTATCTCATGTGGCAAGTAACCCTTAGCAAGCAAGACTCCTTCTGCCCTTATCACACCCGCTATGTGTGAATACGACCTGAATTCAGGAGCACCCATAGGATTGTGCCTAACTCCATGCAGGTGCTTTTAATCCCTTTGATTTCCACAGGATACCTTGGCTTGACATTTGACATACACTTATCTGCATTTCTAGATAAGGATGCCTTCCAAGCCTAAGAGCTGAGAAGATGTACCAGTGCCAAGAGCTCCAATGCTGAAGGACCTTTGAAGATTCCTTAAAAAAATAGTAGTCTTGGAAATGCCTTGCAGCTACTCTGTAATCACACAGCCTTCCACAGGCAGACACACAGATTTCTCACATCATTTCATGACTGCTGCCTACTCTGAAGTAAATGCACTTTCATGATGTGTAACTCTGCTCAGCTGAGATACACAATAACCAAGCGTAGTAACTTGACTTTGTTTTTTTCTCCAATGTGAAGCTCTATGTGCCAAGATTAATCTAAAAGGAGTTATGTGGGCCTTTGAAAACAGATTTTATTCACTAACTGAGAAGTTTCTAACCAAGTGCAATGATTATATATCTTAATAAACAATGGTGAAAAGAAAAAGAAAGGAAAAAAAAAAAAGGGTATGGCATACCTCCATGCAATGTCATGTACCAGTGTGTAGAGATTGTGTATCTTGTTAAATGTGGTCACCAATAATGGCATTAACACAAGAATGAACCTTCATGTCAAAGGCAAAGAAGGATACCGGGGACTACTCGAAAGACATCATGCTACAGATTGAGTGACTTTACTATCCCGATTCTCATGGCATGTGTAGGCTCCATGTTAAGAAGTGTGCGTACCAAATACCGTGCTTTTTATTTCTGACTTTAACTAGAAGCATATTTCTATAGACTAGTGTTGTTTTGGGCATTCAGATAACTCCAGCCAAAGTGTAGGAGCAGAGAAGGGGGACTGGAGGAGTTGGATAGTTCAGACTGCCTGAGAAAGAGCTCATCACCTCTTGGTTATTTCTGAGACCCTGCCCTGGGTCAGTGTTGACTGAGGAGCACTGCTAGCTGGCACAGATAGGCAAGTTTGTGGTCTCATTGCATCCCCTTGTGGTTGGGTGGCTAAAGGAGCTGAGGAGTGTCCACCCCATGAGAATGGGGGACGGGGTGGAGAGACTGGTTGGATGCTCCAAACCCATGGTACCCTGGAATTTCTCCCAACACATTTTGCAGCCCACCATAAAGACAGCGTGGAGGCCTGTGAGTAAGTGTGGAGGAGGAATGTTTCCAACTACACTTTATTCCTGTATTTCCAAACATAGCATGGCTGGAGCAGCTTCAATTCACAGACTACTATTCAGAGTGGCTCTGTGTTGTCTGTGAAGCATGAGCCCACCTTTAACATACCACCAAGCAGCAATCTCACAGTGAATGCATAGGATTTCAGGTAACAGAAATGGAATAGTTCACGCTGATTTTCATGTTTTCATGTGTACTAATTTCACTTCACATGGGGAAAAAAAAAAAAAAAAGTCTTTGGAATCCAGCAATTGCAATGGGGGTTAATGACATCTTCCTGAAAGGAACAAAGAAGTTGAAATTTATTAAACATATTGCCAGTGGAATCAGTATCTTGACTCTAACAATAAAGGTATGGCACATACAGCTTTTTTTTTTAAGAGACCAAAAAGAGAGAGAGAGAGGGAGAGAGAGAAACTTGAGCTGCATAATCTGCAAAATCTTGATCACACTTCCTAAGCGGAGACTGTTACCTTGTGGAGTAGAACTGATCCACTGTCTTCAAAAGTATCACTCTAAATCCTACAAAAATATCTTGCAGCAAGCATTTTTCATCATTTGGTAGCTTATTTGTAAAAACAGATATTGAATTAAAATTTCTCATGAGCAGTGAATAGAATTGCTACGTATAACGATCTTTAAAAAAAAATATATGAAGAAATAATTTTCATAATCTATTGTCTTTTCCAAAAGAGATAAATCCCACTAGTGTTAACGAGAGTTACATCTACAGAGAGAGAAAGAGAGAGCAAATCCCTGAAGGCAGATCCTCAACCAATGTGAATTAGCAAAGCTCCCAGGAAGTGCACTCAAGGGAGATGTGGCAATTTACATCCACAAAGAATTTACCCCTTTGATGTTTATTTTTCACCCTGGCCTGCCACAAGATCTAATCTTATCTGTCAGCAATAGGGAACCTTAATAGCTCATATATGCAACTCTTTATAGCAGTTCCTTTCCTCATCTGTGACAGGGCAGAAAATGAACTGCAAATGTCAGGTCATTGCTTCCTTCTCTTGCATAGGCTTTTCAGAACTGCTGCACTTTCATCTTTTAAGGGTCCAGTTTAATCCATTTCACCTTTGCATGTTGTATAGACAACTCTTAGTGGAGACTCTTATTTATTCATAACAGGGTATGTTCTTAGCACTTCTTACTTTGCTTACTATCTCTGTGAGGATAGAAGGTATGGAGTCAGCTCAGAAAGCAGAGCAGGGAATCGTTAATCAAACCCAGGAAAGAGATACACGCAGATAAAGAGAACAGGTGCACAATTACAACAGCCATACCTCCAGCTTTGCAGTTTTGTACTTAAAAAATCCCCTTTTAGGGCTATAGCTGGACTACAGAAATGCCACAGACAGATGTCAGGAGAGCTCGCCTTCCCCCAGAAGATGAATTCCGCCCTTTACGCCGGTGCAGCTCGCCGGCTGCAGTCCCCCGCTCCTTCCCCGAGCATCCTCAACCTCGGCGCCCCTCTCGCCGCCCGGAGCGGCCGCGACCTGTTGGGTGCCGGCGGCAGGACCGGGGCAGCGCCGCCGGGGGCTGCTGGGACCCTCGCTCGGGGACTGCCGGAGCCACCCCAAGCCCCGGAGCCGCCGGTCCCCGAGGACCCTCCCGCGGGCGTGGGGCTGCGCTACCCCGGCCCTTTCCCACACGGGACCTTCTCTCGCGAGTCGCCCGGGGGGGGCTGCGGGGGCTGCCCCGCACCTACCTTCCGTGTGGACGGCGGACACGTAGGTCCAGTTGTAGCGCTTGACGATGTCGAGCATGGCCCGGGCTTGCAGAGTGTCGGAGGGGACCACCCGCAGGAAGTACTTGTAGAGCGTTTTGTCGCTCAGGTCGATGCTGGTGGCCGAGTAGGCGATCTGCGGGATGTCGAAGAGCTGCAGCAGGTTCTGCACCTGGATGGCCACCGAGCTGGAGCCTGGGCCGATGACCCCCGCGATGGGCTTTTTCAGCCTGCTCTGGGGCTGGGGCTGCGAGTCCGAAAGGCAGCGGCTGCCGCCGTCCCTGTCGTCCCTGATGGAGATGAGGGAGTCCCGTATGAACTCGATGCTCTGCTCCAGGGCCACCGAGGAGTGCCAGCACGAGTCCCGGATCTCGCTGCCCAGGGTGATGTTGGGCAGCAGGACCGGGTCGGCGTTGATCTTATCCAAAGTGTGGAACATGGCTTCCACCCGCTGGATGCCGTACTGCTCGCGGATTTCCCCGCACTTCCTCTCGGGCACTTTCTCGGCCGGGGGCTGGTGGTGGACGGAGAAGAGGGCGCCGATAATGACATCGCCGTCCATGCGGGCCACCGAGCGCTGCGAGGAGGCGGCGGAGAGCAGCGCCCTGCGCCCCGCGCCCCGGGGCAGCACCTCCGCCTCCAGCAGCAGCGCGGGGACAAAGACCAGCAGCACGCCGATCATTTTGTTGCACGACGTCGTCCAGACCCAGGCGACGAATTTCAAGGGCTCCCCTTGCCTGCACATGGTTTAAGGGCGTATAGGAAATGGCATCCGCTCGCCCCCGCCGGCTCCCGGCTCGCTCCGAGCAGCATCACAGCGAGGTCTCTCTCGCAGCGCCAGGCAGCCGTCAGCCTAGGGAGTTCCAACCTGGTGGCACAGAAACGGGGGGACAAAACACGCTAGCGGGGGGCGCTCTCAAACCCCAGCCCGGCGGCACATCCCCGCTCCGCCACCCTCCCAAACGCCCGGCTCAATCCGCTTCATCCGAGGCTCCCGGGAGCAACTTTCCGGAGGGAAATGGAAATAAAGCGTGAGCCTATTTCCCTCGGCACGCCACCGGGCACACCGGCACGCGTGGGGCTGGGGGATCCGCGTCCTCCTTGCAGCCAAGGCTCCCGTTTCGAGCCCCCCGCCCCCCGCCGGTTCTGCCCCGCTCCCCCCAAGTTCGGAAGTTTCCCCGGGCACCCGGCCTCGCTCGGCCCCGGCGGCCGCAGCCCCGGCGGCAGGACGCGGCGCTGCCCTCCTCGCCTTGGGGCTCTCCGAAGGCATCTTCCCCCGTCTCGGAGGGGTCCTCTCCCCGGGGAGACGGGGGAGGGGGAAGAGAGTCGAGGAATCTGCCCCGCCGCCGCCGGGAAATGTCATTTAAAGGTCAGCGGAGGGAAGGAGCGGGAGGGAGCCCCTTTGCAGTTTACCTGAACTTTTCCGTGCGGAAGGGGTGAACCTGTAATGCAGCCGGGGACACACGGACACACATGTCACGGGAGGGGGGGGAAATCCATGCTAGTTACTACGGCAACGGCGCGCAAAGTCCCGCTGCGCTTTACCGGCACGCCTGCCTCGCAGCCAGGCTCCGGGCCGGGAGAGGCGGCGAGACCGGAGGCGGCGAGCGGAGACGTCGAGAGGGACGGGCGGCGAGACCGGCACCGGCACCAGCACCGGGAGCCGGGAGCCGGGAGCGGGGAGCGCGGCCGGGCCGGGTCCCTGTTGCTCGGCGGCGCCGTCAGCACCCGGGACAGCGCCCGGCTCCCGGTGCCCCCGCCCCTGCCCCGCATCCCGGCCGCGAGCAACCTTGGGTGCTTCCCCCAAACTTCTGCCCCTCTGCTGCCGCGGTCCCCCCGCGTGCACCGAAACCCCGACACACGGACACCCCGACCCGCGGACACACAGACATACCGACACCCCGACATACCGACACCCCGACACCCCGACATACCGACACTCGGACAGCCCGCCACACCGATCCCCCGGCACCCCGCCACACACCCCCCCGGTGCACGCAGCCTGTCCGTCCCGGTTCTCGTCCAGCCGAGCTTGCAGCCCCGCTGGAGGGAGGCTTCCACCGCTGCCGCCCCCCGGCCGCAGCCCGGTGCCGGTGGGGGCCGTGCCGGGCCGTACCTGTCCCGGTGGGGCGGCCGATCCCCGGGCGCCCCGAGCAGGCACCGGCGGCTCCCCGGGCGCCCCGAGCTGGCGCGCTGGCGGCGGGGCGACGGCTGTGGGCTGGGCGCTGGTGCCCTCTGTCTTCAGCGCCGCTCCACCGCAAGGAAAAAAACAGGTCATCCCGGGCTCATCCATTATCTCACACGGAAGGACCAGGCATTTTCTCCCCCTCCTTAATTTCTTCCCCTGTTCGCCTCGTAAGCGAGCAAGGGAGCGTCACCCGGAGCACGCAGCCGCTGCAGGGGGAGTCTGTCTCTCCTCCCCCGAGGCTCTTTAGTCATTACCCGCTGGCCACACTTCGCAAGAGCAAAGGCGAGGGACGGGGCCTCGAAGGCGACCCTGACCACGCTCGGGGGACCCGAGATGGCGAAATGTGCCGAGCTGCCTCACAGGCACGGTTTCACTATTCAAACACATACACATATATTTACACACACATATATACGCATATATATGTATACAAAAAGGTACTGCAATGGGATAAATCACCTGTAAGGATAAAGGCATAGAGATTACAGTTTTCAGGTCAAGATGAAGCTAAATGAAGCACGTGAGAGGCATGTCAGATTAAAATAATACCAGATTGAATAATCATAATTCAGACGACCTGCTTGCATCCCTCACGCGGGTCTCGGGTGTTTTACTTGACTGTACGAAAGTTAAAGTTAGATTACCTCCCCGCTGGGAACTCTATAGATATTTGTCCTACTTTTGAAAGAAAGAGGCAAGGACAAACATTTAACTATTGCTCACTCAGCGAAGGGTTTGCAGTGAAGGCTGCCTCAGGGGTGTCTTCTCCCTGTGTCAATATTTGTGCTTTTTCTCCTGTCATGCAGCTCGTTATTTGCCTGCCTCGTGCGTCGATCCATGAGGCACGCTCATTGCGGAAGACCCAGCACAAGGCTCCCACAGGGCCCCCAGGCCCAGCCTGGGGCAGCTGCGCCAGCACCAGGCCCGGGGACACCAAGCTGTGTGGGGTGGGAGCAGGGAGGGGAGCTGAGGGGGTCTGGGGCTCCTGTGAGGATGCTTGGGATGTGTGGAGGCTTTGGGAAGAGCCCAAAGAGGGCAGTGGGACCGCAGGGGCCTCAGTCTGCCTCTTCTTGCTGGCACCACCCTCACAGGCAGCATGTTGTGCCCCAGGGTCCCCACAGGACCAGCAGAGTAGGCAGTACTGTCCTTTTGGTGTTGGTGCTCTGGTCTGCACGGAGTGTCACCACATGCCACCCTGACCCTTTCACTACCCACAGATCCAGCACTTCTGCCCTCACAAAACAGACCCTGCCCCCTGTCTCACTGTCTCCCCACATCTCTGTACACACGGTACATTCACCATCCAGTAGCCATCCTTGGGGCACCACACAGGACTGCATTTTTTGCAGAGCTATGAGCTGCCATCAGCTGAGAGAAGGATCAGGGTGATAACAGAGCAGGGGCTGTAAGCAGTACTCGGTTTCTGTGGAAAACTACCTGATGTGGAATATTTTTCGTTCATGAAACAGAGGAAAAGTGAACAATTTCCAGTCTCCTATGAAACATAATTTGAAAATCACATGGAGGTTGATTGAAATATTCTATTTTGATAGCATCAAAAGTGTTCTGTTCTTATTTCAGTTTAAACATTTTATACTACATAGCACAGAGTCATTATTTTTACTTCAAATGAAATCAATCATCAGGTTAAAATGGAAGCTCTTTTCCAGTATTTCTCCAAAACATATATTTTTGTCTACAACAGGCATACTCCTGTTAAATGTTTCTATTTCAACAACATGGCCTTTTGTATCAGAGAATCTTCTATAGGAAAAGTTCTGGTCAGTTGTAAAGAGAAAGGCCAGCATATTGTAGAAAAATATTTTGAAAGGGAACTGGTTTGGAGTAGCAAGGACTGAAGCTTGGTAACTTGGCTTGCTGAGACCCCATTTTGGTCCTCCCTCCTCTGCTTTCTAGAAAGAGTGAAAATTCAGACTGACTGTTTAATTGTGCAGACTCTCCAACTACATTATTGGGCAGATTTAAAGCTATTCTGCAAGGATCAGTGCCTCTAAAATTTGTAGTTTTATTCTGCCTTGAAAACAAGTGGAAATTTCATATTTTCCTGTTTGAAGTCCGTTAACACATATACACTAGCTATTTCATAAATTCTCAGTAATCCTTTCCATTCTGCTCACTCAAAGGCTTTCCTTTCATGATTTACACAAGCCACCTACTATATATACAGAGTATGCATGCAAAACATGCACAGGTATCCTTCTGTTGTAGTATATCATTTCAGTATTGTGTTTGCTTGTGAACAAGGATTTAGAGTCATCTTATCATCAGGCAGGCTCGTTCTGTAGAAACAAGGATTTTAATCTTCCTAATATATTCAGCATGTTTTCTCCTCTTCTCTTAGCAAAGCCAATGCTTCTCATTGGTTTCACTTAAAAAAAATGTGCCAGCTACAGCATCATTTTTACCCTTTTTTATATTTAAGCTATGAAGTCACCCTATCTGTTAAGAAGCAAAGAAACAGCGTTTTAAACAGTTTGATTACTTACTCTTATTTGCTTCAATTGCTAGGAAGTGAACATTAAAGGATCGATGTCAGTATATACGGAGCTTCATAAAGGTCTGATTGCTCAGCTGTTCCTTGTACCAGTAGATCCATTAAAATTAAATAGGATTAACCCATGAAATTTAGGCCTCACTTCTGTGATATTTAGAATCTAGCAACAGAATCCACACAGACCTACAGTTTTATTGAGCTACTCTCCTCTGCTCTTTTTTTTTTGACAAGCATACACACCCCTCGACCACAAGGATCCCCAGAAATATGAAAGCTTCCACTGCTAGTCATCCAAATCCTGCTTAACCCCTGTCTCAAGTCACAGCATCCTGAGCATATTTCACGGGCTTAGGAGATTTCACATCCTTTTAAAATAACCAAAATACCTCCTCAGAGATTTAGTTAGGAGGTTATGAATTAATACGTCTTTCAAATAAGTGTGAGATCCAAATCAGTGCAAAACTCAGCACTCGGGGACGTCTTGCAGATTTTTGACACTCTCTTAGGATTATAGGCTTCGTGATGTGATGAACAGAGCAGATTTATTCATACATTCAGCAGTTTCAATCTCTGGCTAGCAGATCTGCTAATAAGCTAAAAATAATTCTTTTTGCATTTTAAAATAAATGACTGATTGTTTTATAAGGTCATATTAAAAAAGCTCTCAGCCAAAGTTCTTTGTGAAGACGGTCAAGCAGAGGAATCACACCACCATGCTCCCAAAGGGAAAAGGCCTGGCTTTTCCTGAAGGAAAGCTCACTTCTCAAATTGTTTCTCAGCACAAACACATGCCATCCAAACAATGACATGTGACAGCCAAAAGCACCCCCTTTCCCATCACGACAAGAAGAGGCACGTGCCCCAAAGGCTGCATGCCTGCCCTGGGTCTCCCTGTTGTGCAGGTGTCTCAAGAATTTTGTCCTTCTGGTCCTTGTGGACATGCTCATGACATATGAACAAGAATCCAGAATAATGTCTCCAGCACAAAGGAAGGTGGATACTCAGTCCTGGATAATGTTCCAAGCCATCCCTGTATTTATTTATTTCTTAACTACAAAAATGTACTTATGGTGCCCTCTAGATCAAAATGCTGAGCAATATTTATGATAAATTCTTACACACACCAATTCTATCTGGCTTAATTAGTTTTGATTAAGCTCTCTTGCCTGGAGATCCTCTGATTTCCCTGAAATAATCCGCTAAGAAACAACCTGAGTAAATAGATAAATCTGTTCTGGGTCCCGCATACCAACAAGCTTGTGTTACGTCAGGCCAAAGAGAAAAGTGCATTCCAAAGTCAAAGGTCCACCATTTCTGAGCTTCAGACTCTCCTTTTAAAATATACAAATCTCTAACTTCATTTGGAAATGTCAGTCTGAATCTCTCTGGCAAGTGAGACACTTACATTGTGTGAGTGTGAAGAGAGAGAAGCTACCTTTGCAATATGGGGTTAATTCAGGTTAGCTAGAGGCATCTGCTGAGCTAGACTGCTAACAAACAGAGCACAGAGTTTAGCTAGAAGTCCCTGTACTCTATGGAGAACAATTTAGTGTTGTGTTTGTGGGAAGCCTGACAGTTAAAGCATCTGCAGGCTGGAATTTTTCAGTGATTTTCAAGGACAGTTCTGCGTAAAGCCACCTGCAGGAATCCAATCTGGTGCCACAAAAAAAATGGTAAAATCTGCACATGGAAAGAAGGTCTTTGCAGTGCAGGTGAGAAAATGGCATTCCTGCTCCTTCTGCCATCCAGACTTTCAGTCTGGAACTGTGGGTCAGTAATCCCTTACACCGCAAAATTTAGTTACAAAAGGAAAAAGTTACTCAAGAAGAGCAAAAGTTCACTCAGAGGGGAACCTGCAAGTACGTACTAATTTCTGAAAATTCCCAGTAACTACAGTCGGCACTGAAGAAAACAGCTCTGTATTTACCAGCTGATATTTTTGTCCTTCATTTCACCACATATTTCCCTTCCAGATATTTTGTGTAACAAAAAAGGGGAAAAAACGTCTCATTAAAAATCACAAATGTCAGAGACAGAAAAGGGTAGCAGTCTTTCCAAAACAGGATCATTTTACACTTGACTAAAGAAGCAATGGAGGTTTTGCAAATGTTATTTTAGCAATCAAACCGTGTGTAAGAAATCTCTGACACATATTTAAGAACCTATCTAATGCTCAAAAAATAATAAATAAATAAATAAAATTAATGGGTCAAAAGTGGTACACTGACTTAGGCTGATTATCCCAGGCAGTTGCTTTTGCCATTTATAGTCTATTCCCAGTTACGTAGCACTGTGTACAAGAGACATTATCATCTTCCATAAGTACCTGTTTTTGAAGTCTTTGTGATAGCAAATAAATAACAGAATGGAAAACCTTAAAGATAAATCAGGGTTCATGATGACCTTTAACTGAAATGATCTCATTTTCTACCTTACACCTTCTTTATGCATTTACATTTGTTCAGAGTGGATGGAAAGCACATGCCTGAAAATCACTGACATCGGACAGGTTGCTTTTATTCACTCTCACTATACATGGGTGTAAATGAACAGAGAGGAAGAAAGTTTAGAAGAAAAGGTGTATCTCAGAGCGAGCTACAGAAATGTGAGTGGATTCAAAGAGGCTGAAGTGCCATGGCTTTCCCCTCTCTGAGGTTGCATTGGTCTTGCCTGCGTTATATAAACCCATAGTTTAAACACTGTGGATTGAGAAGAGCGAGTGAACTGATTAACAGGCTGAAGAAAACACAGATCGGATTCATATTATGATGAACCAGAGAGAAAGAGTTATCAGAAATGCACCACATCCTGTAAACAGCAGTAGAAATATACCTTCTGCCAGAAAAAAAGGAAAGGGGAGCAGCTATGTTTTTTTATAAAATCCATATGGCTGCCTGCAGCCAACATATTTATATCTGTGCAGTTTACGTGCTTCCCATGCTTTAGGATGAAGCTAATGGTTCAGTGAAGAAAATATGACAAAATGTTAGGAAATACTGTATTTATTTTTAATACATAGCTGTATTAGGTGACTTTAAGCATATCTTACATAATAAAGAAGCTGATACCCAAGTATGATGTACAAACGTTATTATTTGCAAACTGCTGGGTTCATTTGTTCAAAAAATTGATACATTAAAGCACCACAACTGCAAAATAAGAGGCTAGTTCCAAGAAAATACAAAGCAGTTCTTATTAAGTGTTTACATGTCCTGACATCTTCTTTCCTGTCGTAAAAAAACAAGAACAAATCTGAGTACATATGTTTCTTTTAAGTACTTCTTTTATTTATAGTCCTCATTAGGAATTGCCTAGATAACAGTATTTCCATACAGACTTTATCACTTTGACTTTCTAGCTAGGCAAAGCATTTCTGGAAGCATTTCATTACTTCAAGATCCATTAGGATCATTGTAATAACTCTCTTTCCTCACTTCCCTGACAGTGTGCTGCTGTGGTTTGGTGACACATTAATTGCTTTTTCTCTGCAATTTCCTTCTGGCCAAGTGGCTGCACTGTTTCACGGGCCCACAGCCATTTCAGGGATGCCAAGTCCCTGCTCCTCACCTGGGGTGCCTGGCTCCTTAGCCACAAGCTGTAACTGGCTCGTCCTTATGGTGCTTCATATCCCAGTTACTCCAGAATCAGACTTTTTTACTCTTGCCCAGCTATGCAGCTATACTTAACATTGGATTTATCACAAAATTGTCTTCATTACAGTAGGATAAGAAATGTCAAGTATAGCACCACCATTGGTGATGAAATGGCTGAGGCCCAGGTGATGCTTGAATGCATTGACTGTGAATGATGGTTTCACTATGTATATTCAAATGCTTTCAGTCTTGCATTTCTATCAGCTATTTGCCTTTTGCTGCCCATTCTCTAACTAGGTAATATTTCCTTTATTTCTCCAGTCCACTTATGAGTAATGGATTGTATTTGGTTCATGCATTAGGTCACAGCTTCAAACACCGTTCTTGGATTTTTGCTCTCCTGCATATCCTCCTTATATAATTCCCTTTTTCATGACAGATACAGATCCCAGAATTTTTGGATCCCAGACCCCAGCATTTAATCCTGTTGTGATTAATGCAGGCTCAAGTACTTCTCTGAAGTACCTCATGACCACTGCAGTACCATGTTGGTACTGATGGCAGTGCAGCTGTACTTTATCCCTGTAAAGGATCAGTGATCCTCTACCGTGTTAGAGCTTGCTGTATAATTCTTGTTCTAATGAATAGTCTTTTTTGGTAGCACATTTTTGAAAATTACTAGAGCTAGAAATACAACTCTACGTAACTCTGAGGGTAGTCTCAGGCAGACCAATTCCTCAGGCAGACCTCCCCCTGGATGAAGGTTGGTAGTCACACCCTGAGAGGGCAGCTTTGGGACCAAGCTACACCACTGCTCTGAGATGTCCAGTGGCAGCCTGTAGGTCTTGGCAAGACATTTTAGATGTTGGTCTACAGGTCCAACGAGCTGCCTGCTAGAGGAATCATTTTTCTCCCTATGTTATGCTGCTACATAGGTGATCAAAATGTTGCTGGAAACAGGAGGGGTACATTCTGTAAAGTTGCTGAGACACCAGAAATTGTAATATACCTTTAGGGCAATTTTCAAGTTACAATACAGAACAAATTTGTTTGCCATTGCCTCTGGAAGGGGCATCGTAAATAATGGAGGAACCAGGTGGTGTCTTGGGTCACCCACTGAAGTTCTTTGTAATCAAAGCTGAAGCAGTCTATATTTACTTACTAAATAACCCGCGATGCTACAGAACCAAAAACCAGGACACACATCACTACACTAAAACTAAATAAACTGAACAGAAGACAAGTTATTTGTCTTTTTTAACATGTAATTGGAAACTGTTGATAACAAGCAAACCTGTCCATTTGGAAACTTCACAGAGCTTGTTTGACCATCATAGTCTTGTAATATAAATTATTCACCTATGTCCAAAAGCATATTTGATTTCACATTTTGCTGCTAATTTTTTGTTGTTGTTGTTCTTGTTGAGCAAAACATATTTATCAAGACATAAACCAGTCCTAATTTTCTGTAAACACTGGAATAACAATGCTCTGAAATTCCAGACCCCCTCATATAATTGGAGTTGGACTTTAAGAAAAACGATGCACCTAAATCCATTATTTTCTTTAGGAAAACTTAATGTCTGTAGCCAGGGGGTTGAAATGAAAATGATCAAAAAGGAAGGCCAGAAGCAGTGAACACAACCCAAAGAGAAGCACCTCACATATTATTAATTACAGAACACTTTATCTTAGTTGTCTAAGCAGATAAAAGCTGCTGTGTTTGCTCTGCCTACTGATATAACCCTCCTCCCCAAAATACCAGTAACTATTTAGTCTGAAACTGGAAAAAATATCACTGAAATTTGAAAAAGCCTCAAAGATATATACATTTGTTCAGCTGTTTTGAAGGTCCATAGCTGACTAGTAGACCTGTATAAATAGACATATTGGAAGAGAAGCAGGCAAAGCAACACCAGCGACAACCAAGTGCCTAGTTGGCATTGTGTTGGGCCAGCCACAGTATGGGATTTCTTTGCCCTGGGGACTAAAGAGAGGTGACTACCAGAGTTTGGAGTGATCGTGAGGCAGATGGATCATATGCACACGATTACTAGAGTTGGGTATGAAGGTGGGTTTCTCACAGAAACACTAATACCCTCATGCATGTAAGTTGTATTTATAGATTATTAATTGTAACCTATAAGGTGACTCTGGAAACGTGATTCACAATGGATGAAGGGACAGGAAGAATACATGATTGGGGTGTTCTGCCATCATACTATAAATCAAAAACCATTTAAGTAATCAATAGTTGCTTCACTGAATTAAGAGAACTCACTTAAGGGAAAAAATCTAAATATCAGTTAGTTGTATTATTTAGAGAACATCTGCATATTCACAATGATGAGTTTAAGGTAAAGTGGCCTTGTGGTTTTCAAATCATCTGTACATGCCTATTGTGTGAGCACATACTATTTTAATGGTATAGCCTTTTATTTTTATTCTCGAGGACATTATCTTGATAACTATAGCATGCACTTGTTTTTGTTTTCCTCTTTCTTGGCAACAGCTTCTGAAAAGACTTTTTCATCTTCACTGCACTTTTTCTTTAGCTGAAAAAACATAAGAACCCAATAAATTACCTCAAACCATCTCAATTGATTTAACAGCTGCTGCTAACTGTCACTACAGGAATGGGCAGTGATTGATTTCCGTGTCATTATTTAAATTCAACAGATGCTTGCTAGTGCTGCATAGGAAACATCTTAATTCTATTGTGTTTCTGCTTTCTAAATGGTACCTGCACTTAGTCTTCCTTGCATTGTGTTCAAATCACAGGAAAATGGCTTTTTCAAATCTATTATTAGATCTCTTGGACTAACTGAACATCTTATTTCCTCGCTGGCTTTTACTTTTCTCTAAATTCCAGCCACTGTCAAGAGGAAGCAAATCTACACACCATCCTTTCATATTACTCTCCTCTACCAGCCAATTTAGCATGTGCCACTCAAATAATTTATATAATGTTTTCAGCCTGTTTTCTATATCAGCCTGAATTTGCATGAAAAATCTTCCATTTGCTTCCATTTTGTGGCTACATGTACACAGACTAATGGCACAACATATAGAACCCAATCCCAAAGGTCATATGCTTAATTCTACTCGCATTTTACGGAGCTTTTAAGTTTGTGCCCTCACAGTTTTCTTTTTAGAAGTTGAGGAGGAGGGTAAGGGGAGGTATTCAGGGATATGAGCTCAGAAGACAGCCGTCAGCTTCAGTTGTCTAGTTCATTTTTAATTTTGTTTATTCATTTCTAATGCAGTAAAAGCCTCATGAATAAATAACCCCTAAAAAAAGATCTGCACAGTAAATACTCAGATGGACTACTACTCTATTAAAGGAACACCACATATGTTTTCCATGCACCACAGCTATGCCTTCCACTACTGTATATACTTTCTAGTTAAAGATCTCCAAAGGGGAAGAGAGAGACGTTCTGGTCTATTTGTTGCAGCAAGGAAGACCTGATGCTGTTCATGTTGCTTCCCTGAGGTGGCAGAGTACTTTTGAGAGTGCGGAAGATTGCTGAGGGGTGTTAGGGAAGAGTCTCTTAACATTTCCCGGCTGTAAATTGGACATTTTAGGATGCTGAGGTTAAACTTTCTTTTCTCTTTGCCCATTTTAACTGTCTTGGTTGTGGATATGAAATGTGGGTGAAAGGAGACTGTTATTCAAACCGGTGGTATTTGTAATTTTATAGTGTAGATAGTGCATTCAGAAACCTTTCCTTGAATGCAGTCTGCATTCAATGCTGTTAAAGAGTTTATCTTTATACGGTTTATGGGATAATTTTGATTAGTTGAAGTTCTTACTCCATAGAAGTGTATAATACCTATACTAATTATGGTAACTGTATACTGGAAGTTGGTTATTCAAGAGAAAGCTATTTGCTTAGCATATAACACTTTGGGACTATGAGACAGGGAAGTGTCTGGATTTGAATAAGCAATAAAGACCACTTTGGAGCAGATTGTCCCTTACGTTACTTTACATTACAGATATCTTAGTGATCATTCAGATTGATGTTATCTTGCTTGAGACAGCATTAACTTCACCAGAATCTCTCAGAAACACAAGGCATGGATAGGGAAGCATCAGCATAGCTCCTGAGGGAGCTGCATCGCTTGTGCAGAAAACGATGCAGAAGGCAGGCATTAACTTGGAATGACGGAGACAAAAAGTCAAACCCAACTAAGCTCTCACTAGGCAAACCTAACCCACACAGGAATAATTTTGACCACAGCTGGGCCCAGACAGACAGAACTGGAAAATGTGACTGCCTGGGCAGGACCCTCCTTGCAAAGGTATCTGCTTGCAAGAAGTCTGGACAAAAAATCTTGGTAAACTGTGAAGTTTTGCATGGTGTGGATGGTGCCCTCTTTTTTCCCTATCACTCATCTCAAACTATCATGTTTGTTAGACTTAAGAACAAGGAGAAAAATTTTGAAATAGCACTGGCCACAGCAGATAACTCTTCTGGAGTTACCAGGGTATCAGAGCAAATCTAAATTCCGGGGTTAAATCACTTCTGGTGGATAACTTGTAAGTGGCTGTAAATGGCTGGGACAGCATTACCAGCAATATCTGTGTGCTTGTGCTCAAGTTTCCTGACACTATGCTCACAAATGCATTTAGCTCAGTGTGGGGCTGGATCTGCCCTAGGAGGCCGGGCAGTCAGGGCTGGTGGAGCCCTCAGTGCCCTGAGGTAAACGTACCTACGCTTTGGGCAGGGACCAGCACTGGTGCAATTTGTGACAATCCATAAACAAGATGCTTACTAAGCTGGAAGATAAACATTCCTGCTTTTGCTGATACACACAACATCATAGTATTGTTATTTATATCCTATAACATCTTAATCATTTATCACTTTCCATCTGTGCTGCACACTAAGGACTTCATCTATTAGAAACATCTACAGGTCCATAAACATCCTACTAGAGTATTTCTGCAACCTTTTTACATTCTCTTTCTATTGCCTAGAGAAACAAACTGAAGTAAATAAGAAGTAATACTTTGCTGGGAAAAAAAAAAAAAAAAAAAAAAAGTAAAAAGATTTATTTTGCTCTGGTCCTGTTACTTTCTCTCACAATCGTTTTTCAAAGACAAGCCTGTTCTCCCATCTCTCTGCACCAATTACCTCCTCAATTACAAGGGCTTATTTTTGTCCAAGCAGGGCTGTGAAATTTTTCATTGTTTTATTGTGTGACAAGGTGTTGTTTTTGTGGTGCGTTTTTCCCCTGAGACTGCTTTTAGTGAGGCACTGTCATTTCTGGTGGCTCACTTCCGCAGTCAGACAAGGTGGATGCCACCAATTCCAGCTAATGAACAGTCTTGGGGTTCATAGATGCGACACCACGAAAGAAAGCGCTTTAGAACAAAGCAAGTCAAAGCCAAAAACCCTCAAAGCACAGAAAGCAGGAAGGAGAATAGGTTGAAGCACAGTTTATTATCATGACTTGTGTATGAAGTTTGTAGTTGTAATGTTCCATAACAGATGATGCACAAATCCTGGTGAGAGTACAGAAATGGATTTTTTTGTTTTTGTTGTTGTCATTGTTTTATAGACAAAACAAAATACGTGCAGCTGGGTTTGGTTTGATGGGAAAAGGCAAAGGAAAGACTAACGGAAATAAATATCTACAGATACTGGCAATTAAAAACAAACAAGTTTCTATAATTGGAAACATTGACTATCTAAAGAAGTATCAAAATAGAGTACTTAATTTGCTTACACCACTTGTGCTGGTTATAAGCCACAAAGCAGAGCTGTTAATTTGCTTGGGCCATCAGATCACACCAGGCTGGGCTTCTGTCCTTTGGCTTCCTGCGTTATCATGTAGAGAAGCAGCAAACACAAATTTGGGGCCCTGGCGCGTGGGGCAGTTTGCTGACAGCTTTGTGATGTCTCCTTGGATGTTTCATGAGTTGTTTGGTAAGTACATGATTCAACACGACCTCTTCCCTAAGCTGGGTTCCAGGTGGGTTCAAATATGAATTTTGGACAGTCAGTCGAATATAATGCTACTCTAAAGAGGGTCGTTATTAATCTTCTTTCATGAAACGACATCAAAAATTATGAACTAATTTTAAGATCAAATCTTGTTAAACTTAAAGAAAACATATGCGGAGGCAGATTTTCATCTGTGTTAATTAAATACATTAGTTTGTGGTGTGAGTACTGCAGATCTTTGTGTACTTCTTATTTTATAAATCAAGAAAATAATATCCTGATCACTGGTGAACTTCATATTTTCTCTGACAGAAGATACAAAGACTGCTTCTCACTTCTTTGTAAGGGAAGAGGCCAAAAGAAAAATGTCCCAGAAGACTGCACATTTTTGTTCCAATGTCACTTTGAATTGCCTTTCTATCCACGGTGCAGACCACAGAGAAGAATTTTGCGTGAAAGAGACTTTTGATTGGTTTGATCTTTATATCAGAGAGTCAGCTATGAATTCAAATCTTCTCTTGCTAGAGTGTGAAAATGAAGATTTTTCACAGCCAAGAAAATATCTCCGAAGAAAACACAGATAATGTCAGAAATATGTCATGAGTGTCCTTCAACTCTTCTCTAAACTAGTGCCTTGTATGAAGCTATAAATATCTGTACTTTGAGCCTAAATTTCCAAATGCCTTCAATGATTTTATAATACACACTTTACTTATTTATATTCAGTCATATTAGAGGGGTTGTTTTATCCCAGGAACTGCAAAATTTTCCTTTATGCATTCTTTATTATGTTCAAACCAAACCAAACCAAACCAAACCAAAACAAAACAAAACAAAAACCAAGGTTCATAAAAGTAATATTAAAGCAATGAAAGCAACTTATTACCTTGATATTTAAATAACTTCAAGAACTGTATTGCAAATCCTGGACGGTTACTCCAGATGATATCCTAGATGCAACAACATGGTTATTTTCTTTTCCTGCTCTATATTTAGATAGTCTTTTAAACTGTCTTCTTGTGTTGGATGAAGGGAGGTGGGCTTCACTCCCACCAGTGACTGATCAGCCGCTACCACCAGTCCTGAAATCAGTTATCACCTGGTTTCCACAAAACCAGCACGCAGCTCAGCTGAGTGGCAGATGGACCAGGGTGCGTAAGAACTGCGTACACACGTGAGCCGAGACAGATGGCCAGAGGAGTGCTATCCGGTGGGGTGTAGATGGACTCCTCCAGGAGAAGCTGCGTAGAGAGGTAGAAGGGCATGAGATATATTGAACTCTCTTATTTTGAAGAAACAGAACCGAAGCCCTGAATACAAAGTGAAAGAAAGAGAGGTTTGTAATCCCGTGGCTACGTGGTATTGTTTTGTGCATTCTGGGGAGTTAGCCTACCGGCTTACGTGATTGCTTTTGGCACATACAAATATTTTGTTCTTTGTAGCTCTCTGAAAAATATGTATTTCTTTGTAGCTCTCTGAAAAATATGTATATCTTCCACTCTTGCCTGAAGCAGCATTATAGTCATGGATAGCAGCAATTTTATGATGAACACTTTAAAAATCCCACTATGATAGCTAAATTACTTTAAAACACCAAACACCAAGGAAGTTGTGTAGAGTTGAATCTCTGAAAATAATTTCCTACCAATGCGCAGAATTCTGACCGTGAGTTTACTGATCTGGAATAGATTGGAGCCGTATTATACCTCTGCTGTTGTCCACTTTTTCATTTCCATCATATGGTGATTTTATCTATAGAACACAAAGATTTTTCCTATTAGTTAACTAACTGATTAACACAGAGAGTGGTTTTCTACGTAATTTCCTGAGGCACACAGATGCTCAGTTAGGTCTTCGGCATAATGTACAGTCATTGTAGCGCAGGGAATACGGTACACCTGCCCTCAGTTTTATTCTTTTGCTGCATCTATTCACATTTCCTGCTGAAAGAACCAACCTGGAGGAAAACACAAATTTGATTTATTTTAGAAAACTCCTGCTTGTTTTTGTAATTAAAGTATTCGTGAAAAGACCCTAAAATATTGTATGTTGACTACCATGCTGTTCTCTCTTCTTCATCCTCCCTCAAAAAAGAAACCCTCCACAAAGTTGCATGTCTCCCACTTTTATTTGCTTACTCTTTCTGGGATTTAAGAGTTGCTATTGAGATCAAATGGGAATTCGTATCCATAAGCAAGAGAGGCTATGTTCTCAAGTGTGGTCAAAAAAAACAAAACAAAACAAAACAAAACAAAACAAAACAAAACCACACAGTCTCCTTTTATGTCACATTTGCTTTTCTTTATATGGTTCCCTTCTATTTCCTTAAATTAAATGGCAATTATCTTCTTTTGTGCATTCAAGTTCTTTAGAACAGGAGGAAAATTACTAGGTACTAATCACTAGGATCCTTAGTTATTAGCTGCTGAACAGAAATGGGCATTCTTCCACCCGCTCTTGACCCTTATTTCAAAATAGAGCTTGTTTATCCTGAGAACTATGGAAGATATTTCCTGCAGAATGGGAGTGCAAGAAAAAGAGAGGCTCAGGCAGAAATCATTATGCAGAATAGGCACCCTCTTGGTCCCATTGTATTTTATTCTCTTCTGAAAGCAGAAAAGGTTCCTTTCTTGCTTCCTAATTTTATGATAACATCCAGATGAGATGATAAATGAAGTTCACTTTCACAAGTGCTTTGTATTTTAAGTCTTTAAAAGCACAATCACTACAAGAACAAAGCACAAATTCAAACCTTGGAGAGGAAATCATTAAACAGAGGACATGCATAATATATAAATAAAACGGTCAATTAAAAGACGAGAACTACGAGATTTATAGACATTAGCATATGAAAAAGCTTGCAGAAGCACAGTTGTCTGCTATTTCTATAATGGTTCTTAACGTGTATGCTGCTTGAACAGTTTCTAATAATGGGTGACTGATTTGACTACCATCTGTGATGTGGTGGTTTTGTGGTTTTTGTTCTTTTTGATGTTTTTTGCTTGTTTATTTGCTTGTTTGGCTGGGTTTTGTATTTGTTCTTTTCCTGCAGGAGAATCTGTTGTGATGTTTTAGTTTAGACATTTTTGTCTGCTCTTGTTTGTGATGCCATATATTTGTATTGGAGAACTCCAATGAAAGAAGTGAAAGAAGTGTTCTTTGTGCTTTTAGTGGGAAGGGGGTTAAGTTTTGTGGTCATCACTTCCTGGGGAAGCTAGCGTAAGGGCTAAGTAAGGTGGATACTGCTAGAACATTATATTAATAATGTTTTTTTTTTTTTTTTTTTCTGTTTATCGGAGATTGGGAAAATTTCTCTGGATAATTCATCACCTACTGGATTCCCAAGAAGAGCCTGTGCCAAAAGTTGAGAGCTCCTTCAGAAATTCAGAATATTCACTTAATAAAGAGCTTTGGGGGGATGAAAATCCTGAATTGTAAAAACACAAGCTGCCAGGGTAGATCCATAATGTCCAAGCAGGCCTTATAGATTTATAATGGAGTAGGACATCACAAATTTACTGTTAACTTTATGGCTACTTGTAGATCTCAGGACATTAATAACACAGTTTCTTACTGCTAACCTTTGAATTAGATTTGACAGCAGTTATGGATCTTTACAGGTAGCCCTTTAGGCCTCACACATATAGCCTCTATCAGGCAAGCCTGTGGATACAATCTAGTTTCTGGCCAAGCAGCACAGCCTGTATCCTATCTTCTGTCCTTTTGGAAGGAGCTGCAACCAGTCTGCATTTAAGCAGGACTGACCCTCAGCATGAGAAGTATCCTGAAACCTTTTGTGCCCCTCTTTGCTGCGAATGCTCCTGCACGGTCTTCAGAAGGGCACTGGCCTCACACACCTCTTCAATCCCTCATCGCAACAGCTGGACAGTCATGCTAGCAGGATGATTGCTACTGGTGCTACTCTTCCTGGGAAAGCTTAACACCAGAGATCTGTCTTTGGAGTCATCCAAACCCAAAATAAAAAGGCAAGTGATCCACAGCAAGCTGGATTCCCTGTATTCCCAAGTAGCTTTGGTTACAGACTGAAGTCAAGTTTTTTTTTTCCAGTCAGCAGGCTTCCCTTTTCTTTCCTGTTTCCCACTACTGGTGTAACCCAGACTCATCAAGCAGAGGAGGAAGAGCAGCCACTGGTGGATCTCTGTCTTTCCTGTCAAGAGCAGGTGAGAACCTTTGAGTGAGGAGTCCCACATCTGAGGTCCTGGGCAGGAGAGTCTCCCACACCCCAGGCTGACTGCTTATCACTTTTAGGACCCCCCACGCCTCAGTATCCATCAAGGGAGTTGTCCTCTGACTGCTCTGGAATATACCACTGGAGAGAGCCTCTTCAGGCTGGGAAAATCTGATGCTCACGTCTTGCAACGTGAACCTGGGTGTCAGCCCTTGCTGGGAGCTGTCTACCCAGACATATGGCTGCAAGCCAAGATGTGGGAGTGAAATGTGGCAGAAATTCCTAGGGAAGCAGAAAACTTGAACTGCCCACTCTCTTACTCATTGAGTCAACAGCTAACTCCCAAAAGGCACATCCAGAAACAAAAGGCATTTAGTAAAAAACAAACAGAAAAAGAAGTGGCTCTCAAGCCACCAGCTCAGCAGCACTTGCTGCAGTGCACGGACCTTGTGAGAGCAGGCTCAGGCACATTGCTCATGGGGTTGGACACTGTTGTCACAGCCAGAGATCACAGCATGGGTAATGTGGTGAGCTGCCCCCACAGTGACCTGAGCCTGGCCTTATGCTTTATGGACTAGCAGGGCCTTCTTCGCACAGGGAGCTAAACAAGCTCATCTGCCACCTCCACAATTTCTTCACAGAGATTCTGGAAAACTTTCCAGCAGTAAAGCTGTGTGAAGAGCAACAGAGCACCCTGAGGGCACCGCCAGCCCTGCCTGTCCCTGCCCACCCCCAGGACTCCACATCCGCCTGGGTTCCCTCAGCCCCAGCCCCAGCAAGGCCACAGCAGGGCCAGGCTTCAGCTCCGCACAGCCCTGCCCCACTGCAGGCCCATGTCCTGGCCTGCCTTGTCCTGTCCCCATCCAACACAGAGGTGCCTGGTGTCAGGGCTGGGGGTGCCCCTGTGCCCCTGGTGCCCTGCTCCTTGTGGGGCAGGTGGATGGGATGGGCTGTTGGGCCCTACCCTGACAGACCCACGGGCAGCCCTGACACCCTCAGGGTGCACAGACACATTTTCAGCTGTTGCAAGGAACCTGCCCAGAAAACAGATTTGTTCCCTCCTCATCCCCTCTGCTGCTGTTATTCCTGTTACATACACCAGGGAGTATGGAGTTGTTATTTCATCTCTGTTCTGAAATAATTTACAGTTGTAGGACTGAATGATGATTTTAAGTGAATTTTCACACAGGAATGCCAAATGGTCACATAGCAAACCGCGCGCTGGGAATTGAGAGACAAACTGCCAGCACGGCAGTGCCAGCGCTCCGAGGGCTTCCTTCCATGCTGTGTACGCCACAACCCTGGGCAGCTCCTCTGGGACCACAGGAGCCTCACCTTTCCAGAGTGGCTGAGAACGGGGGAGAACCAGCCACAAAATTTGGTCAAGACTTTATCTGTAAAGACTAACAAATGGCTTAAATAGCTGTTACAAGGAAACAATCAAACAAGCAAACAGAACATTTTTGAAGGCTTTCTGATTTATTTATTTACAGCTGTTATAACACAAGTCCCCAGGTGTGGATCTATGTATTTCCCACGAAGATAAGCGCTTCCATACTTGTTACTGAAGTGCTGTTTGCAGCTATTGGGCTGATCCTGCCTTTACCGAGTGACAGCTGCCGAGAAGCCTCCTCTTTAAACCCTTTGCTCTTAGAGCACTTCAGGCACTTTGTTGTGCCTCGCCCCCGCGCCTGCGCACATCGCCAACGACGCCGCGCCCTCCCTCCTGCCCCACCCCTAGCCCCGCCCCACTGCGGGCAAGCCCCTCTTCCCCGCCCCCTCACCCCGCGGAGAGCCACTGCGCATGCGCCGCCCGTTCCCCCTTCACGCTCTTTGTTACGCTAGCGGGGAAGGGGGCGGGACCAGCCGCAGCCTTCCTCGTCTCCCATTGGTCGCTGGCCGGGCCGGGGCGGGTGCGCGCGCATCACCGTGCTCGGGAGGTGGCTCCCGCTGCGCTACGGGCCGGGGGCCGACTCCCCCTTACCCCCCCCAACCTGACGTCGGCAGGACACGAGCCCCTGCGGTACGTGGGCGGCCGTTGACAACCGCTGGCCACCGCTGGCCACCGCTGGCCGCGTTCACCTCCTCGGGCCGGCGCCGCAGGGGGGCCCGGCCGCCCCCTCCCAGCCGTGGGCCCCGCGGGGAGCGCCTCGTCCCGGCGGGGCTGGGCTGGGCTGGGCTGGGCTCGGCTCGGGCAGCCCCGCCCCGGGGAGCGTCCCCTTCCCGGGAGCGCGGCCCGGGGTCCGGCCACGGTTGGGGAGCGGCGGGGCACGGGCCTCAGGCTGGGGGGGAGCGAACGCGGAGCCGGTGATGCGGGAGCCCGGCTGGCTGCGGTGTCCTACAGGACTCTTCTAAATTATCCACAATTCTAAGAATCTTGCCCTGTTGCTACGGGGGCGGTTTAACGTTAGGATATTGGAATTAGTAGCTTAGAATGTTTGCCTCTCGGCTGCCGGCGCTTTGGTAGCGGTTGTGTCTGTGTTTCGTTAACAGCTGTGTGCAGAAGCTGAATTGGCACGGATGTGTAAATATTTTCCTGTCTTTGGTGACAAAAAAGGTGCTGTAATATGAGGTAAGAAATCTACCGCTGTGTTTCAGCTCCTTAGAAGGATCCTTTTAACTGTCAAAGAGTTTTCTTTAAAAATGATGACTACCTATACAAGTATTTAAGTATGAGCATGTTGTCCTGAGTATGTAGTCATTAGTTTCCTGGATAAGCCTAATATTCCACGGTTTGCTTCTTCATGTGTGTTGTTTAACAAGTATACTTTATTTTCTAGTATTTTATAATCTGTTCCTTGCCCGGGCTCTGGCAAGGAGCTGGAGGGGTATCTTGAATTACCTTAGCAGTTATTCAAAATCAGTAAGACTATGCATTTAGTTTGCTGATTGGTTATGCTGAAATGCACAGTGGCAGAAATAAGGGCTCCTCTGCAAGTAGTTTGTATATCCAGCCGTCAGGATGCACAACTTCCTGGGAAGATAAACTGTTCAGTCACTGGGGACTTCTAAGGACAAGATTTGGTAGCTTAGTCTCTAAACTATGTTTTATGTAATGGCAGTTTCAGACTGAGTCCTCTGCTAAGTTTGCTTAAAGTTTCATTCCTATGTAGGCTTTGAAAGAAAAGGAGGAGTGCTGTGCGTGTCTCTTCCCCACACCCGCCTCCAAATCTCTGGTACATCCTGCACTTTTGTTTATGGTGTTTCTTTTGCTGTCTCCCTCCACCCCCGGCTTTGAGGTATTCCAGTGCTTCTACATTTATATCTGTCCCACAAGATTCTGAGCAGTAGTGAAATATAGCATTCCTGTTGATCTCCCTCTGTAACTGTCTGGCAGAATGAGCTGTAGTACAAGACAAATTCTTCACATCCTGCTTTGTGTAAGGTTTGTGCATGGGGACAGGAGACGGTCTGTAAAACTGCCTACTGAACAGTCAGATTTCTTATTGCATATGCCTGTGTCCAAAACTTTGCAAGTTTAGCAGTAACTGCACAGTTAAATTTCAGTGTTAACATTTAATTTTGCAATACTTATCACTGACTAATATAAATTTATCTCACAGATTCTGAAAATAGCATTGAGAAAAACGACAAAATGAGTAGTCGCCGAAAGTGTGTGGCTCCATCAAAAATAGACGATGTGAAGAAAAAACAATTATGCTGGAATATGCATGAAGACAGAAGAAATGAGGTGATACCTTTAGATGATGAAATGACCACTGAGGATGATGCTCCAGGCCCAAGCACTTCCTCTTCGTCCTTCATTGTTATAAATGATGATAGCACTGATGAGGATCTCAGTCAAAAAGAAGACACTGGTACAAAGTCTGTTAAGTTTTTTACAGTTAATGACGAAGAAGACTCGTATTCCACCTTGACTCCTGTGTCAGTACAGCTAAATATTACCGTCCTGCCATACCGTGCAGATGGGTCCTGGAAAGCTTTGTTGGGAGAATTTGCTCTTTGTCATCCTTCTGAGCAAATTCTACCTGAGGAATTCCATGAAAGGGGCTTTACTTTGATGAGAGGAGACTCTGACAATCACCTGCAGGTCTGTGTCCATAAAAGAAGTGAAGAAGAGTACAGTAATGAAACAAAAGAATACCTGGGTGCTTATGAACAAATTATTATGGTGGAACCAACTTTAGGTGGTGAAATACTGGAAGGCTTGAGATGGCTGCAAAAGAAAAAGATAATTGGCCTTTATCAAAGGCCTGCAGAGGCTCAAGCTTTAAAGGTATTGATTCATATATCTGTTTTTGTTGTTCTGTGTTTTAAAATTTCTTTTTTGTTGGAATTGGAAGATTAAAAACTGCTGTACACCAGTCTGGCATCTACCTTATATTTTTATAATGTGGTGAAATACATAGTTTCTGCATTCTTTTGCAAATGTTTTTGGTGTGTTTTCTTCTTAAGACTATCTTTACTGTTGCAGCATTACGAACACTTTACTCAAATGAATTAAGGTAGCTTTTGTTTGTGATATACTATATCTTCCTTACTGTTATCTTGGCAAGGTTCATCATATCTGTCTGCATCTGTTAATTTTGAAAGTTTGGTAGCTAAGGTTTTTCATGTAGAAGGGTATGAAAATTACAGTGTTTTTATTTATAATGTTCGTAGCATTCTGATAATTAAATGATTAAACATTTCATAGGTTGGAATTTACCTTCTGGAAGCTGGGCTTAGCAAACCAGATTTTCTCAGTGATGGAGGTGGAAGACCTAAAAAAGCTAATCAGCTGATCCAAAAACTCATGGAAAAGTTCTATAGTTTTATAATTCCAGGTAACTTGATTCAATTGAATGTTGATGATTACTTTTTGTATTGAAAATGTCTCTTTTCAGTAGTTTCAAACATAAAGGAAAATAGCATGCTATTCCCACTGTATAGAGCAGCTCCCTCTTTAGGTAATATTAGGTAACAAACTTTCTGTATTAGTATCCGACCAATGATCATATGCTAATTAACTTGTGGACAAATTACAGATAATGTCTTTCCTTCTCTACAGATAAGGCTCTGAGGCACGTAAAAGCTTGAGACCTTACCATCTGGGGAGTAAATGCAGATTTCTCTAATGCATATGAATTATTTGAACAGATTTACAGTGATTTCCCCAAGTTACCTAGGAGCTGTTTAAAAGAACCAGGAATTAAACTTGGAAAAGTTTTATTCCTGGTTTGGTGTCTAACACAACTGTGGCAACAGTTTTTTTGTTGTTGTTTTTTTTTTTTTTGGTTTATACTGTAAAGCAATTGTAAAGAAAATTGCATTGATGGAGTTATGCAGAAATGAGGGAGATGTCCTCTCTATCCCAATACTTATATATTTGTTTTCCTTAGTATACTTGTCCTGTTAATGTCCTTGTAGATGGTTTTGAGACTTTGTGTCAGGGATTCCGTATCAAGTTACAGCAAGCATAGGATAGCATTAATAAGTTTGCAAAAGATCAAAGTTACACTTCACAAACATGGTAGTTTCATTGTCATTTCCATGAAGTGAGGAATCTGTGTGAGAAGATCCCTTGGAATGGTTTCTGTAGTTCTCTGGTGTTTGTGTCAGGTATATCTGTCTGTAGAGTTATACAGTTGTTCCTACATTTTATTAGTACTGATTTTATTTGAAACCTAAAACACTGTCAAAACTTGTTTAAGTCTTTTGTGGCCTCATCTTACTTCAGCTTCTTAAAATACTGACCCTTTGATTTTTCAAGAATATTTGTTCTACAGTGCATAAGTTCCATGTATGCCCATATATCCAAATTTAATGGAAAATATGTATGTACAAGGTCTTCTGTCCTAAGTCTCCTAGAGGGTACATACTTCTTTTGAGGTAGAATTATAATCTCTGAAGTATGAGTTGTCTGGTTTCTTGCAGTGATTTAAATGATGGGAATTCCATGTTATTACACTTTACAATTTTTATAGCCAGATGAATAATTTAAAAGTAACATGAAAACTTATTAAAAACAACCAGAAAATCTCTTCAATATGTTTTTTATATCAAGAAGGACTTTATTTTATGAAAGATGAACAAATCCTTTACAGCCCACTGTGGTTTTCCCCTTTCTTTAAGTTGATCAGCCCATGTGAACATTTGAAACTAAAATGTGAGTTATTTGTGATTCTGTATCAGCTGGAAATACTTAGTGGAAGGTATTTATTGAATAAATACGATTTGGTCATTCTGTGCCTAAATTCTGAAGGAAGAGCTTTTCCAATTATACCCGTTTCCATGATGGCCGTAGAATGTTATTGTTAGCATTTAGGAAAGTGTTCTTTGTTTCCTGCTGCTGGTAGCTGAGTCGGATGCAGTTGTGACGTGTCTAAACGGTGTTTTGCTTTGCTTGCTTTTATGTCTTAACTAAGTATGTTGCAGCAGAACTGAAATGTTGACACAAATTGATTGATAATGCATCTCTTGAATGACTGGGTGTATACAGATGTGCTGGAGGAAGATGAAGAAGAACCTGACATGGAACTAGAACGTCAAAATATTGAAGAGCTTTATGACTTTGTAAGGCATATCCATCAGCAGGATATCCAATTGCTGAGAGAGGATGTGCAGCATCCTGCCTTAATTCCCATTCTGAGGCCGTACCAAAGTGAGGCTGTGAATTGGATGCTTCACCGAGAGAACTTCACAGGCACTCCAAGCAGTGGCAAGTATAAGGGTCTGGAAAACTTGTAAAACTGAGGAAAATGGTGTTGTATTGTCAGCATAATGTTTTCTTACTGTTTGATTAGAAGCTTTGTTAATTATTTCATTACTATTTTTATAAAAGCTGTTGCTCAGGTAGCATGCTAAATGAGAAAGCTGTTGTCAGGAAGCATTCTAAATGAGAAAATAAATATGCTTTGCTATCAGCAGGTGATATAGCTTGTTGGTCATGAAGCGTGGTTGAGGTAAATGCTTCTTTTATTTAAGTGTCACAATAAGGCTAAGCAATTCTAAGTACTGTTCTAAGTACTGTTTATAGAGAAACCTTGTAATAGTATCATGACCTCTTTCTCCCTAGAAAATGCACTGCACTTCTTATGGCGAGAGGTCATCGCTCTGGATGGAGTGAAAATCTACTATAATCCATTTACTGGCTGGTACGTTTCTATGGTCACCTCTTTAGAGAACACCTTAAAGCTGTACTTTGTGAAAAACCTTACTGGCTGCTTTTACGTGGAGAATACAAGATAATCCATAATTGTAGCTTTTCAGTTAACAACTAAAGAATTAGAATCATGGTATATTTGATTTTAAATGAAGGGCAAATTGGAGTATATAATACATGGGAAATAAGTAAATCTGGAGTTGAAGACAGTTCTTAAAGCTGCTTGTATTTGATGCAAGCTTGTGGTTATAAGATTAACATTCTTTTTAAATTAGAATGCTGGAGGCTTCAACCTGTTCTTCCAATGTTTTTAAAAGCTAAAGGAAGGAGGCAGCATAATGCTTTTTATTAATGCATTTATTATCTCAGTTTCACTTTTCTCATGAATTTGTTTAGAATAGAATCTTTTGCTAGTATGCTTTTTTCCTCTTGTGTATATATAACTTTCAGAATATGAATATAAATATATTTTTATTTTTGCAGACTAATGTTGTAATATGCTGAGGCTAACAAAGCAAAATCTATCAGGGCAGGGGCATGGGGGGTAACCTTTCGCCATACATGTTCACCTTGATCAGGTTTGAACACTCAGAAAGCTTGCAAGCTTTTGTCAAGCTCAGCTTATCTAAGAAAAGATACTACCCCTTGCTTTGCTGATGCTGTGCTGTGTGTATGTTGCTGAACACATGCTTCTGTCATACCATTCAGTAATCACTGATTTTCATTTGGGAATGTACTTGTGTTTTAGTATTATCCGTGAATATCCACGTGCTGGACCTCAGTGGCCTGGAGGTATTTTGGCAGATGAGATGGGTCTTGGAAAAACAGTAGAAGTGTTGGCTCTTATTCTAACTCATACCCAACAAGACATTAAGCAAGATGATCTGACATTGCCCGAGGTGAGACAACTAGGATAAGATTTAATATGAGGAAATTATTTTTCAGATTAATGAAATGTGTTTTATCTCTTAAGTTCATTACTTTCTGTTCTATATAAATCCAGAATTAAAGGTGAATTAAAGTACAGTAAAAACTTTATCTTTTTACTGTGTAATATGTGGTGACATAAATAGTGGAGTAGATCGCATGAGTGGCATTTGATACCATTGCCCATTGTTGAAGGGGACTAGCAGGCAACTGCACTGTTAATAGGCTGTTAGTAGTTTCCACACACTCCAAAAGTGTATAAACTTATAATTCAGTCTGCTAAGTTAGAAATCGTTCTCCCCTTCATTCTATTAATAAGTATCAGACATCTGTTAGACAAGCTGTATTGCTTATCTCTTTTTGTTTTTCTGGCTATATGTACAGTATGTATTTTCCTCTCCTTGTGCCCTTCCCCATCCGTAACCTATATCAGTTACGGCTATAGATTCCTGCAACTTAGTTCTGAAGTTGCAGAGACCCTGAGGGGCTTGCTGGGCTGCTCTTCCATTTCAGTGTAGGGTGTTGAACAGCATTTGCCAAGAAACTGAACCAAATGGGCTATCATTCTGCCTACTTAAACTGAGCAAATTAGTGGGATCAGCGCATTGTAAGAGTGCACACTTCTATAGCAGTTCAAGCTTTTTTCAAATGTGAAAAGATTAAGTATAGAATAGCTGTAAAGGTATGTGAGCTGATAACACTATTTAATGTTGTGTACCTTAGGGTAAGCTTGTGAACTTCTTTGTTCCACCTCAACCTTTAGAAGGAAATAAAAAGAAAAAAACAAGGGAAATGGAGCTGAAATTGAAAGAAAAGATACAATATCCCAGTAAGTATTTCTGATGAATTTTTTCATACATTTTGCTTTTGGCATAAGTCGTGTGTTGACCATTGACAGTGAGTTTAAGGCCAGATTGTGATTTTGGAGAATGAAGTGGTTCTTTTGCTGAGTATTTTGTTGTAGGGTTGTGTACGTTCAAAAGTAAAGTTACCAACTCAGATGTCTGCTATAGAGCTGTATGTACCTGGAGGTCATTTTGTAATAGTTTATTCATCAAACGGAAATACAGAGTTTCTTTCTAAACTTCAGTAAGAAAATAAGCAGGTAGTTATTTTTGTGGTTACTGAGTATTGAAATAGATATGTTTAATCTGAAAAAAGTTATTTTTAAAACTACCTCAATAAAGCATTGTCAAAACTGCTGTACACACTTCATTTTTTTTTTTTAGATTTTTTTCTAGATAAGCACAGACAGTGTTCAGAGTTCATTTAATATGTGTTCTCCAAGGTAACTGTGATTTTGTCTGAGCTGTAGGTTTTTTTCTTCTTTAATTACGCATACAGGCTTACGAGTTATGGTATTAGCAGCTGTAAAGGAGATGAACGTGAAGAAAGGAGCATCCATTATTGCAATATTTAAGTATATCAGTGCTGTCTATAGGTATGACATACAGAGAAATAAACGTCTTCTCAAAAGAACTCTAGAAAAACTAATTGCAGAACAAGTAGTGGAACAAGTCAAAGGACATGGTCTGGCTGGGTCTTTCAAGCTGGGAAAGAATTACAAGGAACAGAAGAGACGAGAGAGAACCAAAGAACAGGTAAAACTTGCTTCAGTAGCTGCTTCAAAGAATGTTGCAAAGGCAACTCTTTCTACGCGTTGCATACTGCGATCAACCAAGTTGTCTGTGTAATCTAGTTCTGTGATACTGGCTTATTTATAAAAATGGAAAAATACACCATTTCCTTTGAAATTCATAGACAAAGAAGCAGAAATTATATGTAGGTTAAATATGGGGCTAAAACATTAACTGCATTTGTCATAAGTCTTCTAAAATACTGCTGTAGGGGCTGGCAGATATATTGTTCTTACCATGGAGTTGTGTGGTAAACGCTGGTAAACATTAACTAAATCATCAAATCACAAATCTATATAAAATGTTAATATCTGTGTCTTGATGTTAAAGTCTTCCTTCCAAAGAAAGAAAAAAAGGTGAGGGGAAAGTCTGTCAATCTTGGTTAATTTTATTTTGTAGACAGCAAGGACTTCAGAAAGGATTCAGAAGAAGCAGTTGACTGATGCTAATACTCAAACCAAAGAATCAAAAAATAATGATGTCACTTCTGAAAATGTCCTTAAAATCCCTTTACAAGTACATATCGCCACAGAAGAACATGATTATTGTGCAACTAGGAAAAAGAGCAAGAAATCTGAAGTAGATCACGGGAACTCTGTAGAAGAGAATGATGTTCAGCAGGAAGCTGTGGTCCCAAAGTCTCTTGACTTGCATGGCAGCCTCCTTGTTTCCAGTGACGTTAGCAGTCATCCTGATCTTGATGTTTCTAAAAGTAAAGCTGATGTCAAACAGGGAATCCCAAAGGACCAATCTTCACATTCCCAAGAATGTGCCAGCAGTAGTGTGCAGCATGCAAGTTCTGTATTTCCATTTAATACCTCTGAATATCGTTTTGAATGCATCTGTGGTGAGCTTGGATTGGTTGACTATAAAGCTCGTGTGCAGTGCCTGAAATGTTCTTTATGGCAGCATGCGGAGTGTGTAAACTACAAAGAGGAAAACTTGAAGATCAAGCCCTTTTACTGTCCCCACTGCCTTGTGTCAATGAAACCAGTTTCCACAGGAGCAACTCTGATAATTTCTCCAAGTTCTATTTGTCATCAGTGGGTAGATGAGATCAACAGACATGTGAGATCATCATCTCTTCGAGTTCTGGTAAGATTACATATGTTCATCTTCTGGAGAGTTATTTTATCAAGGCTTGGGGCTTTCCATCTGACTCTATCATGTGAAGTTCAGAGGTTTCTTTGTCTTTGTGGGAATTCTGTATTCCATGCTGTTAGATCATCATGTCTGTTTTGGCAGCACATGGTGCATTTATTTCCCTGAAAGACGTTTGCATTTAGTTCTTCATTTTTTTTATTATTAGTTGATCATTGGGAGACAGTACAGTGAACTAGGTATCTCTAATTCATGGAAGTAAATTTCAAGTAGTAGCAACAAAGCGTGATTTCTAAGAGGGTATGCTGTATTTATTTTTTTCCAAAAGATTACTGAGGAACTTAGGAAGGCCTAACTATAGGTGTTTCGGCAGTATCAACTCTCACTGTATACTTGCATGCAGGCAGCTTCCTGACATGTGCTTCTCACTTAATTCTTGATAAAAACATATTTTGGTAGGTAAAGAGTACACTTTTAAAGCCTGAGAAACAGAATTAAAGAAATCTTGAGCCTTCAAGTTTACTTAAAATAACACCATTACATCTTAGGCACTTCTCTAGAACGTCTGACACAATGGATTAGGATGTTGCTTGTCTGGAGACCTTTTATCATCCTCTTGATTTCTCAGTCATTGAAATAAACTTAATTACACATACAGTAATTATAACTGTACAGGATTTATTTTGAATATAGCTGTGACAGTATTCAAGGGTAAGCATTGTCTTTTATTAAACTGAATTTATTTCAGTTCAATTATTTATCTGAACTAGATGATCTTTAAGGTCCCTTCCAACCCAGACCACTTGGTGACTCATGATGTAGTCAAGTCTTGTCCTTCGTAGTTTTAATGAGCAAAAATCTTTGTAATGGTAAGGTGCTTTGAGATCCTTAGATTCTTTATATTTTGAATAAGGGTGAGTAAGTTGATGATAAAAAGAAGAATCTTCACAACCAAGGATATATCTGAGACCTTTAGTTATCCTTCATGGAAGTCCAATGTACAAATGAATTCTAGGCCTCCAGTGAGTTGTGTGTGAGTAATCTAACTAGCTTAGATAACTAGCTTTAGTGCAGCAGCTAACAAATGAGTAGCTTGCACAGTTTTCATAGGATCTAGTCCAAGTTTTATACCAGCTTTGATGAAAACTGTCAGAAATAGATTTGCATGGTAACAGTAGAACAGCTTAAATACTGAATGTCAGTACTTTAAAACTGTGACACCTTCCTTTCTAAGACACTGTTTACATTTTCTTTTAACTGCCAACTGTAAGTCATCCAGAATGGCTTTCAGTGCTGTTTCAAATTAAAAGTTCTTTTTTCCTGTAAACTTAAAATGAAATGAATGCAGACGTTTCAAAGAACGACTTTCTCACGTTAACAGATTTTGCATTGCATGTGAATGATTTTTTTTTTTATTCTTTCAACTGCTCATAACCTGTGGGAAATTCTACAGATTTTGTGTAATAGAACAAGAAATTAGTATTTATCAGTAGGTCTTGCTTTGTAGCAGGTTGTCTTTTCCTGCTGCTGTGGAAACAACCAAAACTTGGCCAAGTTACAAACCTCCAGAAAATCTGTTCACAAGTGCTTCAAGGAGATCATTAGACTTCAATAGCTATTTTTCTTTAACAGTTGCTTCAGTGAGCATGCTCTGTGCTTTGGTGTTTTGTTTTTTAAATCTCCTTCTCTGTCTCCTTCTCTTTCTCCCTTGTTCATGTGCATTAACCAGGTTGTACTTGCTCAGTTCTCTTGTTCTGGGGCTGAACAGAAATGTTCTGCAGGAGTTTCTTGCAGTTGACAAAAACTTTGTTGCCATATGCAGAAATGTAGAGCAAGAAGATTACTGGAGTAAAAAATACAGTAACAGTGAAAATAACAATTTTAACAGTGAAAATTGAACAGATCAAGGGCTAAATAGGGGGAAAATCAAATGAGGTTGTGTATCATCACCTCAATTTTGATATTTCTAATTATTTCTTGTTTGAATTAAGAGACCATTAAAGTTTGTTACCCTGAGGAGCTGGGTATATTAAGTGATTAAAAACAAGCATTTGTAGACAACTTTAGATAAGAATAGACTGTCTTGATTAGAATGTTTATATAATTACAGAATGGGAGAGACACAGAAGGATATTAGCTATTTGAAGATGAGACTAGAATTTTAGATGTTTTCTAAAAAGATGGGGATATTCCTCTATCTGCGAGAAGAAAATCATACCTATTTTAATGCTGGGATTAATATACAGTTCTAGGTGAATGGTAAGAAGTAGCTAATGATTTTTTTTTTTAATGTAGTAAGCAATGGATGCATGTAATTTTGAAGTGTGTTCCTGAGATAAATGAAGAGCAAGAGAAATAAGTTTATGAGAAAGGGGGAAATAAAGTTGATTGCTATATAGCTCTGGTAATGATTGCTTTTAGCTAAAAATCCTGAGGATGACAAAACTCTATTTTTGTAAATGTATTTTACTGATTGTTTGCTATACCACGTTATTTGAAATTTTGACATGCTTTGGTATTCTGAGTATATTGGGACTCATCCTATTAGCTGTGTTTTAAGTAAAATGCTATCACGGGGAAGCATATAGTAAAATGTTTGGTTTAGCTTGTAAAATTTTGATTGAAACTGCTCCATGTTTCCAAAAGGATTGTACTTAAAATGATGAGGGAGATAAATTACTTCTGATATTACAACAAATGTCACTATGAAAGATTTATAATAATATTCTGTTGGGGCACAGGGAACTGTTTCTGACTACGATATTCTTTCTATGTCATGAGTCTCTGTGGAGATACTTTTTGTAGATAAAACATTACCCGGAGTATAATTTTCTGTTTTTTAACTGTTCTGTTTCGCTGCATGTTACTGTCTTTGTCTAATCTTCCATGAAATTCTTGGGGGTTAGATGAGAGGACTGAGAGGAGAAAGGTAATATACATCTAGAGTAAATGAGAGAAGAGAGAGCATGTAACACTGGCATAATGCTACTTCTTACAACACAACAGAATATTTAATTTTGCTTACAGCTGTTGCTACACATAACTGTTGTAGCAAGTTCCAAAATTCCTTTTTTCTTCAAAGGAAAAACAAAATCAATAATTGAAGTCTTGTGCAGATGTAAATAATTATACATGAAATTACATCAATGTATTGCATTTATTATTTTGTATTACTTAGGTTTTCTGACCATACTAGTGCATGGATACAGGGTTTGTGAATGATCTCCTATTTTATGAGGAACACATCTAAAAGTATGCATGTGTTACGCCATAGGTGGTATATATGGCATATTTGCATTTTTATTAAAGTCTCTCTTACCTTAATTCTTTGCTAATGTGCTACTGAATTACAAATCCATGTAGGTGTATCAAGGTGTGAAGAAGCATGGCTTTTTGCAGCCGCACATGTTGGCAGAGCAGGAGGTGGTTATCACCACATACGATGTCCTCCGCACTGAACTGAACTATGTAGACATACCCCACAGCAACAGCGAAGATGGGCGCCGTTTCAGGAACCAGAAGCGGTACATGGCCATCCCAAGCCCCTTAGTAGCAGTGGAGTGGTGGAGGATCTGCCTTGATGAAGCACAAATGGTTGAATGTACTACTGCAAAGGTATAACATTCCCGTTCATGCATTTATTTAACTTGAAGAGGTTTTGACAAGGTTACTGTAAATAATTAAATAAGACCCCCCCCCCCCCCCCCCGCTCCTAACATTGAGTGAGCTTAGGTCATTTGTGCTTGTAGCTTGCTCTGTAGAAGTGAATTTTCTGTTGGAGCTACTACTATTAAATGTTTCTCCTGCTGGAATTTTAGCAGACTGTGAAATATATTCAGCTCAAAAAATACTTAACATAATCTATACTGACAGCTTAAACAACTAGGTCATCATGTTGTATACAGTGTTTGATAGCTTCAAGCAAGACACTAGCCTGTTCAGTGACACGGTTCAGAGGCATAGATATGTCCCCTGGATCCAGAAGTTAAAATAGTCTGCAGTGTTTCTGGAAACTCTAGGTGTGCAAAGGGAGATAATTTTAATTAATGTTCTTCCAATCTTTTTGCCCAAGACAGGAAGACAAAAATGCTACTTACATCATGGTTCATAGGTCTAAGTATTCATTCTGTGTACGTTTCTTTTGCTAACTCTCTGCCTCTTGTGAACATTTGATTGCACTTGATTGCTTGGAAGTGGAAATGGCTTTTATCAGCTTTTGGTTACCTTAGAAATAGCTCTCAGTAACTTTGTACATGTTTTTGTAATGTATTGTACCAATGTTGCCTAATGGTCTGTTAAACTTTTAAACTAAAAGGTGTTTAAAACAAAAAAGTCCCCATGTCTTCACACTGTGTTCCATCCACTCTGTTTTTTCCTTTCCTGGCATTGATTCTATCTTGTTTTGCTAGGCTGCTGAAATGGCACTCCGTTTAAGTGGAATCAATCGCTGGTGTGTCAGTGGCACTCCTGTGCAGCGAGGATTAGAAGGTGAGATTTTCTGTAGCCGTGTCAGCTGTGGGTTTTCCTTGTCCAGATAATTAGGTGGTGGGTTGGTTTGAAGCACTTAAAATGTCTGCTAATTTTGCTCTGAGTTCATGAGATATTTTGACTTTGCAAGTCCCCTTGTCTGTGATGTGTGTGATGAATGTCTTACAGCTCTCAGCTGAATTATCATAAAGCCAACAGAGTAGGGAATGTAGACACCAGGTCTTCAAGAACTTGAAGGTATCATTATATATTTCTATTTCTGTGTTGTCCACATGAGGCATTTAAACACATGCTTCTGTAGTTCTCCAGTAAGTTCTGAGTACAAGCTTAAGGTTAGTATGTCCTTAAATTTTGTCTCCCAAGATGATGGGTGCCTGAATTAATCAGAATTGGCAAGCTATGTTCTCTCAAGGTAAGAAAACAAGAATAGTGGGTTTGGTAATTTCTTCTGCTGTAGTAGAAAAGTGAAGGTCTTCGGAATTGCAGCCGCTTTTAGGATAGTGGGCAACAGAAGGTGCCCAGCAGGCTGTGAAGTAATGATACTGAGCAATATTATTGTAGAAAAAACTGGCAGACCCAGCTAACCATATGCAATCATATAATTTCTGCCTCTCACCCCTGCTCTGAGTAGGTTTAAAGTCACCAGTTTGTTCTGCTAAACTTGAAATTAGCTGGTTGAGAGACATTTTCCAATATTCCAGCAAGTTCAATAAAAATCAACAGGTAACTAAAGGAGAGACTCTTCCATCCCTTCACGCAGTCCCCTGCCTCCAGTTAGCTGTTTTTGTGAAGGAATGACCAGAAAACAAGTGGAAAAGATAATCGCTCAAATGTCTTAGCTTTACGTACGGTAACATTTCTGTGAAAGCTAACTTTTTTTTTTTGAGGCATATTCTGAAGTATTAAAACAAAAACATTGCACTAAAACATTTTCTTTTCTTGGCAGATCTGTATGGATTGGTTCTTTTTCTTGGAGTTGATCCTTACTGGGTCAAACATTGGTGGGACCAGCTTTTATATCGACCTTATTGTAGGAAAAATCCCCGTCCTCTCTACAGTTTAATTGCCAAGATAATGTGGAGATCAGCAAAGAAAGATGTGATTGACCAAGTAAGAGAGGGGTTTTGGTTTTAAAATTTCTGAAGACGTATCAGTAGTTTTATTTGCAAATTACTTATTTTCTTTTTTAATTGCAGATTCAAATCCCGCCTCAGACAGAAAACGTACACTGGCTTCACTTTTCTCCTGTGGAGAGACACTTCTATCATCGCCAGCACGAGGTGTGCTGCCAGGATGCATTGGCAAAACTCAGGAAGATTTCAGATTGGACTCTTAAGCTTAGCAGCCTAGATAGAAGGACCGTCACATCCATTCTGTACCCTTTGCTGCGGCTGAGGCAGGCCTGCTGTCATCCACAAGCTGTTCGGGGAGAGTTCTTGCCATTACAGAAAAGGTGAATTTTTATCACTTCCCTAATAGTTTGCTTTATCCAGAGTAAACCTTTAGTTGTGCCTAGTGGTGCAGTATCTTGTACAACCTTAAACTTCACTTTAAGCTTCTTAAGTTAACCAGGCAACTTTGTCACACCAAGCTCTGACATCAGAAGTTGAATAATATGCAGTAGGGGAGTTGGTGTAACTCTTGTGCTAAAGAAACATTAGTACTGAGTGACGATTGTTCAGGAACACTTTAACTTTGATGCTGTTGCATACTAGGGTGTTTGTTACAGCTGACAGATATCCTGTGAAACAAGATACACTTTTTCAGTTTCAGACAAGCCCACCAAATTTCTTCGTGTCTTACAAAACTCACTTGTATAAATGAGAACAATAAACAAAATGAGTAAACAGAATGGAATATTTTTTTTAATCAAATGTGTTTAACGTGAGGTTGCACAGCTAGTAAATATAGGTCAAAATTTGAAATCTGTTCAAATCTTTTTTTCTCCCTCTCTCATGCTTTCAAGGTCACCCTTCCCACAGATGCCCTGCAGATGTACCAGTTTGGATCTCAGCCTTTGTTAGACCTAAAGCCTGTTGCTAGTACTCTTTGTGAAACAGTTACGTCTTTTTCAGGCAATTAGATGGGGTTTGTGAAGACAAGGTGTTTCTATTCCAGAATCTCAAAGCACTACTTGTGTTGTTTCATTCTTATGTTAAAAACAGGGAAAAACAAACTTTAGCACTAGCCATGTTGCTTCTGCTGTTTCCTGCTCTTGTTTGTCTATTTTATTCAGTTTATTTCTATCCTTTTATGAAGTTTTTTGTCCTATTCCTTCCTGTTTCTCATACAGGGCACTTGTCAAACATAGGAGAAATCAATGTTCCCACAAGCCCCTACATTATTTGCATTGAAATTAGTCAGTGGAGTACAAATGAAACATAAAATTGCACTGAGTATGCTAGAGACAGTTTAGTGTACTGCATTGGTTTTGGTGGAGTGCTTGTGGAGTGACAACTGCATAGTAACTGTGATTAAAAAAAAAACAATGAAAATTAAATACTCCTTAAGATATATAAAAAGAAAAATTGTTTCTAAGCACTATTTATATATATATATGTATATATATATATTTATATTTGTGAACCAAGCCTGACTTGCTTTTATAAGTTCTCTTAAAAACTGCTGATGGTACTGAGAATGAAAGGCAGTGGTAGAAATATCAGAGTATAAGCAGCAGGTGCATTGTGTATTTTAGTACGTTTGCAGAATTCAGCTAATTATAAATAGTGACTATATTAACTTAAAGCCCGTTTTAGTGCAACATTGTAGTATAAACTCAAAGCACAGTTTCTGTAAGTAGAACAGTGTTGCAAAGAGGGTAAATTAAAGTCCTAGTCAAGGATACCTTTCCACCATACCTTGGGCAGAGACTGCATGAGAGTGGTGTCGCCCTTCCTATGTTCCACAGCACTGAACACCAACTAGTAGACACCCTTCCTGAGGGTGAATGAGGCCAAGAAAGCACAGTTCCAGGGAGCGGGGTGGTATCTGGTCTCACAGCAGCAATTGGTCATAGAAGCAGCCTCAGGTTGGATGTAGACTGTTGTTGCAGCTTACTTTCCTGTCTCTTTGCATCAGTCTTCTTCCTACCTGGATTCTTGGCCTTACTCCAAGCTATCCTTCATGCTTCCTTTTTTGCTTCTCCCTCTCATCTCCCTTTTCCTTTATTTTTCTGGTTAGCTAATTCACTTCTAACTAAATTCCTCACAGTAATTGCAAATATTACAAACAACTGTAGAAAAAGGAAGTATAGAAAGAAAGGTAAGTGGTGCTTACTAATCTTCACTGTTTTCATTCCATATATCTTCCACTTACCTCAATATTTCATCTGTTCTGCATGTTTAGGTTGGTGATAAAGGGCAGAAATGTAGTCTCTCATGGCTGTTTTCATTTCTCATTTTGTTCTCTCAGCTTCCAGCAACACAAGGTCTATTTTTGGTTCTTTCCAGTTCTCTACTGTAACAGAAGGAGCAACATATTTTGCCCCATGAAGGATTACTTTACCTGGTTCTAATTTTCCTCTTGTTTTATTTCTCCCTATTTTTAGGAGATGTCAATCTCTTGACATACTTAAGTTAGGGTAAAGCTCCATCTGGAAGAAGTTTGCTGGAAGAAGTTTTTTGTTGGCTTCTTATTTTTTAATACCTAGTAACTAAACATTTGCATAGTATGTAACATAGTATTTCATGCTGCTCAGCATGACAGTTTAACTTCTGTAGCATTATGGTTTTGTTTCAAATTTGAGCCACTTAGTCTCTATTCCAGCACCATGACCATGGAAGAACTGCTAACATCTCTGCAGAAGAAATGTAGAACAGAGTGCGAGGAAGCTCACAGACAGTTGGTGTGTGCTCTAAATGGCTTAGCTGGTATCCATATCATTAAAGGTAAGACTGGATGGCATATTTACTCCTTTTTGTAGGCTTATTATGGTTTAGACATCTCTTTTGGAATCGGGGGAAAAGACTTAGTGAAATCTCGGGAAAATAGGCTTGTAAAAGTGTTTATAACAAAACCAGCGCTCCAACACTACTCCTAGTTAAGGGAGGAGAGCAATAGATGTAGTGTGGTGCATCTTTGAGATGTCTCGGTATTTCTGGTTTTCCAGTTTTGTGTTCTTTCTCAGTTCTACCATCTGTTTGTACTGGGAGGATAAAAGAAATCACACTTGTATAATTGTACTTAGGATGCCTTAATTTTATTAGTATACTGCTTTCATGTCTGCCTTTATGTCCCCTTCCACGTAGAATTCCATGATGAATGTGGAATCACTTGGCTGCATTTTAGGGTCTGTGCTTTTGCCTAGCAGTTAGAGCTGTACAGCAGGCATCACAAATTTGTCAATGTTGATTTTTGCCTGAATTAAGGGGGGGAAAAAAAAGGTTTGACTGGAAAAAAATGTTGTTTAAAAAACTTGCCAGAAATACCTAGTGAGTTAAAGAAATTGCTGTCACAGCTAAGCCAACTAAAAGTTACCGGCAAGTCAAGAAATCCTCAAAGGATGCCTGACAAGCCTCAGTTTTGAGTCCTTGCAAATTCAACACACCACTGTTGTCCTGTTATGACAATAGTACATTGGACGACCCTTACAGTTGGCAACTGTTCCACTGTAAGAAGGAATAAATCTTATTCCTTTTACATTTCTAGATATCTAGGAAGGTGATTTTTTGTTTTACTTCTCATTTTTATATAATTCATGTCCTTTTACTTTCCCTGCTTTAAGAGTCTTCTAAGACTATATTGCTGGTTAAGTAAATTTCGGTCAGATGAGAGGAAAGGAAATCTTTTTTTAATTGCTGCTGCTTTCATGTATGCAACTTCAATTTTGCTTATCTTTTTAAATCAATTTATGTAATCTGTTTTTTTGAGAAGTGATTCTCATGCTGGTACCTTACATCTGCAGCTATGCTCCCTACACATATGTAATTACTTTTGCATTTCTGAAGTATGATACAACTTTTTTGTGTGTGTGTGGTTAGGACTCTGGAAGAGTGAGTAACATATGTGCAGTGCAAATTTAGTAATACATCCCTGCAATGAGTTGTAGATGTTGGGTTTTTAGTGCGACATTTGAGATCTTTTTTTGACATACACAACCATGGATGGATATTTTAAGATCAAGAAGTTTATAGATCTGACAATCATGTAATATACTTAACTTAGAAACTTCTTTAGCCTGTAAGATTCAATACTCTTTGTTTCTTCCCATTTTGGAGCAGGGAGGATGAATAGGGAAGATTTACTTGAAGATGAACAAATACTATACAGCCTGTCCAAATCTCTTCGTTTATTGCAAGGGATGGCTGTCTGGATATTTAAAGACCAACTCAATTTGTATATATGTGTATATATATATATATATGTTCTTATTTTGTTTACTCTTTTTTAAATTCAGGAGAATATGCATTGGCTGCAGAGCTGTACAGAGAAGTGTTACGTTCTTCTGAAGAGCACAAAGAAAAGCTCAAAACAGATTCCTTGCAAGTGAGTAAACGTTAAGATGTAAAGAGACGTTATTAAGAATTGGAATAACCTAGATTTAATTTAACAGGTTAAGCATTTCTTTCTTCCAAGTGGTGTGCTGAATGACTTTCAGTAAGCTGTAATCAGTCTTTAGATAGGAATCTGTCCAGTGACCTTCATTTGTCTTTTTCTGAAACCTACTCTATTTCTAAAAAGCTTTTGCTTCTCAGTCGTAATGATATCCCGGAATCAGTGTATGATCTCCACCTGCTGTTCTGTAACAAACTTAACAAGCTGACTTTCTAGGTTTGCATATGTGACTGTGACTGCTCACATTAATGGTATTGCAGGCTAGTGCAAATACAGGATACTGGGATGGCAATAGGAATTATATTATTGTGCCAAGTGATAGAGAATAATAAGATCATTGCACTGTAGATGATCTCAAATGGTATTAAAACATGAAAAAAATGAATTATTTTTTCAGGAAAAATATGGATATATTTTGAGTACTACATAGAACTATGAATATATTTTCCTGATAAACAACTGTGTAACAGCTATTTCAAGAACTTAAGTTTAAAATTGACTAGAATTCTTTTCATCATAACAAGATATTTAAAATGCTAATGACGGATAAATAAGAAGTGATGTGTCTATTTCTCTAATTTGCTTGTTCCATTAAGTTACTCTTTGATTGCTAATCTTGTATGTGGCCATTTGATGCCTTCATTGTGCTTTCTTGATATTCCTTGTTTGTGAAATAGGGGCATTTTTCATTTAGCATATTTCTGTCAGCATAATCTTGTTAAGCTACTTGTGACAACGTTGTTAATGAAGCTGTTTTACATAATGGTATATAAAGTAAATGTTTTTCTCAAAATGTACACTGCCTAATATTGACTTTATGTAATAAAACTACTTCTGTTGAGTGCTTCCCGGTTGTGTAGCTTTGACTCTTTAAGAAAATGGCAAGCCACTGCTGGTTAGTGCTCTTTATTGGCTGACGTATTGATAGGGTAATGCTGGAGTGCGTCAAGGAGCTGAGAAGGGCACAAGATCATGATCACGGAGGTTATTAAAATACATTCACAGAATATGCAGGCAGCATAATACTAGTAGTATGGTTTGGGATATATAGGGTGAACCTAGAATAAGAGTTGCTTAAAAGTAATGAAGTTGCTGATGTTTTTTCCCTCAAAAGTAAACAAAAAGGTTGTTTTATTCAGTCACCTTTTATTTCAGAAAAGTAAAAAATATGAAAAACGGTTGAAGTTTTCAGGAGATAGCCTACTAAAGCAAAAGAAAATATAAGGCAAAAAACCTAAGTGACTTCTCCATATAATGTTCTGAAAGATTTACAAAAGGATGTGCTATAAAATAAGTAACTTGTCTTATGTAATAGTCAAGGGGAGTTTTAATTATGAGGGTGAGTACTGGACAGAATCATAAGACTTGCCTGATGATTTGCTAAGAGCTGTTGAAGGTCTTTTTAACGTATTTCACTTCGCACCTCAGTAAAATGATGAAAACATTTATTATTATATGCTTCCAGATTAACAAAGGGGTTAAAAAAAAAAAAAACTCACTTCAGTTGAGTACTAATTTCTTGCCATAAGATTTCATTGCTGATTAAGCTTTTGCTGTCACAGTTATTGCAATATATTTTTTTCATGACTACCGCTGACCTTTTTTTGGTACGTTTAGAGACTTCATTCTACACACAATTTGATGGAATTGTTGGCAAAGCACACGGGAATTCCTCCAACTTTGCGTGATAGCCGACTTGCAGAAGAGGTAAATCTTGTTCATTTTTATATAAATACACTTTGAAGAGCATCTTTTTATTTTTTATCCTTTAATATTTTTCTCTAATCTGAGCTTTCAAGTTAACTGTGTGCATTTCCTATCAGGTTAGTAAATAGAATTTTCTCTAGAATTTCATAGTAACTTAATAGAAATTGTGCTCATTTTTTGATTGCCCTAAAACCCAAGCAATTTATTTATCACATTTTCCTGACATCGATGTGAAGAGAAGGATTGGAAAATGCCTTTTGCTTACAAATACAAAGCAGAGATTAGTTTTTTATAGCAATCTTTTGCCAGCGGCTCATTCAAATACCTATGAGTCCTGTCTGTTTCTGGTAACTAACTTCCATCTGTAGCAATAATATAATTGTTTTGTTAGTAGCAAACAGAAGAAACAATTTAAACGCACCATTAAAATGCACTAAATAAAGGTATCTAGTGATATCAGATTGTAATGGTAAAAGATGTGCGTGTATGTTTCAACGGTAAGAAACAAAATTTCTGTTGATCAGTTTTTAAAATATCAAAGAATCTGGTACAGTTTATATCAGAGACACCTGCATGTAACAAATGGTTTTTACTCTCAGGAGTAATTTTTACTGGGAAAAAAATAGGTCTAATGCCCACAAACATAATACAATTTAAACCTTTCTTGGGATTTTATGGATAAATTCTATATGTAGGTAAAGTAAAATTCATTTTTGTGGTTCTCAGATTGTTTTAGGATCTTTTTATTGTTTAGCTTCAACACAACGTATTTTGATGTACAGAGAAGTAAGGATTATGTGGCATTCGAATTCCTTTTATAATGTGTTGTATTTCTAGTGTGTTATTTGTGCCTGTCCAAAAGCAAAATTGCATGTTTAACATAATGTAATAATTTGTCTTTGAATGTTTTGGGAGGCTTACTAATAAATTATAGAGGGAAAAATTAAGTCTAAATATTGCTTAAGAACGAAGATGAGTAGCACTTAGGTAGATAGCCATTCTAAAACATTATTATAGCTGAGGAGATGTTACATTTTCAACTATACCTCATAAATAAGAGTTGTACATAATTTAAACTCTCACTTCCATACAGGCAGAACAGCTTCGACAGCATTATATGAGTAAATCAAATGCAGAAGTTGCAGAAGCCCATCAGGCTTTACAGCCAGTTTTCCAGACCATTCGGGAGCTCCAGAGAAAGGCAGGTACCTCTTACATATTTAGCCTGTTTTTTTTAATATTTAAATTTATCTTAATTTTATGTTAGTTTTTTTTTATTATCCAGACCTCCAGCTACCTATTATCTCCAATAGTTCTTTGAAGGCCTATTTGAAATGGGAGTTGGGCAGTATGTGCATATTCATGCATACACACACAAAGGAGCCCCCAAATATGAAGTGTTCCCTGCACAAAGAGGTTCACAGTGCTCAATGAACAGATGACTAAAAAGAGAAGCACATAGTAATGGTGAAATGGTTCTAGTAGATTTTAGCATTGTGCTTGATTCTTATGTTAACTATTTCACATATAGTTTAAGTCAGTAAGTTAGAGGTTTGGGCCTTAAAATGTTTCTCTGGTGTATCAGATAATATTTTAGTTACTTCTAAAGGAACTGTTATTTTTTTGACATGCATTTAGTCATTGTGTATAAGGCTCAATTATATTTAGTCAAGGTGACAATTCACCAAGCAAATTAATGAACACCTAAGGTGAAATGCTGCTTGTTAAAATAGTAAACAACTAATTCAGAAAGGGGACATACAGCACATAAAGAAGTAATCTTTCATGTATTTTCACCTTTTAAAATTATAAGCTTACTTCAGTGTTGTTCTTAATTTCACAGAGAACTTGCTTTTTTTTTTTTGGGCTCTTTTAGAGGGCACACTTTGAATTGATTATATCTTTATGTGGGTATTCTGTGTAGACGGCCTAAGAAAATCTGACTCTACTGAAGCAGTTTGGAGGTGTGGAAGTGGATTAGGTTGTACAAAATTTCTCAATCCATGTACTCACAGGATTATTTTCTAAGCATATGCTCATCTTCTGCTTGCTTTCCATGGAATTTACCAGTCTGTGTTGTTTAAACATGGCCTAGAGAGCAGAATAAGCCTCTGCCACAAAGAGTGAACTTCTTGATTGTTGAATGGTCATAGATAAATCTGTTCTTTTGCATACAGGTACATTCTGGTTCTCCTTGGTGGTTGGATGTCATCCAGACTGCAATACAGTATGCCATTGATGAGGAACTTGTTCAACGTGTGCAAAATGAAATAACCAGCAACTACAAACAGCAGACAAGTAAACTCTCCATGGCAGAGAAGTAAGAGACTAGCTAAAATAAGCTAATGAATATAGCTAAGTCTCTTCAAGTCTTCTAATCAGTTTGTGCCAACAGCTGCAGTTTAATAGCAGGCACTTGTGCTTCAGAACATCTGGGCTGCAATTAAGTTTCAAAAACAGTCCAAAAATCAGAACTAGATAGACTTGGAAAGAAAAGTAAGAGAATTATTTTTCTCCTAGACAAGCATTCTTTAAAGCATTTCTTTGTATTATCTACTGTTGTTTTAGAGTTCTGTAGCAACAGCTTGTTGAGAAAGATTCTAAGTTTATTACATTAAAATTGGGTAATCATTTCTAAAAGAAAATGACTCTCAGAAAAGGGAAGTGGACAGTCTATATCAGGAAGTCATTGTGTAACAACGTAAAATAGTTTCACTGTCTGTAGAACAAAGAATTTTGGTTGATTTCATTTCAAACAGCAGTACTGCTGAATTCTAAATGTATGAAGCAGTGCTTTACAGGTTCATGTTATGCAAACAAATTGTCTTAATAGCTACTCTTTACTGTACTTGTTTTGAATGGAATTTCTAATATGGAAAAACAGATCAAGAAGTTACTAGTATTAGTGTGATACTTAAATATAACAATTCATTTTTTGGGTGCTATTACAGTATAATGATTTGGAGGGACATCTAGAAGTCACCTAGCACAAGCTCTTGCTCACAAATCGAGACCCCTGCTCAGAAGACTGACCAAGTTGCCCAGGAATTTGTCCTGTTAGAGTTAGAATACCTCCAAGGAGGTAGATGCCACAGCTTCTTTGTGGAGCCTGTTCCAGTATTTGACCCGCTCAATGAAAAATAAATATCCTTCTGTACAGTTAGTGTTTCCTCTGTTGCATCTTGTGTCCGTTCTCTATTGTCCTTCCACCATGCACCTTTAAGAAGACCAAGTTTGGCTTGGTCTTCTCTGTCCATTCACATTAGATAAAGATATATAGAAAGCGGTAAGTTCTCCTCTGAGCGATTGTATTTTAAGGGTGAGCAAGCCCTTCTCTCTCAGGGAGAGAAAGAACTTAATTTCCTATTTAATTTTAGCATGTGCAATAAAAACTTGATAAAGTGTCTAGCGCTTCCTAACAGTCAGTGGTGGAAGCAACAAATGGTAACCTGTCGTTGAGTATTAGAGATGGTTAATCCAGGGGATAATGTGGGAGTCTTACAAACTTGTGGTTGCAATACATGTGTATTTTCAGGCTACCTGGTTAAGCAAACTCACCTATTTTAGTTTAAAATATGTATTGCTTAACTAGGTTGTTTTGAAAGCCAAGCTTCAGTAGTGTTGATAAACGTGGGCTCTTCTTACTTTAGAAAAGGCATGTTTCGAATCAAAATTTCCTTATGGTGTAGAAGCACAGTCTTGTAAAACGCTGTCTTGCATATGAATACCAGACCCTGTATGAACAGTGCATTCTCAGTAAAAGACCTCTGCCCACAGGACAAACACGATATAGGAAGTACTTTGCTGGTCCTCATGTTTCCAGTCTAATTAAGAAAGCTAGGATTTAGGAAAATAGTTGACTTTTGTGTCCATTTTTAATAAGTACTTAGCCTAAAAAGTTAAAATTCATAGGCAGTGCATTTTTTATGATGGATGCATGAGTCTGCTGTGAATTGTACAGGGGCATTGTCAGTCAATTTGTTGGCCAACAGATGCAAAAGAGACTAGTTATGTGTAATGGCTTATGTTGGGTAGATTTGTATTGTGGACTAGCGTGTTGCTGGTTAGTGTTGGTTATTAATGTTCAGTCACATCTCAAGTCTTAGAAAGTGTCTTTCTATTCTGCAAATGCCAGGGATAATCCCAGGGGGTACAATGGAATGATTCTGAACAGTTAGCATTATGTTTAGTAATAATAAGCATTTGTGGTATGAACTTCATGTGTTTTCCTATATTATTACTTCTTCAAAATACAGAATTAACTTTGGATTTGATGACTCAGTGTGCTATTACTTTCCTTTTTCTTCAAATCAGATTCCGTGACTGCAGAGGCCTTCAATACCTGCTCACAACCCAGCTGGATGAAGTAAAGAAGTTTCAGAAGATTGTAAGAGAAGCAGTGAAAAACTTAGAAGGCCCTCCCTCAAAGCAAGTTATTGAGGCTGCCACTATTTGCCATTTGCGACCTGTTAGACTTCCACTTAACAAGTATGTCTGGAAAATCTAAAATATATTTTAGAAAAGTATTAGACAATTTTTCCTTTATTCAGAATAAGAGATTAGAGTCTTAATTTTGTACTCAATTTTGTGTTTTTATGTACACAGACATTACAGGTTCAGTTGTTAGAATCATGACATGCATTTTACAGAATTGTAGAGCTGTAGAATATCCTGAATTGGAAGGGTCTCATAAGGATCACCAAGTCCAACTTCTGTCTCAAGCACAGGACAACCTAAGAGTTAAACTGTATGTCCAAGAGCGTAGTCCAGATGCTGCTTGAGCAGTGACTGGTTTGGTGCTGTGACCACTTTACTGTGGAGCCAGTTCCAGAGCCTGACCACCCTGTCAGTGAAGAACTTTATAGAATGATAAAGTTATTTTATGCTTATAAAACCTTCTGCTGCCAGATATTATATCGCAGGTATATATAAGACTTAAACTGCTCTTTTTAAGGACTTTGTGTAATTTTTATTATCTATTGGAATTGAGAATTACAGGAATTATTATCATTTCTCATTAAATTCTCTGTGCTTTTGTTTTCAATCTCCTATATTGCAGTTGTGTCTTTTGTAAGGCTGATGAGCTGTTCACAGAATATGAGTCGAAGCTCTTTTCTCATACGTAAGTTAATTGCAATCTAAATTTTTCACTTCCAAAAGAAAAAGTTGGATTGTTTTGTATTTTGGGTTTGGAGTTTTATGAAATACTTTGTGAACAAATTACAACAACTTCTTGCTTGGGGTCTTGATAGCAATTTCATAAGGTTAAATTTTCTATGTAAAATTCATTTGAAAAAGTTGTATACAAGCAACAAATACATGCCACTTTTTCTCAGGCTGCTATAATTGACGGTATGTGTGAATGGTTGAAGTGTTCAGAAAGAGCATGTATGAATACATGGTGTAATGCCATACCCTTTCACTGATTTTTTTTTAATTATTCTGTATAGCTCAAAGTAACACGATTTGACTAAAGCCACCATGAGGGAGGATGCAGCTGTGATCTGAAGGAAAGGTTGCACCAATCCATGGTGTGAAAGGAATATATGGAGTGGACAGTAGTGAAGCATAGATTACAGCCTTCTGAATCCTTCTTGACTTCTATCTCATACCCCTTACAATGTCAAAGCTAGATTTGAAAATGTTAATGGCACTTGAGAAAACATTTGGAATGTCTTCCCTTGTGGGAGCTCTGTTAGGATCATTGGAATCATTAGGAAACATTAAAGTGTTTTCTGAATCAGCATTGTTTGTTAAGAAGGTATTAGGGAAGCTGCACTATTCGTAAACAGTGCAATGCATAAGCATTGTATTTTGTGTTAAAATTTGACTGCAATTCCTGCTGGTTAAAGAAGTCAGAGTTGTGTTTTTTTAATTGAATGTGACATTCTAGAATCATTAACTACTGAAAGATAATTAAGATGCATAAGCATCTTACCAAAAGCTGTTAATGATTTTGAGCTGATGAAATGGCCTGTACAGTGATTGGAAACCAAGTAGCAAAACATCTGTTTGTATTTGTTTGGTTTGCTTTTTCCTTTAATCAAATACTAGAAGGCTGAAATACATGATGAATAGTAGAAACTGATGTGGAATTCTAAATCAGTGATATGTTGTTGGTTTTCTTTTTAAGTGTTAAAGGCCAAATGGCTATATTTGAAGAGATGATAGAAGATGAAGAAGGGCTAGTTGATGACCGTTTGCCTACCACGAGTAGAGGACTGTGGGCAACCAGTGAAACTGAGCGTGCCCTGAAAGCTATTCTCTCCTTTGCTAAAGCTCACCGGATGGATGTTAAGCTAACTGAAGAAGGTAGCATATTTCTGGAACTCTTTGAAGCATGGAAAAAGGAATATAAGGTACAGTAAATGAGATGGTAAAAGAAATATGGTCCATTTTAAGTAATACATGCAAAGTTAAGCTGTGTATGAACAAATATTTAAATTGCACTCCTGAAATTAGTTTGCCTGCAAAAAACATTTTCATGGTGATTATTACACAATTTGATTTTAAATGGTTTATATATGATTTAAGTATATCTAAGAGATCTGTGCTGGCAAATAAGCAATTTAGTAAGCACTGTAATTGCATCTGTTAGGATAGTATACAGATACAATTAAATGTGGTTTTCTGCTTAGTTAAATCAGAATGTAGCAAGACTCAGCAAATCAAATGTTGGTCAATTCTGTAATTCTGTTAACCTTCAATCTTGTGCTAGCTATAGATGTCCCTTCACGTGCTTTTTTTTTTTTTTTTCCTGGATCTTGCTTGCCATGCAACGTAACCTAGAATATTAGTCTGCCATTCTTTGGATCAGAGGAAACTACTGGAGTATAACATGGCTTTCTTCATGCATCCTTGCATGCCTGGGTGTCCTTGCAGTAAATACCCGTGTCGGAGATAGGGGAAGAACTTCTGCGTACAAGGGTGTCATCCTATCTTATAGCTTAGATATAATCAAGTGTTTTCTTTCAAATACTTCTCCTTTTCATTTTTGACAAACAAATAGTAATTTTTGGCATTTGCAAAAGGTCATGGAATTTCAGTAAGATCATTGAAGATTTTTTGAGATAGTAATTAAGTTGTGGAATGCTTGGGAAGGCGTATTTTATGGTATTATCAGGAATTTAAAAATATAACATTTGTCAATTTGTATATATAGTATACGCCCAGTACAAGACGTTTCTTTTGTAAAAAGTCAGCTTTTGCTTTTACTTGAGAGATCTGAATCTGATTTAATCTTTACCCTGTTCTTGTCTGTTCTTTTATCAAGACCATTAACATTTATTTAAAACATACTTCACCTTCAAGAAGTGGTGTTTGTATTATAATAGCTAACTGTTCAAAAATTGTTTAATCATTTTCCCTTATTCAACATCTGCATGGTCTTGCCAGTCATTTTGTTTCTGAATTTTTGGTTGTGTAATAATAATAGCTGTAGAAATGAGACACCTCTTTCATAAAGAGGCTGGAAAAGAAAGTAAGCAAAAGGTATAGGGATAATCTTGCCTTCCTTCATAATTTGTTGTTGTCTGAATTAGTGTAAAGAAATACTCTCTCTTATTCAAAAACGTTTTCATATTATACAGTGTATGGTGGACTCATATAAAGGGAACTCAACTCAGTTCTGCTACTAATTTGTTTAGGCTTTTCTTACAGTTACTTCATGAATATTGGATGGTGCTAAGGGATCACGTGTCTGCTATTGATGAACTAGCAATGGCTACAGAACGGCTGAGGGTGCGTCATCCTGATGAGCCAAAACCAAATCCACCAGTTCTCCACATCATAGAGCCACATGAGGTGAAGTACTTGACAGGAAAGAGATCTTTTTTTCTGAAAGAATGAAGTTTGAAGACTGCACCTCAAATATAGATATATATATATAGAGAGAGAGAGAGAGAGAGAGAGATCTGTATATAAGTTCTATAATGCGCCTCTGTTTCAATTTCAGAAAGCTTGGGTGGAGTAAACAGAAAATACGCTACTTTTATGTGTAGCGTATGGGCCTTTTTGAGCTTTTAACTGTTACTTGGATATACTTTGTCAGCGTTCTGGCTGTATGAGTGGCATGTTTCCAAAAGACTAATGTCTTGCCAGCAGCAGGTGAATAGCTGAGGGACCTGTTTGCCTGTTTGATATTGACCAATTTTACAACCTGGTGGAAAATGAAGTTGACCTGATTCCACTGCATTGTGACTTTCCACAAAGACTTAAAGGGGGGGGGTGGGCAGAAAAAAAGAAATAGACACCTTATTTCAGTACCTTGGAATCTGAGCCACATTTGAGACATTTTCTGTTCTTGAACACAAAAAATGCTGGGTTGATTTCACTTCTTAATTAGTTTCCTTGCACAAATAGAAATATATTTTCGACAGAAAGATTTTTTCCATTTTTTTTCCTGTGAGGCTCAGTGTTAGATCAAAGTGCTACTTTTTTGCTCTATAGGAAAATAGATATTTCATCCATGTATTTTTTGTTGTTTTTATACGTGTTTAATACCGTTTCTATAGGTAGAGCAAAATCGAGTGAAACTTCTGAATGACAAGGCAGTTGCTAAATCACAACTACAGAAGAAATTAGGACAACTTCTGTATCTCACTAATCTGGAGAAGGTAAGGTTTATGGTTCCTTGATCTTTACCAAACTAAAGTGATATATTCTACTTACTTGAAGAAACTTACCCTTATTTTCATTTAAAACTTGCATTTTCAAGGAAATGCGTTTCCTGTAAAGATACATGCTACATGTTGAATTTGTGTAGTGTTCTGTTACTGCATATTCATAAAGTTCTTTATTGTTATATTTTGGCTATCTGATTAATTGCACAAACATAAAACTGTGAAGTAGTTCTAGATGGTTAAAATACTCATTAAACTAATTGGGCCATGTTCAGAAGAAGGTTTGTAGATTTATGTACCTCTGCGTGTACCCTTGATACTCTTCTAAGACCTTATTTCCTTAAATGGAAGGACAAACAGCTCTAAATATTAAAAAACTCAAACCAAACACCATGTATACTACAGTGTTATCATAGTGTTGAAGTAAGTATAATTTTAAGTAAGCATAATTAAGTATATTTAAGTGTTTTTACAACAATATAAAGTTGAGAGAAAATATAGCAAGCTTCTCATTTTAAGTTTCAATTTTGCTCAGATTTTTCAAAACTGTACTGCAGATATTTATCTGAAGGACTGCAGTGTGAACAGCACTTAGATGAATTAGTTTTGAAGTTTCTCAAAATAGACTTCTTCATGGCTGATGTTTTTCAATTTGTATGCACACTTTTTAAGGATCTCAGCATTCATTTTTCCTAGAAGTTTATAGAATAATTTTTATATAGATAATATATATATATATATAATTAATATATATTTATAAATATAGAATAACTTTTTATTCATTAAAACAGAGAACATATTTTTATTTTGCTTTACAGTCTCAAGATAAAACGACTGGGGGAGTTAATCCAGAACCATGTCCGATCTGTGCACGTCAACTCGGAAAACAGGTAAGATACTTAGTCAGCAGTTTTTGCTTTTGTAAAATCTTTACCTTGATCTGAATCAGTTAATATCAAGACTGCCATTATGTTTCATCTCTGAGTTGGAGGAGTTCACTGAAAGGAAAAATAGTTTTGTCTTTAACTTTGTCCAAGACTGTCACTTGAGAAGATGGTAGTCATCACATTTCAAGGAAGATTTAAAATGCTTTGCATCCTGGTTCTGAATGATTGGAAGAACCTTGTAAAGCCTAGAAGATCTTTTGGTTGTCAGACATTCAGTCAATTCCCTCTGCTACTTAGACCCGTGACTTTTTTTTATTCTTATTATAGCCTGTAGAGCAGACTAGTACAGGATAGACTTTGGAGGCACAAAAAGATTGTTTTACAAATTACTTATGTGAAGGAAGGTCACAGATGAGATGTAGATATTCTAAGCCCTCAAAGGAAGAACAATTTCTGCAACACAAGCTTTTGTTTCTAGCACATTCTATCAATAAAAGATCAATCTTCTATGTTCAAAATATTTCCTTTTAAAAATCCAAACACATTGCCAAGGACTTTAGTAGTGGTATGAAAGAAAACATTCTAATTCAAACCCCTTGTAAAAAGGCTGTGGATGCCCCGTTCCTGGAAGTGCTCAAGGTCAGAATGGGTGGGTCTTTAGACAAATGGGTCTAGTAAAAGATGTCCCTGCCTGTGGCACGGGGGCTAGACTAGATGGTCTTTAAAGGTCTGTTCCAACCCAAACTATTCTGTGACTCTGACTTTTATGGAAGTCTAATACAAAAATTTGTGTAATTTTGTTTAAAATTTTTGTAAATGCTTATTCTGCATACTTAACCTATGCATTACAAATTAGTGTTCATAGAAATGAGAGACTGTCATGTCTGTCTTCAAGTTTAGAATTGGGAAAATGTCAAAAAATGAACAATAAATGCAGAGCAATTCTATGGATTACGAATTACTCTGTGCTGGAAACCTTAGAAATCCAGGCTTTTTAGCAGGTGTAGTGGTAAAAATATTTCTAATATTCTTTATTTTTAAGCTGATTACTTCAGTGAAAATGATGCATCTATGAAGATACAATTTAACAAGTTTAATACACCGGTTTTCCTTTGCATTCATGTGAAACTGACACTGTTTCATTTTTTTTTCAATTCCCTACATAGTGGGCAGTACTGACATGTGGACACTGCTTTTGTAATGAGTGTACAGCTATCATCATAGAACAGTACAGCGTTGGCACACGCCGGAGCTCAATTAAATGTGCCATTTGCAGGCAGACAACATCTCATAAAGAAATATCATATGTCTTTACTGCAGAAACTGCAAATCAGGAGGATGATATTCCTGTAAAGGTAAGCTGTGCCTGGGGAAAGGCCTGGTAAACAGATTAAAAATTACACATTTGTTAAAACTAGTGCTATCTTAGGGTGAGAGGGTGGTGTGAGAGCTTCTGCTGCTTAAGTTTTATTGGGTTTTTGTAAGTGTTTGATACTGAGTAGAAATAAATGTTCTTTGTTTGCAGTTGGTTTTGTTGTTGTTGAGGTGATGATTTTTCTTTTTGTAGCTAAGGAGACATGAGGCTTTTTGGAGGCGTAGTTTTGATACCTTTGCTTGGAAGTGTAAAGTTTGAGAAAACTGCCTATACCATAAGATTTTTACTAATTTAAAGTATTTGTTATCCTAAATCTTCATTGTTAGCCAGAGAATATAAATCCCAATTCTGAACCTAAGATTAGTCATCTGAAATGCTTCTTGAGCTATATGGGTACAGTAGTTGTTTTCATTTTGCTTATCCATGAAATGTCTGGTATACAAACAGTAATAAGAGAGAAAACTGCAACTCTAAATATGACTAATGAAAATTAAAAGCCTGAAAAATGCTATATTAAGAAATAAATTATATTAAAAAGCTATATTAAAAGCTATAGCCTGCAGACTATATCTGTGCTTCCTTCATCTAATTTTCCCACTAATAAACTAGTGGTTTCACTTTAGGTTCTAATGAGCATATTCAGTAATTTGACCAAAAGTTTAGTAATAAATCACAATAGAGAAACTAAAAGTTTTTATCCCGTAATATATCATTTATCAAAGGCAATGCTTTTCATTGGCAAGTGTTGACCATTAATCAGTTCTATGGAGAATGGTTTCTCTGGTGCAATATTATGGGGGCACATTCTCTTTTCCCTATGCATATAGCTAGTAACATAATTGGGAGGCCACTTTCTTGAAGCTCATTTCTCATTCTTTTGATCTAATTGTATGGTGTAAGCTTTTTTCCATGTTTTAGATGAGTTTTCTGGACCCTGTATTGCTGGGTACTCTGAAACAACATTGTTTCTTTTATTTGTTTTCTCTTTGAGTTTTTGTTTTTTTTTTTCTGTTTTTGTTTGCAAAATCAAAAGGTAGATTTTGGAAAAACTGAGTGGTTCTTGCCTGTTTGCATGTTAAACTTGACAGTGTTTGGTCAAAGCTTCATTGACTGGATACCACATAACTACAGAAAATAGGATTATTGAATAAAGAATGAACTTCAGTTTTAAATCAAATGCCTGCATATCTGAGGAATTTCTTTCCCAATATTTTCTATTGACAGTGTGCAACAGCTCTACTGATGACTGGGAGTTGTATCTTCCACTCTGACTCTCTTCGTTCTTCTTAGCCTGGCTTTCTAAGAAGTTAAAGTCTTTTCACTGTGCTGTCTTAAACTTCTCCCATAATTTATCAACCCATTGGTTAATTTCAAACAACGTGACAGTCTCCTGAGTTTTCATGATAATTCATTTTCTAGAATTCTGATAAAAACAGCCATCCATCTGAAGGATGGCTTGGCAAAATACTGCAGGTTGACTTTCCCCTTTTTACAAAAGAATTTAAAATAAAAGATTTTAAAATTCAGGATACTGGGGAACTATTTGTAACTTGTGTGCATTCTTAATTATGTTAATGAACCTGTAGACACAAACACGTAGGAAATCAGTCATGATTGCATTGTTTTATCTACCTTTCTTGGTAATTGAGAGTTTTTGTTGGGTTAGAATCTGGGGAGGAGGAGGAGATAGTATATCTCTGGATCTTCAACAGTACTGACATGTGTAGTACAAAGTATGTCTTCACACAAATCTGTTGTAATGTTAAAGCAAAAGCCTGTGGTCATTGAAGTTGTAGAAAATAGAGGATTCTGGACTAAAATGCAAAGGTAAAATACTCAGTAGTATTTTGATTTAGATGATACTACTGTCTTTAACTAGAATGTGATTATGGTACAGCTGGACATAGCAATCATAGTTTTCATTTGGTTAGTATAGTTAAAAGTAAAGAAATGTACTGACAAAAACTTCCGTGTTATCTGTGCAAGTCTCCTTTGAACCATTGATGTATACTAGGGTTGCTGGCTTTTGCTGAAGTCAATGCTACCATATCCAGGCTAGGTATCTATCTCAGCGTTCCTGGACAACTGGAATTCTTTTTTGTGAGAAGAGGCTTCCTAAATCACTCGATTTGAAGTAGTTGAGAGCATGTGGCACTAGGGGGAGTAAATAGGCTGTATTTCGGAAGTGCAACTATAGAAGATTTAGCAGAGCTTAGTAAGGGTTTAGAGATACAATCCTGTTTCCAACAAGAAAACTTCAAACGTGTTTTATAAATTACATAAGTAAAGTAGAATAACCAAATTTCTGAAATAAAACACAGAAGGAATGGGTCACCTATTCTCCTGCATAAAGGGCTATAGAGTTCCCTATAACTCTATAGTCTGCATCAGAACTTGAGGTGAACCAAAAAATGAGTTTCGTGTGAGTTTTCATGATGTTTTCAGCAAGGCCTATTCTTATCTCACACACAAAAAAAAGTTTACATTGTAGCTTCACTGTATTTGCTATCAAAGCAAGCAGGAATATTAAAAATAATATTTTTCATCTCATTCCTTTAAGGACAATTGTTAACAAAAGATAACGAAGTTGCTATGGCTTTTGTAATATCTTGCACTGCAATATGTGAAAATTGTGTGATTTATTCAGAATTTGTATTTTCATCTGAAAGTTCTTCTGCTCTCTTTGGTCTTTTTCAGTATTCGGTGTCTCTTATTTTGTTGTTTTTTGGTTTTTGGTGATGGTGGTTGTCTTTTTGTCATATACATCTTATTTTGTTGTACCAGCACTAGCCACGTTAAGTTAATGCATTAGATGTGAAAGGACTACTGTAAAAGGGAGTGTTCTATACTGAGAGAGAGCTTACTGGCATCCCTGTACGTTTTCCTTCTGTAAAAGCTTCCGGTGTCTGGTTAGTGTTATAGTGGGCATTGCTAGTCTGTTATCTGAGAAGTTGCTTGTTAGAGGGTAGTTTTGATTCTACTGTGTGCTGTTGCATAATTAATTAGAACTGGTAGATCTGTTTTTATATTCTCTTCTGATATTCAAGAAAATAACAAACTTCAAGGTGTGTGGGTAATGGTGGGGTAACTTTTTTTTTTTTTAGAAGACTGGAAACCAAGAACTCATAATAGTCAGGGTACTTCTATTAGTTTCAGTTCTCTGTAAATACTGAGAACAAAACTGAATTTTCTTGTGTGCTGTGAAAAAAATATTTGGTCAGTTGTTAGTTCAATGATGAGTCAAGTACAGTTTGTCTAATATGGTTTAAGCAGAGGGATGAAGAACTTGGCACACTTGACACACATCTTGGCAGAAATGACTGAATAATAAGAACTTGGAAAGGTCATTTACAGTTTTAAATTACGTTAAATTAAAATTTAGTTTATTCTGTGCCTGTGAAGAGGGTATAAAATCTCAGGCTTCCAGGGTCTTACACTTGTGAAATATTTTGCCATGAGCGATCAGAAGGTGGACTGCAACTTCAGATGCTGAGACAAGTAACCCTAACAAAGAAAAGTAGCAGGAAGGAGTGATGCTTGAAGCAGAAGAGTCTCAAGTTTCCTCAGGTTAGACAGGTACACAGGTTGAACTGGTAGTGCAATTAATGTACTTCATTTTGAATTTATGGATTGGCTTTCTGCAAGAAGTTTTCTTATTGGCAGAGGTTTACATTTGGTCTGCTTGCTTTTTGTTTCTCAATAGATTTGGTATTGTATTTAAAAATAATTGCTTTACAAATAGTGGAGGTTCTGTATAATGTGAATGATCAAGCAGCCCAGTGTTGGCTTCCAACTTGTGCTTAGATTGCTGTCATCCTTCCAAACCAATTCTGCAAGCGGCATAACTGCAGTAAACTTGATCCCTCATTGTGGCAAGCCAACATAGTTAATTCAATGTTCAGAGGACAGGTGCAGACAGAAATAAAACAATATTTGTCCAGCTGAATCTAGTGCAGCTTGAAATTGCTATACATGTAAGAACTAGTAAGCAATTAAATAAAGGTTTCTTAAAAAAGCGTATTAGGTAAAGTTACTGTAATACAAAGTGCATACTGGAGGAGATAGAGGGAGATACTAAACAACTTTTTTAGAATCCTCTTCATGACTAAAGGGGAAAGAAATCTAAGAATATAGAAACCAGTCTACAAGAAGTAGTGTTGAGTTCATTAAGCACTGAACTCCTTACAAATGCAGAATATGAAGATGTTTTCATTGCAGTGCTGAATCCTTCAAGAATTAATTCAGTTATACTTACCAATTTCTTGATACTTAAAGGTAATTTGCCAGCTTTATAGTAACGAGCATAAGTTTATTGTTGCCAGAGTGGGAAACAAAAGCAACAGAAATAAGGTTCATGCAAGTTTTTTCATTATTGCCTTTGAGGAAGCATGAAGGGAAGGCAAGTTACATGTGCGTTTGGAAAATTTCTTCAGAGCATGTGATTGAGTCAGTTAAAGCTGGGCAGGCCTAACTGACATATTGGGGTGCGATTGGACTGCTTGGGCTATCCAGTTTGCCTCACCCAGAACTAGGTAGGCATATCTGTAGTCCTTCATTCTTCCATGTACTGCACATGCTGTAATACATCGTTGATCTATAGCAGTGCCTTACGTGGGAGATTTAAAAGCAGTTCAGTGCTACTTAACCTGCCCATCCTCCAAGTCGGTAATATTTGAATCTGTCCCGAGTCAACCTGGGTGGTTGCCATCTGTATAGGTCACAAGTCTTCAGAATTGAAGGTTGTTTGTTTTTTCTCTCTAAAATATATGCAGCTTTATGAAACAATTTGCTGATGTCTTTTTCTAAGATGTGTAAGATGAGTCCAAATATAGCACTACTTAATAAAACAACTAATTTGGAAGTTGTTTAGTATCCTGCTCTACTAATGGTGTTTTTTCCATTTTCAAAGGGGAGTCATTCCACCAAAGTGGAAGCTGTGGTTCGAACACTGAAGAGAATACAATTTAAAGACCCAGGGGCTAAATCCTTAGTTTTCTCAACGGTATTAATCACCATTTTCTGTTTTGTCTTTGTGTATTGTGTTTTCTGTGAGTTTTAAATGGTCAGAATATTTCCTGGGATTTAGTTTATCTACCAAAATGTTGAGTCATTCTGTACAGCCACTAGATTATTTTGAGAATTTGTAGGGCAGTTCACGTACCTGAGATACAATAATCCTAGTCAACAGATGTAACAGCTTGTTTTGTTAAAAGACAAACACTTATATGGGAGCATTAGAAATTTTAGATATCTTTAAATTTAATGCCCATATATTTTTGATAGATTATAAAAACATTTTTTTTTGTGGTGGATGACAGTTACTTTTATTCAAACTGAATTTTTAATTATCTTTCATATTTAAATTTATGAAATATATGACTCCTGCCATACAAATATTTTTTAAAACCTTAAATGTTAGTATTTTGAAAGGCTTTAATATATTGTAGTTGTCATTGCTGTTTCTAATATTGACTTCTATTGTGTTGTTTTTTTTACAGTGGCAAGATGTATTGGACATAATTTCAAAAGCTTTGTATGACAACAATATGACTTTTTCTCAGATCAATGGAATTAGTAAGTTTCAGGTACATAAAGGATATTTTTCTTTAAGTTGTTTTCAGTTGGGAAATTATAGTTCTTAGAAGTTAATTTGATCATTTTACTTCATTGCTTCATTTGAGAAACTAAAAGAACAGCAAATTTGTTTAGCAGAATCTTTGGTCTCTGAGTTCTAAAAATCATATTTGCCATAAAGTAAAACCTTTGAAGATAAAATAGTAAATTCCCTTTTGAGAGAGACATGTTGGCATGTTATGTTCATGCCAATGTTGAAATATTAAGGATAAGACACACTAATCAGTGTTGCAATAAATCCTCACCTTCCTGATAACCTGTCTGGTACCTGTTTGGTGATGACAGGGTTTGTATCAGTCAGGCTACAGACTGTCAGTATGGGGCCTGGAGTGTCTGCTATAACTTCTTGAAAATATAAAGATGTCCCCATGCTCTTTATTCAGGAACTTTTGTCATGCTGCTGTGATGTTTGCCTTTTAGGAAAATCTTTCTGCATTTAAATATGATCCCAAGATCAATATTTTGCTGCTGCCCCTTCATACTGGTTCCAATGGACTAAATATTATCGAAGCGACTCATGTTCTGCTTGTGGAACCCATTCTGAATCCTGCACATGAGCTTCAAGCCATTGGCAGAGTACATCGTATTGGCCAGACAAAGTAAGAGTTCAAATTGCTTTAAGAGGTTTAGATGGTCTAGAGGTCCAGAGTAGACCTGCGTACTGTCATCAGAATAAATCCAGTTCACTGAACTTCTCAGTTTTGGAGATGAGGCTATTCATAGGGACTATATTAATAAAGATGATCACATGAGGAACAGAAACAATAATAATAATGAAAAGCTTGAAAAAAGTCCACAACGTGTACTTTTGGGAGCTCTTGTTCTATTGGGGTAAGATGCAGAGGCAAACTGCAAATTTAGAAGTTTAGCAAGAGTGTAGGTTCTTGAGTCCAAAATCCTGAAAACCCTTGTTCAGCTGTTGCGCTAATTTGTTTGCCTTTAATTCCTTTGTTTTTAACTTTGAAGTTCTGCTTCTGGGCATGTCCGGAAATGTCTTAGCTTTGCAGGTTTGAGCAACTCACCATTTATGTCATATGTGGCTAAGTTCAGGCCTGAATATAGCTCATCCAAGTTTCCCTGAGAGGCTTACTCTGTCTGGTCATTCCCATCTCCAGATTACAATCTGTGTTAAATTGTGTTGTGTTGTTGGTTTTTTTTCCCCTCTTAAAAATGGAAGCTGCTACAGTGGGAATCATTTAACCTGATGAAATGCAGCCTTCACAAGGATATCTGAGGCCAACTTTATGGCTTCTTCTATTGCCTTGGGATTTGAGTGATGGTACCATTTAACAGAGTGCCCTGATCGCTCTCTTGGATTAGGGTCCTGCCCATAGTTAACAGAGAAACTGAGTAAATTCAGAAGAAAAATTCCTAAACACCACATCTGGTTCAAGTACTTGACGTGTAAATGGTTAGAAGGTAGAAGAGTACTAGGGAAAAATAGTCTGTACATCTTGACTGTATTTTTAAATAGTATTTAACAGGCTTTAGCTGCTGTTGAAGACAGAGTACTAGTCTATGTGGACTATGTTCTAACTGTTATGTTGGTCATTATTTTTTTCAAGTATTTCTCTTTTTCTATGGTTTAAAGTGCTCAGAGCAAATATATAAAGATATATATTTAAAATAACTATAAAAAATGTAAAATAACATTGAAAAATTTTCTTTAATATATTGAAGAAAGTCTATGAAAACCATCTGAAAGTTGCAAAAAGTTTGGGGAGATGGAAGCAGTGACTTAACTGTATTCAGTGTTAACATTTTTGTGGAAGTATTTTTACAAACAGCACAGGATGCAAAAGCTCGGAGAGTGAAGGAAAATCAAAAGAGAATAAATCATAATACATCATAAAAACAATTTTTCCCCTGCAGTGTATTCATCATGATTCTACTATCAGAGATTTTAAGAAATCTCTAATCAGAGATTTTAAGAAACTGTACTGTGATTATACCTTTGAGCTGCCCTGCTCTGTTGGGGTAAAACATTATGTTGTAGTCTGAAAGTAGAGAATATTTTATCACTAGTGTAGAACAATTTTCTGCAACTGCAGTCCTTCGTAAAGGGAAAACTTATTTTAAAAGGAAATCATTCTGTGTAGAAATACTAATTTGCATTATTCAGATGAATGACTTTCTTTTCTTAGTACTTTACAGTACTAGTCATCTCATGGTAAGTAATTGAGTAATTCATCAATGTTTAAGAATCCTATGATTTAAGTGGATATTTTGTCTTATGTAAAACAGGAGGTCAGAAAGGTTTATCAGAGGATGATTCTTTTGTGTGAAGAAATTTAGTTATTCCTCTTTGGATTATTACTTTCCATAAAGTTTTATAGAAAAATATTCTCCAAAATAGTTTTGCAGTTATTTCTCATGTTAACTGATCGAGTGTCTTGCTGTTACAGCACACTCCTTAAAGCTGATTAGCTTTTCACAGTTCTTCCTTCACCTCTGAGTAGATTGTTTTGAGAGATTAATGAGTTTCCATATCTTTTGTTTCAGTGTTGTAGACTTTATTTGGGTAGTACTGAACACTTAACATAATTTTTTGGAAAGTTCGTCCTGAATGAATTATATGCAAATATTTCTCCTTAGGTTTCATGTTACTTGAAAAATAATAATGAAAGAACCCCACGCGTGAAGTTAGAAACATAGTTAAAAATCAATTCTGGAGTAATATTCTGGAATAATAATAATGGGGTTTGTGTTTTGGAAATGGAAGCAAAAGGAGAGGGCATGAATGAGCATATATATGAAAGAATACATAAGGACAGGTGGATATTTGTGTATGTTAGTATAGATTTTGAATTAATGGTAAGGATGTAGGAAAGATCAATTGCAAAAGCCTGCATTATAATTTTACTTGATGCTGGCCTAAGAGGTCTGGTAAAAATGTTGCAATGAAAACCAGCAAGCATGTATAAAAATCAGACTTCAGTAAACTTTTTTTTGAAAAAGAGCTGTATTCAAGTCCAGTGAGCATAAGGAAGTGTTCTGTTTAGTTTCATGGGTATAACTATTACTAGCTCAGTTGAGTTCTTATTCTCTTTTTTAGCAGGTATACCTTTGCATATGAATCACAAAGTATTCCCCCCAAAATATTCCACTTTGTAATGTTACCTAACAAATTTTCAATTTAAATTATGAAAAACATCAAATCACTTTCAAGGGTTCATATAGTGAAAAATGTTTACATTGAGGAGTTTGAGTGATTTTTACATCATCTCTGAAACTGACTTTTTTTCTGTTTCATTTTCTTATACTCAACACTTCTTTTATCTCATTATAGCTTTTTTTTTTTTAAACATAATTTTACAAATGGGCTCTTCATTTTGTTCTGTGCTTACTGACTTTAAGTTTTACTGGTATTTAAAGTTCTGTGTTTACTGACTTAAGCATTTTATACAATTTTGCCATCTTCAAGAACAGTGTTATTAAAACTCTGGGAACGAGTTTGATATGTTGCACTAAACTCTGCTTCTTAGACTGACTTGTGATGATGCAATATAAACATTGTATATAAAGAGTGAACCAAAATCATTACTTCAAAGCACATGGGAAACTCTCAAGGACTGTTTGTAATAGGGACACAGAAAGTAAAACTTTGCCCAGTGTCTGCTTTAGGATTTTAGTTAATACAGCTTAGGCTAATTTAGTATGTGATCCAGCCAAGTGATCTTGGAGGCACTAAGCATCCTTAAATGTTAGTGAAAGTTACTAATCACCTGTCTTAAAATAGAGCCATTTTTTCAGCAGTCTTAAAATAATTAGTATAAGATAAGTGATCTTGAATTTTTGAGAGTAACGGCATATCTTCTGTTCACTCTTCTTTTTTTTGAACACGTTCAGATCTACAATTGTTCATAGATTCCTGATAAAAGCAACAATAGAAGAAAGAATGCAGTCTATGCTGAAAACTGTAGATAGAAGGTATGTGCTGAATTTTTTAAACACTGTTATTGCAATGAAACTGAAAAGGAGGTTCTCAGCTATACTTTTGTTACAATTAGGTACGCACATCCAGAAAAAAAAACACAACCCTTCTGCTCTCCTTCAAATTCTTTTGGTTGAAACAAAGCTTTATAATGTGAAAAAATTATCTTTTATCTTGATTCCAGTAACTGGAAGATTAAGGTATTTTAAGTCCCTGGAGAAAATTTTTACATCATGTATATTTTATTTCAGAAAAGCCCAATTAATGCAATGTGTATTGTGACTTGCCTTTTCATTTTACCTATTTCTGTTGCTATAAATACTGATATTAATGGAGTAGTACTAAGTTTGCCACTGAAATGACAGCATGAGTTATAAGCTCTAAGATATGATCTTATTCTTTCATCATTTTTAAATTCTACAAACCTAGACTTGACACTTCTGTGTCACACGGGTTGGTTTTGCAGTCAGTGCAAGAGTTGTCCAGATGCCAGCTCGTAAGTCGGTCTGGTGTGCAGACACAGAAAGCAATTTTCACTGTTTCTTTTCCAAAAACTCTAATCAATAAAAGACTGGGACTACAACTTAAGTGGTATTCACATTCTTTGTACAGAAAATACAAGAGTTTTGTACGTCTTTAACTGTACTGTATACACACAACAAATCTAGGAAGACCCACTAGTTGAGTGACTTTTCTAGCTTTTATGTTTATAAAACAAGACTAAAAAAAATAACTTCAGCCCAAGACTTGCATGTAAATTTTTCACCTTTAGTTTTGAAGGAATGGTGTAACCAGTTTCCATATCTGTTAAATAGCACTACTGTTGCTTATAAACTTCAGATACAGTGATCTAATGAGGGCTAATGTTTTGAAAGTAACGTCAAACCTTATGCTTGGAATCTGAAGCCAATCCCCTAAATGTTAACAGGACAAAGTGGATTATCCCCATAATTATTGAGGTTGGAACTAGGTGATCTGTAAGGTCCCTTCCAACCTAAGCAACTCCATGATTCTGTGATCCCATGTTCTGCTGCCTCTCAAGTGTTTGGTGATCACCATGTTAAGGACAGTAGGTGGATGTTGTATCTTACTGAAATTGTGCATCAGAAGTAAGCTGATCAGTGTATGCACTTGTGGTGGTTTTACCGTGCTAGGCAGCTGAACACCACAACTGCTCTCTCATTCCCCCTCCTCAGATGAGGAGGGGAAGAAGTAAAGGAAAGAACAACTCATGGGTTGAGATAAGGATAATTCAATTAAAAGGGAAAAAGATTATTAAGGAAATACTATTATTAATAAAACAATTCAACTAAAGGGGGGAAAAAAGGGAGAGGGGAAAAGGGAGGGGGAAAGGGAATAACAAAACAAATCAAGTAAAGGCTATGTGGAAGTGCAGAGGAAAGAAATCACTCTCTACTTCCCACAAATGAGCGATGCTTGACCACGTCCTTGAAGCAGGGCCTCAACGCACGTAGCCGGTGTTCGGGAGGAGGACAGGCGTTTTCGCAACGAGAGCCCACCCCTCCCCTCTTCTTCCTTTTTCCACCTTTTATTGCTGAGTGTGACATCATATGGTGTGGAATATCCTTTTGGTTGGTTTAGGTCAGCTGCCCTGGCGATGTTTCTTTCTCACTTTTTTGCCCACCCCCCAGGAGGGTTAGAGAGAGTCCTGATGCTGTGCCAGCACTGCTCAGCAGCAGACACAACCCCGGTGTGATACCACTGCTGTTCTAGCTACAAGTGCAGAGCACAGCGCTGTATGGGCTGCTGCAGGGAAAGGCAACATCCCAGCCAGACCCAATACAGCACTTCTCCTAATAGAAAGTGTGTTTTTTTTCTGCTGAGCTCATAGCCCAACACTTATTGGACTCTGAACCATGTGGTGATCTGTCTTCAGTACATACAGGTTGTTATTTAAGTTGATTCTTTCTCTGATGTCTGCATGCAATTTTTTCCTACAGCCACACAAGCTCTTCCATGAAACAGTCAGAAGCTTCAGTTCTGACAGTGGCAGATTTGGCTGACCTTTTTACAGAGGAAACTGAAGAACTTGAGTAAAAACGTTGATTTGACCTCGTAAAATCAGAAAGTACCTGATCTAATAAGCACCTGTATATAGTCCACTTGATCTGTCATTCATTTAAACACCATCTAACGTGTCCTTAATAGAGCTATTGGAAATAGAAGAGTCTTCTAATTGTTAACACTTTATTCTGTGGTGACATTCTTAGCAGCACACGTTACTGATAGCACTGGAGAAAACTTGCACTTTACACATTAAACAAAAATCTGAATTTTATTCCCAAAGAGCATTTGAGCTGGATGTTGAAACTGAGATCTTGAACTGCTGGACTTTTACCATCAGGTTGGATTGGTTAGTGATTCAGTATGAGAGCAAAACTATGTGGGTGGTGGGGTGGGGAAGGGAAGCAGAAAAACACAAATCTACTTTTTTTACTGTACAAATAATTGTTAGGAAGAATGACTGTAAATTAATATTCTCCTATAAAGGGCTTCTAGGGTTGTTAACATTTAATGCCAAGTTACTGAACGTCTCACTGGTAACACTTTAATCTTTATTAATCATTTGGATATTTGTATTAGGCTTTTAGATGTTCATAAAGACTTGTGTAACAAATTTTGTTGTTAATGCTCACTCACTACAAAATGATAAATTAAATTATGCTTTTTTGTATGTGTGTTTGTCTGGAACTCCGTTAAACAGTTTAACATAATGTACATGTTTTTCACTTACTATAGAAACCGTAACTACTTCAGTGCTTTGTTTAAAGAAAAAAATATATTTGTTACAGATTTTTTTAAAGTAATTGGCTAAGCTGCTGATCACTTTATAATCATTCAATGCTTATGTACATTTTCTCATCCTGATTTTTTTGTCTATTTCTCCCTTCCAAAGATGCATCAGTCTAAATATTTAAAATATGAGATTAAGTTAGGCAGCCTAAATAGTAGGTACCTAGTTTAAGTTAGATAATCAGTGAAGGGATGAAACTTTTGTGGAATTTTTCATATTTATGTATGTGAGAACACTGTGCACCATCTCAGTTGACTATAGAATGAGTTTAGAAAACAAATCTAGGCTGACTTTTAAGATGCTGAAGGTAGTCAAGATAAATTCTAAACCTTTTGGCATAGGTGATGGACACACCTTTGCTTAACATCAAGCAAGGTCAGTTACACAGTGTTACGTTTAGAGAATGTGGAAATGTATGCATAAGCAACAGGCTACTTCCTTCAGAGTACAGTATTTACTGTTTTAGCAGACAGTGTTTTTTGTGTATTTTAGAAATCTTACTTGAGATTAACTAAAATGAGTCCTTTAAGAAATCTCAGTGTTTGAATTTTTACTCTTATGTCTGCTAAATAGACTTGCCACATAATTCTTGTTTTCCGTTTTCGAGAACGTTATATATAAATTGCACCTTGTAGCCTTTTGGGTATTAAACCTATCTGCATGACAAACAGATTTTCCTTTGCTGACACCAAATGTGAGTTGAATTACATGACTAATACTGCATCAAGACATCCGTCTAGCATTCTGTTATTCATCTGGGCCAATTAGGTAACTTACTCTAAAGACTATTTGAGTAAATTTACAGACAATGATTCTTTATTTCCTGTATTTGTAATATGTACTAGTCATATTTATATATTTTGTTTTGGAGGTTACTATTGTTTTGCAGATTACAGTTTGCAGCAAAGGACAAGGAGTACATAGACTTTTTTCAATGAGAGTGATCAAACAGTTTGCACAGACTGACATCTCCGTCGTTGGGCTTTTTGGAAATCAAATGACACTGAGCAACCTGATCTAGCTTCAAAGTTGGCCCTATGTTGAGTGGTGTTTTGGACCAGATGACCTCCATGGATCCCTTCCAGCCTAAATTATTCTACAGTGTACTGGAGATCATGCTGTACAGACACTCTAGGAACTTTAAGGGCAGCAACATTCCAGTTTTCTCGTCATCCTCAGAGAATTTCAATACTGTACAATGTAATGTGGTGGAACAGGGAGCTTCTGTTCACTGTGAGAAATTATATATCTGTTTAAAAAAATGTGGAAGAAATTATGTTTACATTCATACCTTGCATTTTAAATAACTCGATGTGGGAATAATCATTGTCAGAAGCAAACTGAAAAATATCTGCTGTGAAAGGTTTCCTAAGCTCTGCAAGTTCTTGGCTTGTTTGTATAAAGATGGCTGTTTAAATGTTTATTTACAAAAATGTGGGGTTTGGATTCCAAGCCAGAAGTGTAGCTTCTCATCAAGCAATGCGTGAGATGTTTTAGTCCTGACTGTTTTTTAATGCTTACGTAACAGCATGCGATGCCAAAGGCCTGATTCTGAGCGCAAAGGACTGGCGTGCCAGAACCCAGAGCTCTGGAGGCATAACATTAATACACTTCTCACAGCTGTAAGGTTGAATGATTGGTGTGTATGTAGCCAGAGTCAGTAATAAAATAGTTTCTACAAATTTCACATAATATTAAGTACATAGACTAAATTTAAAGAATAACATTGGAAAAAACAATTAAACTGTTATTTACCACTGTTTGCCATTCTTTGCAACATTTCATTTCTTTAACAGAAATTTTCTTTCAGATGCTTTTAAGACAGCTCAGGAGATGAACTTATTTTTCTGTTAAGGCTGCAGCTTGTACAACTGCAGTGCTTTTCTCTTACTGACAACAGAGTAAGCATGTTTTCATGGTGCTGCAATTTTTGCTCTATCAGGAGAGCACTCTTAAAAGACAGTATCTTAGGTGGAATGATCTTTGTCCTATCTTAATTGTTCCGATATGCCAATACAAATGGTTTTTTTCCACAGAAAGGAAAAGTCTGCAAATACTGACTGCAGTATTTGTGTGGACACAGTAATGTACTAGCTTCTCATGGGTTCTCCTGTGAAACAGTATTGCTGACTTATATTTACATGTCTTTTCCAGTGCAGTCCCTGTAAAAATGAGGATCCAGCTGACTCCGAAGAACTTAACACTTACCTTCCATCTCTTTCAGTTCCATAGCTGTACTTTCAGTTCCATAGCTGTAAAATAACAATAATGCTTTTTTTCTCTAGATGATTTCAGGACAGTTTTATCCCCATGTATAAAAGTTCAAAGCCATGTAAAAGAGAGCTGCCACCTCAGTTAGGCATCTGTAAAAACTTGATGCAAATAGAAGGCTTTCTTAATCTACAGAAAATATCAGAATTGGAAACTCAGGATTGCATTCCCTCATTGTGTTAAATTTAGCTCCATAAATCTCACTGTGGGTGTTTAAGATGAGTTTGTAAGTCAAGGGCCATTTTGCTCTCTAAATCAGTCTATGCCAGGAAAACATTTTCGTCTTGACTTGTTTAGGTAACTCTCTTGCATGCTAATGACAGTCCAGGATATGCTATAGTTTCATGCAAGCCAAATACTACAAAAGAGCATTTGCCTCAAGTTTTCTCGTGCATATTAAAGCTTCATGTTAAAGAATGGATATAGGACTTGATTATGCTGTTTATGAAATGAGTCTTCTAAAAACTCTTTTCTGTCAGTATCTGTAGATATTCAAGTTGTCTGCCAGCAGAGTGTCCTCTACTTTAAAAGTAACTGCACTTCAGTACAAGTGTGAGTGGGATCCTACAGAAGTGTTTTGTTAAAACTATAATTAGACATACTTCCTGTAGGATTCTGTCTAGATTAGTGGGTGAGGACCAGCTGGCAACTTTCTAGCACTGTCTTTTCTGACACAAACAGTGCTATCACTGGAAAGAATACATGCTGTTCTCTTTCCACCCCTTTCTACAGTCCTTATTGACCATATTAATGCTTTCTAGGAGTCTCAATTATTTTAATAGCAACTATTATTTCATCTAGCTACAAATGTAACCATTTACTGCTTAAAATCTACATGATGAGCATGTCTATAGACAGGCTAGTTGCAAAGCCACTGTGCCTATGTTTTTTTTTCCTTTTTTGGTTGCCTGAAACAAGTACACTCTTCACAAGGTTATCTGCTATAAGTTACTGGAATTTCATACTGTGGAAGAAAAAGAGATCCAGGAAGTCAGTCTGTCTGCATGTCTCTCTCCCTCTGTCTCTTGCAGCTTGCTAAGTTTATTACAGAGAATGTGTTTGGCCAGTGAAAGTAGAGTAGGTGAGTCACAATCCATGAGATGGCTGCAGTAAAACTAGTTCAGTGTGTCAGAGGAAAAGTGAGGGAGGGAAATTAGCCTGTTTTTTGTTTTTGTGGCTGTAATATCTTTACCCCTATTCACTGTAGATGAAGATTTTGAATTTCACTCTTAATTTTTGTATTTCTGGTTTTATATTGTACAACTGGCATATAGGAAGGCCTGGTAAACTAATTACTGAACAATCAGTGAGGCTTAAAAGTTTTTAGTTTTAAAGTCTGTAGGTTTTGTATTCATAAACTGAACCCGTGAACCACTATCGCAAGTCCTGTTGCATCCTGTCTTTTCCTCCTCTTCAGAGAAGGACAAAGTTGGGAACTCTTGAATCATTGCAATACTGATTCCAAGTCAAAAGTAGTCATTTTATGTATTGCTTTGTGAAGAGCACAGTCAGCTGAACTTGCAGCTTTTGAGTAGTTAAGGTATTATGTCATCTGGGGAGAAAAAAAATGAAGCAGGGTTCCTAAAAAATGGAATAAACTCTACTTTGAAAGTTGACAGTGTGAGATTTCTGTAAACCTCTGGCTTCATTTCCTCTTATATACAATACGTCAAGCTTCCAGGTCTTAAATCACAAGTCGCCTTGTTTTATGTATTTATTCAACCAAGTGTAAGGTCTGATTGCTTACAGGGTGTTATAAAATGTAAGTTGTTTGTGTGAATTGGCTTAGATCTTTTTTGTGTCTCTTTTCCTCCTATCCTGTGGGTGCTAGGCAGTTAGAAAGATTCACACTGTCACTGTGCGTTGTCCCCTTTTTGTGCTAACAAGACACCATCATTTGTCGAAGAACCGTCAATGAATTTAGGGTTTCTTGTGACTATTATTAGGTAAAGGAAGAAAATCTAGACTGCTGTTCTTGTTACCCTGGTAGTGTTTTGTCCTGTCACACTCTGAGCATAAGGAAATGGCACTTAAACACCAAGGTGTGTTGAGCCATCTCTAATGGCTTGTTCTGTACTAATAGAGCATACATATATTCATACACATATTCAGCATGTGGTCTTGGATAATTGTTTGCTATCAAAATTGTGCATCAGTACAGAGCCACTTGTACACTTACAAGAATCAGCTTTGGGTTAAGTCAATAAGATAGAGAACAATATTTGAAAAAAAAACAGGAAAAAGGCATTATATTTGACATATTTATTGCTTGTTCTCCAACTGAAATTTTTCATTTTCCTTCTCCCCCCCTCCATGCAAATGACTTTTTATTCTGTACTGTAGGCTTTGAAGAACAAATGATGGAGGAATAGAGGGCATATTTGACTGATTACCCACCTTTATGTCACCAAATTAGAGATATACTTAGTGTGAAAGCCAAATTAAGTCATCCAAGTCATCCTGGTGTGATTTATTCAATTGTGGTTGCAAAAAGTTTTTGATCTCCTGTTCTTTAACAGTGGCCAATTCCTGATCACAAAAGATTTGTATAGGTAACTGATCAACAGTCATTCTAATTCTGTAGATTAGTGCAATTTTATATTACAAGTATGTATGTAACAACTGCAAGTAGAAGAATTTGTTTCTGTTCCAGCTTCTCCCAACATGTTGGAAAGTAAACTAAAGGAGTACAGGTGCAAAGCTAACAGCTCCTCCCTGCACTGTTTGATAGGGGACTTTTTCTTATATGCACTCTATTTGCAGCAAATACATCTAAATGTGGCATAAGCTCTTGCATAGCACGCTGCCAGTCTCCTAGAAGCATGCCCCCTTCATAGCACTAACCTTTAAATACCACCAAGAGCATGCTCTGTGTCTGATCCATGCTAGAAGTGGACCAGCAGCTAAGAAAGCACATGCATGTGTCTCTCTTCTAGGAAGTCTTAGTAAAGCAACATGTAACTTTTTGGAAACAATGGAAACAATTATACTGTAGTAACTGCTGCCATCGTTAGATTTTGAAATCAGATCTGATGAAAAGACATTGTCATGTAGCTCCTCCTAGAGAGGTGAAAAGCTCAGAGCATTTCACCACCAGCCAGAAAAGAGATGGAGGGAGTACACTCAGTCCTGGCAATCCCTTCATACCTGCTGCTGGTGTATCTGCTGTTGTGGGGCAAGACTGGATGGAGCTGGGGAGGAAAGAGGTCTTGGGAGAGAGAACTTTTTAAGTTGGTTTAAAAAAAAAAAAAAAAAAAAAAAAAAAAAACACTCCCCCGAGTGCCCTTCTACTGTTTTTCCTGTGGGAGGAATGAGTCACTGATATGAGCAGTGAATAAACAAAGGGTGACAGGTCATAAATGTAACTTATTCACTGGAGCTCAGTGTTCTTCTAATGCAGTAGCATGTTTCTGTGTGTTCGTGGTTTGAGAGTTTGAGATTATAGCTGTTCTCCTAATGAAGTCTTAGGATATCAGTATACAGCAACTTTGCAGTAGTTGAACGAGCAGGAATGTTGAAAAGTTTTGCACTTGTGATACATGCCTTTACGTGCACCTAAGAAAAGTTGTAGGACTCCAGCCAAACTTATGCTGTGGATTTGTGAAGGATAACACAAATCTCAAATGGTTAAAACTCAAATGATGCAAATGTATAGAACTCCTGAAACAAACTGTCAAGTTCTGCTTAATAAAGGAAAGGTAATTAATCACTTCTGCTGTAAATGCATGAGTGTCGCTGATGGGACAAGACAGTGGACTTTGTAATTGCCACTCTTGGGAAATTTTGAACCCAGTGATCTCCTATGTCAGCAAAGGGACAGAAGGCTGTAAGCCTACAGCAGTCCCGTTGGGCAGGGAAATGGGGTGGCCGGGTCTTGCCAAAGATCTAAGCCTGCTGTGTCAGAAGAGGGCTGTGTCAAAAATACTGGGGGAGGGGGGAAGAACCTTTCTTCTTTGTGTACTTTAATCATCAGACATCTTGTAAGTATAGTTTTTCTGTAAATCTACAAATCTAAATTTTCTACAGTTTTTAATACATGCTTCCTTTTGTTAGCAGGCTGCCACTATTGAAAAGGACTTTCTGTTCTCCATGTGGAGCACATTTTTCTTTTTTGTTACTCATTCTTAACAAAGGTGGGTGCCTCTGAGTCATTTATAGCTCTCTTTAAAAGCCTCTGTAGTAGGATGGAAGGACATAAACCACCAAAGGTTGGACACAGTGGATGAAGTGAGAGAGGCTCTACTCCTGCCTAATAAAGGACACACTTTGCTGCCACTATAGCACAAGAGAAAAATTAACAAGTAGGGGTGGGTCCTGTCCTGGGGGATCAATTCTGAAATAGGTAGAAAAAGGCTTTCCAAGTAGACTTGGTCTCTGCTGACTTGACACATTAGGAATCCTCTTGTTGGGTGTAGGACGCCATTAGGACACCATTAGGTCTTTTTTTTGAAACCCTTGTGTCTGTGGAGAAGCCTTAAAACCTGAAACCATGACCCTGCACTTAATGTCTTGAGGGATCCTTTCACTTTCTACTGAAAACAACAACAACAAAAACTTTTACTCCCACCAAAGGAAGCAGTTGGAAGGGCAAAGACACAGGGAGGTATTCAAAGTTATCCTGTCTTTGAACTGCAGAGGGAAGTTTGATGTTGGGTGTGTTTTGCAGCATGTTTGCTGGCTGCCTCTGTGCTGATGTCTTCAACTTCAGCAGATGATGTCAGCAGATGATGCTGACGTGGGAGAGGGTGAGTTGTGTATTTTTCTTGAAGATAAACACACACACACACACACACACACATATATATATATATATGTTTCCAAGGAGGAGCTGTAGCAGTGCAGAAACCCTTAAAGCCAACTACTTAAACACTGGTCAGAATCTGCTATAGCTATGTAATGATAGAACATACCGATGTACAGTGGGATGTGGAACAAATTTTCATAATCTTTCTGTGAGTGCTTTTTTTGAAAATATCAATTTCTTGTTTGTAAAAGAGTAGCTGGAGTCTTTATAATGTTATAATACATTTCTAAATAGAAATAATTTTTAAAATGCAATGGTCAGCTGTGCAAGTTCCTCATTTATTCATGTTATGATTGGATTACTATATTAATGCTAAATTAATCATTTGTTTGCAAACTAATTCTCAGATCTTTAAATTACTGTTTTGTATTAAGTAATTTTAGTTATCAAATTACTATAAAGTAAATTTTTGAAAAAAAAAATCTCTGTAAATACATGGTATGAAATATTTTGTCAGGTATTTACAAGCAATTTTATATCTGATAATTTAATTACAGATTGCAGTGGGGAAACAGAAGATAATTGTTCTATTAATACAGTAGTGAAACTCATCAGCTTATGCAGTGTCAAGAAAACAGCCCGTGAGAGTGAAAACAGCAGTTTCCAATCATGTTCCAAAGCTGAACTTCCTAGATGATGTCAAGAAAGATTATTTTGATTACCTGACCTGTTTTCTTGCATCAAACAGGTTGCGTCACTCAGTGAAATAATTTATCTACAGAGTAGCAAAACTAAATTTTTATCTGAAAATTACCAGTGGTGGGTAAAGGTAGGGCTTCATCTTCTCTTTGTCACTGAGTAACTTCGCATATCTGTTGATAGCTTCTATTCTGCATTCTTTATTTGTTTTCAGAACAAATCACGTTGTCGCTTAAGGTTTGCAGCTATTTCAGAGTCTTTGTGAACACAATTTTTCGGTCTTACTCTCCGGAATTATACCGACTGTTGTAATATTTATTAAATAACCTCTTCATCTTTCTGGTTTGTGGAAAAGTAGCCGGTGCCTCTTCTGAAAGACAAGTTCTAAATAATTTGTGTGCCTATTAGTTTTCCTCAGCATGTCACTGAGTTGTCTGGTAGATGTTGCTCATTAAATCGTGTCAATTAATGGGAATGCTCTGCGTATGTTACTGACTTGTTACTCAAAACCACAATTATAGTATGTGTAGAAGGCTGTGAGTCTATAATTATTTTTATTTTTTTTTCAGTGTGGGTGGTTGAACCCAGCTCTAAAGCTGCTGCCTTCTGGAAACAGCTAACATTTCTCTGTTGTGTTTCTTCACTGTAGTCTCCTGCTCCATAGAGAGAGACTGGGGCTGAGACAACTTGATTAGGCCGTCTGTTGGATCAGCTGCATATTTCCCTTCCTAGAACTCTAAGTCAGTCCTGGTCAATCCAGGATTGGAATTTTAAGACTGTAGTAAAATTAGGAATCCCCTTTGGTCGACTGCTATATTGGAGTTCATGTATTAATGATTCCTTTTAACATTTAAAAAACAAAATGAATAAAAAATAAAAAGTAGTTCAACTAGTTATACCTAGATGGAACCTGAAGAATGAAGAAAATAACTGATATGTTTTGAAAAATAAAAAAAATTCTGCCAAAGCATGAGAAATTATATTAAAAGTAAGGTGTCTTTGAATAGTATTAAGTCAGTACTCCAGCCAGTCCTTGTTTCTGTGAGCACTGCACAAATGCTTGGGATGTCATCGAAAGTCCAAATCCCAAATGGGGTATTTTCTGTTGACGTAAATGGCTAGTAGAACTGCTGCACAGGGGGAGAGGGCTTGCAACAAAAACACACAGAAGATGCAAAGAACAGGAGGCCAGTGAAAGGACTCGCCTGAAGTCAGGCACCGGCAGAGAGGAGGCCAGAGCCTTTTTCTTCTGCATGCAGCGGAGGAGATGGGCCTCACAGGAGGCCAGGACAGACGCGTTCCTGTTCGGGTGCCTCTCACACCATGCTGTTGGCACAGCAAGCGCTGGAACCGTTCGGCTCAAGCTGTTGCACGCTTCACCTGCTGGCACCCAACAGGATCCTGCTCCTGCTGTGTTGTTGGGTACTGATGCAGCTCCGCAGAGGTCCTTGTGACTTGTTCAGTTGCTCCTTGCAGCGCTCCCCATTGCTGTGTGCAGGCAGAGCAAGATTGCCTCCCGTGTACCTACACCTCAGTTAACTGCTTTCAGCAGTCTTCCTCAGCTGAGCAGCCAGTGAACCTTCCTGCAGAGATGCCTGTTCTAGCAACATCTTGGAAGAAAGATAGCATGAGCTTGGAGAAACACCATGCCTGTTAACAGAACAGCATCTCAGATCTGCTGTGCTGAAATGCTTATGATGTAAATAGCCAGGGATGAAGGTTTTCTAGCAAAAGACTACAGCAATCAAAAACATTGGTTCAAGGCTTTTATAGATCTGTCGTACGCTGTGGAATAAGTAACAAAGAGTTAAGTATGTTTGAGGAAGGCATCAAGGCCTTTTGAGGTCCAGCTATTAAAAGAGTTTCTCATAGAAAGTCCACACTGGGGATTTCCTTGAACTGAAAGGAAATAGCTCGTGAGAGTGACATACAGGCTTTTAAGATGGTGACAATATCTTATGACAGTCATCTGTACCAGCACTTCCTGTACCAAGGAAAAGAGGTTTTTGAGTCCCCCTCTCATTTATTTTTTTCAAATAGTTTTCTACCAAGTCAGATATCCGTTTAATTTTAAATACTGCAGTATAATGTAGATGAGGAGAAATGGAAAGTAGGATTTCAATGGATCACCCTGAAAACATCCATTTCATGCCCAGGTTTCACTGTAAAGGAGGCAGAGGATCCCTCTGGCTTTGGTAGACTTGCTGGCCAGATGTCAGCCAGATGGGGACACGTTGCCACTGAGGATGTGACTGAAGGCTGAGAATACAGGCAGTGGAGCCTCCTGGCTACTCCTGCAGGGGACATCCTTCTACAAGCTGCTTCCGCAGCTCAGCTATAGGGAGGCCCTGGCTTGAGGAGTCTTGGGAGCATGCTGGAGATGACTGGGAGCTGTAACCCTCGTTCAGAGGTGGAGAACAGGAGTGTGTGACATACAGCTGACATCCGCCCCCCCCCCCCCCCCCGGAATTTTTCCTCCTAATGCAAAAAGAAAAATAGAAATGGTGCTATACCTAGTTTCCCTTTGCTCAGGTATCCTTGGTATCCTGAATAAGGAAGATCGTGTGTAAATGGAACAAAGTTGTAAGGTGTTCGTATGGCATGGGGAAAGGGAAGATCTGGACTTCTGACAGAGATAAAAGCTGGGGAAAAAAAAAAAAAAAAAAAAAAAAAAGTGTCAAAAGTTAGGGTATGCCACTGCTCAGATCCAATGAGGTGTTTAAACAGGTTGGTTCCTTCGAGTGTCAGTACCTTGGGACACATTTTGCTGTCAGTCAGTCCACTGTAAATCTGGAGTTTTATGGAGTTTCTGTGCTCTTGCCAATGCAACTGAGAGTAAACTTTGGCTCTGGTTACAGCCATCGAGAGCAAGCTGCAGCTTGCCTTATCCACAGAAGAATTCCTTTCGACTTTATAAAGTTTTGCTTGAGTTGGGACATCTGGATTTGGTACAGTAATACGTAACATTGGGATGTTGCTGTAAACACTCGGGTGTTTACAGAAATGAGAGAAGAATCAGGCCCCTGTTAACTATTTCACAGGAGCATAGGGTTTCTTCCAAGAAAAACGTGCGTAGTCTATGGCAGCATCTGCTCCCACTATTCTGTTCTGCAGGAAAACCTACATTCAGGAAGATTAAAATTAGCTTCCCTTGATTCCTGTGCAAAAATGTCAGCTTGAGAATGTCCTCTGCCTTGCATTTGCTAATTGCACTAATTCCCTTAAGTGTCAGTGAAATTGCAATGGGAATTGAGCAGCTGTCTCCCATCCTTTGGGAATTCCAGCCTGTGTCTCCCATGCCAGGGCACGCGTGATTTGATAATTAAACACTTGGGCCTCTGTTCTGTTGAAGAGTAAATGAGCCGCTATTTAAGCTGATGATGATGAATATTTAGTACATGAGAGCTGTCTTTTACATAACCCTTGTACCTGAGTTAAATTTCAGAGACATTCTGGGTTACATACACTGCATGGTTGCATTTCTGTTCCTCAGTTTCTCCATTCAATGACTCAATCATCCATTCAAAGCAGAAAACTTTTATCCTCTTTTTCTGCCTCGTGCAGCTCCTGATTCCTTTCTAGAATATAAGCTTAAAGCCAATAGCCACTGTGACATTTTGGAAGACAGTAAAGAAAAGCTGCTGCGAACTGCTTCAGTGACAGTAAGAACAGCTCATAAGCTGGCAGGAAGGCGATGTGGCAGAAGTGGCTGTAGCTCGGTGTGCCAGTGGTTAGCTGGCAGCAAGGAGGAGCCGCTGCTGCTGAGATGGAATTAATCAGCGGCAGCTCACGTGGACTGCTCACACCGACACCGAGCGGGTGACTCGGGTAAACAGTGAGCTGGGGCTCTCCCTCTGCAAACCATGAAAGCACGAGAAACAATCTTCCCTTCATTTTTCAGAACGCTGGAGCTTTTACAAACAATTGCAAAGGTCATACACAAAACACAAGGTTTTCCTTACCCTGCCCAGTATAATTAAAAGGCTACCTGACTTGTTTGCCCTTTAGGGATATGAGCACCAGCCTTGAGCCTGAGGTGTAGCTGGGACTCTGTCCCTTGCTTGACAGAGAGGGAAAGATCACAGTGCTTGCTAACACTTCATGCTGTTTTTGCCAGCCCTACCGATATGCAACCCAGAAGATCAGTCACATGCAATTAAAAATCTCCTGTGGCTGGAGATCATCTCTTCCACCAACTGCATTTGCCATAACAGTAATGTGAAGCTCAATATCATCTATCTATTAGTAACGCAATACTCAGTATTTCCTTGTTACTTTTTGTAGAGACTTCATATACACTCTAATGGAGGGGAAAAACATAGCAGGAACTTCCTCTATCAGATCATTGTTCAGCTTAGGAGCTGCTCTTCCCACACAGCAAACAGGAGAGTCCTCCAGGCTGCCCTGGACAAGCATGCATGTCCCTGCTCCAGTGTTCCAGGAGAGCTGTTTCGGACCAGGCTTTCTGGTACTTGGCAGTGAGCTGCCTTTCTGCTGGTTCACCTGTAAAAGTGGGTGAAATGTGGATGGGACGAGGGCATTTCAGGGCAATACTTACGTGGAGCAGTGCCAAGGTGTCATTTGATGTCAGAGTAGACGACTCCAGAGCCTTCTGGTTCTAGTAGCTGTACTGGGCAGTTCAGTACCTTCAGTATCAAAGTTAACGTACCTTCAGTATCATAGGCAGTGCTATGCACTCTTCCCTATCCCATTCAAAGATGTAAATACCTGGGAGCTTTCTGTGTCTCTTGGCATCTGTACAAGCACCTAAGTCAGTCTCTGCACCACAAATGGGTGTGTGAGCTGCTGCACACCAGCTCCAGCACTGAGAGCATCGCTGCAGGGAAGAACCTGAAAAACGAGCCACAATTTCCCTAATATGAGCTCCACATTAGGACTTGCTCCTCACACTGTTTGCTGAGATCTGGACCTGTGTCCTGTGTCTGACACAGAAACCCAAAGGATGCTCGAGGCCGTTCCTGTCTGGGTTCTGGGTACACTGTGTCCCTGTGCTGCGCATGGATGTGGGCAAAGGGGTGTTCCTAACTCTCACACGGATCATGACCATGCTGGATCTCTCCGAGCCAATTTCCAGTTCCTCAGCGTCTATATTTAGCAGTGCTAATGAAACTGAAAACAAACACCTTGGGTTGCATCTAGCAGACAATATTTTTTCCCTCTAGCCATTGCTCAGGTTGCCATGAATTTCCCTCTTTTGCTCACCAGGGCCACCCGACAGCTGATCAGCTCCGTAGCTGGCTGCTGCTATTCCCATCACTGCCCTCTCTGCTGTGGCTGCAAGGCTCCTGGGTAAGCTCAAGGAGATGAACATGTGGCACTGGTAATGCTGTAGCACAGGACAGGCCCGGCTTCTTGCTCAGACTTTGCTCAGACTGCTGTTCTGCTCAGGAAAGGAGAAGGTTTGCGTTGCTACCATTTAGTGTGATGTCCTTTGCTGAGGAACTTGCCTACAGGTGGCTTGGGTAAGGAGAAGGAAGACATCAGGCCCTAAAAGGTGCTTAAATCATTACTGTTATCAAGGAAATATTTTTGGTTTTTGTTTTCATAAAATTAAAACCCGTATGTGAGCTAGATTTGTACTTTACTACAACCAGCATCACACATAATTAGGGGCCCATAAGGTATAACCGCTAAGTTTAGACCAGAGTTGTTAACTCTACTCTTAGAGCTGACCTGGAATTTCCAAGATAAAGATATTTTCAATAAAATATCTAGTTTCTGTAAAACCTTCCATTTTATAGAGAAGCTACTATTTCCTATTCAGGATGAAGATAATCAAAGTATTAGAAAATTATGAAAATGGAAATCATGATTTTTTTTTTCCTTAGCTGAACTTTTTTCAATGTTTTTTGGTTTTGTTGTTTTGTTTTGCATCTGAGCAACAGAATAGTTGTATTTCCATGTCACTCTCAAGTCACCAATCTGATCTTTGGGTAGAATTATTTTTGTTAAAACTGAATTAGGATACAATATGATGAAGAATCAAACTGGATTAGGCAACATAATGCTTAATTTTAAGGTTTATACAGAAATCAATGAAATCGTTGTCTGTGCCAAAGACCTGGTTGAGGTGGAGATTCCCAGTTCCTTTTTTTCTGAAAAGGACCCCTCCAGTTCTAGTAAGTGCTTATCCCCATTAAACAAGTCAGGCATTTCTATGCCTTTAACTGTTTTTTACCTTGTTATCAATATCATTTCATTTGATATCAGTTACAATCACATATTCCTATAGTCAGGATCACTGTAATAATGTAAAACCTCCTGAATTTTGACAGACACCACTAGACTATGGATGTTGCTGAAATCATGGGGGAACTGTCTCTGCAGCACAGCAGGCTCTAGACATTAATCTGGACGTAGAGGTCTCACTATGCTTCTTTGTGCCAGAAGAAAGAGCAGAACCATTCTCTCTTTAATTCTTTCTAGCATCCTTCCCCCCTCAATAATAAAGAACATAAGAATTGGTGGTGGTGGCGTGGAGACAACTCCCGGCTATCAACATGGTGGAAGAACAGAACAGGTTAAAACAAAAAAGATAAAAGAGCATCTATCCCATCACTTTCCTGAGTACACCTGCAAACCTCTTTAGCTTAATGCAGCCTGATCTTCCCAAGGACTTTATAGGACACAGTAAGACCAGTTTCCCATCTGATATGATGACGCTTAAAAGCACACAAATATGGTAAAATCTGACTTTTCTTTGCATGCATTTTGCTGGAGCTGTAGAGTGAACACCTGCATAGTATTTACTATCTCCACATGGTGTTTACTGTCTTGCTTTGACCTCTTACCTACTGCTTGGCAATTTATTATTGTCTCAGCCATTAATGAAACATGGTTGAAAAAATGAAATTTTGTGTGGTAAGAAGGGAGGCAGAAGCTATACACAATTTTAAGTTGAATTTTGCAGCATGCTTCAGTCAAAACCAAGGAGAATAGAATTATGAAAACACTGAAATTTTTGCTTCGACATTTTTAATGACCTGTTTCATGCTGGAAAAGTCAAAAAATATTCTGATGCCTTCAGAAAGAAGTATGTTATTTGCCTCTAAAATCAGATTTCTCATTTTGCAATTAATCTGAGGAGAAAAAAAAAATAAAAAATGAATTGATTTAAAATGTTCTTGTTTGCTGGTCTGCTTCTTCTACCAGAGATAAAAATCCATTTAATTCTTATCCAGACAACTTTTTGGTTGTTTGTTTTTCTTAAGTTTGGCAGTTGATTCAAAACTGTCTTTATTTGTTCAAATATACTGATAACATCTAAGTTCTTGGAAATGTTATCTGTTATTTAAGAAAACTGTTTTGCAGCATAAACCAAGCAGTAAGAACAGAGCAAGGTTTTATGCTGTAGCTTCCCTAAATCAAATTTAGAGGATTATATTATGTCCGTCATCCAGCCCAGATGATCCAGGCGTGATTAGAAATGAGTGATTTGCCTCTCATAATTCACCGGTAAAACTCTGCAAGAAAAAAATTTCAGCGCTTTTTCCTGCATTACTCCAGAGCTGTATACTGAGCCTAACTGGGTGCTCTACGCAGCTACCGAGGAAATTCTGGGGCAACGGGGATATAAAAGGCCTTTCTCCATTAGCGCAGCTCTTAGCCATCAACTGGTTCTTTGAGCTGCAGTTTGTCTTGCAGTATTTGTCAGCCTGATATGAAGAAAAGACCTAAGCTTCCATTTCAAGATTATGGAACAAAATAATTATTTGCTCCTAAGGAGCAAATTAATAGCTCCTTGTTTGCTCTATTTCTTAGAAATGAAATGTTCTGTTTCAGAGCTTGGAATATGTATAAATAAGGTAATGACCATCTAGATAAAAATGAGCTCATGCTAAAACATAATAAGCTGTTAAAAATGATCATTTAGTTCCAGATCTCTGATTTACACCTGAACAATGCTGAATGCTGTGGTACTGAAAAAGGAAATGTTTACGTGTTCAGCGTTAAAAGCAATCTGACAGACTGCGGAAGTAGAGTGGTAATATGCACAAAGGCCTGCTGTTGGAAAGGAACCTTTTTTTTTTTCCTAAATGCCATGTTTATTTCTTCTGGTGCTGCAGCTGTGGTGGCTTAAGCTACAGAATAGCACATGTGTTTGATGCTGAAGCAAACAGTTCTGCATTTTCTCTGTCTTTTCTTGCTGCTGCTGCCCTGTACTAGTTTCTTATTATTCACTCTAATATTCATAAGAACTGCTGATATTTCCAGAAAATTTGATGACAATGAAGAGTTTCCATAAACTTAATGCACGGTTTGAAGAACTAATATCATCCATAAGAAACTGAAAGCATTAGGTAATGAAAGCAATTATGCCTATGCTGCAAAACCATATTTTCTTTAGAAGACTGACAGACACTAATCAAAAAGCTGATGTTGCCCAAAGCCCATGGGAATAGATCTTCCTACAGTCGAGAACAAAAACTTACTATATATGCTGTTTCAGAATATACATTAAAGAAGGAAATCACAGCTATTAAAAGGCCAAGTGCAGGAGATTTATCAAAGGTGTAACTTAATAGAAAAATTAAATGAGGCACAGCAGCTTTCTCCAGTTACATTCCTTGAATTAATAGCCATAATTATAATTTGCAATCTGAATTAATTAAATATGTGAAAAAGTCAGGATAAACAGATGTGCATATTGGGAAAAAGAAGAGAAAAACACTTTCCCAAAAGATACTTCTCTGGATGTTATTCATACAGAAAGAAGGGGCATTTGAAAGTTCCTGAGTTTTAGATTTTAAACACCTATCACCAATAAGGTCATGGGTCCTTTTGGCTCTGCTACCTTATGCACTGTCAGTTTAATCATGTCTGGAGCCAACAGTTAGCTTGAAATTACTTTAATGAATGTTCATTTTCTCATCTCAGGCGGCTCTGGTTTCAGAGCTAACAAAGCCAGGCTCCTTAAGGATTTGCATTTTACCTCCTGCCTCTGCTCCACTGCTGCAACACCAGCTTCTGTCAATGCATCCACCACAATGCTCTCAAGTCTGCTGCAGCTTACACCCTCTGCCAAGTGTTTGGAGAATCATCCCCGTGGCATCTGGGCTGGAAGGGACGATGGAGATCATCTGATCCCAGCTCATGTTAAAAGCTGGCCTGCAGATGGGTCTTCATCTGGCCATGGCTGGCGAGTTCCCTCCACTATGCCCCTGTGCAGCGATACCCTCAGCTCTCCCTCACCTCCCTTTTGGTCCCTCACAAGCTCACCTCAGCATTTACCACCTATCCTGCCATGGGCTACAGCCAGTTGGGTGTCAGCCTGTGGCCAGAGAGCCTGGTGGTAGCGGTGCCAACATGCCAATGGAGCTGCCGGTGGCTCGATTTCAGGATGCAAAAGGGAAGAGAGAGATGTGGCCCTTCTCTCTGTCAGTACTAACAAGGTTTTCCTTCTCTATCTACTTGTTCTTTGCATGCAGTATGTGTGAAACCTCGCTGTCTCTGGGAACTGTGCCTCTATCAAACATAGTTGACCCTGGCCAGTAAAGCTGGCTGAACCATGCCAACACTTTCTCAGCTCAATGCTTACTCCTCGAGGCTCTTGTCTGCTGCTTTGGGTGCATCACTGTAACGTGATGAAGTACCCCTTGGATGTGCTAGCATGAGAGCAAAAGCAAACCTGGAGTATTGTCCTAAGGTCCCCTAGCTATCCACCTTCTGGGGTATTTAAAAAGACAAAAATCCATCTCCCTTTGCAGAGTCAGAGCCAGGCCTGTATGTGAGGATGAAACTCTCCAGAACAGGCTGTCTGTAATCTATGTTGAGTACAGTGGGAGGAGAGCTCTCTTTTTGTGTCTCATGCTAACAAAATAAACATAATTGTTATTAATGGTGATTATTTGTAATGGAGCTGTGTGGAGTGCAGTGATAGAAATGTTCCCATTATGATGGTTTTGTATAAACAGCAACTGCTGGCAAGTCTCCTAATGTTTCTTTATTAACTTTCAGACTTCCAATGATGCACATATTGTCTTCACAAACACAATACAGAGTAACTGCTCCAATATAGTTGCAAGAACCTTCATCAGTATTACGTTTGCTTGCCAATACCCTATTAGTTATATGGCACAAAAGCCCAATGGGGAGAATGAGATCGCTGTTGACATCAGGTGATTTTTTTCCTAACTGGAGCTATCGAATTGTTCTGCTTAAAGAAGACAGATGGCAAAATGAGGTCGAGTGATATTTCTGACCCACCTTGCCCTTCCACCAGAGCCTCTCTGAAGCTTTGTCCATGGACCACAGACAGCTGATGTTGCCCAGGGCAGACTCATGGCTTCCAGGCCTGGGCTGACTCAGTCCCACATCTGCTGTCTGGCTCTGCCATGCACTTGTCTGGCTTTGAGTAAATTGCTTCATCATGCTGTGCCTCAGCTCCTCATCTGCTCTAACGAGGACTGAGGCTAATAGGGTTCACTTTGGTCTGTTTCAGACTGTAAGATCTCACTCTTGCTTTATGTGCTTATGATGCATTGGCGTTTTAGCCTCAGCTGTGGCCTCTATTTAGGCCACACAGCCTCACAAATTTTCCCTACATTTTCCAGGATCCTGTAGATCAAAGTCTCACAGTCAGAAAGTTCTTGAACTTGCCGCAAGGGTTGCAACAAACACCTGCAAACATCTGGTCAGACGTGTCCCCTCGGGTGAGGACAGACAAGCCCCACAGCCATCTCCACACCCTCGGCCTCTCCACACCCTTGGCATGGCGTCTGCTAAATGCATGCACGCAGCGCTGGGCCACAGGCGTTGTAGGCCAGGGTTAGTCACCTCAGCCATAAACACTGCTCGTGGTGAGACGCGGTGTACGCTGGGCCGGCCACCTCTCCTTCTCCCTGTGACATTGTGGTCTTGAGCGGGGAGCTGCCGGGTGGCGTGCTGGGGAAGGGACCGCTGAAGGTGCACGAAGCTGTGGTAGAGCCAGCGCAGCCACGACATGGAGGGGGCACGCGCTTGCACAGACTGTGTGCCTTGGGAGCACTGAACCCAGGCACCCTACAGCATCTGCACAGATCCGTTTGGACCTGACGTCTGGGGTCTGTGTGTGTGAGTTGCTCAGAGCAGCCTTCCACCCCACAGATCCCAATTCAGCGAAGCACTGAACACATGCCGCAGATACAGTATGTGTCCTAGTGACTTGAGTAGGATGTGGGGTTTAATTTATGGCTTTGCTAGATGGGGCTCTGGAACAAACTCATTTTCCTGTATCATCTGGCAAATGATAGCATCAGAAGCACGGCGTGTCTGGCATCACCATAGTTCAGAAAATATGCTGTTTCGTGTGCTTTACTGCTTCAAAAGCAGTAATTTTGTTTATTTAAAGTAAGAGGCTCTTCAAACACACAAGAAAGAAATTCAAAATTAAAATTTATAGAACCAAGTATGCAAAGAGTGATTTTTGAGTTCAGAGGTGCTTCTTGTGATCTGGTCATGGGCTGTCTTACTTTAACCACGTGACTGATCTGAACCATTCACAGAACGATTACGCTGAACACAGAAGATGGGAATTTCTCCATGTTGTTGTACAAAGATCTGAAGTTTAAGGATATGTGGACTACTACAACCTTTTTGACTGTGGAGGATGATATTTTTGTCAAAATAAATTTGGTACGTTATGTGACTAAATCTTCTTTCAAATACGTTTGACTGGAGGACTGAAAGAGAGGCAGTGATGCCAAACAGCTAACACACCATTGGGTTTCACAATGAATGTAAGGGAGCTCTCACTGATACTTAGTCGACATCAACATTTAACCTGGGGAAGAGAATTAAATGATATAATGAAGGAATAATTTCAGTTGTCAGACAGTCAGACACTTTTTAAAAAAAAAAATAAAAATGCTCATTAATAATGAACTGAAGAAAACAGCTTTGGAAGGACTATGGCAACCATATTTTGTATGAGGCCAGAGAGCTGATGCAAGAAGGAGAAGGCAGAGAAGATCATGATGGCCCTGCCATCAGTGTCCTCTGCTCTTTCTGCTGCACCAATGTCACCACTGTGACTACCTCAAACTCTCAGACCCTGGTCCTTCTCTCAGCTTTTGTTCATTCTTCCCCATTTATCCATTTTCAACCTTCAGTGGAACTTAGAGTTCTGAAAAAAGTACTACTTAAAATGTGAGAGTTGGCATTTTCAATTGTTAAAATATTTGAAAAATTATAGAAAAAGATTTCAACAAAGTCTCTTTCCCCTTTTAGCCTAAACTAGTTGCTGAAGTGAAATGGGTTAGGTTCAGCCTTTCTCCAAATGGAATTTCAAGGGAATGTATTAAAAGAACTGTCATGTTTAAAAATGTATCAACTCCAGTAAAAATCTGAATCAGTTAACACTGCATGAATTTTCATCTAAAAAGAACTACCCTCACTTCTGTTGAGCTTGTCACAGGCACCAATTAGGTGATGGCGCCAACATGATTTGGAGCTAAAGATTCATATTCATCACAAAAACATATCTGTCCCCTTGAAGGTTCATGGACATTTAATAATTCAAGTTGAAAGCTGCTGGTCTACACCAACAAAAGACCCTTCCCATGTTGCCCATTACACCTTTATAGAAGACAGATTTGTATTCCTATATCATACATTAAACATTATTTTGATGCCAAAGTTCACTGAATTTTTCATGAGCAGCATATATTTTGTTAGAAAAAAACAACCAAACAACCAACCAAACAACAACAACAACAAAAAAAAAACCATGCCATTAAGCTAATTATTTTTTCAAAGTACTATATTGACTTCAAAAAAATGATGGGAAGAATTATTGCTTTGATGAAATTCTGTGTATTTCATTTTGATTTAATGGGTTATGAACAAGGTTGAAACTATTCCAAACAAAGGTCCTTACTTTACAAGATGAAATACTTCAACAAGAGCTGTTTGACACTTTCAAATAATGTTTTCTTGAACGCTCACTTTATGGGAGACTTTGAAAATTTAACTTATCCTTCGAATTCATGACAAAAGGAAAAGTCAAAGTATAAATTTTCCATAGAGAAGAAGTTCTATGTATTGGCCAACTTTATTAAAAGTTCATTAGCTGAGCTGTATGTACAGTCTGACCATGCAGCCACACATATTTTAATATTACTATAACTTCCCATGTGATTTTTTTCCAGAATTTAAGAATGCATTAAAATAGTCATTAGCTAATGAAGGTAGGAAAGAAAGCTTTAAATATGTTAATTAAATGTAGATTTGTACTGTGCGAGAGTACATATGTATAAATGCATATTTGCAATCCATAGACCTTTACAAAACACAATGAGCTTGCAATTCATCTGTATGATTTAGTAAAATGAAGATTGATAATAATTTAAATATATTGCCTTTTCACTGATGATAATTTGAGCGGAAACACCAAGCTAATGTGTTTATCTGCCAGCAATGAATGGAATGACAAGCAGGGGATGAGCAATAGCTGGTGCTGCAGACTGTGGGGATGTGGGCTGCAGTCTGATCAACTATCAGCTGCTTTTGATCCAGGTTAAGATATTGCTACCTCCCAGCTGCTCATCACTTATTCCTCTCCAAATCCTCTCCTCTGCTGATCTACTAGCTCAGCTGAGACCTCTGGGTTAAAAAAGAAAACAGATGTTTTAAATAGCAGCAGATCTTAATTTGGACCACAGTGCAGAAGCAGGTTACTGACGGATGAGTCAAATAGGTAAGCTAGCAGAAGCTGTCCCCCACGACAGATATCTTTACAATGTATGCCCTTTCCCTTAGGACCTGTAACTGGATGCACGTTAATCCTTAACAGAACTTAGTGGAACTTCTTGGTGGGAGCACTCAAGTGATTTGCATTCCAGTAATTTTAGGATGGCCTGTCTTGCAGTTTTATTGTTAAACCTTTCAACACACTGATCGTTACAGGTTTCACCTGTGAATTGTAAATTTTACTGCATGTTGAAAAGTTGACACCTGTGCAGGATGCAAACAAAACCAAAAACAAAGAAATAGGAGAAACTGAACATTTCAGCTAGTGAAAAAGTTGTTCTTGGAGGCAAATTTATTTACAATGGACAGTCACTCTTTTTTGCCCCTCTCCAAATATACTGCCTATTTCTATATTTCATTAAACATGCTAAAACATGAAACTTCAAATGCAAAACGTTTTGATTCATGATGACACGATGTTTCCTGGAGTTGTAGTCTGCTAACTTTGTGATCCAATTCTCCTCTATAGACAAGATCTTCTGGCTAAGCTACATATTTTTGGAATATGGAAGAAACCACAAAATTTGCAATGCAGACAGAGAACGCAGAATATAAGGTGTTGGATCTACACCTGCCATTAGGAATCAGTATTCTCAGTATTCCACCTTCTGAGAGTATGCCAAAGAACAAAATTTATAAAATATTTTGGCAACATTTTACCGTATTTCTTTTTCCTTTGTGATCATCAAATCATGCCAACAAATTAAAAAAAAAAAATCTTGATACCAAGAGTTTACAATATTGAAATATTCCCTAGAATACAATAAATTTATGCAATGATACCAAATGTTCCTTATCACAAAGCCAGCTATTTGCAATGCCACACACAAAGACTGATTGCAGCTGAAATGAACCCAGTGTTTCTCTTGAACACTTCAACTGGCATCAAAACACTTCCGAGACATTTGTTCCCTCTCAGCATTACATCACATCAATATCTCAGCAGTGCAGCACCAGGAATGGCAGCAGAGAGAGGACCTGCTCCATCTCCTGCTGCAGCTGAGCCAAAGCAGCCCCCTTGGCCGCTGAGCCCAGAGGTGAGGGCCAGGCACATAATACTTAATTTACCCTAGGTTAGCCTTTTTGTAGGCAGCTTGGTTTCTCTTAGATGCTCTGCTGAAAAGGCCAGACTTACAAAGGTACATCTGTGCTCACCTGAGACCTGAGCTGGTATGTTTTTAGATGCCTCTCTGTTTTCAAGGCAAGTTTTGAACTTGCTGAAAGAGACCTGGTGCAGAGAGGCTGTATGAGTTCAGCACTGCTTGAAACAGGGCACATGGTCAACGTGATTGTTACTTTTCAGAAGATTATTTTAGTTTGAACACTCATAGGATTATTCTTTCAGACTTTTAATTATTAAACTATTATTTTTATTTAAAAAAAAAATACAGTTTCTCCCTTTTGCCTTTTTTTTTTTTTTTCATCTTATTCCATTGCTCAAAGAAAAGAGATGATACAAAAGAATGAGAGAAATGTTTTTCCTTACAGTACTTCACTTTTTCTATCTTCTGTCAAGTCTGGAAAAACAAATTTTTTTATAAAGTGATGTGAAAATTCAAAGTAGTTATTTAAAAATGAAGTGCAAGTTGGGGCTTTCTAAAGTGACATGGTCCCAATGTCTTTTTCTAAATAGTCTTCTGGATAATAAACCATTTTATTATTAAAAAATTAATAAACTTTCACTTCTACTTTTCTCAATCTGATTTTGGTTCCTGAAGTTCTAGTTTGGATTATTTTGTGGGATGAAGAGATTTAACTAAACTGCAAGATCTCTTCAATGTCTGACACAATCAATGCAACAGTAAAAGATTTGTGACTTTTGGATCTAACTTTTCCATACCTTTCATTTTATATAGCTGCACACAAGTTGTCAAGGATGAAACACTGTCTATATTAATGAATGGAGAAGGAGAGGAAGCAGTGTTTAGGATCCAGATGTTCAGATTTGTTGGTGTCCCAGTATTGCAGCTGTCTGCAGGCCTGTAAGTTTTTCTGTGTGTGTGTGATGTGAGGACAAAGATGAAGTTATTTTACTGCTGGGTCACCCTGAAAAGCTGAGAGTGGGTTCCTCACCCAGGAGTTTCTGAACCCCAGTTGTCGTCATTCCGTTGGTGTGTAGCCCTGAGCAAGGCACTGAGCCACGGGGCCCTCGCATTCCCAGTTACAACAATAATTCTTACTGCAAGCCTATGCAGTGACTCAGCAGAAACGCAACCAAGGAGCCATAGTGAAGGTTTGTATTTTAGCCATAAATTTATAGCTAGATATCAAACTACTTAACCATGTTTAAACAGGCAAAAGTCCCATCAAAATCACTATGAGTTTTGTCTATATTATTTTGAGTGATACTTCGTATTATTTTTAGAGCAGCCTGTCCAGCATTGTGCATAGAAAAAAAAAATGATCGGTACTGATGGTAGTTTACATCTTCAATAATACATCTGTAGTCCCAAAGGAAAACAAACAGCAAGGAATTTGTCTCTCTCTGATCAGACAATGTAATGTGGGACCAGAAAGCACAGGCTATTACTTGTTCCTAGAGGAGTTACAGCTAGATGACATTTACAACAAGCATTCAGTAATGAATTATGTGCTCTTGAAACTGAAGAGGAGTTTTCTAATGGGAGCAATATAATATTCCATCCAGAAGAATGGATTCCTTTAAAAGTGTTTATGTTGTGGAATCCTACAGCATTATGGTAACAGCAAGATTTATTAGTCAAAGCACAGAGGAGAAATATTCCGTAGATCAGAAGAGAAAATGTTATATGATATTCTCAGTGCATGTGAGATATTATGACACAAAATACAATATATTCTTGACTGGTTTCAGGTGGTAGATGTTTAGACGTTAATGGCAGCTGCCTCATGACAACAAGATTTTACGAACCAGTTTGTTTTTTTTAAAGATATATCTGAAATGCCAGCATGCTGGCATCAAACAAGGGAAGAAATTGAAGAAGTTAGAAAGACATTCTGGAGATTGACTCAAAAGAAGATGCTGGGTCTGAAAGTCACAAGATTGCAAATGTACCCAACAGGCAAAGTATGACAAAAACAATACTAGGGCATGCTTCTGATTCCACATATAAATGCTATTTATTGCTTCAGACCTTGTTACGTAAGCTGTCCACACGACAGCATGGACTTCCTTTAAAAAGACAAAGCACAAAACCTTTAAAAACATGTGATCCTATTAAATCTCTGTTTAGTCTATCTTGTGATTCAAAATCTGGCAATCCAATGTCACCTTACTAACAGAATGCATTTAACAGCATAAATAAGAGATTAACCATTGCATCTGATTTATTTATTTTTTCTAATAGGACCTAACCTAGCCTAATCTAACACTGGGGGAAAGAAGGATGTTATGGCACCATGGCAAGCAGGGCATACTCCATACCGACCATAACTAATGTGAAACCCAAAGGCTCCTCAGCATTTCCTGCAGGATTTATCTGCAGACCTCATCTTGATGGAATCACAGAGAGGTATCCAGCAGCAGTTGTCTTAAAGGGACTTGAATCTCCTTTTATTTGTATTAGTGTAATGATAGCTTTGTTGCCGTTACTCACCCACATGAGTAAAACTGGTGGGGGATAGTAAGAGATCCTTAAAAATGCATGGCCAACCTTACATCTTTTTCAAAATGTGCAGCCTGACGTGGTCAGCACCGATTCACTGTAGCTGACCCCATTTTCTCTTTGTGGAGTAAGGCAAATTTTTGCCTTTTTTTTTTTTTTTTTTTTTTTGGTTTTTGGAATAAAGTGGCCATGAGGTCTTAGTCTACGTATGAGCACAGGCCTTCTTCAGTCTTCTTAGCCAGTTGTCAGTGTTTACAATGTCTTAGGGCCATAAATTGGAAAAGATGCATTCCCTTGCTTCCAGGCAAGAAAGTGGCCTGCCACAGGAAATCTTATGGCTACAAATGAAGCCCTAAGCCTATTGATTCTTTCTGCCAGCCTCTTTCTTCGGTATTGCACAATATCTTTAACTGGACATTCCCAAACCTCCAGCACATGTGTTTATGAAGGAGAAGAGATAGCTAAAGCCCTAGTAACTTCCCTGCACAGCTGTGACTGGAGGGAATTATGGGCTGAGAGCCCAACCAATGAAGCAAAGTTTTATTTTCGTCTCTGCAGCTGACCTGGATGTCCAGTCCTGGGTATGTTGCAAGGGTGTGAAAGGGGTAGAATTTCTGAATCCTGATCTGTTTTATTATGGATAGTGAAAGTTCTTCCTTAATCCTCAGCCTTGTTTTTGAAATTCACTCTTTTTGGAGAACTGGACATCTCTGTACCAGGACAATGCCATGCATATCAAGGTCTTTCCCTGGATGACTGAGCACTTTGGGAATTCCCTTCCCTGGTCCAAGCAAGATGCTGAGAGATTCATTGGCATTGCTCAGTGGAGTTCCCCAGCATCACTCTCAAGAACTAGATCACTATATATGGGGCTTGGAGAGAGGGAAGGCTTTGTCCTTGGAAAAAAAGGAATGTGCAGGATGCCAGATTTGACCTGTGATTACAGGCAGAAGCATTTAATGTGAATAAGTGGCCTATCATCTCTTTGCAGAGAGCATTGGTTGAATGAGCTTGCTCAGAAAGAAAGAAAGAGGGAAATTACTATTAAAGGCCAAATTTACAAATAGCTTAAAAATACAGTGTTACTGTACACTGTTTTTGCTATAAACTTCTAAATCTGAGCGTTCATTGTAAAATTGCTCTCCTGGTTACATTTTCTTCCTAGCAGAATTGTTCTCTTCAGTATCACATTGACAGCCTTGTGTCTTTCTTTGTAATGCTAAAACTGCCTCTGATTTATCTGCTCATGATAGGTCTTCTCCAGTTTTGTCGTGAAGAGAAAACAGTTGTGTTAATTGTTTTTTGTAATAGCCACAGTAGTTGTCCTTGCACCTGCCATTCACCAAAATGTAATGTTGCTGAGAAATTCAGTTGCATTTAGAAAGTTGCTCCATGTGAGAGATTAAGCTCTGACAAATATATATTTTTCTATATAATAATACTAATATATAATAAATAAATAACCGTATAATATTTTATATACTATCGAGATAAATATAAGCCAGAAAAGGCAAATATGGACACTTTCTTTTGTCATATCTGAAAATGTTAGACATAAAGAAACAGAAATCTTTCAAGCTTGGGAATTAAAAAGGTATGTTTCAAGCCTGACTTAAATTCCTAGAGTATATTCTAGTATGTATTTTATCATCCTATTGTTTCATATGCTATACACACAAGCAACCGTTCCTTCCCATTCAGGATGTGACCAGCAAATGCATTGGCATTGCTGGTAATGGCTCTGAAATGTAAGTACAGTTGGAGGAGTTAATAAAAACCCCGAGGTGTTAGATTGAAATGTTCAGGTTCAAACCCCATCACTTTCTTTCATTGTTCTTGTTGCTGAGTGTATCTTCTTGTACGACTAAAAGCATATGTGACTAAGACTTTGTTCTCAGACAGAATCTCTTTGTGAATGATACTCAGTTCTTATAAACCTTTTGATTTGGAGTGGGATAAAATGACCTGTGGTACAGCTGTGCCCATGCAAGCTTCCCCAGGCTGTCTACAGCTCCCGAGCTTGGTCTGCAGGTTCAGGCCTTGCCTGTTGACCAAAAAAAAAAAAAAAAAAAAAAAAAAAAAGTTAGTGTTCCACTGCAAGTCCTCTGAGTAGCAGATACTCCTGCTTTGGCTTCAGGACAAGCTGTGTCTCGTGTCTCTGGAGTACATGATGTATTGGTTTGCACACATAGGTGTCAGAGCCCTCTCCTGAAAGAAAATAGCTCCTCTATAGGGCCTCACAGACATGTAGAGCTCTGCACTAACCTTCTGGTGACCTTTTGTTTCTAAACAAGCAGTTTTGTGCATGAATTCAGAGACTTTTTTTAGAGAAGCATATACAAGTCTGATGATTTGCAATTTCTTTTAATAGAATTGTACTAACTATGGCAGAATGGTCAGAAATAAAAGAGATACAGTTCCATTCTCCACTCACATGGTCTCTTATGGTCCCATTAGGCAAAGGCTAGCAGACAACAGGGAAGCAACTCCAAGTAAGTAATTCATAATATGGTTCATTTAAAATGTAATGTTTTAAACAGCCTGGTAAAATTCACCTGTATGTTTTTAAAGTTAAAAAATAAAAAAGAAGAAAGGAAGTGACACTACTCTGAAGTTTGATTTTTATCAAAAAATTAAGATTAAAGTTGAAATCTACTGTAATCCAAAAACTTTAATGTGCTTGTACACATATCATGAAGAGGCATGATTTCTTTGCCAGTGTACTCTTTTGGATTAGCACATATGGACACAACCCAGCCAGATGTTCCTGTTATGACTAATGAATATTGCTTCCTGATCGGTCCTAATGATTGGGAACTACCATGACATCCTGTGCATAAATTGTGATCAAAACTGAAGCTAGAAGTTTTGTGATACATAATGTTGACAGTTTGCTGGGGGATCCACCAGGTCTAATTGCATTCCAGTTCTGTCTGCTCCTTCTTCCCTATCGTGATGCTGCCAAAGCCAGAAATAAGCTATAGGGCTGCACAGCAAGCAGTAGTTTGCTTCCCCTTGCAGCCCTCCAGGGTACTCCCAAGTTCAATCACCTGATGTAGTTCTGTCACTTGACCCTCGGATAAACAAGTGAGCTCTTTTTCCCCTCAGATAAACATTACATGTCATTTGTCAATTCAGTTTTGTGAGGGAAGACTGAAAAGAACAGAAAAGCACCAGAGGCTTACTCAATCTTGCGGAGTTTTCAGAAATAATTATTTGAGTCAACACTAGCTAACCTCTGTTTTACTTTTAAAATGCAAAATATCTCCTATAGCATCTTTATTTATAAAACAAATGATGCAGCTGAGAATCAAAGAAAACAGAAAGGTTGTATAATATGGAAAAGCTGTTTGGTAAGAAAATCCCAAAACATATGCAATAAATAAAAATATTGCCAGATAAATATTGCCAAAGTGCAGCTATATAAATAACTTGCTAGTCCAAAAGATAATTACATTGAGTATAGGTGTTACATCATTATTCTTTTTATTTGTTTGATGTGGAACTCCACCTCCACTAAAAACAGATTTTGTGCTATTACACCCAGGAGGTACAGCAGTCCTCCTGAGCTCTGCGGCTTCCAGGCCAAACTTGCCTCAAGTTCAGAGAGGTGTCCTGGATGCTGCCATGTAAATCTTGGCCATTCACACAGCTCCTTGCAATTGTGGGGTCTGAGGCCCCAGCGCTACCCTCTTTCCACTATGAAACCAGCCACTGCTCCATCAGGTTCCCTGTGGTTACACTGTTAGGTAACATAAGGAAGCATTCCGTCCTAAAGCACTGTCTAGCCCAGCTGCCACCCATAATGGGAGATGCAACGCCTCTTGGTGGAGTCTTCCCGTCAGGCTGGAGACCAATTCGTCCTCCCACACGGGTGATGGAGGATGAAGTCCCTGTGAAACAAGAGGAGAGACCCACAGGGCTGAAAACAGCCTCCTCCCCACAAAGGCAACCACTGAGCTGAAGAGGCAGCATCATATCCCAGATGACCGTACCCTGCACATGCATATTGCACAAAAGTGTGCTGGGTATCTTTTATTTAGAAGAACAGCACTGTCCTTTAGCTCCTTTAACAGCCCCACTCTAATCCTCCTGCCTGAATGACAACTGAAAGTAAATGCAAAATTTAAGAGAATGCTCTAAGAAATACATAATTTTTGCACAAATTCACGTCTTACATTATTAGCTGTTTCCTCAGAGTCTCAGGTGGAATATTCTTTCCCCAAGTTAAATGAACTAGCATACATTGTTTCTGAACTGATATTTTGCTTGAAAAATGTTCTTTTATAAATGCTTTTGAACTGGGGAAACACGATATGTTCTAAGATAATACGTTATTAGTTAGATTTCATTGAGGGACTCCTCTGTAAACCCTGCCTATTGTTTTCTCTCCAGATAAAAAGGAAATTCTGACAACTGAAACCTGAGTCCTTGGAGGAACACTGATGGCAGTTTTAATCATAACTGGAATCTTCGGAAAAATTTTCTTTCATCTAAGGAGACGATCTTTTTTTCTGCCAGCACAGCTGACTATGAAATATTTTCACAATTTGGAAATAGCTTAGTGATCTGCTGATTTCTCTGTAATGTCTTCCAGAATTCAGTCTAAATTATCACGAGAGAGAATCACAAGAAGATCTAATTAAGCCTTGTTTTGCAGAAACTTATGGTTTTTGTTTTCACATAGTTGAAGGTGTCAGAGAACTGTTTCAATATTTTGTTTACTTTCTGACCTGTGTAGTTTACTAAGAATAGCTGAACTATAAACAGTGTAATTTATACTACACACTATAAACAGTGCAATTTAATAATAAGCATGTCATGATTTTTGTTTAACCTATGAAAAAGTACTCCAAACATAACCATCATCTGACAGTTTTCACTTTTGTCTTGAACAAAAAAAGGTTTCCATGCAATAGCACAGGATTTTTCCACCCTGTGAGAAAGCATTGATCCTTTCTATCTTGCCAGTTCATAAGTCTACAGCCAACGAAGGGAGGCCAGTCTGACGTGATTAAAACTAAATTGACTTGAAGGTATTTATAGCCTAGTACCTGAGCCAGAGCACCAAACATTCCCACCAAACACACGTGGTACCCACCCACCACAGCTTCCCTGGCTGTAACCAGGTAGGCGGGTAATTATGCTGAAATCGAGACATCTGACCGGATGCGAGTGTAGACCATCCTACTAAAAAAAGCCCTTCCCATACTGAAGATTGAATAATGCAAAACAACTCCAAACCCCCAAATTCACAAGAGCTTTTCTAGCTGATTCTCTTATCCATATGCCGGAAGATCTAAAAGTGTAACTGTTACTGCTGTGAAATCTTTTCAAAAGAGAACCTGAATTCCTATGGCACTTCAAGTTTATAGGCTTTTTAATGATAGAAGGGCTGCCTTGTTAAAGAGGAGAGGCTTTGCTTGGAAATGCATAATCACAAAGGTATTAAAGTAAGTATCAAATCTCTTGATGGGCCTAAACTGAAAATGCAAACCCAGGAGGTACAAAAAACTTCTTTTGAGGTCTCTGTTGTTTGGAAACATTCTGCTCTCAAAGCTGTGCAGTGCAAATTACATATGAGGCTTTGTGGGCAGATCTCAGCTGTTTATTTTTACACACTGCTAAATATGAACGCTCAAGCATTAGTAAATCTACTTGCAAATGCATTTTGGAAACAGTCTTTTTAAATTTATTTATTTATTTATTTTTTCCTGTAACTCCATGTAGAAAGAATTTCAGGAGACAAATAGTTGTCAGTGAAAAACAAGTGTGATTTGTTAGGATTTTAAACTAGAAAGTGCTTAAATTATTCACCTTGATTAGAAAGTGTGTCAGCAAACAGATCATGCTTTTTATAACCCCGGGAACAAATCTGGTTTATTTCATGTACAGTTGGCAGTTTACAGGAGACTGTCTGCACACCTCAGCAACCGCCTTGGCATTTGGTACAGGCTTTGCTTCAGACTAGGGGAGAGAACTGAATTACACTGCTGCAAGAATCAATTTACACTTCCCTCTTCCGCTGACTTCAGCGACAGTGTCATGTACAGACCAATGCTGAACCAGATACAGATACTCATTTTCCATACACAAGTAACCAGAATGAAGTTTCATTCATCTTGGACTTAAGCCAGTAGAATATAGCCTCTACAGTCGGTCACCCACTGAATCCTCAAAGACCTTCTGGCTTGTAGGGCAAGGGTACTAAGCCAAATTGTGTGATTCTAACTAGCCTGATTACCTCAAATTGCAGCTCATGAGAACGAAGTGTGGCAGAAGAAGATAGCTCAGGGACAGTGAGCAGGCCTATGCACTAAAGCATGAGAGAAGCAGGAGACTCTTCCTTCAATGACCAGATGAGATTCAGCTAAGTCATGAGAGAAGTCTAAGCCACAGAAGTTCATTCTCCTCACTCAAAAGAAACAAAATTAAAAAAGCCCCACTCCTGTCATCGAAGCCTGGTCCCAGCATGCAGTCCACCAGAGACAAAAGCTCTGCAACACCCTCTGTAATTAATACTGTTGCTGCAGGTTGATCTGTCAGCCACAGACTACATACTCCACCGTGGTGAGAAGCAGCAGCAAAGCAAACTTCACCTGTTCCACTGAAGACATTACCAATAAGCAGCAGTTGTGAAAAACAGCGGCTGCCTACAAGGATTCTGCCCAGCAATTTGTTTAATTGCCTGCTGAGAAGATGAAATTATTTTGTTTGGCTTCTGTGAGTCACAGAGCCAATCCCTACCATCTTCTGGAGCTCACATGGCTAGATGACTATGTCCTGATCCTGTAAACAAAACTTTAAAGGAAAAAAAAAAAAAAAAAAAAAAAGGCCTGTCCTCAGGATCAAGGAAGATCAAGGCTATAGGGTGAGGCAAACCTGAGAGTGCTTATTAAAGGACACGCTGGCAATGATGCCTCCTATTGAGGTCATCTTAGGTTTTCTTACGTGCCTAACATTAAAATGATGGCTTACGTTCCATCTTTCTTCCATGTTCTCATTTTTAGCATAGCAAAAGTGATTTTTTTTTAGATTCTAAATGTCCAAACTTGTTGCTTCTTTTGTTTACTCCCCACTAAAGTTGTGTTAAAACCTAGGAGATTTCAGGAATCTTCCACGTTGGCTCACTCTTGGAGTCTATATGCATGACATGGGAACATAGAGTCTGGAAATTGGGAGTAGGCAAACAAGGTTTTTAACTGGAAGCTTAATGCAGAAGTAATGCTACTTCTTGTGAGTTACCAAACTGATCTTAATGTGTATTTTCTGTGAACATAAATTATGTTTTCATTAGTATGTTATGTTGGGGGGGGGGAAGGGGAGTGTGTATGTTCTAAATAAAATGGCTTTTCCCTCAGTACCAGAAAACACACTGTATCTACTACACAAACGTTTATTGTGAAAATAAATGAATAAATAACACTCCGACCATCAGACCCTTGAAGCCACAATCCTGAGGCCAACTCCCACCCGCCCACAGCCCCCTCAGCAGCCGGCCTCACACTCTGAAGGACGAATCCTTCACCGGGCGACTCGCCACCCTGCGCCTCTGTGAGGCGGCCCGGGTTTCTAGGAAGATAGAACAAAACAAAACAAAACAAAACATTTTGCTCAACAGCGCTCCGACAGCCCGCAGCACGCTACCCATAAGCCAAGCCCGTACGGAGCGAGGCAGTACCGGAGCAGCAACGTTAAAGCTCCGGTGGGGGAAGGGGGAGGGGGGGGAGGCGGTGGCTAATGCCGGAGCCCCTCCCCCGGCGCGCGCCTGCGGTTTCGAGTTGTTGCTCGGGCGCTGCGTCGCCGCATCCCCCCCCCCCCCCCCCACCCCGTCCCGTCCCCGCCCCTCGGGGCCGCGCCCGCCCGTCTCCCCGCCCCGCGGTCGCGCGCGCGCGTGTCCGTTGGGGGGCGCGGCCGGCAGCGGGGCCGCGCGGGGGAGCCCGGCTGGGCCAGGGCAGGGCAGGGCAGGGC